>CM065776.1:77425945-78025945 GCA_033296515.1 Macrochelys suwanniensis | reverse complement strand
AGCCCCATAGTTCCCCCTCTTTGTTTTACGAATTAATAAAGAATGCATGATTTTTAAGCAACAATGACTTTATTTCCTCTGCGAGCGGTGATCGAGGGGGGAGGGCAGGGCAGTTTGGGTAAAGGGAAGTAGAGTGAATGAAGGGGCAGGGCTTTTCATTACAGGGGAAAAACAGAACTTTCACACAGCATCCTGGCCATTCATGAAACTGGTTTTCAAAGCTTCCCTGATGCGCAACGCACCCTGCTGTACTCTTGTAATAGCCCTGGTGTCTGGCTGCGCATAACCAGTGGCCAGGCGATTTGCCTCAACCTCCCACCCCACCATAAACGTCTCCCCCTTACTCTCACAGATATTGTGGAGCGCACAGCAAGCAGTAATAATAATGGGAATATTGTTTTCGCTGAGATCTAACCTAGTCAATAAACTTCGCCAGCGAGCTTTTAAACGACCAAATGCACATTCCACCACCATTCTGCACTTGCTCAGCCTATAGTTGAAAAGGTCCTGACTACTGTCCAGGCTACCTGTGTATGGCTTCATGAGCCATGGCATTAAGGGGTAGGCTGGGTCCCCAAGGATAACTATAGGCATCTCAACATCCCCAACGGTTATTTTCTGGTCTGGGAAGAAAGTTCCTTGCTGCAGCAGCCGAAACAGACCAGAGTTCCTGAAGATGCGAGTGTCATGTACCTTTCCCGGCCATCCCACGTTGATGTTGGTGAAACGTCCCTTGTGATCCACCAGTGCTTGCAGCACTATTGAAAAGTAACCCTTTCGGTTTATGTACTCGCTGACTTGGTGGTCCGGTGCCAAGATAGGGATATGGGTTCCGTCTATCGCCCCACCACAGTTCGGGAACCCCATTGCTGCAAAGCCATCCAGTATGAGCTGCACATTTCCCAGACTCTCAACCCTTGGTACCAGCAGCTTGGTGATCGCCCTGGCTACTTCCATCACAACAGCCCCCACTGTAGATTTTCCCACTCCGAATTGATTCGCGACTGACCGGTAGCTGTCTGGCGTTGCAAGCTTCCACAGGGCTATCGCCAGTTGCTTCTGTACTGTGAGGGCTGCTCTCATCTTGGTGTTCTGGCGCTTCAGGGCAGGGGAAAGCAACTCACAAAGTTCCATCAAAGTGCCCTTACGCATGCGAAAGTTTCGCAGCCACTGGGATTCATCCCAGACCTGCAGCACTATGTGGTCCCACCAGTCTGTGCTTGTTTCCCGGGCCCAGAATCGGCGTTCCACTGTATCAACAAGCCCCATTAACACCATGATGTCCACCTTGCGGGGGGGCCTTTTTTGAGAGAGGTCTGTGTCCATGTCCTCATCACTGTCCTCAGGGCGCTGCTGTCGCCTCCTCGCCTGCTGTAGCTGTAGCAGCTCCTGGTTCTCGTTCTGCATATACTCCTGGACAATGCGCGTGGTGTTCATAACGGCGAGAACAGCCGCGGTGATCTGATCGTGCTCCATGCTTTCCCTGGTATGCTGTTTGCAGGACAGCAGAGTGGCAGCAGAAGCAGCGGGTGGATAACAATGGAGTCAGCAATATGGCGCCCATATGAAAAAAGGCGCGAAAGGATTTTTTGCTCCCCCCTCAGTTGCTTTCACGGAGGGAGGGGGGAGCAAGGGTTAGGCTCATTTCCTTCTAGCTGCAGATGGTACAATATGCGATGAGCAAGGAGGCGCCTTCCCTTCTAGCAGCAGATGGTACAATATGCTTGATATCCATCATCAGCTCCTGGCCCCCTCAAGGATTGAACTCGCAACCCCGGGTTTAGCGGGCCAACGCTCAGACCGCTGAGCTATCCCTCCGCCCGTGTTCCAGGCAGTACTGAATCTCCCTTAAACAAAACGTAAAAAAGAGAATGACCAGAGTCACTCTGGTCACTCCCATTTATGTCCAAGCGCCCCCGGCCAGCCACACCATAGGCCGCCGGCCAGGAGCACACGAATACCAATCATATTGTACAATCTGCTGCGAGAAGGCAAGGAGCTTCTGCTGTATGGTCCCACGACCACTTATGGCATATTGCACCATCTGCAGCTAGAAGGCAAGGAGCTTCTGCTGTGTAGTCCCGCGACTACCAGCCTCAGGCGGAATGGCCCCCTCAAGGATTGAACTCGCAACCCCGGGTTTAGCGGGCCAACGCTCAGAACGCTGAGCTATCCCTCTGCCCGTATTCTAGTGTGACTGAATCCCCACTAGACCTAATGTCCAGGCGTACGCTGGAGATGTACGGTAATTGTGAGCTGAGCAGGCTTCCGTAGCAAACACGGAAACCCCGGAAAAAAGGCGCGAAAAATATTGCTTTCACGGAGGGAGGGATGACATGTACCCAGAACCACCAGCGACAATGTTTTCTGCCCCATCAGGCTTTGGGATCGCAACCCAGAATTCCAATGGGCGGCGGAGACTGCGGGAACTGTGGGATAGCTACCCGCAATGCAATGCTCCGAAAGTCGATGCTAGCCCCGCTACTGTGGACACAGTCAATCGACCTCATGGTCTTAACGCTTGTGTGTGGGGACACACACAATCGATTCCATAAATTCAGGTTTTAAAATATCGACTTCTATAAATTCGACCTAATTCTGTAGTATAGACGTACCCTTAGACTCCTTCAGACTTTAGCTCAGCTAGCCTCCCTACCTTGCCTTTAGTCTCTACAGTAGGTCCCCCATGGAAGGACAAAACAGGGCCTCCCTCAGAGGGTGCAATATGTGTTCCCATGCACCCCAAGCCAGCTGAGCTGGTCAGTGTGGAGCGGTCAGGACTATAGCTGCAACTCATTCATTCTCACCCTTTCCTTGGGTTTGACTGTTCCCACTGATGCACTAGGAGGGAGAAGTCCCTGGGCTGAGCTGGTCACAGCTAATTTAGTGTCAGTTAAAGTTGCTTTTGTAGCAAGTTGCAGCCATGGCACTGGACATTTCTGGTTTGCCCTGCATTAGCTGCTGTGTGGGCAGACAAATGCTAAAAGTCAGATAGACATAAAAAAAGGGATAAAGGACATCATTTGTGCAGCACTGTAGTGAGGCGGAGTGGCCTCCCACTGAGCCAGGGGGGTAGGAACCACTCTCTGATCCCTGGTGGGCGGAGCCAGGCCAGGCTCATCCCTCCCGTTGGAAGCTAAGAGGCAGGACAGGAAGTATAAAAGGTGGAGCCTTTAATTCAGTTGAGTCTGAGACAGTAAAGGGAGCAGACGTCTCCAGGCCCCTGCAGATCCCCGGAGCTGAACCTGTGCTGCGCCACGCCCTGCTCCCGGAGGAGACTGATCCAGGAGAAGAGCTGCCAGGACTGCCACTCACCCTGTACCCCAAAGAGACAGACAATGACGCCGAGCCACAGATACTTTACATTGGGAGAGTAGGAAGTAGCCCAGGGACGGCCAATATAATCCAGTTGTGTTGCTGCCTGAGCATCAGTCAATGTGTTTTGGGCAGATCCCCACTGACACAGTGGCAGAACACTCCCCCACTGTTAGGGCCCTGGGCTGGGACCCAATGGAATAGGATGGGCCCAGGTCCCACTACCCCCTGCTGCCAGCCCCATCCCTGGCTGTAAATCCTTTTGGGCCAAAATGTCTGCATTTGTCTGTCGTCTACCTGAGTCAAGACGTCAGACAGATGGCTGTCTTCAGGGTCAGAGATACCCTCCTCCCCCTGAACCCCTAGGCTGTTTGTTCTGCCCTGCCTGAGGGCCTGAGCCTCAAGGCTGTTTGTTCTGCCCTGCCCAAGGGACGGGACCCTAAGACTATTTGGTGAATCCACCCTGCTTGAGGGCCGGAGCTCCGCCTCTCAAATCGCTAATCATCTGGAACTGGGCGGTGCCCCAGTGATGTAGTGTGGTGGAGTGGCCTGCCACTGAACCAGAGTGGGAGAAATGCAAGCATGAAGAAAACATCCAGCTGTGGTTTAATGGAACTGCACACGAAGGGGGGGTTTGCTTTACCTCACATCTCAGGCAACCCAAGCCACAGATAAAAAAGCAGCCGCAGAGTCACCTAACTCAGTGTCCTGGAGTCATACACCCTCCTAGACCCGCATTGGATGCCAGGCACTTTCCAGGAGTTGCGAATGTCTTAGGAGCCACACATTCACCTGGGGCCACCAGTGCAGTGACTGACAGACTGACTCAATAAGGAGCTACAGTTACTAGTAAGTGCCCATTTCTCTCCTATCCTCTCCCTGGCACAAAGGTTAAAATTTTGCTGTTTATTTTCCACATGCTGCTGCAGTGGAGGTGAGTCTCTGTGACACACCACCTTTCTTGGGGAGCAGTAAGTTCAGTTTTTAACTCATCCTTTTGTAATGACTTTTTACTGTTTCCTTTAAAATATTCACTGTTAAAAGTAATTGCCAGGGTGTCCCAGGCTGCTACAGTCACCCCAGCCAAGCTACCCCTGTGCATCCCAAAAGGATTTACAGTAACATTTTGGAATCTTTACTAAGAGCAAACAAGACAATCACTAGCTAAATGACTCCACTGTTATCCCTGGTGTAAATTGCTTTCAGTGGGGTTACTATGAATCATCACCAGTGTGACTGAGGTTAGAACTTGGCCCTCCAAAAGTAATTTTATCAGTTACATCTCACCTGGGAGATTCCCACTTGCTTAGAAGATTTCGAACAAACATAATGCGGCTGATGGAGACCACATTGTTTAATTTTGGCTCCGAAAATGACAAATGACAGTTGAAAAGGGTCAATTCACAGGCTTGTTTTTTTTCCTTCAAACAGCATCATTGCAGAAAAGCGACCAAAAGGGGATCAAATTAATTATGACTAATTATTTTGCTCTGAATGACTTAACAGCCATCCTAGCCTGCTGCTTCTCACCTCTCAGCTTCGGGGTTTGCTTTAGGAGAATGAGTCAGTATCTGCTTCAACATCTAAAGTGTCTCTAAATATTTGAAATGAAGGTACGGTAAATAATAATAAAAAACTCAACATGAGAGCAATGTTGCAGCTAACATGTTACACATGTTTTTTGCTTCTCAATTAGGCCAGCATAAATCCAGGTAACTTCATTGGAATTATCTAGATTTACAATGATCCATCTCAGAACAGAATATGTTCCATTGGTATACAGGCATTGTACAATAGCACCCCATTCACATATACTATTTTTATCTGACACTCTCTGGTGTTAATATTTATGCCTTAGCACTTAGGTGTAGTCTGACTGCATTATGACTTCTGTGGGGATGGGGATTTTCAATCTTCCTGCTTTTAACACTGTAGAAATCCCACCCGCATTGTGGCATTAATATAGCTTAGGTATTTATTTTCCTTGTTTTTTTTAAAAAAGAGGAAAACTGAATGTATGATGTGAGCCTCACCTACGTGTGGCATCACAAATTCAACTAAATGCACCACTGCATATATATAGTCATAAAAAGAAAGCTATTGAATGTATTTTAATGCATAGAATTCCAGGGAACTGCATAAATCTACATGCCTTTCTTCTATATATCGTTTAAAAATTAACAGAGCACATATTTTTTCATTACCTTAAATTTTGTTGTTTTTCAAATCTTTTTTTTTAACCTGATCCTGTCAAAGCTCATGTCCCATATTGAGAAGGATACAAATGCAAAGACCCCATTTTTCAAACCTTACTCATAAAGTAACAGATACTCACATAAATAGCACCATGATGACAAAAAGTGATCGGACCAGTTCCAAAGTTAGTACTTTTAGAACAAAATCGTTTTGAGTTGGGTGAACAAAAAGTATCCAAATAAGGCATGAAAGAAGTGTTGTTTTTTCATCTTGGCTAACAACAAAAACACTGAGTAGATTTTCTTCAAATCTTCCCTTTTGGATTGAGTACAAGCATAAGAGATTTTAGACTAAAGGATAATGGTAATATATATAACAGAATGAGATTGTCGTCTCAGTTAATACAGTAAGGGATTGGATGATGGATTACCACCCACCACTAATAAGATCAGGAGAGGTTTTATTAGTCAGTACCCATGAGAAACATGGGTTTTTTTCTTTATTTTCATGGGAAACTAGCACTTGAACGTTGGTCACGCCCCCTTGGAAAAAGCACTATTTAATATAATTCGCTCTTGTGGTCATTGGTTTTACGTGTCAGCTCTGGCTACACAATGAAACCTGTTTGTAGTGTGACCTATTTTCAAAGATGCGGGAACAAGTGACACTCTGAACATCCTGAGTGATTTCCACTGAACTCCAGTGAGCATATGGTCACCATCTGAGTTGGCTAATATTATTTAAGGGGAAAAGTCTAGGTCTTTTCAGTGTTTGGGATTCACTCACTGGTGCATAGCTGCACTGGTGCAAACCTCAACTGTAGACAAGGAAAGCCATGATTTGCACTAGCTTAGTTTATCCCTGCTTGAATGTAGGAGTGTCAATTGGTACAAATCACAGGTTTCCTTGGGCCCATTCCTGTCCACCCTCGGGTTTTATATGGTTCCTGGCCATCAATGACAAATTGAAACTAATCCCAAGTAGAGATCATGGCCTGTAGAAAAATACATTTCCAAGAGGAAACGAAAAACATTAGATAACCAGTCATTGCCGATAATGGAGGTGTTTTTAAACTACAGGCGGTTAGTGAAGACAGGTAGATTTCCTTGTTAGTTGCTACACATAATTTGAGAGAATTTTTTTTCACTCCCCGGAGCTTTTGGAAAGCCAGTTTCAGTATGAACCCAGGGACTGAACAGCTTATTAAAAAAGAAATAGAATTAATCCTAGCCAGCAAAAGAGTTTAACCTGCACAGAGCACTTTAAAAGTTGCAGCTAGTATGCTGTTAAAAGCAAATGTTAATGCATTAACATATTTAGAGAGATTTATTTTTTGAAAACTTTCTGTTATGAAAATGAAGTTGCAAATAAACTCAAAACTGCAGGGTGAAATCCTGCTCATCTTACCCATCCACACAGCCCCCGGACTTCAAAGGGACAACTCGTGAGGAAGGAGAGTAGGATCTGGCCTGCAGGCTCATTTGAGAAGGCTTTCTGTGAATATTCCTGGGATTTTACACTCATCTCAGTCCTGTCTGAAGCTCTGTATTTTATATGTCACTTACCCACCTTATTCCCTCTCAGGTTCATAGTGTTAGTTTCAAGACTGAATAAACATCTGACTGCAGATGGCATTTACGAGCATGGTGAGTATAAATCTACTACAGCCGAATAATCTCTCAATCTTCCCCTCTTTCCGCTTGTGACCTAGGCTATAACATCATTCCCTAAGGCGCTGTAACACATTCCCCTGAACATATTCTAGAACTGTGTTGTCCTGTCCAAGCTAGCAGTGAACATCTGTTCAGTCATGGATGCTCCTGCCATACCAAACAACTTGGCTTATGCAGACTTGTAGTATGGTTCAGCCAAAAGATGCTGGACATGAATTTGTCTGCAGAGGTGAGAGTATAACTGTACTTTGCACTCCTATTCGATCTTCCAACTGAGGATCTTAAAGCACTTTACTCTGAAACACTTTTGTGAGCTAAGTATTATTGTCTGTAGTTTATAGCTGGGGAGCCAGATCCTCCGCTTATGTAAATGGGCATCTATGTTAACTTTCTCCTGCCTAGGTTCTTGCCTGGGGAATTAGAAGCAGAGAACTTTATTGATTTGCCTAAATTCACACAGCATGAGCACAGATTAGCCAGCTTCTATACCTATGATTTAACAGCAGGATCATGCCTATGCCCCACAGATAGGGAAGCATCAGAAGATTCAGGTGCTCACTCTGGAAATAGCCTGTTCTTGCAAGACTTCTAGATGCCCAGATTAGAAATGCTGCCATAAAAGGGCACTATCGTTTACTTATAATAAGTATAAAAAAATCAGATATATCATTATGTAGATAATATGTAAGCAAGAGATGGGCTGATTCTGATGACACAACCGTTTTACACAGGCCTGCCTCCACTGGGCCAGAGTCTGATCTTTGTCACACTGGTGTAAATCTGCGGTAGCTCCACTGATGCACCACAAGTCCAAGTTAAGTCAGCAAATGGCTGATTGATTCCAGTGCAGTTACTCTGTATTTACGCTAGTTTAAGCAAGAGGAGACAGGCGCAGAGGGTCCTTCTTGGAGTAAAAGTTCTAATACAGCAAAAAGGTCACAAGAGTGATGTGTCTGTCATGCAATTTTAGCCTTGTGCCTGTTTTTCATAGAATTTGTTGGCTAGGTTCTTTCTTGCTCTCACTTTCCTCTGGGCACAGCAGAGAGAGGGAAGCCACAAGGCTGCCTGTTCTAGGTCCCTGATTATGGGTCTGGTTCTACCCTGGCCCCATCCTTGACTGATGTAAACTGCACTGGCTGGCTATGGGACCATCTGTATTGACAGACTGCAGGGCATATCAGCTATAGTCCTTCCTTGCACCTCCCAACCCTGACACACCAGTTATGCTGGGTGGTGTAGAGTTGTGTGGAGATGGCATGCTGGCTTTTCATCCACGGGGAGCTGCCTGCCATGGGAGAATCCCCAATAGGTCAGAGTTGATTTAGGGCTTTCAGGCTGTCACAGACATTCTGAGTTGAAGGAGAAAACATTTCTTGTTGGTGAAAGAGAGATGTCAGAATCTCGCTTCCAAGCAATGAGTTATGGAACTATGAAAAAATTCCACCTTCACTGTTTCTTATTTAATGATTTTGTCAGCATGTAATTAACCTGATGTTCCACTGCAGGCCACCCAGAATGACTTGGCTAACCTGGATTATTATACGGGTTCTAGTTCTGTGTTGCCGCCATATGACAACCTGTTTAACCACACAGACATCATTTGTGAAAAAAGTCACGCCCGGCAGTTTGCTCAAACTTTCCTGCCAGCATTTTTCTCGACTGTATTCTTGATTGGCACAGTGGGTAATCTCTTAGTCATCCTCGTCTACTGGAAATACAGCTACAGGAAGAGCATCACTGACAGATACCTGCTGCACCTGGCCATTGCTGATCTGCTCCTCCTTCTCACTCTCCCTATCTGGGCAATAGCAGCTTCACATGGCTGGATCTTTAAGAATGTCATGTGTAAAATTGTCAATAGCATGTATAAGATCAACTTCTACAGCTGCATGTTGTTTCTAACGTGTATTAGTTTTGACAGGTACATTACAATTGTCCAGGCCATGAAAGCTAAGAACTCTAAGCGAAAAAGGCTTCTGCGCAGTAAACTAGTTTGCTTTGGTGTTTGGCTGATTGCAATAGGCTTATGCATCCCAGAAATAGTATACAGTGAATCTAAGCAAGTTAGTGATACAACTACTTGCAAGATGGTGTACCCTACCTCAGTTACCCGAACCATCAAAGTTACTGTCCTAGCTTTGAAAATCACAATAGGATTCCTCCTTCCTCTTTTTGTCATGATTACTTGTTATGCTTTTATAATTCATACCCTCCTTCAAGCCAAAAGATCCCAAAAGCACAAATCGTTAAAGATCATCATTGTTATTATCACAGCTTTCCTCCTCTCCCAGTTGCCCCACAGCAGCATTTTGCTGGTCAAAACCATTGACACCTACACCATGGTCATATATGACTGCAAAACCTCTGACAACATTGACCTTGGATTCCAGATAACTCAGAGCATCGCCTTCCTTCACAGCTGCCTGAACCCCTTCCTCTATGTGTTTGCTGGGGAGAGATTCCGTAAAGCCCTCATTAAAATTCTGGGGGATGCAATTAACCGCATTGGTAAGAGCCGAGAACAGAGCTCTTCTGTATATGATATCCAAGAAGGGAGCTCAAATAGGTCCTCTGCATTGCTGGCACTGTGATAAATCAGGGTCTCTCTCACTTTGAGTTTTCACCCAAATTCCTCTCTCACATTCAACTGCTACCATGCTCCTTTTGAAATTAATGGTGGTCTGGCCAGAGCAATGCATTGCTCTATATGTGATTCTTCTTCCACTCTGAAAGAAAAAGCAAGATCTCTTGCAATAGAGTGAATTTGCATGTTCACATCACAAAGGGCTTGATCCTGCAAAGTGCTGAGCATTTTTAACTCCCACAGAAGTCAGTGAGAATTGAGGGTGCTCAGCACCTTCCCCTGAAGTGCTCAGTACCTTGAAAGATCAAGCCCTAGACTTTTGGCTGAAAGAAAGTGAAACTGTTGAAAAGATGCAGAGGAAATAATGTGACACTGATTGTATGCAGACTGATAATTGACAGGGGATAAAAAATATTTTAAATTCAGAATAACCGTTCACTTCACCAGAGCTACAGCAGATTTACACCAGTATAAAAGAGAACAGAATTTGGCTCCCACAATGCTTTGCTATTCAGTCTTTGATTTGTAAGTGTAACCTCAGTGAAGGCAGATTTAATTTTGTTCCACTTGCAAAGCTGTTACATTGCTAGAATAATGGAAATATCATGGTTTCCTGTTTATCTTTTGTCTTTTTATCACAAAGGTGGCCCTTGTGGAACTGGGTTGATTTAGATTTTTTTTTTTTAGGTCTTTGATTTTAGGGTGAAACCATAGGCACGGTTTATACCGTAATGCTTTGATGTTAGACACTTGTACTATATATACACATAAATAAACATTGCATCGTACAGCACAATTTTTAGAGGGTTGTGTTTGTAATTTTCTAGCAATATGGCATTTGCCTTTTATCCTCTGGTAAAGCTGGACGTAATGAACAAACTGATGCCTGAATGAACCATGGGTTATAAACTGATATATATGCTGAGCATAATAAACTGGTTCAGAAAGTCTATCCAGCCTGAGGCCTGTAAGGCAGACAGAGGGAAGGAGTGGAACCTAAGGTGCAGGAACTGTTTAGAGAGACTTCCTCACTCTGGGCACTGGAGATGGGCCAGTCTCACACATTATGCAATTATAATGTCCTGCACATCTATAGCATCTGCTGCTCAAGGGTGGTAAAAGCACCTCACCGGCATGAATGAATTTAGCCTCTCAATATTCCAATTGCACAGAAAGACTGCGGCAGAGTGAGAAACAGAATCCAGGTCAGGGTCTCCTGTCTCGCTCTTCTGTGCCAGAAACACAAGACCATCCTTCTGACTGACAAGGTCTGGGCATAAGTGGTGCACAGCTTTGCTGTCTGCTCTCTTCTGCTCCCTAACATGCACTAGACTATATGTGCCTTGGTGGCCATTTTAGTTTCAGTAAGCACTCGTGGAAGGAGCTCTTTCAGTGTTATCATGGCTCCAGGATGAGTGCAACAGGCACACGGGGCATTGGAATTAAGGACCATATTCCCAGCTAGCCTCCATTCGGAGCAAAATTTTCACACTGACCCATCGGCACATGCAAAGTCTAAATCATTGTGCACAAAGAAGGCAGCTAGACATACAATGACCTCATTAGCACATATGCGGGCAAACGGACATACACAGGCAATTTTGAGAGTGCAAGTTTGAGAATGCTTTGAAAACGTGGTCCTCAAAAGGAAAGATAACACTTTAGAGTAAATGTCAAGCAAAAGTCCTAAAGGGAGAGCTAAGACAGGGCTTCTGTATAGAAGACGTTGATGATAGAGCCCTATATTGAAAGTAGAAACAACAAAATTGCTGTTTATCCAAATGATTGGCCTTACAAGGTGCTGAGCATTCCTGCAAGATTCTGTGTGCCCTGAACAATCACAAATTTCAGTGAGCATTGCCGTATTGCCAACCCCAAATGTTCAAAAATCATGAGTCCGGATCTCCAAAAATCATGAGATTGGCTTTAAAATCACAAGATGCTGTAAAAATAACAGATTTGGTGTTCATTTTACTTGCCTTCTGCTTTTTGAGCCTTTAGGGTGCCCTGGGGTCACATTTTGACGCTTTCTCTACACCACAAGAGGTAGAAACGTACTTTTTCTTTAAAAATGAAGGCTGAAATCATCTCATAATCACTTGGCTCTAGGAGCTGGGACTTAATAATTACCATGAGACTTATGACAAAATCACCAGAGTTGGCGTTGATTGTGCTCAGCACTGTGCAGGAATGCTCAGCGCTTTGCTGGCTGGAACCCTAACATGAGGAGAAACAGCATGAAAAGAACGTTAATAGACTGATTACTTCTAGTACATGAGAGAGCAAAGCATGTTATGGAAAATAAATCCTTGAATCAGGACTAGTTGAAGAGAAGATCTTGCACTAGAGCATATAATAAAACCAGTAATCAACAAACTTTTGAACTACATTATACAGCCCTTTCTGAGCGTTCGTATATTAAAGTTCTTCTATACAATATAATTATCGTGGTAAACACATTCTAATCATCTGGTTGTTGGGATTTTTTTTTTAACAACCACAATCATTTCAAGCATGTTTTTCTTAACTCTCCCTTGCAAACTCACCTATCTCAGGGCAGGGACAGAAATGTGCAAAGGGAAATATGACCAATCTCATAGCATTGATCTTCTGCTTGCTTTTTTTAAAAAAATTCTAGTTAAAGTTTTACTTCCCCTGCAAGCTGCCTTCTTAATCCTTAGCCCTGAACAGTAAATGAGCAAACCTTAGGCACTGACTTGATGTCCAGGACAAATGGCCTTCTCTGACCTAGATTCCAGCTCCAGCTCCAACTCCAGCCAGCAGCTCCTAGGACTCACCTTGTGAGCAGAGTGCTGCTTGCTCTGCCTTTCTGGCTCAGCTGTGAGAACCACAGTGAGTTCAGGCTTTGGTTAAAGCAGTGGAATCTTCACGTAGGATAGACAGTGCACACACTTCTCAAACAGCAAGAAAACCACATTGACATCTGCCAATCGAAAAAATCTACACCAGCAGAGCAAACTACATAGATAATTACCCATGAGCTCTTCACCACTGTTCTTCACATATCCCCGAGTGTGGGAAAAAAGTGAAAGACTGAACTTCAAAATACCCCAACCTTGTTGCATGTCACTTTCAGTATTACTTTTTTGACAGCCCTTTGAAGTCTCAAGTCTCCTTAACAGAAGTAATGGCTTCTTTACTGTGTGGTATTTGGTGAACCATACAGAAAGGTTGTGACCTGGTCATGCTACTTTGCCTGTGAGTCACTTCTTGGATCTCTTTGTATTGTCATCAGAAGACTTTTGAAGCAACAACAGCCTAATGTGTTATACAGAAATAGAACAATTAGATTCCAGGGTATGTCACTTTGCCATAACTTGGACAGAAAGGCTTAGAAAAACTGCCCCGTTTTGGAACCTGTTCAGCACATTGTATAATAACTGTGATATATCTACACGTATTAGTCAGCCTGAATTCTTAATTGATTTCACTGGGACTTTTGCCTGAATAAAGACAGTTAAGAAGTATGAGCTAGATCGGGGTGGGCAAACTTTTTGGCCCGAGGGCCACATCTGGATGGGGAAATTGCATGCAGGGCCATGAATGTAGGGCTGGGCCAGGGGTTTGGGGTCTGGGGGGAATGCGGGGTGTGGGAGGGGGTGCGATGTGCAGGAAGGGGCTCAAGGCAAGGAGTTGGGGCAGAGGAGGGGTACGGGGTATACGAGGGGTTCAGGGAAGGGGGTTGGGGTGCAGGAGGGGATGTGGAGTGCCGGAGGGGGCTCTGGGCAGGGGTGCAGGGAGGAGTGCGGGAGGGAGTTTAAGGCAGGGGGTTGGGGTGCAGGAGGGTTGCGGGGTGCGGCAGAGGGCTCAGGGTAGGGGGTTGGGACGTGGGAGGGGTGTGGGGTGTGGCGGGGGTTGGGGTTCAGGAGGGGGCTCAGGGCAGGGGTTGGGGTGCAGGAGGGGCGCGGGGTGCGGCAGGGTTTGAGGTGCAGACAGGGGGCTCAGAGAAGGGGGTTGGGGTTCAGGAGGGGTGCCGGGTGTGTCAGGGGGACTTGATTTCACTGGGACTTTTGCCTGAATTAAGACTGGTAAGAGCTATGAGCTAGTTTCTGCTCTGAGTTACAGCAAAAGAAAGCTGATGCAACTTTGCTGGATTTACACTAGTGTGTCACTGAGCAGAACATAACTCTGAGTAAGATTTTGTGCACAGAACTGTGAGGAGCCCGAATAGGAAAGAGAGAGAATAATTTCAAAAACCTGTGGGAAATGAGCTGCTTAAAAATTGATGTTACAGAAAGAAACGTTTCCACTGATGGGCCAAATGCAGCAGCATTCACAGGGGGTCCAGTGAGTTGTGCGCACATGAGGACAGAATTTGGCCAATATCATGTATACGCTTGGCAGTGTAGTTTCAGTTCTCTGCATCATGACTGTTTGCTTCTCTCACCCTGCAGCCAGGCTACTTCCCGTGTAGTTTTAATACATGCTTGATCCATAAGGACTTACACAGCACAGACAAAATTAAACAAACACTTGACTTAATATGGCACAGACTCACCTGAAAAGGACCCTTGTGGTTTTTCAGTTTGTGTTAAAAACAAACAAACCCAACAACAAACAAAAAAAGTTCCTCAAATTTTGTGCAGAAAGCAGACACTTTCTATGGAGATTTTTGTTTAATCAAAAAACCTATTTTCCACCAAAAAGGGTTTTGATTTAAAACTTTTAACCAGCCCTACCCACAAGTGCACGAGATTTTAATACCGGAGCCACGCTGGGCCCAGCAGAGGCTGCAAACCACTGGTTTGTACTGGGGAAATAAACATGGGGAAGAGGAGATGGGGAAACTGAAGCATGAGAGCTGGGTGGGCAATGGAGAATGGTAATAGGAGTCACCAGGTTTAGCCAGGAAATGGGGAGGAAATAATTTGTTCTTGGAGGGAAGGAGCAGAGGAGCAGGTAGACTGAGGTAGAGGAAGCAGGGATGAGGGGAAGGACAAAGGAAAGTGACCTGACTGGGTTGGTACCAGGAGAGAGAAGGATAGGAGGACAGGGGAGAAGGATGAGAACCTCACTAGGTTTGGATATGCATCCAGTTTTGGAGGGACTTATCTAGACCGGATCAAACCTGATGAGGCTCACCAATTGCGACCTTCCACTCAGTCTATAGAAAGGAATCATTCTCGTCATTTGTATCCTTTGAGTTTTTATTTTTGTGTGATCGCTGTGGTTTAGAAAAGCCAAAGCAAAAAAAAAGAAACATGCCTGTTTCCCTTTCTTTAGTGTCACACACAAGAACTGCTGATTTTTTCTGCCAATTATAGACCAGATTCTGACACTGTAAGTTGCTTTGAGAGAAACCTGACTCTGCAAGAGCTCCCATTGATTTCAGTGGATCTACTTACAGAGTAGACTGATCAAGAGTGGAAGAAACTATTCTTAATTTTACATCTGTAACAGCATTTTTTGTAACATTTTTTAAAAGCCATTTAGACATTTTTAATCTAAACGGAATATCAAAAAAGTGTATTTGTTGCTTATGTCTGAAATAAGATAAGAATGATCCTTTAGAGATACCTATCTGTAATGTCTGAAGAATTGCATAGTCGCATTTTCTTATAATTTTAAGTTGACCAGAAAATGTGTTTTCCCCCATTGAAAATGTTGAGATTTTTTTTTCATTTTTATCAAATATTTTCAGGGGAAAAAAATCCAAACTTTTCAACAAAAATAAGAAAATGATTTTTAGCTTTCAGCCAATTAAATTTTGGGTTTTTTTACAAAAACTTCAAAATGTTTAATTTTGTAAAAAACCCCAATTTTTGTTGAAAATTTTTTTGATGGAAAGTTTTTGACCACACCTATAGAACAAAATGGCTTTTGAGCAGTCTCTGCACAGTACTGAAACATATGTGTTCCTGTGAAGGTTTCTTTCTTGTGTTTAGAAAGTACTGTACATACTTTGTTTTATAACTATTGCATAGCTTTAACGGGTGTTCAAGCAGTGGTAATTTCAGTGCTTTCATACACATATGAATAATAGCGTTTATATAAATTATATAAAACATATAATTAAAAATACCAGCATATTTTCAAACCTATGGAAAATCACTACCATCATAGATCACAGGTCGTTCAACAGTCAAGTGATAAAATACTCTTTTTGAGATAAAGCTGTACAAATCAAATCCAAACAAACAAACAAACAAAAAAACCCACAACAGCAGATTGCGTTAATTTATCTCAGGTAAAAGTCAGATCATAATAGCTGGTCAAATCCTGCAATCCTTACTTAGGCAAACATCCATTGGATTTCGAGAAGTTTTGCATGAGTTAGGACTGCCGGATTGGATACAGTAGGGGCATTAACTATAAGAAGACAACCTGGACTCAATTGGCTGAACATAATCATGCAGTAAATTCTGTTGTTTACCATCCCAGAGTTTAAGAGGATCGAAGGCCGGAACAATGTTACAGAATCACGGGAAACTATCATTAAGAAAATCTGAAATTCAGGCCACTGAACCAATTTTTGACCTTTTTTTTTTCATTAGCCAGTCTATTAAAGTCTACAAGTAATGAAACACTCCTTATTTCAATCTCTGCACTCAGACTCTACCTACCTAGAGAAGGTGTTGTCAAATATCAGTACGTAAATACCACAGTTTCTCACTTTCACCTGCCCTCTGATAGTTTCCTTATGAGAGTTGCAGCGGGTCATAGGAATAAGTACCTGGAATTGAAAAATCAAAACAGAACTTGGTTTCAAAGCTCTACCTCCACTCTAGGTTTGGAAGAGATATTTAGATGTATACCTTCCTGGGAGCAACAAGAGGGACTGTGTTTGTGTACAACAAAATATATCTAAATTGGAAGTTATTCCTGAAACACAGCTGACATTTCTGAGCCTTTTGCTGGTGGTTGCCACCGTATTGAAAAGGGAGAACATTTGTGCAAGTGTTACAATGGGAAGCCTAATATTTCAAACTGGTTACTGTCAGACTTCTATCAATCATCGGAGAACATTAACTCTCTAAGCAGGAAACTGCTGAGATATTCCATTTATCCCTCTGACCATGTAATGGAAGATGGACTTGTACTTATAACTGATTTTTAAAAAGTCTGGTACTTGGTGTGAGAGCATTTCATGTACAAGCAGAATGGATTGTTTAAACATGTAGATTTCTTACTTCACAGTTAGTGGGATTAACGTCTGGTAACAAGCTTTATGGCCCAAGTCAGCAATGCACTTAAGCACATGTTGAACTTCTGTGACGGTAAGCATGTGCTTCAGTGCTCTGCTGAATGGTGCCTACATTCTTTCATTACTGACACATCCTTATCTCCAGCTGTGTATTAAACAAAAAGACTGATACAAATAAAATGTAAGGAAAGCAAGCTTTACTGGCTGTCCCTCAGATATCACAGAATATGCTCCAAGCAGAAAGTCTGGGATATACACCTTAACACACCTTCACCAAACATGGCCACTCCACTTGAGAAGCAGATCACATCAGGGAACAGGCCACCCAAATATCCTAAAAGACCCTGCTTCAATACAGATATAAAATTCACTCCAAGCACATACCCCTAGCTCTTGCTGTCATCCACCACCCCACTCTAGAACCCACAGGGGGTATCATGAAACATCTACAACCCATATTCGATGGGAACTCTATCCTGAAAGAAATCTTTCCTGAACCCCGTTTTTGGGCCTTCAAACAAACCCCTAACCTCTCCAAGCTTATCATGAGAAGCAGCTCCCCACAGACCAGGCTACACCAACTCAAAGGGTATGTATACACTAAGAAATTAGGTCAATTTTTTAGAAATCGATTTTTGGGAACAGATGGAATAAAGTCGAATGCATGCATCCTCACTAAGCGCATTAAGTCGGCGGAGTGCATTCACAGTACCGTGGCTAGCGTCGACTTTCGGAGTGGTGCACTGTGGGTAGCTATCCCACAGTTCCTGCAGTCCCCGCTGGCCCATTGGAATTCTGGGTTGAGCTCCGAACGGCCGATGGAGCAAAAAATATGTTGCGTGTGGTTTTGGGTAAATGTCATCAGTCGCCCCTCCCTCTCTCCCTCCTTTCATGAAAGCAACGGCAGCCAATCGTTTCGTGGCTTTTTTCCTGGGTTAACCACGCAGATGCCATAGCACTGCAAGCGAGAGCCCGCTCAGCTCTCCGTCACCACTGCTGTTGACGTGCAGTTATCAAGGGTAGTGATTCTGGGAAATGTGCGGGCCTATTTAGATTTTAGGCACATCATATTCCTCTCCTTTGTCGCCGGAGTCTTGCATCCATCCTCATTAGTAGGACGTGTTGCCGTCCGGAACAGCAATGGTGTTTTGTTCACTCCACCGCTTCCGCAGCAACTCTGCCATCCCGATCTCCTGCAATTCAGCAGCAGACAGTGCAGTATGACTGCTAGCTGTCGTCCTCATCAGTAGGGACTTGTAGCCGTCCTCGGAACAGCAATGGTGTTTTGCTCCTGCACAGTAGTAAGGAGCAATTGAACTATAGGCTGAGCAAGTGCAGAATGGAGGTGCAATGTGCCTTTGGACGTTTAAAAGCTCGCTGGCGCTGTTGATCAGACCTCAACGCAACTAGCATTCGCATTGTTATTGCTGCTTGCTGTGTGCTACATAATCTCTATGAGAGTAAGGGGGAGATGTTTATGGCAGGGTGGGAGGTTGAGGCAAATTGTCTGGCGTCCCATTTTGAGCAGCCAGACACCAGGGTGATTAGAAGAGCACTGCAAGGCACGCTGCGCATTACAGAGACTTTGAAAACCAGTTTCTCCTTGATGCAAACCCACCCCCTTTGTTGATTTTAATTCCCTCCCCCCTTTGAAATAAAGCCAACCCCCTCCCCCTTTGAAATAAAGTAACTATTCTTTTGAAACCGTGCATTCTTTCTTTATTCATTAAAAATAAATGAGATAATGGAAAAGGTAGCGCAGGTGGTTTTGGGTACATGTTGTCAGTCAACCTCCATTTCCGCCCCCCCACCATGAAAGCTACAGCAGACAATCCATTCGCGCCATTTTTCCTGGAGTGCCCGCGCATGCGCCATAGCTCTGCAAGCGGGAGTCCGCTCAGATCACTGCTGCAGTTGTGAGCATTGTAAATAAACACCTCGCATTTGCCCTTGGAGATTTTGGCATATATATTGGCATTGCGTCGTTTGCAACGGAGTTCTGATAGCACTGATTCGTCTCCCCATACAGCGAACAGATCCAGTATCACCCATTTGGTCCATGCTGGAGCTCTTTTGCGATTCTGGGACTGTGTGATCACCTGTGCTGATGAGCTTACCATGCTGGTCAAATAAAGAATCTCGATTTTATGGTTTATTACAACAATTGTAACTCATTTAACCCCCCCTTTTTGGTCATTGACTAGAGGGGAGTTAATGGGCCACGTCATTTTGAATGGACCCTTAGAATATGTGCTAAAACCTTATGCTAAACAATCTGTTTGATCTTGTATTTAGCTGTGATACTCTGAGTACCTTTCCCAGACCTGAAGAACAGCTCTGTGTAACTTGAAAGTTTGTCTCTCACCAATAGAAGTTGGTCCAGTAAAAGATATTACCGCACCCATCTTATCACTTACATTACTTAGCATGCTAATATTGTTCATACTGAGAAATGGATTATTAAGGAAAAAAAGATGTACAGAGGAAGTGGAAATGAGCAGCCATTCTACTAAATGTCACATGGTGCTCTGGCCTGGGGATTTTGGGGGTAATTAAACCTAAAGCTCACATTGTCAGTGAACAAGCAAACTACATATGTGCCAACGTTGGGAACCTAAAGCTATATCTACACTACGGCCCTTACAATGGCACAGTGTTACCACTACAGGTGAGCTGCTGTACGGTCTCCCGTGTAGCCGCTCTATGCTGGTGGGAGAGAGCTGTCCTGCCGGCATAATTAAACCACCCCCAATGAGTGGTGGTAGCTATGTTGGCAGGAGAGCCGCTCCTGCCAACACAGCGCTGTCCACACCAGCACTTTTGCCAGTGAAACTTATGTCGGTCAGAGGTGTGTTTTTTCACGCTCCTGACCGACAAAAGTTTGACCGACAAAAGTGGTAGTGTAGACAAAGCCAAAGATTACATTGAATTCTCTGCAGGACTTTGGAAGGTTCAGCCCTTTAATACTTTGTCAGACTGCCTCACTACAGTGATATATTTCATATCTATATAATTGGATCCTCAGCTCATTGTCTTGTCCACAGTATCTCCACTGGAGTTGGTCTGATATATCATTGTTTAGAATCAAGAGAAATCATCTGAGCAAAGTGCTAACCGTGATCTGTGGTATAATGATACATTGTAATAAATTCATTTCTTGCCATCAAAAATCAACATTTGCCAGCAGATATCACACCATTCCCATAGTTATTTCCTACTGTAAGTATGGGGATGACTGTGGTGTCTCAGAGATTACTGTTTGGTAACAAATGGCAAATGCTGAATTTTAATGATAACTACTGTACCCAGGCCAAGGAGAAATGTTTAGCTTTATTCACATTAGTTCTTACCGTAGATGAAACAACTACCAAACTCTCTCAGATGACCCTTCATTTTAAGAAGCTTTAAGAAGACATTTTTAACCCCGCTCCCCTCAATCTATTGTTTGCCTGTTTTTCTTTACTGCTGCCTTTGCTTGGACTCTCAACAAAATCCCAGCACAGACCAGATCACCTTATTGTACTCAGAGTATAAACCTTTCTCACTAGCTGAGCCAAATCTTGATAAAGGGGCATCTACGGGTGGGGATAAGAATGATGGGTTTTGTGCACATTAATTCTGTTAGCTGCTGTGCGAGTCACACACTCTATTGCCTCCAGGTGTAAATGTTAGCTCTCGAGTCGTGTGTGTGCAGGGGGTTGTAGGCACACAAGTGCAGGCTGGGTTGGGGCTCTTTTGAAGATTTACTCCTATCGTGGCATATGCGTATTCATGAGGACAGAAGCCATGGACAGTCGTAGCTATGGCCAGAATCATTTTGGGTAGAGGTGGCTGATGGGAAATAAGCCCCTCCCCCAAAGGCTCACCAAACACCGGTGATTAATTGAGCATTGCTCCCCCCGCCCCCGTCTCTAATGCAATGTCTTCCTCCAGGTACTGAAGCGCTAAAGGCCTCTCTTCAGAATTTCTGGTCACAGGGTCTCAGTCCCCCCTGAACTGTAGCAATAGTGGAATGGAAGGTTTCCTGGCCCCAAATGGATGGACAGGCAGGAGGGCAATCTGATTCTCTCCTTATCACAGCTTAAATTCTCATAGATTATTTCTTGAGCCCCCAATGATCTCCCCTCTAACATGCTATAAAAACTCGAGAGCCCATGGGGGATGGGGTGCCCTCAGGGCTCCGGGCTTCAGCCATTGGGCTGTGGGAGGTGGAGAGTTTGGAGCTTTTGCCCTGCAGTGGGGTGGTGGGACTAGGGGCTTCTGCCCTGTGGGGCAGCAGGGCTCTGGGCTTCAGCTACAGGGCAGTAGCGTAGCCAGGGTGGGATCAGGGGGAGCGGCCGCTCCCCCTGTGAGGAGAAGCAGCGCTAAGGCACCGCCCGAGCCCCGCTGCCAGAGCCGGGCTCGGGGGCGCTTTAAAAGGCCGGCAGCTCCTGCCACTGCAGGGAGCCATGGGCCCTTTAAAGTGCCCCGCTGCCGGAGCCGGGCTCGGGGGGGCGCTTTAAAAGGCCCGCGGCTCCTGCTGCTGTGGGGAGCCGCGGGCCTTTTAAAGTGCCCCTCCAGTCCTGCTGCCGGAGCCGGGCTCAGGCGGGGATTTAAAAGGCCTGGGGGCTCCGCAGCGGCTGGAGCCCCGGGCCCTTTAAAGCGCCGCAGGGTGAGTACAGGGGGAGCGGGGAGGCGCCTTTTTATAGCGCTGCTCCCCCTGTGCTCTAAACCTGGCTACGCCACTGCTACAGGGAAGGGGATCTCGGAGTTTTAGCCCTGAGGGGAGGAGTGCTGGGGCTTGTGGTTTAAGCCCCGTGGAGGGGAAGGAAGGGGCTCAGGGCTTTAGCTCCACAGAGTGGGGGCACGGTGGCTCAGGGCTCCAGCCCCATGGTGGGCGCCAGGGCTCAGAGCTTCTCCCCTGTGGGGCGTGCCGGGACTTGAGGCTTCTGCCCCCGGACAGGAGCTGGGGCTCCCTGCAGGTTTGAAAATATTTACCGGAGCTCCGCTCTGGACAGCTCTGGCTGAATTTAAGCCCTGCTCCTTATCATCTCTCACACCCACCATGTAACCCAGGTATATTCCCATTATTCTCCCACTGAGGTCAGTGGGAGTTGTGCTCACATTTCCAGGATGCAAATTTGATGTGTATTCTTTAAACCAGGCAGTAATGAAACTATTCTGCTTACATCAGTTCTCTTGACTTCATCAAACATATCTCAGCATCTTGGGCCACTTGCAATTCTTCTGAGTCATCAAAGGTCAACGAATGACACATGCTGTTTCTATGGCAAAAGGGAAGAAAACTGTTATTAAATATACTTGGAAACAGCACAACACAGACAACACAATCACTGTAGTACCCCTTGCACACTTGCCTTCTACAGTAGCTTCTTTTCAGTTACTGAGGGACAAACTTGATCATCTTTACTATTTTCAATACAGCACCACCCAGAGGCCCAGACCAAGACTGCAGCCCCAGTGTGCTAGTCACTGTACCTACATACATACATACAGTAAGGGACAGTTCCTACCCCAAAGAACTTGCAGTGAAAATTGAGACGATAGCAATGATTCCTTTCCCCTACCCTTTGCCTATCTCTATTTTTATAGATGGGAAACTGAGGCACAGAGAGATTTAAGTGACTTGCCAGGAAGTCTGGACAGATCCAGGAATCAAGCTCAAAGCTTGTTCCAAATCCAAAGCCTTACTTCCAAGACCTGCTTCCCCTGAGTAAGAGTGAGGAAATTCACAGTGAGAGTAAAATAATGAACTGTATTGTATGGGTCAGATTCTTCTCTGAATTATGGTAATGTGAACCAAGAAACGACTCCACTGAAATCAAGTTACAATTGGGTGACAGGAGAACCGCTAACCAAGCCTGAGCACAACAACAAAGTGGACAAGGTCTCCAGGATATTTAGATATTTAGTAGAAGACGCAGCATTTGACAGCAGACAGGTAAGTCTATACTGATACCAGCTTCACTCGTCTTGATGTTCCTGCACCACAGCTCTCCTCTCCCTACTTCGCACACGGTCATGAAAACATTCTAATGTCCAGTTACTTAGCGAATGTTTTTCCTGTGCTTTGAAGATGTAGGATAAAAACCTGTGCAAGCAAGAAGTCAGCTTGTCCCCATGACTGTGGGTGACAACAACCTCCCCACTTCAGGGGGCCAGCAGAGCCTCAAAAGTGGTTGCCACTGACCACAGAGCAGTGGCCTTCCCAGGAATTGAAATGGAGGGGGTGTTTGAATTTACTGGGGGGGGTCACTAAATTGGCATGTAACTAGTTTACAAAATTGCGGGGGTGTTGGGGAAATTCGGGGGGGGGGGGTGTAGGGAAATCACTGCCACAGAGTATGTGAGACCAGGGCAGTTGGGGAATACACAGATTCAGTACATCTCCTCAGCAGCCTTTGTGCATGGGTTTCCTGTGGAGATACGAGCAGATTTCAAAGCTGCCTTCCTACCCTGAAAGGAGGAAGTGAAATTGATACTGGATCTGGACTGCAAAGTGTTCTATAAATGTGTCGTTATTCTGACAATATCACTCAAAATGCTGGTCCATGACAGAATACTTTTACAAGAAGTATCTTCATGATAAAACAGCAAATCTTCTGCACCTATTGAAAATAGTGAATGAACCAGGAACAGGAATATATTGAACATCAAATTATCATCGACTCAACCCTCCCACCCCCATATGCGTCTCTCCGTTACATGCTACAGTGAGTGGAGTGGAAGACCTCATAGTTTGTGCAAGAAGTGGTGCACGTAAGGGAAGCATAGCCTCTGCATCGATTTCACATACTGGAGTAGCCTGTGAAATGCTGGGTTGGGGGCTGTAAAGAGGCAGAGGGAAAGGAGTCTGAAAGCAGCCTGTCTGCACCATGTTCCCCACTGACAGTCATGGAACACACATGGACAGTTCCCATGTCAGTTAATGCTGCTCTAAGCTGTAGTTACTTTGCCTCCGTACTCCATTGCCTCCATCAGAGGTGTTACAGGAGCCAACAGCGACGTGCCAACTGAGCCAGCTATGCTGCCATTTTTATGGGAAAGTCCTGTCGATTTTAATATGTAAGAAACTAACAAGGTATTATAGACATTTCTGCAAAAACTTAAAACATGTAATAGAGCACGATATCTCTTTATGGTTTTCTGAACCACCCTACTGAACTGTAGAGCAAGGATTTCATTCTCCCAAACGCTCTATAGGCCAGTTCCAAACAGCAATAGAAAAGTTCATTTTTTAATGAAATTCTATAGAACTTTACGATAAGGGGAATGATGGGGTTAAGGCTCAGCAGCAGTGCCGAGAAAGCAGCTAAGTGCAAGAAACCACCACAGGTCATCAGCAGGGTTTGAGTGTGTCACCTTCACCAGTGCACAGACATCCACCAGTTTCAAGAAGGAACTCCATTAGCGAGAAGTGGTAGTAGGCTTTTACCTTCACGATGGATTAAACACTAAAGGGGAAACAATGTCAGGAACTCAGGTGGTTCCTTGCATGGTCACCTAGCAACGACATGAGCTTGGCTGGGCCCAGTGAACCCTCACTAACTGACTGTGCTCCCTGATTGGACAGAAGAGCCAACAGATCTCTATTAAAGTCTGATAGCAACAGCAGCACAGTGTCTGCTCAATGTGTTCCATGCCTGCAGCTGCACCAGACCCGCTTCTTGTACCAGCCCTTGCTCTAACTAGTGCCTGTCCCTGCTCCTGCTCCAGTCCCTGCCTTCCTCAGAACTCCTGATTCCTGACTCAAGCACTGGCTAGTCTCTTGACTACGACACCTGCCCTGCCCTTTGGTTCTGTTCTGGCTCCCAACGCCTGTCTCTGACCATTGGCTTGTCCCCTGACCACACCTCCGCTTCTGCGCTCTGATTCTGCTCTGACCACTAGGCCAGACTCCTGTTCCGACCACTAGCTTGCAATACCTACACCTCGGTGTGTAACAGTTTGAGCAGCCCAGTAGACGGCAGGAGGGGCCTTCGCCCCATAGCGTGGAGCTCCCCTACAGAAGGGCAACATTAGGAGTCCAATCCACCTATTTGGACATTGTCGGGGAACTGCGGGCTCGGGTCGCAGAATTCAGTGAGCAGAATGCAGCCCTCCACGCCCAGTACAAGACCAGGCATTGTCTTCTGTCCCTGCAGTTCTCACATCCACTTTCTAAATGACCAAACTGCTCCTACCCGACAAGTTCAACAGCTATTATGCCAAGTTTCATGGGTTCCTTTACCAAGGTCATCTCCAGTTCACGTTACAGCCACGTTTGTATCCCACGGATCAGTCCTGAGTAGGATTGGTACTAATCTGCTCATCACAGAGGCCCTGGACTACTTTGTACAGGCAAAGGCAGGCGTCTTTGAGAACATACTGCAGAAGCTGCTCTCCAGGCCCTCTGTCTGGAGCCTGGGTCCGTGGCCAAATATGCAGTGGGACGTTGATGTCTGGCTGCAGATCCCCACTGGAATGAGGCTGCCCAGAAACACCACTTCAGGCAGATCCTCAACAACTCTATCAAAGATGAATTAGCAGAGGTGGAACCTCCGCCTAGCCTGGGAGACTTAATTGGTCTGTGCATTAGGACTGATGATTGGCTAACGAAGCAAGCCCAAGAAAAATGACACCCACAGGGCAGAATTCTTCTGTCTCCTGGGGCCCCAGTTGTCCTGCCCAACCCTCAACCAATGCAGTCGACCTGCCTAGCCCCACCTCTCTGCCAATGGTCGGGCATTGGGGCTGTGCTGGTACTGAGGGGTGGCCCAGGCTTGTTGCAGCCAAAGACCAGCCCACCTCCGGGTCAGGAAACCCCTGAGCAACCCTCACCCCCAGTAAGGGGGTGAGGGTCGGGTCTGAGCTTCACTCCTCCCCTCAGCAAATCACACTGCTGCCTGTCCACCAGAATTTGTCAACCCCTAGCACACGTGTCAAGTGGGCTGGAAGAAAGCAGACATTACAACAGCTTGGACTAGCCCCCCTGCCTGGCCTTTACTCTGTACAGCAGAGCCCGCGTGGCAGGACAAAACAGGGCCTCCGACAGCGGGTGCAGGATGTGCTCCCATGCACCCCCAGCCAGATGAACTGGCCAGTGTAGAGAGGTCAGGACTATGGCTGCAACTCATTCATTCTCACCCTTCCCTCAGGCTCAGTTGTTCTCACCAATGCCCGTGAAGGGAGCGGCCATGGCGCTGGGCACTTCTGGTTTGCCCTGCATTAGCTGCTGCATGAGCAGACAGATGCTAACAGGCAGAAAAACATTTACAAAGGCCTCAGGGCTCCAACTACTTACCCCAAAGAGCGGGGAGGGGGAAGACTAAAAACATTACTTGTGCAGCACGAAGAAAACATCAGGGTGTGGTTTACAGGAACTCCAGGTGAGGAGAGGGGTTGGTTTGCCTCATTTATGAGGCTGCAACCGACTGAAGCCACAGATAAAAAAAAGGCATCCGCAGATTCACCCAACCCAGAGTCCTCGAGCCATACGCCCTCCTAGACCCGCACTGAATGACAAACACTTTCCAGGAGTTGCTCAAGTCCTAGGAGCACACGTTCACCTGGGGCCACCAGTGCAGTGACTGACACAGTGACTGAATAAGGAGCTACAGCCACTGGTAAGTGCCCAGTTCTCTCCCATCCTCTCCCTGGCATGAGGGTTAAGATTTTTCTGTTTATTTTCCACATGCTGCTGCAGTGGAGATGAGTCTCTGTGACACACCACCGCTCTTGTCCAGCAGTAAATTCAATTTTTAACTCATCCTTTTGTAATGACTTTTTACCGTTTACTTTAAAATATTTACTGTTAAAAGTAATTGCTGGGGGGTGCCCCAGGCTGCTGTAGTCAGCCCAGCCAAGCTACCCCTGTGCATCCCAAAAGGATTTACAGTAACATTTTGGAAATTGATACTAAGAGCAGTCACGGGGTTTGCTGTAGGAAAATGAGTCAGTATCTTCAACATCTAAAATATCTCGGAACATTTGAAATTAAGCTACGTGAAATAACAATAACTCCCCCACCATGAGAGCAACACTGTGGCTAACATGTTACACACACCCAAGGCAGGATTATTTTGTGACACCGTTTTTTGCTCCTCAATCATGCCAGCATAAATCCAGATAACTCCATCGGCTCCAGTGGAGTTATCTGAATGTACAATGATGCATCTCAGAACTGTAAAATAGCATCCCATTCACATATACTATTTTTATATTACACACTTTGATGTTAATGTTTATGCCTTAGCATTTCGGTGTAGTATGACAAATTTATGATTTCTGTGGGGGTGGGGACTTTCAATCTGCCTCCTTTTAATATTGTAAAATTCCCATCTGCATTGTGACATTAATATAGTTTTAGGCATTTAATTTCCCTTTTTAAAAAAAAAATAAAAAAAGAGCAAATCTGAACCTACAGATGTGAGCCTCAACTAAGCATGGGGTTACAAATTCAGCAAAATGCACCACGACATAGATATAATTATAAAAACTAATCTACCAAAGGTATTTCAATGCATAGAACTCCAGGGAGCTACATATTTCTGCATGCCTGTGTCACTCTATATGATTAAAATTACTAGAGAATATATTTTGTATTACTTTAAATTTTGTCATTTTGTAATCTATTTTTCCACCTAATCTTGTCAAAGCTCATATCCTGTAGTGATATACATGCAAAGATATACATCCATTTTGCAAACCTTACTCAGAAGTTAAAAATATTCACATACGTAGGCCCCCATGATGACAAAAGGTGTTCAGATCATTTCCAAAGTTAGTACTTTTAGAACAAAATTATTTTGAGTTGGGTGAAAAAAAGGATCCAAATAATGCATGAAAGAAGTGGTTTTTCACCCTTCGCTAATGACAAATAGGCTGAGAAGATTTTCTTCAAACCTTCACTTTTGGGCTGAGGGCAAGCATAAAAGATATTAGACCTAAAGATAATGGTAATATATATATATATATACACACACACACACAAACTGAATGAAATTGTCATCGCCATACAAATTAATAGCATAGCTAGTGATAATACAGTGAGGGATTGGATGATGGATTAACACCCACCAATTTTAGCAGAAGAGATTTTATGAGTGAGCACCGATGAGAAACACAGAGTTTTTGTCTTTATTTTCATGGGAAACTAGCTCTTGAACGTTGGTCACAGCCCCTTGGAAAAAGCACTATTTAATGTAACTTCACTCTTGTGGTCATCGGTTTTACGTGTCAGCTCCGGCTACACAATGAAACCTGTTTGTAGTGTGACCTATTTTCAAAGATGTGGGAACAAGTGACACTCTGAACGTCCTGAGTGATTTCCACAGAACTCCAGACATTTAGCTGGACAGATCCAGTGAGTGTGTGGTCACCTGCTGAGTTGGCTAATAGTATTTGAAGGGAAAACTCTAGGTCTTCTCAGTGTTTGGGATTCACTCATTGATGCATAGCTGCACTGGTGCAAACCTCAACTGTAGACAAGGAAAGCCATGATTTGCACTAGCTTAGTTTATCCCTGCTTGAATGTAGGATTGTCAATTGGTGGAAATCACAGGTTTCCCTGGGCCTGCTTCTGTCCACCCTTGGGTTTTACATGGTTCCTGGCCATCAATGACTAAAATCGAAACTAATCCTAAGTAGATATCACGGCCTATAGAAAAAGACATTTCCCAGAGGAAACGAAAAAGATTAGATAATCAGTCATTGCAGAAAATGGAGGTGTTTTTAAACCACAGGCTGTTAGTGAAGACAGGTGGATTTCCTTCTTAGTTGTGACACATAATTTGAGAATTTTTTTTCACTCCCAGGAGCTTTTGAAAAGTTAAGTTAGTTTAATTTAATACTTTTAAAAAGAAAAGTGCGAACCTAGGGACTGTACAGCTTATTAAAAACGAAACCGAAGTAATCCTAGCCATTAAAAATGTTTAACCTGCACAGAGCACTTGAAAAGCTGCAGCCAGTATGCTGTTAAAAGCAAATGTAAATGCGTTAGCATATTTCTTGAGGTTTGTTTTTGGAAAACTTGCATTATCAAAATGAAGCTGCAAATATAACTAAACTGCAAGGTAAAATCCTGCTCATCTTACCCACCCACACAGCCCCCTGGATTTCAAAGGGACAACTCATGTGAGGAAGGAGGGTAGGATCTGGCCTGCAGGCTCATTTGAGAAGGCTTTCTACGAATATTCCTGGGTTTTACACTCATCTCAGTCCCATCCGAAGGTCTGTATTTTATATGTCACTTACCCACTTTATTCACTCTCAAGTTCATAGTGTTGTTTTCAAGACTGAATAAAGATCTGACTGCAGATGGCATTTACGAGCATGGTGAGTATAAATCTACTACTGCCAAATAATCTCTCTTCCCCCCCCTTTCCGTTTGTGACCTAGGCTATAACATCATTCCCTTAGGCGCTATAACACATTCCCCTGAACATATTCTAGAACTGTGTTGTCCTGTCCAAGCTAGCAGTGAACATCTGTTCAGTCATGGATGCTCCTGCCATACCAAACAACTTGGCTCATGCAGACTTGTAGTATGGTTCAGCCAAAAGATGCTGGACATGAATTTGTCTGCAGAGGTGAGAGTATAACTGTATTTTGCACTCTTATTCGATCTTCCAACTGAGGATCTTAAAGCACTTTACTCTGAAACACCTTTGTGAGCTAAGTATTACTGTCTGTAGTTTATAGCTGGGGAGCCAGATCCTCAGCTGATGTAAATGGGCATCTATGTTAACTTTCTCCTGCCTAGGTTCTTGCCTGGGGAATTAGAAGCAGAGAACTATATTGATTTGCCTAAATTCACACAGCATGAACATAGATTAGCCAACTTCTATACCTATGATATAACAGCAGGATCATGCCTGTGCCCCACAGATAGGGAAGCTAGGGTGACCAGACAGCAAGTGTGAAAAATCGGGACGGGGGTGAGGGGTAATAGGAGCCTATAGAAGAAAAACACCCAAAAATCGGGACTGTCCTTATAAAATCGGGACATCTGGTCACCCCAAGGGAGGCATCAGAAGATTCAGGTGCTCACTCTGGAAATAACCTTTTCTTGCAAGACTTCTAGATGCCCAGATTAGAAATGTTGCCATAAAATTTATAATATGTATAAAAAAATCAGATACATCATTATGTAGATAATATGTAAGAAAGAGATGGGCTGATTCTGATGACACACCCGTTTTACACAGGCCTGCCTCCACTGGGCCAGAGTCTGATCTCTGTCACACTGGTGTAAATCTGCGGTAGCTCCACTGATGCAACACCAGTCCAAGTTAAGTCAGCAAATGGCTGATTGATTCCAGTGCAGTTACTCTGTATTTACACTAGGTTAAGCAAGAGGAGACAGGCCCAGCAGGTTGTTTTTGGAGTAAAAGTTCAAATACAGCAAAAAGGGCACAAGAGTGATGTGTCTGTCATGAAATGTCAGCCTTGTGCCTGTTTTCTATAGACTCTGTTGGCTAGGTTCTTTCTTGCTCTCACTTTCCTCTGGGCACAGCAGAGAGAGGGAAGCCACAAGGCTGCCTGTTCTAGGTCCCTGATTATGGGTCTGGTTCTACCCTGGCCCCATCCCTGTCTGATGTAAACTGCACTGGCTGGCTATGGGACCATCTGTATTGCCAGACTGCAAGGCATATCAGCTATAGCTCTTCTTGCACCTCCCAACCCTGACACACCAGCTATGCTGGGTGGTGTAGAGTTGTGTGGAGATGGCATGCTGGCTTTACATCCACGGGGAGTTGAAGGAGAAAACATTTCTTGTTGGTGAAAGAGATGTCAGAATCTCGCTTCCAAGCAATGAGTTATGGAACTATGAAAAAATTCCACCTTCACTGTTTCTTATTTAATGATTTTGTCAGCATGTAATTAACCTGATGTTCCACTGCAGGCCACCCAGAATGACTTGGCTAACCTGGATTATTATACGGGTTCTAGTTCTGTGTTGCTGCCATATGACAACCCGTTTAACCACACAGACATCATTTGTGAAAAAAGTCACGCCCAGCAGTTTGCTCAAACTTTCCTGCCAGCATTTTTCTCGACTGTATTCTTGATTGGCACAGTGGGTAATCTCTTAGTCATCCTCGTCTACTGGAAATACAGATACAGGAAGAGCATCACTGACAGATACCTGCTGCACCTGGCCATTGCTGATCTGCTCCTCCTTCTCACTCTCCCTATCTGGGCAATAGCAGCTTCACGTGGCTGGATCTTTAAGAATGTCATGTGTAAAATTGTCAATAGCATGTATAAGATCAACTTCTACAGCTGTATGTTGTTTTTAACGTGTATTAGTTTTGACAGGTACATTACAATTGTCCAGGCCATGAAAGCTAAGAACTGTAAGCGAAAAAGGCTTCTGCGCAGTAAACTAGTTTGCTTTGGTGTTTGGCTGATTGCAATAGGCTTATGCATCCCAGAAATAGTATACAGCGAATCTAAGCAAGTTAGTGATACAACTACTTGCAAGATGATGTACCCTACTTCAGTTACCCGAACCATCAAAGTTACTGTCCTAGCTTTGAAAATCACAATAGGATTCTTCCTTCCTCTCTTTGTCATGATTACTTGTTATGCTTTTATAATTCATACCCTCCTTCAAGCCAAAAGATCCCAAAAGCACAAATCGTTAAAGATCATCATTGTTATTATCACAGCTTTCCTCCTCTCCCAGTTGCCCTATAACAGCATTTTGCTGGTCAAAACCATCGACACCTACACCATGGTCATATATGACTGCAAAACCTCTGACAATATTGACCTTGGATTCCAGATAACTCAGAGCATCGCCTTCCTTCACAGCTGCCTGAACCCCTTCCTCTATGTGTTTGCTGGGGAGAGATTCCGTAAAGCCCTCATTAAAATTCTGGGGGATGCAATTAACCGCACTGATAAGAGCCGAGAACAGAGCTCTTCTGTATATGATAGCCAAGAAGGGAGCTCAAAATGGTCTGCATTGCTGGGGCCATCAAAAATTAGGAGCTCTCTCAGTTTGAGTATGCACCAAAAGTCCTCACTCACGCCCAACTTTTGCCAAGCTCCTTTAGAAGTTAATGAGAGTCTGGCCGGAGCAAGGCGTACTGAATGCAGTGCTCTGTAAGTGATTCTTATGCTATGAAAGAAAAAGAAAGATCCCTCTTGACAAAGTGAATTAGCATCTTCATGAGGGGCTTGATCCAATGATCCTTCAATGTATTGAGCACTCTCAACTTCTGCTGAAGTCAGCGGGAGTTGACGGTGCTCAGTGCCTCTCCCTGGAGCGCTGAGCACCTTCAAAGATCAAGCCCTACACTTCTGGCTGAAAGGCAGAGAAACCATTGAAAAGAGCCAGAGAAATAGTATAACGCTGACTGGAAGCAGAACTGATGAAGGAGAGGGGATTTTTTAAAAAAAATCTTGTTACAACTGTAAATATCGTCCCACTGTATGTTCCATTCTATGCATCCGATGAAGCAGACTGTAGTCCACGAAAGCTTATGCTGAAATAAATTTGTTAGTCTCTAAGGTGCCACAATTATTCCTTTTTTTTGGCCAACCCAGCTGTGGCAATGATCAATCTGAACCAGCAAGTGATTTAAGGGAATGATCACATGTGGCCATAGAGCTCAGTTACTGTAGCCATAGACATAGCGAAGACATGGTGGCTGCTTCACGCTATGCCCCATTCCCATCCATGCCGACGCCAGGGGAGGAGTCAGGCCAGTACTGTTTTGAATGGGCGTTTCAGGTGCTCAGTACCTGTCAGGATCAGGCCTTAATTGATTGATGTTTGTATAATGCTTCATAAATAAAAAATGCTGTAGATTGTTACGGGCATGTCACTGGCAACTTTTCAAAGTCCCTTTTCTGTAACAGGTGAAAGTAGGGCTGCCAACTTTCTACTCACACAAAACCGAACAACCTTGCCCTGCCCTGCCCCTTCTCTGAGGCTCTGCCCCCTGCTCACTCCATCCCCACTCCCTCTGTCACTTGCTCTCCTCTCCCGCACTCACTCATTTGAGCGGGCTGGCTCGGGGCGGTTGTGAGGGTTCTGCCTGGGAGTACAGACTCTAGGGTGGGGCTGGGGATGAGGAGATTAGGGTGTAGGATGGGGCTCCAGGCTGGGGTTGAGGGGTTTGGAGGATGGGAGAGGGATTAGAGCTGGGGCAGGGGCATGGGAGGGGGTCGGGGTGCAGGCTCTGGGCGGCGCTTACTTGAGGCGACTCCCGGAAGCGGTGGTATGTCCCCACTCCAGCTCCTATGCGGAGGCGTGGCCAGGCAGCTCTGCGCAAGGCCCTATCTGCAGGCGCCACCCCCGCAGCTCCCATTGGCTGTGGTTCCCAGCCAAAGGGAGCTGTGGAGCCGGTGCTTGGGTTATGGGCAGTGTGTAGAGCCTCCTGGCTGCCCCTATGCCTAGGAGCCACACGAGGGACATGCCACTGCTTCCAGGTGCTGCAGGGAGCCACAGCAGGCAGGGAACCTGCCTTAGCCCCTCTGCACTGCTGAACGGACATATAATGGCCTGATCAGAGGTGCTGACTGGAGCTGCTAGGGTCCCTTTTCAACTGGACGTTCCGGGCAAAAACCGGACACCTGGAAACCTGAGGTGAAAGCTGTTTTTAGTGAGTTGCAACATTTCCCAGGGTCAGCCCCAGAATCATCTGGGTTAAATTTTGCGCTCAGTGACATCATTTTAAATTCAGAGTAACTCTGGCCACTTCACCCGAGCTACTCCAGATTTACACCAGTGTGAATGAGAACTGAATTTGGCTTCCCCAGTGCTTTTTTATTCAGTCTTTGATTTATAAGTGTAACCTCAGTGAAGGCAGATTGGAAGCGGAACAAAATTTAAAGCTGCTACATTGCCAGAATAATGGACATATGATGGTTTCTTGACAGTCTTTTTATGAGCAAAGGTGGCCCTTGTGGAACTGGGTTGATTTAGATTCTTTTTCTTAGGTCTTTGATTTTAGGATGAAATTATGTGCACAGTTTGTACCATAATGCTTTGATGTTAGACACTTGCACTATATATACACACATAAATGAACATTGCATCGTACAGCACAATTTTTAGAGGGTCATATTTGTAATTTTCTAGCAATATGGCATTTGCCTTTTACCCTCAGGTAAAGCTGGATGTAACGAACAAACGGATGCCTGAATGAACCACGGGTTATAAATTGAGCATAATGAACTGGTTCAGAAAGTGCATCCAACCTGAGGCCTGTAAGGCAGAGAGAGGGAAGGAGTGGAACTGAAGGTGCAGGAACTGTTTAGAGAGACTTCCTCACTCTGGGCACTGGAGATGGGCCAGTCTCACACATTATGCAATTATAATGTCTTGCGCATCTATAGCATCTGCTGCTCAAGGGTGGCAAAAGCACCTCAGAGGCATGAATGAATTTAGCCTCTCGGTATTCCAATTGCACAGGAAGACTGCGGCAGAGTGAGAAACAACCCAGGTCAGGGTCTCCTGTCTCGCTCTTTTGTGCCAGAAACACAAGACCACCTTCTGACTAACAAGGTCTGGGCATAAGTGGTGCACAGCTTTGCTGTCTGCTCTCTTCTGCTCCCAAACATGCACTTAGACTATACGTGCCTTGGTGGCCATTTTAGTTTCAGTAAGCACTTGTGGAAGGAGCTCTTTCAGTGTTATCATGGCTCCAGGATGAGTGCAACAGGCACACGGGGCATTGGAATTAAGGACCATATTCCCAGCTAGCCTCCATTCGGAGCAAAATTTTCACACTGACCCACTGGCACATGCAAAGTCTAAATCGTGGTGCACAAAGAAGGCAACTAGACATACAATTACCTGACTGGAACATGTGTGGGCAAACGGACATACACAGGCAGTTTTGAGACTTCAAGTTTCAAAAATACATTGGAAATATGGTCTTAAAAAACGAAAGATAACACTTTAAAGTAAATGGCAAGCAAAAGTCCTAAAGAAAGAGCTTATGCATAGAAGACTTTGGTGACAAAGCCCCATATTGCAAGTAGAAGCAACAAAACTGCTGTTTATCCAAATGATATAGGATTTATTAACTTATTGAGAATAGACAGATTACTTTTAGTACACAAGAGAGCAAAGCACATTATAGAAAATAAATCCTGAGTTCGTGTCTGTTTGAGAGATGCTCCCTGCACTGGGGCATAGAATAAAATCAGTGGACACATTTATGAACCTCACAGCACTTTGTGAGGCTTTGTATATTAAAGTTGTTTTATACAATATAATTATCCTGGTAAAAAAAAAACCCTTCTAATTATCTAGGTTTTTTTTAAACACCCACAAACATTTAGAACAGGTGTTACTTAGATCCCCTTTGGAGACTCACCTACCTGAAAGCAGGCACAGAAATGAGCCATGAACATAGCCTTGTTCTTCTGCTAATTAAATTCAAGTTAAAGTTTTACTTCCCCTGCAAGCTGCCTTCTTAATCCTTAGCCCTGAACAGTAAATGAGCAAACCTTAGGCACTGACTTGATGTCCAGGACAAATGGCCTTCTCTGACCTAGATTCCAGCTCCAGCTCCAACTCCAGCCAGCAGCTCCTAGGACTCACCTTGTGAGCAGAGTGCTGCTTGCTCTGCCTTTTTGGCTCAGCTGTGAGAACCACAGTGAGTTCAGGCTTTGGTTAAAGCAGTGGAATCTTCACGTAGGATAGACAGTGCACACACTTCTCAAACAGCAAGAAAACCACATTGACATCTGCCAATCGAAAAAATCTACACCAGCAGAGCAGACTACATAGATAATTACCCATGAGCTCTTCACCACTGTTCTTCACATATCCCCGAGTGTGGGAAAAAAGTGAAAGACTGAACTTCAAAATACCCCAACCTTGTTGCATGTCACTTTCAGTATTACTTTTTTGACAGCCCTTTGAAGTCTCAAGTCTCCTTAACAGAAGTAATGGCTTCTTTACTGTGTGGTATTTGGTGAACCATACAGAAAGGTTGTGACCTGGTCATGCTACTTTGCCTATGAGTCACTTCTTGGATCTCTTTGTATTGTCATCAGAAGACTTTTGAAGCAACAACAGCCTAATGTGTTATACAGAAATAGAACAATTAGATTCCAGGGTATGTCACTTTGCCATAACTTGGACAGAAAGGCTTAGAAAAACTGCCCCGTTTTGGAACCTGTTCAGCACATTGTATAATAACTGTGATATATCTACACGTATTAGTCAGCCTGAATTCTTAATTGATTTCACTGGGACTTTTGCCTAAATAAAGACTGGTAAGAGCTATGAGCTAGTTTCTGCTCTGAGTTACAGCAAAAGAAAGCTGATGCAACTTTGCTGGATTTACATTAGTGTGTAACTGAGCAGAACATAACTCTGAGTAGGATTTTGTGCACAGAATTTTGAGGAGCCAGAATAGGAGAGAGAGAGAATAATTTCAAAAACCTGTAGGAAATGAGCTGCTTAAAAATTGATGTTACAGAAAGAAACGTTTCCATTGATGGGCTAAATGCAGCGGCATTCACAGGGGGCCCAGTGAGTTGTGCACACATGAGGGTAGAATTTGGCCAATATCTATACGCTTGGTGGTGTAGTTTCAGTTCTCTGCATCATGACTCTTTGCTTCTCTCATGGGCTTCATCCTGCAGCCAGGCTACTTCCTGTGTAGTTTTAGCACGTGCTCAATTCATAAGGACTTACACAGCACAGACAAAATTAAACAAACACGTGACCTAATATGGCACGGACTCACCTGTCACAGCCAGGTTTGCTGGCTCACTCGCCTGTTACACCAGACTGACCAGATTCCTTTGAGGAAGCGGGAAAATCTCTGAGGAGCGCTCCAGTTGTTTTCCATCCCATGTATAGTCCTTTACTGGTGCATTGCTATCTGTGGCGATGCTGTTCCTTCTCACCCACTTGAACATACACTTGTGCCATGCAAATTGAGCCCCCTCCCCCCTTCCCGCATACCATAGTCATCCCCTCCATTATTTCATTGTAGGATAAAGCCAACATTTTCAAATTTAGTTGCCTAAAGTTAGACTCCTACTTCCATATATGGGCCCCTACATGTGTGGCCGGATTTTCAAAAGCTTCAGTGGAAGCTCCTGGGTGCTCAGCACTTTTGAAAATCAAGCCACTTAATATCGGTGCGCGGCGAGCCTCTAAGCCTGTGTCGGCAGACTTGGGCTTACCCTACAAATAGCTGTGTAGCAGCACTTTGAAGTTGTGACCTTCAGAATCTGAGTTCCAGACCAAACTGCCATATCTACATAGCTATTTTTAGCACAGTGGCATGAGCCCTGCATGCCCAAGTCTGTTGACCCAGGCTTGGGCCAAATTCTGAACTCGATTACACCTATGTCTTTCCCATTGACTCAGTTTGCTCAGGTGTTGATAAATGCTGGTTATGGCCCAGGGGCATTTAGTCTTCTCATTGATCTAACAAAGAACAGACCGCCCACCCCCGCAATAACAATTTGCTCACTACAAATTTGACTTCTGGGTCCTTACTGTATATACTCTGAATTCAATGCAACTCATTATGGGTTAAATTCACCTCTGTGGAAAGAACCAGCACAAAGTCTATGCACCATGTAAGCATTTGCAGAGGTGTGAATTTCACCCGGATACTTTATTGGCATGATACAAGCAAGCCTCAAGATTTTGCTTAATTTTTTTCTTGCTTAAAACCTGATTCAGCAGTATTTCAGTTTCTCATCTTCAACACAAAGCTATATCTGTGAGCTAAAAAAAAGGATACTCACTCTAAATGATATAGAATTTTATTTATTGAATTCCTGAGTAAAAATAAAAAGCATCAAGAAATATTCCAGTACAAAGCCGTCTACATCCCCATAAATGTACAGACGTCAATATTCGAAAAAGCTTTATTCCTCTGTGAAAGGTAAGTTGAACTCGGTGCAAATCCATTGTGCAATTTTTTGGCAGTTATGACCAAAAGATATTTCTGAAGAAGTTACATTGACTTCATTGAGCATTATTAAAACTATAGTGCAATTTCAATTTTAAAACAAAACCGAGCAAAGTCATGTATTGCAGCTTTACAACTTCATCATTTTACAAAGCTGTAAACGCTTTTTATGCAATGTCAGTAAGTTTTCATGAACCAATTTTCAGTAACACTTATAGAAATGTAAAGGAACACTGTCAAGCAATGAAAAAACAAAAAGACAAAAACCTAGTAAATTCTACCCTATGCAGAGAAAACTCTGGTGGGAGAGAATCATTAGCCACATCCTCTGACTCCCAGCAAAAACACCTGACTGCACATCACTGTTACTGCTACCTAAATATGTGTAAATCCTTGAGCCCAGTAACGGGCATTGTGTTGTTGGGTAACTGGCTTCTGCTGTCTATAATGTGTACCCTCTTCGTAATAAAAGTACCACTCACTTTTAATTGAATTTCATTACAGATTAAAATGTGTCTTTTGTCTTATTTCCATTGCTGCTAATCATCAGTTCTGAAAAGACTAGTTTCAGCAAAGCACATGAGCATGTGCTTCACTTTCAGTCCACGAGCCATCCCAAGAACGACAAAGTACTCTGTTGAATTGCGGCTTATGACACTTGAATGATGGCTGTTCTTGTAACATCGTTCTGGACTATTTGTTTGCTGTATTGTCCATTAGGGGCTGCTTTGCTTCCATTTATTAATGTACGAATGGAAAACCAGGTAGGTTAACAGGTTGTCACTATCCTCTTCACACAGCACCTTGGCCTCATATGTAGCCACACTCCAGTCTGTTGGATTGCATGGTTGGATTCCTGTTCAGTTTAAACTGTACCATAAACATTAATTAAGAATACTTCATCGAACTTTAACAGTATAAATCTCCTGTTTCTAAATAAATTATTTGTAAAACCCTCATATTGGCTTAAAATAGCTTTTTTTTTTTTTTTTTTTGCCTCTGCAACGCTCCAGAGATCAAAGGGGCTACAAAGCCACCCTACTGGAGCAGCTGAGGATTGCCCAGCTGGCTGTTGTGGAGTTGCCACCCCCTCCTAGCCACATCTCCATTTGATGTAGGGGGTATGGCCAGAGCACAGGGCATACTCAGCTGCTCCCCAGTCATCATAACAGCCCACTAGGGTGAAGCTCTGGGATATTGGCTTTTTTCAACGTTTTCAATTGGAAAACACCCCCCCCCCTTGCATTTCTGATGTCCTACAACTGTTACATTTCTTACCTCGTTTGTGTCTCAGCTTTATTGATAACATAACTGACAACCTCAGCAAAGCTCTGATAACAGAGTTCTGTTCGTAAACGTGTGCTTTTGATGCTGGATGGCTGCTTTTCAGTGTTGCCGACACTTACAGTTTTTAGTGTTTTTCACTAAGCCCCAGCTGCTGGAGTCATGGTGTTGCAGGAGAATCTCAGTGTTCCTTTTTCAATAAGTAAGTTTCTACCCCCGATGCTTGCAGAGAAAAGTGTGAAAATGTGATGCAAATGCACCCTAAAGACTCAAAAGCAAAAAAGGTAAATAAAAAGCCCAACGTTTATTATTTTAAAAAAATCTCATGATCGGCTTATCAATCTCTAGATTTTGGGGTGGCAGGGCAGATTCATGTTTTTGAATATTTGAGGTTGCAATATTGTTTTTTGCAGAAGCAGAGCTACTCTGGGCCCTACATAAACAGCACATTTTTTAAAAAAATCTTTGCAACAGAATGACAGATTTTTTAAAAAAAGAGACAGAGAAAAGTAAATCCAGAGGCCACCCTTCACCAGATTATTTATAATATATTATAGATCACAGTTTGGCCTAACACTTGACAGTGTCCCTTTAACGTATGTTTGGCATTTTAAGAAAAATATCTTAGTGAAATTAGTATTCTAGCTAAACAGTAGCAAAATGCTTTAAAAATCACACCTAAAAGTTTAAGGAAAATTGCAGTGGACTTCAGTTAAACATCCATTATATTGCATAGTGTATGGTACATAGTATTCACTTTTAAACATTAAATAAACTCTCATTGCCTAAATAAGAATAAACCATAACCTCAGCACTAAAATAATATGCTGGTAAATATTGAAATTGCCAGTGCATAGTTTGTTTATTGCTTATGTGCTACTCACTTTAATCTCATTTCCACCTTGATTAGAATCTTTTAAATTTAATCATTTTCAGCAGTATAGAACTCAGTTGTGACCGTCTCTGACCTTTCTGTTCCTACAAAGAAAAGGACCTTGCATCTTTCTTTGACACATCTTCCCACGGCACTTTACACGTAGTACTTATATATAAGAAAGACTAACAGGATTGTCAACAAAATGGAATGTTTCGAGATGAGTCAGAATCCTGGCAGGTTAGCATAGGGCCCAATCCAAAACCTGTTGAAATCAAACAAGAGGATTTACATTTATTTCAGTAGGCTTTGGATTGGGGCCATAGAGAGGGCATTTATGGTCTAAAAAGACCATGTATAGACCAATTAAAAAGTGCATCACCCATAAACAACACCCATCCCCTTTTATTGCTGTTTACAATAGCAATAATGACTTCAGCAATAGGGATTACCGGCCTTCAGCTGTACCTTGGGCCCTGGATTCCTCTCCTTTCAGATGACCATTAATCCCCAGGAAATGTCCTGTGCTTTTATCATTATTGGTTAAGTGACCAGCACCTCAGTGCTTACCGTCAGCATGAATAATCTGTGCCATCACAGCAACAGTGCTATCCCAATCAAACAGAATCCATTAGGGCTGAGGAACGGGACCAGAAAAATATACACACTCATGTGAACCTCAATCGTTCTCCCAAACTGAACTGAACCACTGATAAAGAGCCCTCCCACCCCCATCCAAGCCTCTTTTGTACCAAATCTGTCTCCCCCTTCTCAGTCCTCTATAGTCAACCAGCCAGATCCTTCAGCTTAGACTTGGAAACTTCCTGTTTTCTGTTCCCATCCCCAGGTTTCTTTTCTCTCCTCTAACTCCCCACAGGGCCCCCTACATCAGCTGCTATTCCCATCAGGGAGCGGTCAGATTCCTGGCAGGCTCTGCTGGGCTTTCACCAATTGCTGCATTGAAATCTCTCATGGTCTCACACTCACACGCTCCTTGGGTGAGGGATATCCAGTCCATTCTGAGAGGTCTCTGACCCATGAGGAGATCTGGTTGGAAAATGTCCACCCCTCCTCAAAAAAATAATTCAACTTTCTGTTGATAAACTGAGAACTTTTCAACTGAAATCCCAAAATCTTTTGGTTTTCCAGTTTTTGTAAAAACAAAAACTCAAAACCACAAATAATCCCTCAAATTTTGTGCAGAAAGCAGACACTTTCTATGGAGATTTTTGTTTAAAATAAAATAAAAAAACAAATTTTCCACCAAAACCAGTTTTGATTGAAAACTTTTAACCAGCCTCGCCCACTATGCCCATGAGTGCATAAGATTTTAATACAGGAGCCACCATGGGCCCAGCAGAGAAAAGAATCATCCTTGTCATTTATATCCTTGGAGGTTTTTATTTTTGTGTGATTACTGTGGTTTAACAGGAGCCAAAGCAGAAAAAAGAAACATGCCTGTTTCCCTTTCTCTAGTGTCACACATGAGAACTGCTGATTTTTTCTGCCTATATACCAGATTCTGCCACTGTAAGTTACTTTGCGAGATACCTGACTCTGCAAGAATTCCCATTGATTTCAGTGGGTCTACTTACAGAGAAGAGCAATCAAGAGTGGAAGAAATAATCCTTAATTTTACAACTGTTGCATTTTTTTTTGTAAAAACCAGTTAGACATTTTAAACCAAAACTGAATATCTAAAAAGTGTATTTGTTGCTTATAAGTCTGAAAAAAGATAAGAATGATCCTTTAATGATACATATCTGTAATGTCTAGAGTATTGCATAGTTGCATTTTTTAATAGTTTTTTAGAATTATGAGCTGGTCAGAAAATGTTTTTTCCCCAACTGAAAATTTCAATTTTTGATTTTGATTTTGATTTTTCCAAGAAAAAATATAAGCTTTTCAACAAAATAATATTTTTCAGTTTTCAGCCAACTAATTTTTGTTTTTTTTGACAAAAACGTCAAAAATTTTAATTTTGTCAAAAACCAAATTTTCATTGAAAAAGTGTTGAAGAAATTTTTTTTGACCAATTCTACAGAATAACATGGCATTTGAGCAATCTCTACACAGTACTGAACCATTAGTGTTCCTGTGAAGGGTTTCTTTCTTTTGTGTAAACACACTGTAAGTGCTTTGTTTTGTAACTATTGCATAGCTTAAGGAGGTGTTCAAACAACGATATTTTTAGTGCTTACATACATATAAATAATAGTGTTTCTTAAAAATATAATTAAAAAAGTACACCATATTTTCAAGGCTATGGAAAATCACTTCCATCATAGATCACAGGTTGTTCAACAGTCAAGTGATAAAATACTTTTTTCGAGATAAACCTGTACAAAACAAACAGAAGATCATGTTAGTCTAACTCAAGTAAAAGTAAGATCGTAATAGCTGGTCAAATCCTGCAATCCTTACTCAGGCAAAACATCCATTGGACTTCAAGAAGTTTTGAATGAGTTGGGACTGCAGGACTGTATGCAGGAGCATTAACTACAAGATGACAATTCTCTGAACTGGCTGTAAATAATCATGTGGTAAGTTTCCGTTGTTTACCGTCTCAGAGATCAAGAGCATCAAAGGATGGAACAATGTTACAGAATCACAGGAAACCTCTTTTTTTTAAAATAGCCAGTCTATTAAAGTCTACAAGTGATGAAACACTGCTTATTTCAATCTCTACACTCAGACTCTACCTACCTAGAGAAGGTGTTGTCAAATATCAGTATGTAAATACCACAGTTTCTCGCTTTCACCTGCCCTCTGATAGTTTCCTTATGAGAGTTGCAGCGAGTCATAGGAATAAGTACCTGGAATTGAAAAATCAAAACAGAACTTGGTTTCAAAGCTCTACCTCTGTTCTAGGTTTGGAAGAGATATTTAGACTTATACCTTCCTAGGGGGCAACAAGAGGGCCTCCTTGTGTGCATGTATTTCTCTTGGTTTGCATTATCTGTTCTTGTGAGTGAATGTCAGGTCATATTTAAACTGTCTCTCTGTGACAACCTTCTTCTGACATCTACATGTGAAGTAGATCTACAATGCACACCAATGATGGTGGTGGTGTTTAAGGTACGTGTAGCTACACATTGCGGTGAAAAGCAGGCTGTGTCCGTGCTGAAGTGTACATACAGCAGTGAAAGGATCTGGCAGTGGGGAGGCAGCGGGACATCTCACTGCTAAAAATAGCAGTGTAGACAGGGGAGTGTAGAGAGCCGGGTAGGGTATACACCCTAACGTTCTGCCGTGTCTATACACTACTCACCTAAGTAGTTCATCAAATCAACACTACTGTTTATACCCGGGCAAGGGGGCATGCAGTGTATGTACTCTACACATCGCTGTAAGAAGTGTGCAGTGTAGACATACCCTTGGTTATAAGCTTTAATTGAATATTTAATATTTATAAAACACTTCAAAGATACATAAGTGCTACTCATTCATATTTCTATAATTAAAAACAAAATATATAAAAAGAACAGTCAAGCCACATAAACAGCTGTGGCCTGATTCTCCTCTCCCATACAACAGGTTTATACTAGTCCCTTGACTTCCATGCTCCCAATCTGCGCTGGTCCGAGAGGAGAAACAGGCCCATGACATCTGTGGAAAGGGGTTAGACATTTGTTCCCATTAAGCAAGACACAGCTAGGCCTGATCTGACTTGACCTCCTTCTACTCAATTCAAAGCTCCCATGTGTGGATCTGTGAAACCAACATTGCGGGGGTACTAAATTAGTTCCAACGGTGTCTATTTTAATTTGGACTTTTAAATTACTACATGTTTAATGCAGCATCAACGGAATGTTTTATTCATATTTTATAAAAAAATACCCATTGTTTTTGCTCAGTGGAACATACTGAATTAAAAAAACAAAGCCAACCCCCCCATAAGAATATATTTAAAATGGAAGGTTTTCCTAAGAAAAGTTGGCATTTCTGAGCCTTTTGCTGGCGGTTGCCACGCTATTGAAAAGGGAGAATATTTCTGTAGGTGATACTAAGGGAAGCCTAATATCTCAAACTAGTTACTGTCATACTTCAATCAATCATCAGGAGAACTTTAACTTTCCAAGCAGGAAATTGTTGAGATATTCCACTTATCCCTCTCACCATGTAATGGAAGATGGACTTGTACTTATAACTAAAAAAATTCTGGTAACTTGGCGTGAGAACATTTCATGTACACGCAGAATGGATTGTTTAAACCTGTAGATTTCTTACTTCACAGTTGGTGGGATTACCATCTGGTAACAAGCTTTATGGGACAATTCAGAAATGTACTTAAGCACACATTTAACTTCAGTGGAACTTCAATGACATTAAACATGGGCTTCAGTATTTAGCTGAATGGTGCCTACATTTTTTCACTACTGACGTATCCTTATCCCCAGCTGTGTATTAAACAAGAAGAATGATCCAAACAAACTTAAGAGAAAAACAAGCTTCACTGGCTGGCTCAGGGAACTGGTAATACATTACAGCCTCTTTCAGCTGAACAATAGCTCTCTAGGTTAGTTCTGTTATGACTGTTGCTAGCAATTCCCAACGGTTGTCAGTTTGATGGTCTTCATGAAATGGGTTGTGGGTCTCAGATCATTTCCTAATGGCCAGTTCTCCACATCACAAAAGCCATTGTTACAACTACCACCCTCTTTCAGCCATCTTAGGCATGGTCTATACTACCAACGTATGCTCTCGCTCAGGGGAGTGGAAAATCCGCACCTCAGAGCGATGCAGTTATACTGACTGAACTCGTGATGTAGACAGCACTAGGTCGATGGAAGGGTTTCTCACGTCAACATAGCTACCGCCTTTAGGGGACGTAGAGTATCTACGCTGATGGGAGAAGCTCTTCTATTAGCCCAGGCAGCGTCTTCACTAAGCGCTACAGCGGCACAGCTGCCCCAGTGCTGCATCACTGGAAGTGTAGACAAGCCCTTAGTGGAGAGGCCAGGGACTGGAAGAGCAAGGAGACCAGCCATCTTTCCTATCACCCGCCACAGCTGGGTTGAGGCAGACCGGCAGTTTATAAAGTAATAGAGTGAGGAGAAAATTTTTTTCTTCTCTTCATGTTTGTGCTCTGTTTATCTGGCAAGGGAGGGTATACAAGTGATGTAAGAAATACAAAATATGGCTTTGGCCCTGCAACTTGTGCTAGTGACCCCTTTGAAGGCCATGGGACAATTATTGGACTTGTCTTAGCTAGAAAAAAAAGTGTTTTTTTAACCTGTGTTAAAATCCTCAAGACAAGTCAGTTATAGTTTTAGGATATGTCTACACTACAGCCTATGTCGGCAAAACGTATGTTGCTCAGGGGTATGAATAAACCACCCCCCTGTGCGACACAAGTTACACCGATATAAGCGGCCGTGTGCACAGACGTAGCTTATGTCGCTCGTGGAGGTGGAGGGAGCTCTCTCCCATCAGCATGGAGTGACTTCACCAGACACGCTGCAGCGGTGCAGGCGCAGCTGTACTGCTGCAGTGCTGTACGTACAGACGTGGCCTTAATCAGTGTTAGCTGGTCATGGGAAACCTTAGGTCTCCCCAGTAACATGGGTTAAAACTACAACTGCTTTGTTTTCACTACAATTTTAACACAGGTTAGTTAACATAAGTTAGCTTAACAAGGGTTATCACCCCCCTTTTTTCCTATAAAAGGCACATGCAGTGTGAATCAGGAATGTAGTGTGGGGCTTTCTGCACTGATCCTGCAAAATGTTGAGCACTTTGGGTCGTATCCAGCGAAGCACTGAAGCACGCACTTAATCTTAAATCTGTGAGTAGCCCCATTGACTACTTCATCTTTCAACGGATGGCCTGTGTTTAAGAGCCCTGCCGGATCGAGCCCTATATGCTATTTACAAATAATATTTATCTTTTGCATTAAATGTAAGGAAAAAAACTAAACACTACACAGATTTTGCAGGTTGGAGCTGAAGGAGCCGATTGTTTAGCTTAGTGACAGTGCTTTAACTTTAAATACAAACACCAGAAGCTAAAGTGCCAGTCAGTGCAATGTCACTCTATTTCCCCAGGCAACGCTAAATAATTAAAGGGGTACTTCTTCCCACCGGAACAGTGCAATGGACTTTGGACAAGGAACACTTCTCCCGACGAGAAATTTTGACACTTTCATATTTGTTACTAGAGTGATGCAACTTCCAGTGACATTTGTTGGGGCCATGATAAGTAAGCTTGCTGGTTCCTCCAGACAAACTCATTCACCTCATGTGGTGAAATGCAATTCCTGAGGTAGCTCAGTGAGGAAAAAAATCCCATCCTGAAATAACTGCCTTACTTTGCACTGATCCAGTGTTGCTTCTTCTGATTCTTGGTAGACAACGCTGAATGCTATGCTCTTTGGGTCTGATGAAAACACCCAGCTGATTGTAAGGCCAGTCTCTGTCACGGTGATAGGAATAGTGCTGTAGGTGCTGGACTTAATGAACAGCTCCCTGTTGTCTTCCCCAAAATTTAAAATCTCTTCAACTGTAAGGGGTAATTTTATCCTGAAAGACAAACATAACCATTGGAGAGGATCAAATTAGATTTTGAAGACATCTGAACAGTGATATTTTATTTTCCTTTGCCTGACCTACTTCCTGCAGACTCCTCAGTAACTTTGGAGCATGTCTGGAAGATGCAGCTATGCAACTTTGGATGAAAGCAAGGACCAGATGATCACAACCTAGTGCTTTCTACTGCTGCTGGCATTCAGCGACTTCACTCATTCATATATTCCAGTATAATTAAAAAGAAGTAATATTGAGTGTGGTACAGATACTTGACTTCAGTGTCACTTAACAGTGTAGTTTCGCTTGATCAGCAAGTATATGACAATGTTTGTAATAAAAGATGTCATGAAAAAGACTGCTGCCCTCTGCTGTCTCCTTTATATGTAAGCCAACGCCACTTACCATACTAACATCACTCGTACCAAGAAATGGATGTTTAGGGAGATTTACAGAGCAAGTGAACATGAGCAGCTGTTCTAATAAATGTCACATTGTATTCTGTCCTGGGGCTTTTGGGGTAATGAACCCTGATGCTCACATTGTCAGTGAACAAGCAAACTATGTAAGTACCAACTTTTGGAACCTAACATTAAAACTGAATTCTCTTCAGGACCTTGGGAGGTTCAGCCCTTTAACATTTTGTCAGACTGCCTCTCTACAGTGATATATTTCACTTCTATATAATTAGATCCTCAGCTCATGATCTTCAATGAAGCTTCACCAATTAACCAGCTGAGGAGGATCAAGTCTACAGTATTTCCATTGGAGTTGGTCTGATATATAATTATTTAGAATCAAGAGAAATCACCTAAGCAAAGAGCTAACCGTGATCTCTGGTATTATGATACACTGTAATAAATTCATTGTCCGCCATCAAAAATCAGCACTTGCCAGCAGATACCACACAATTCCCATAGTTATTTCCAACTCTAAGTATGGGGATCACTGTGGTATCTCAGCCATCCATTGGCAAATGCTGAGTTTTAATGATAAGTACTGTTCCCAGGCCAAGGAGAAATGTTTAGCTTTAGTCATAATGTTAGTTCTTACCTAAGATGAAACAACTACTAAACTCTGTCAGACCACCCTCAATTTTAAGTAGCTGATGACATTTCTTTCCTCCACCCCTCAATCTGTTGTTTGGGTGTTATTTTGTTATAGCTGCCGTTGCTTGGGCTCTCAGGATGACCACAACAAAATCCCAGCACAGACCAAATCTCCTTATTGTAGTCAAAGTATAAACCTTTCTCACAGCTGAGCCAAATTTTCAAAAAGGGGCATGTATGGGTGAGGATAAGAATGATGGGTTTTGTGCATATCAATTCTATTAGCTGCTGTGCAAGTGACACACTCTATTGCTTCTGCGTGTAAATGTTAGCACTCGAGTCATGTGTGTGCAGGGGGTTGTGTGCACACAAGTGCTGGCTGGGTTGGGGCTCTTTTGAAGATTTACTCCTATTGTGGCACATACGAACTCATCAGGACAGAAGCCAAGGACAGCCATAGCTATGGCCAGAATCATTTTGGGTAGAGGTGGCTGGTGGGAAATAAGCCCCTCCCCCAAAGGCTCACCAAACACAGATGATTAGTTGAGCAATGTCTTCCTCCAGGTATCGAAGCGAAAAGCCTCTCTCCAATTTCTGTTTACAGGGTCTCAGTCCCCTCTGAACTCTAGCAATAGTGGGAGGGAAGATTTTCCTGGCCCCAAACGAATGGGCAAGCTGATTCTGTCCTTATCACCCCCACACCCACCATTTAACAAAGGTATATCCCTATGATGCTGTTCTTATGGCCAAGTCCTGCCCTCAGATACATACGGACTGCTCCCACTGAGGTCAATGAGAGTTGACCAAGATGATATCCAAGATGCCGTTTTTCTTTAAACCGAGCAGTAATGAAGCTGTTCTGCTTACATCAGTTCTCCTGACTTCAGCAAACATATCTCAGCATCTTGGGCCACTTGCAATTCTTCTGAGTCATCCAAGGTCGAAGAATTATATGTGCTGTTTCTGTGGCAAGAATGAAAAAAAATGTTATTAAATATTCTCTGAAACAGCACAACACAGAGACAAGTAATCACCGTAGTATCCCTTGCACACTTGCCTCCTGCAGTAGGCTCATTTCATTTACTGTGGGCCAAACTTGATTATCTATACTACTTTAACACAGTACCAACTAGACGCCTTGATCAAGACTGCAGCCCCATTGTGCTAGCCATTGTACATACTGTGACAAAATGGCCGATGTTAGTATGGTGGGTTCTGCGCTTTTCTTGGTGGGGGGCTAAGATCCCACCCCTTGCCCCTGCTCTTGGGGTGCCGAGGGCCCCGCTAGCAGCCCAGGAAAGTGGTAAAGGAGGTCTGGGTTTGCGCCTCACTCTGAGCCCCAGCCCCTCTCAACCCCTGTGGGTTCTTACCCTTTTCCCGCTTGGGTGAGGTACCTTCAGTCCTTAGACACTGGGGAAGGGAGTCTCCCTCCCCTGCTGGGGCAGGGTCTCCCTTACTTCAGTTCTCTGATAGTTCAAGTCTCACAGCACACCTCCAAGCTCCAGTCCTCTCTCCTTCCTCCTCCTCCCTGTCTGCCTGAAGCAGGCGGTTTTATTAGGTTCCTGACAGGGCCTTAATTGACTGCAGGTGCTCCAATTAATCTGTAGCCACCCTCCTTAGTCTCCAGGGAACCACACCTTAATTAGCCTACGGCAGGCCTGCACAACTCATAAAGCGGCGAGGGCATATTACTTCAAAGAAAACGGCTGAGGGCCGAAACCCCCCGGCCCTGCCAAAACAACCCCCCGCCCATTGCCACCCGGCCCCACGGAAACAATGCCCCCCCGCAGCGCCGCCCGTCCCGCAGAAACAACCCCTCCTTCCCCAGCGCTGGGATATGGAAGCCTGTAGAGGGGGAAAGAAACAGCGTGCATAGGGTGACCAGATCACAGCAGTAAAATAGGACCCGTCCCCTCCCTGCTCAGCCCCACCATCACACCCCTCCTCACCCCCCGCCAGGGGTCTTTATATTACTGCACACAATAGTCAATCAATGCAGTTGTAGATAAATCTCTGCATTATGTCTTTTTGTATAACTTTTATATGACTTTGTATTGAACCTTGGTAATATGTTACAGCGGGCCCTTAAGGTAGTGTAAAAGAAAAATGTCTTTTTGCTAGAAGTAGAATAAGATCTTCCCCCCACTTTGTATTCAATTGCCCTGTTGAATGAATGAGGTGTGAATGATGAAGGCGAGGAAGGCAGGCACCTCCAGAGAGCTGCAACCCTTGGAGAGGGGATGGGAGCCAGACCAAGGGGACAATCAAACTTGTCAAATGGGCTGACTAGAGAAGAGCAAACATACTGACGGCCTCGGGGGTTAGAAGCAAGCACCTTCCTTTGGGAACACCATCTTTGCAGCATTGGGACAACCCCCAGCCCAGAGACAAGCAGCAAAAAGGACGAACGGACACAGTCCCAGATTTTGAATCTGGGAAATTTGCTGGTTACCTCCTCACCCCCCTCTCCAGTATAAAGCTTCGACACCACTGCCCGCCCGCTTGGCTCGTCATCCCCCCACCCCCCCCCGGCTCGCCTCCTCAGCCCCCCCTGCCACCAGCTCACCTGCCGCCCTGCCACTGCCCGCCCGCTCAGCTCGTCATCCCCTACCCCGCCCAGCTCGCCTACTCACTCCCCGCCGCCCGCTCACCTCCTCAGCTCCCCCACCGCCGCCAGCTCACCTGCTTGTCCGCCGCCAGCTCACCTGCCTGCCCGCTGCTGACCTCTTACCTTCTGCTGCTGCCCTGCCCCCTGCCGCTGGCTCACCCTCACACCCCAGCCTGCCACTGGCCTCTTCACCACCCTGCCCACCAGCCGGCCGGCGGCTTGCCCCACCCCACCGCTTGCCTACTCACCCCCCCGCGGGCTGCACAGTGAGCCCACGCGGGCCGCATGTTGTGCAGGCCTGGCCTAGGGCTTATATATCTCCCCTCTCACACTCTACTACTGCTCCCTGGCCCTCCTGCATCACAATGCATACAGTAAGGGACAATTCCTGCCCCAAAGAGTAAATAGAGAAGATAGCAATAATTCTTTTCTCCTACCCTTTGCCTAGCTCCATTTTTAGGGATGGGAAACGGAGGCACAGACATATTGAAGTGACTTGCTAGGAAGTCTGGACAGATCTAGGAATCAAGCTCAAACCTTGTCCCAAAACTATCCCTTACTTCCAAGGCCTGCTTCCCCTCAGTAAGAGTGAGAAAATCCACAGTGAGGGGTAAAATGATGAACTATGTTGAATAGGCCAGATTCTTCTCTCAATATGGTAATGTGAACCAAGATATGATTTCACTAAAATCAAATCAAGTTACACTTGGGTGACAGTAGAATCCAGCCCATTGTCTGCATACCCCTAAACAAGACTGAGCACAACAACAAAGGGGACAAGGTCTCCAAGATACTTAGATATTTAATAGAAGTGCAACAAACCACCACAGGTCATCAGTAGGGTATGAATGTGCCACCTTCACCGGTGCACAGACATCCACCACTTTAAAGAAGGAACTCCATTAGTGAGAAGTGGTAGTAGGCTTTTATCTTCACGATGGATTAAACACTAAAGGGGAAACAATGTCAGGAACTCAGGTGGCTCCTTGCATGGTCGCCTAGCAGCCCAATGAGCTTGGCTAGGCCCAATGAACCCTCACTGAATGACTGTACTCCCTGATTGGACAGAAGAGCCAACAGATCTCTATTAAAGTATGATAGCAACAGCAGCACAGTGTCTGCTCAATGTGTTCCATGTCTGCAGTTGCACCAGACCCGCTTCTTGTACCAGCCCTTGCTCTAACCAGTCCCTGTCTTCCTCAGAACTCCTGATTCCTGGATCTGATCACTGGCTTGTCCACTGACCACACCTACGGTTCTGCGCTCTAATTCTGCTCCAATCACTAGGCCAGACTCCTGTTCCGACCACTAGGTCACACCATCTACACCCCAGTGTGTTACAAACAACATGCATTATACAAGCAAGTTACATAAACTCATAATGGCTTGTCATCTGTAGAATTATGATTCATCTTTTCCTGTAGTTCCTTGGCCTACTGCTGCCCCCTCTAAAGCTGTGCCTAAGTAAATTAGAGACAGAAAAGATCTATTAGGTCAGCTAGTCCAGCTCTCAGCCAATGTAACACTTCTCCCTACAGTATATTCTATAGTACTTTGCCCAGTCTAGTTTTAATGAGATCAAGGAATGTGGCTTTCAACACCTCTTTCTGGGCTATTTTCCATTATACTCAGCCTAAGTTTTCCTTTGCTCCAAATTCATCGCTGGTAGCACTCCAGTGAGAACACCAGAGTTATACCAGTGAAGAAAGTGGCCTATAGAGGTCAGTGGTGTTCTATTAATTTACAGAATATAATTTTGTATATTTATCTAACCTCGCTAGGTGGCAGTCCATTGCTCATTGAGCAAAGTTGTTCCTACGGTTTGCATGATGAACATAACCCTTTCTCAGCCATATAAGAGTGTTCAGATTGTTTTGCTTTTCTTTCTTTTAAGAGTAGAATGGATCAAGTGACATGACTGATAAGAATAAAGAACTAAAGAATGCAAAATATTTTTCACAACCCCCCCCTGAAATTAAACTAGAAATATTATGATAGCATTTTGAGCGAGGATTATTGCCCCAGTTGAACAAAATAGGAAACAACTGAGCTTTTGCTAATTTCAGAAGCCAAAGTTGAATAAAACTTGCTTGTTTAACTTTCCCACCATCATTTTCCGTTTTCACAATGAGCTTCCATCTGGAAGAAGAAATGATGAAATACTGCCAGTCGAACTCCTCACAGAATTTCTTGTTGAAGTCCTTGTCCAAAGAGAATTTACCTTGACATGATTATTATTAGTAAGGCCTTACTTGAATTGTGATATGAACGTCAAATAATTGCGGCTGAGTTGTGGACAAGACATGGAAAATCACAGGAAAGTAATAATGGACCTTTATTAATAGTGGTAATTTGGAAAAGCCAGAGTAGACCTATTTGTTAAAGAAAAATTTGCTGGCAGGGGCTGTGGAGCCATCCCAAAAGTGGGGGGTGGGGCAGGGCTCCCAGCCCCCTCCATGGCCCCTCCCTTGCCTCTCTCTCTTCCCCCTGAGGTCCCACTGCGGGCCAAGCCAGAAGCCAGAGCCAGGCCGGAGAGCCGCAGACCCTCCACCTGCCTCCCCATTCTGGTGTCCCTGGCTGGAACAATATAAACACTCAAGTATTATGTTAATTTTTTTTGATAACCAGACATTTTGCTGCAACTATATTACATTCATTTAAAAAAAACCTGACTGGTACAATATAAAATTCAGAAGACTAGAAGTCTTAACACAACTGCTGTAGAAACAGAGTCCAGTCACTTAAGCTTTTACATTTATAGGCATTGAATGTTAGTGCAGTACTAATTGCATACTCAAAATATATACAAAATTGTGGACTGTGCAAAGTAAGCTAATTAAAATCAAAATCTCAGTGGAAGCCTAATATTGCGGGATCTACCATTTCTGCAATATCACGAATGAAGTAGGGCCTCAATTATTAGTTATTATTTGTATGTGGCAGTGCATGGGAGCTCAAGTTTTGGACCAGGACACCATTGTGCTAGGTGTTGTACAGACACAGAACAAAAAAATGGATCCTGCCCCAAAGAGTTTACAATCAAAGTATAAGACAAGAGACAACAAGTGGATACAGGCAGATGGGGAAGCACAAAGAAACAAAGACACAATACTAGCGAGCATGATAGGCAGTAGTCTCAGCATATCAGCTGCGTAAACATTGCCAAGTTTTTTGTAGGCACCATGGCAAAAGAAAGTTTTAAGGAGGGATCTGAAGGAGGAACAAAGCCTGTTCAAGCTTTGTTTCCAGCCAAATACTGTGTACTGGAGGTTCAGCAGTGAAGAGTTTCAAATAAGAAACTTTGGGCTTCTAGTCTGAACTCAGACTCAGAACTGTGCTTTGAAAGTGCAGGATTAAATCCTGCCTAGGCCAGAAGTCAGTTTGTTCCCATGAATAAAGCCCCTGAGACAGAACGTCTGCTGTGGGAGGGCAGATTGTGATGATGACAAACTCCCCACTTCAGGGGGCCAGCACAACCTAAAAAGCATTTGTCACTGGCCAGAGAATGGGTGAGGCCAGGGCAGTTCGGGAATACACAGATTCAGTACCTCTCCTCAACAGCCGTTGTGCGTGAGTTTCCTGCGGAGATGCTGGCAGATTTCAAAGCTGCCCTCTAACCCTGAAACCCTGATGGAGAGCAGACAATAGCAACGTGGTCTGAAGTCCCCCTCCAGCACATGGAGCTAGCCTGGCACAGGGAGGTGAAACTTATCCTGGATCTGGCCCGTGAAGTGTTCTATAAATGCAAAGTATGGTTCATTATTCTGATGACGGGCTGTAATGGAAAGTGGATTTTGTGGGGTAAAAGGCAGTGGTACAAAATGTAGACTCCTAAGACAAGGGGCCTTGCTGATGGTTCAGGACATTTGTTTATTACAATAATTGTCTATGCAGTGAGCAATGAGGCCAAGGAGGATCCTTGTGTTTGATTGGGTCCACTGGAGAATGGTTAGAGCCGTCAGCTTCTAGCAGCATTAAAACTTTCGCCCAGAGGTCATGAACCATTGCAGAGTCAAGAACTTGCAGGAGGGAGCAGCTGCCAGTGTGCCACGGTCGTTCAACACTGCCGACACGGACAGTGGCTTAAAGCCACAATCCTTCATTAAGCTGTTAGTTCGTTCACTGAACAAAGAGCACAATTCCTAGCGTGACGGTATTAATGACGGCAAGACTAAACACCCTCTGAATCGATCAATGCTATTGTAACAATACATTTAATATTACATTTTTTCTTAGTGGGACAGCTTCATGGACACACATCTCATTTTCAGTGGAGGTCCTGAGGTTCAGCAGCCATTCAGTCACACTTCAGTACCATACAGACAAACTGTACAGAGGGCAGTCAATATAATATAGCACAGGGGTCTCAAACACGTGGCCCGCGGGGTAATTTGCTGTGGCCTGCCAAGCTCCCCACGTTCCTGCCCCTCCCGGAGTTATTTCCTGCAGCCCGCCAAGCTCCCCTCTCCCCGTTCCCCCTCCTTCCGGCATGCCGCGTCCCCACTCCTCCGCTTACCTTCAGGCGCTTCCTGCAGCCAAGAAGCTGTTTGGCGGCGCTTAGCACTTTCCAGGAGGGAGGGGGGAGGAGCGGGAAGCCGCGTGCTCAGGGGAGGAGGCAGAGAAGAGGCGGAGATTTGGGGAAAAGGTTGGAATGGGGTGGGGAACGAGTGGGAAGAAGGGGGAAGGGGCGGGGCCTCATGGAAGGGATGGAGTGGGGAGCAGGACCGGGGGCAGCGGGGGGGAGGTGTCAGTGATGCAGCCCTCAGGCCAATGTACTATTCCCAGGGGCGGTGCCACCTTTTTTGCCGCCTTAGGCGGTGGTGGGAGAGGCTGCCGCCGAAATGCTGCTGAGGTCCCCGGCAGCCGGAGAGGGTGCCACCAAAGAGCCGCCAGGGTTCTTGGCGGCATTTCGGCGGCAGCCTCTCATGGCGGCCACCGAGGGACCTGAGATGCCGCCCCCCCACAATCCTGGTGCCCTAGGCAACCGCCTAGGGTCGCCTAATGGTAGCGCCGGCCCTGACTAGTACTCATGTGGCCCTCCTGATGATTTGAGTTTGAGATCCCTGATATAGAAGATAACATTGAGCAGTCAGCAATTTCCAAGCTTTTTAGGCTGAGATGCTTCTAAGAGTAGATCAAAGGTGATTTATGGAAATGTGGTTCATGAGTCAAAGGAGGAAACAGATTAGCTAGAGAGCTACTGAAACTGTGCAGAGTGGTGAATTTCCCTTTGTTCTTAATAGAACAGTAGATGTTTTGATATTGTTAATAGTGTGTTTTCCACTTGTAAAAGGATTTATCACAAGTCACACAGGAATGGGCTCCCTGAGGAATCCCAGAGGCACGGTGCCCCATACATGAAATAGGGCCAATAGCGGTATGGGGAAATATTTCCTCCCAGGGGAAGGACACCCCCACACATGCGATCTGAGGAAGAGAGAACTTTGGCTGTTAGATGGCAAGCAGGTTTCAGACATGGTTTGAATCAGGTTAATTGTCCTATTCATGTAGCTAAGTTGATAAATTAGCTTGAACGATCTTTCTGCAGATGTCCCATTAAGCAGTTATTGTTTAAAAATTTTTGTTACTGCTTTCTTTGCTATACCTTCAAATATATACACCATTTGTTTTATCTAATCTGAACTAGATCTGACCGTTACACTTGGTATTAATGAAAAGAGTATTTGAGCTTCAAAATGTAACTATTTGTACCAGAAACCTGACTCTAAGATTTATGTGTATTCATCAATCTATTGTTGCCTCTTTTTGCCTGAGTGTTAGTCAATATTTGGGGCCTTGTAAAACTGTTTCCATTAGGAGGAGAAATCGATGAAACAACTTGAGAAGAAGGTGAGAGATACCTGCTTGCCAAATGTTAATGAGTGGTTCAAACACTCAGGTGGTTTTTCCATATTTGCAGAATCAAAGTCAAGTGGTTTAGATAGCCTGATAACTGGTGCTCAACTGACAGTACAGCAGTCAAAGCCTTTGAAGTCTGGTCTCTAGAAGAGCATAGCAAATTCTCAGTTTGGGAGAGGGGAAGAAAATCTTAAAGAACTTGAGAACTGTTAAAAGAGCATCCCCAGAAGCAAAGAAAGAGGGGCAGGGTCTGCACGTACGCAGATGGAAACCGGAAGCAGGGGGGTATGTGGGATAAGTGGGACCTACCTACCTCGAGGGAAATGCTAAGCTTTAGGGAAGAAGAAGTTACTCACCTTGTGCAGTAATGATGGTTCTTTGAGATATCTGTCCCTATGGGTGCTCCACTGTAAGTATCCTTATAAGTGCTCCACTGTAGGTGTGTGTGTGCCTCCGTGCTGTCGATCAGAGAATTTTAATAGTAGTCCGTCCCACCTGCACATGCACGGCTCCCCTCCAGCCACAAGCCCAGCCGGCATGTGCAGGCATTCCCTCCTCAGTTCCTTCTCTACGGCACAGTCAACAGTGGAACTCTGAAACAGAGGGGAGGTGGGAGGGTCGTGGAGCATCCATAGGGACACACATCTTGAAGAACCATCATTACTGCACAGGCTGAGAAACTTCTTCGAGTAGTGTCCCCGTGAGTGCTTCACTGTAGGTGACTCCCGAGCAGCACCCACCACTGGAGGCTGGGACTTCAGAGTCAAGTCTGATATAGATGACAGTACTGAGGCCCCAAATTGGGCGTCCAAAGCCGAATCCCCAGTATGGCACAGTGATCTGCAAAGTTATGTTCAGATGCCCACGTAGCTTGGAAAAGGCAATCAACGAGGAAACTGACCTCGTGGAATGCATGTGTATTGAGGATGGGGGTCTTACCCTCTACAATTGATAGCAGAGTTTAATACAGCCAGAGGCCTGCTGGGAGAGTCACTGAGCTGAGATCGCTGCACCCTTCGATTTATCCACAACGGAGAGGGAGTCTTGGAGATTTTCTAAAGAACTCTGTCCTGCCTAAATAAAAGGCTCTTCTCACATCTAGTGTATGGAGGATGACCTCTCAATTATCCGTATGAGGTTTTGGATAAAATGTTGGGAACTGAATAAGTTGAGTCATGTGAAATGTAGAAGTCACTTTTGGAGTGAACTTTGGATGTGGTCTGAGTGTGACCTTGCCAGGGAAGAACACAGTAAACGGGGGATGTGCCATCAAGGCCGCTATATCCCCTATCCTTCTGGCAGAGGTAATGGCAATGAGGAATGCCATCTTCATGGAAAAGCGAATTAACGAACAAGTAGCCATGGGTTTAAATGGTGGTCTAGTTAGGCCCTTTAACACCAGGTTGAGGTCCCATTGCGTAGTGGAAACCTTGGGTTGTGGGAAGAGGTTTCCTTTAAGGAGCCTCTTCATAGTTGGGTGGGAGAAGATTGAGTAGCCTTCTACCTGCTGGTAGAAGGCTGTGATTGGTGCCAAGTGAAACTTCAGCGAGCTAATAGAGATACCTGACTTCCTTAAGGATAACAGGTAGTCAAGGACCACCACCAGTAGGTTGGTCGAATCACGGGTGACACCCATGGGCTGGCACCATATGTGAAATCTCTTCCATTTCTGTAGTTATGTGCAACGAGTAGCATTCTTTCTACTGTGCAATAGTACTTCTTGTACCTTCTGTGATACAGCATGGCCAGAGGGCAGCAGAAGATTGATAAAGGGGAGATATGTAAGCCCCAGGATGATGAGAGCCTTATTCCCTGTAGAGGGAAGAAAGATTGCTATAGACTAATTAAAGCACCTGAATCCAATTAAAGCACCTGAAGCCAGTCACCTGATAACCCCCCCCTTGCTTCAATCAGACAGGGAGAGGAGTTGAAGCAGAGTGGTTTGGTGTTGGAGCAGACAGCAGTTGGAGGAAAGCAGAGGAGAGTTTGGAGAAGTGCTGCGGAAGGCTAGAAGACCAAGACCCTAGGTAAAAGGACATCTGGCTTGTGCAGAGGGTGGGCAGGCTATCTAATTTGCTACCTGGAACTGAAGGGTGGCTGAAGAATAGGCTTTCCTGCCAAACAGGTCCAAGCACTTCCCATCATGGTCATAGGGGGTGGATTTAAGTTGGTACTGGCGACCCCTAGAATTAACTGCATCCACGATGATGGAATTTGGAGACAGTGGGAAAACAAAAAATTCTGTGCCCTTTACTGGCACATAGTACTTTTTGTCCTCCCGTTTGCATGTCGGCAGAATGGATGCAGGGGTTTGCCATATGACCCTAGCAGAGTCTAGGAGCGCCTTGTTAACTGGAAGGGCCAATTTGGTAGAGGTGGAAGAGTGGAGAATGCCCACCAGTTTACAATGAGGTTCAGTTACTTCATGCAGCTGCACTTGCTGGGCTTCAGCCACTCTTTGGGCTAGGTCCTGGAATGATTTAAAGTCATCCGCCAAGGATGATGGGTGGCGGGGAAGGGAGAAGAGAGCGGGGGCATCACCGCCTCGGTGGGTGATGAGCTGGAGGAACATCCCCATTTTTTTCTGCTTCTGTTTCCATTCTTTCCCCCAATAGCTCAGGAGGGTCCAAAACCTTTGAAGGTGCTGGTGAAGGAGGGTGAATATAAGAACATAAGAATGGCTATACTGGGTCAGACCAAAGGTCCATCCAGCCCAGTATCCTGTCTACCGACAGTGGCTAATGCCAGGTGCCCCAGAGGGAGTGAACCTAATAGGTAATGATCAAGTGATCTCTCTCCTGCCATCCATCTCCACCCTCTGACAAACAGAGGCTAGGGACACCATTCCTTACCCATCCTGGCTAATAGCTATGGCTAATGGACTTAACCTCCATGAATTTATCTAGTTCTCTTTTAAACCCTGTTATAGTTCTAGCCTTCACAACCTCCTCAGGCAAGGAGTTACACAGGTTAACTGTGCGCTGTGTGAAGAACTTCCTTTTATTTGTTTTAAACCTGCTGCCTATTAATTTCATTTGGTGGCCCTTAGTTCTTATATTATGGGAACAAGTAAATAACTTGTCCTTATTCACTTTCTCCACACCACTCATGATTTTATATACCTCTATCATATCCCTTTTTAGTCTCCCCTTTTCAAGCTGAAAAGTCCTAGCCTCTTTAATCTCTCCTCATATGGGACCCGGTCCTCATACGGGACCCGTTCCAAACCCCTAATCATTTTAGTTGCCCTTCTCTGAACCTTTTCTAATGCCAGTATATCCTTTTTGAGATGAGACCACCACATCTGTACACAGTATGCAAGATGTGGGCGTACCATGGATTTATATAAGGGCAATAAGATATTCTCCATCTTATTCTCTATCCCTTGTTTAATGATTCCTAACATCCTGTTTGCTTTTTTGACAGCCACTGCACACTGCGTGGACGTCTTCTGAGAACTATCCACGATGACTCCAAGATCTCTTTCCTGATTAGCTGTAGCTAAATTAGCTCTCATCATATTGTATGTATAGTTGGGGTTATTTTTTCCAATGTGCATTACTTTACATTTATCCACATTAAATTTCATTTGCCATTTTGTTGCCCAATCACTTAGTTTTGTGAGATCTTTTTGAAGTTCTTCACAGCTTGCTTTGGTCTTAACTATCTTGAGCAGTTTAATATCATCTGCAAACTTTGCCACCTCACTGTTTACCTCTTCCCTTGCCTGCCTCGCTAGGGGCTGTGAGGCTTATTGCCTCTAGTTTTTCCAGGGGTCCCAGTACGGCCACTGTGGGTAGGGTGCTGGCAGCTGGAACTATGGCTGCCCAAACCATGGAGGTTGAGGGCCGGGCTGGTATGCTTCGTGCCCATGGTGAGATTGTGACCGGTATGGTGGGTGGAACGAGCAGTGAGAACCCAAGTCCTCTTGCTTACTGAGTCTGAAGAGGAGCGAGGCGGTGCATGGCGTGGGGATGCCATAGTGTCCACTATTCCTGGTGAGCTTGGTACTGGAGCCCTGGTAATAAGGGGCGATTCCGATGCATCAGAGATGGAGAGGTCTGATGCACACCTGTAGTCTGTCGGTGCAGGTGGTACCGGTATCGGTGCCGATGGCTATCAGTGCCGAGAGGTCCATTGGTGCCAGGCGCACCGAGGTCGGTGCCAATGACCTAGTTAATGTAGCCTTCCCTGGGGTGGAACATCTATGTTTCTCACACCCCCACTGTACCGGAACTCCTTGCCCATGAGCATTGGGCCTTTGGGCAGCTGATTGGCTTTGTTGGCTTGATACTGTGCGTGTGCTGGGTACCGACTCTAGGCAGCTTTGGCACCATCAATACCAAAGATACTGAACGAGCCAGAGATTGTTTCCAGCTCGATTTGGGCTCACTAGAGGCACTCACAGACTTTTCTTAGAGGTCTTTAGTGAGTGGCTCGTCTGTTTGGGATCACCTGCTTTCAACATAGACGTGATAGTTGCGGTGATAGTTCTCACCGGGACTCCAGAGGTTGCAGGGTTGAGTCCATGAGCAGGAGTTTTAGCCTTAACACTCTGTCCTTCCTGGACTTCGGTTTTAGCTGCTGACGCCAATCACACTTTTGTGGATTGTGCTTCTCCCTGAGGCAGCGAATACACTGTGAATGTCCATCTCTTACTGGGATGGAATCTTTGCAGCTAAGACACGTTTTGAAGCCTGGGGAGCCAGGCATACCCTTGTCTAGTGGGGTTTATGATGAATGTTTATGTTTATTTATGAAGAATGTACACAAAGTGCTGTTTCTCTGAACACAGCAGAAACAAACAGCAGCAGGCAGTTTTCTTGCTCAAAAATCCCCAGTGTGCTACTTCAGTGAGCAATGTGCCCCAAGAAGCTCCATTGATCTGCTTCCTCTCAGAGTCCTTCTCATATGTGCTTCTCTCAACCTTCTCAAAGAAAGACTGCAAACTCGAACTTCTAGTTCCTGTCTTTACAATTAGGGAAACTCTTTAGCCCACATGGCTTATTGCTGTCCTACCATGTGCCTTGGGCAGCTCTTCCATTGTTTTCAGCTGTCTTTGTTAGATAAAAGAGGCTTAATGGTTCCTTCCACTGGGCCTGAAAGAGGGCTTGGCATGCCCATTGACTAACAAGGTCTGGGACTATTTCAGGATCAAAGGTTTCAGAGTAGCAGCTGTGTTAGTCTGTGTCAGCAAAAAGAACAGGAGTACTTGTGGCACCTTAGAGACTAACAAATTTATTTCAGCATAAGCTTTCGTGGGCTACGGTCCCACTTCATCGGATGCATAGAATGGAACATACAGTAAGCAGATATTTATACATTCAGAGAAACATGAGAAGGTGGAAGTACCTATACCAACTGTAAGAGGCTAATTAATTAAGAGGAACTATTATCAGCAGGGGAAAAAAACTTTTGAAGTGATAATCAAGATGGCCCATTTCGGACAGTTGACACAAAGGTGTGAGGATAGTTAACTAGGGGAAATAGATTCAATTAATGTAATGACCGAGCCACTCCCAGTCTCTGTTCAAACCTAAGTTAATGGTATCTAGTTTGCATATTAATTCAAGTTCAGCAGCTTCTCGTTGGAGTTCTGTGGCGACCTAGAATCCTACTTTTGACGGCTCCAACTCAAAGAATATTTCCAACACACCTCTGAACAACATACTAACCCACAGAATCCTTCCTACCAACACTACAAAAAGAAGGATTCTGTGTGGACTCCTCCTGAAGGTCGAAACAACAGGCTGGACTTCTACATAGATTGCTTCTGTCGACGTGCATGGGCTGAAATTGTGGAAAAGCAGCATCACTTGCCCCATTACCTCAGCCGTGCTGAACACAATGCCATCAACAGCCTCAGGAACAACTCTGACATCATAATCAAAAAGGCTGACAAAGGAGGTACATGTAGGGGCAGCCAGGGGGTCCACACGCTGCCCCTGCCCCAAGCGCCACCCTTGCAGCTCCCATTGGCTAGGAACTGTGGCCAATGGGAGCTGCAGGGGCAGTGCTTGTGAACCAGGCAGAGTGCAGAGGTGCCTGGTCGCGCCTCTGTCTAAGAGCTGGAGGGGGACATGCCGCTGCTTTCAGGAGCTGCTTGAGGTAAGCGCCACCCAGAGCCTGCACCCCTGATCTCCTCCTGAACCCCAACCCCCTGCCCCAGCCCTGATCACCCTCCTGCCCTACGAACCCCTCAGTCCCAGCCTGGAGCACCTTCCTGCACCTCATCACCAGCCCCACCCCCGAGTTTGCACCTGCAGCCGGAGCCCTCCCCCTCCCCTCACACTCCAATCCTTTGCCCCAGTCCAGAGTTCCCTCCAGCACCCTGAATTCCCCATTTCTGGGCCCACCCCAGATCCCGCACCCACAGATGGAGCCCTCACCCCCTCCCAAACTCCAACTCCCAATTTTGTGAGCATTCATGGCCCGCCATACAATTTCCATACCCAGATGTGGCCCTTGGGCCAAAAAGTTTGCCCACCCCTGTTTTAGATGTACTGTATAGTCTCCTTTAGGCCATAGTGTGTACCTGAAAAAGATCTACTTGGAGATAACGATATCACTTCAACAAGAACGTCATAAAGTGCTATTGTTGGTGTAAAAATAAAACACAAAAAAACCCAGAACAGCCAACAGGAAACATCATAGGCGGATAAAACGATAAATATATAGAGTCACTGCCGTCTTAACACTTCCTTTGAAACGTAGGCGATAACACTCTTCACCACCATACACCATCTTCCAGTAAGTGACTATTTTCTCTTACTTCAAATTGGAAGAGGAACATATATGGAGGGTAAAACAAAATATCGGTCATCTTACATCTCTTAAAAATCTACTGGTTTGAAAAATTCTATTACTTCCAGAGGCATCCCCTATCTCTAAAATGGGAATTCAATCAGAACAGGTAGGTTCTTTCAAACCTGTGTAAAATATTTCAACTTTGTTATCCCTTTTAAATATATTCTAATGTTGTTTTTTTAAATAACACTTTGAATCAAACAAATGTTTTGGATACAGATGTTTGATAGAGGAGTTTTTAATAACTTTCTAAACAATCTATCTTTTTAAGCGAGGGCTTGCTTAGAAACAAAAGAAGGGTCTAAAATAATTTCACCTTCATCTGACCATAATGACCACAGTAATAACTCAGATTTACAAAAAGCATAGTAAAGACTATGCTTGAGACACAGATTTTAAAGCCACGGAAATCACAGGGTACTGGAAAAAGCACTGTTGAGTCATTTTGGTCTTTATAATGGGGGCAAATAATCATGTTTATTAGAAATATGTATTTAAATCTATCACATAACAGGTGGTGGGTTTTTTGTTTTTGTTTTGTTGGGGTTTTTTTCATGCTGAATGATGCACAATTTAGTATCCCTCTGCTGGGAAACCTGTAGTGATCAGCACATCCCAAGAAGTGGATGAGAATGACCAACCAGACTGTGTGGCCAAGGCACACAGAGAATATGCTAATGCAGTGATTCACCCCTCAGTTTAAAGCTGCCCTGCCCTAGAATTGCAGGGATGGGGTCAGACCACAGGGGGTATATACTTTAAGGATACAGCTAATCCATCACTGGTATCAGTGGGTGAAAATTACACCCCTATATGCCAAAGGATCAACTGAGCTCAGAGTATTCCTGACCAGAAAAATCACGGAACATTTTCTGTTTCAGGGTAAGAACTATTTAAATAGCTGGACGGTGTTATTGTTCCTGGGTCCCTGCTAGGGAGGAACTGAGCAACTGGCCAGGTGTATTATGGTTCCCTCCACTTCTTTTGCTGAGGCAGGATAGCAGACTAGAAAAATAGAAGTTAGAGATCAAAAAGACCTATTAGACTTCCCCATTCATGGATCTTCACGGGGTCCCAGATGCTGGTGAGAAGTGGGGGTAATGGAGATGACTTATCCTGTTTTCTTGATAGGAGAGGTGAGATCCATGCACAGAAGGTCTATTCCATGCACAGAACAGAGTGATATGATCTGGCCCTGCATTTTTTCCTCCCTTTTCCAGTTCATTAATCTGTACCAGATCCCTCAATAGCCTCCTGAGGACTACACTGCCATTCATTACTACTTAAAGTTTACAGTATTTCAATCATTTTCAGTCCACACCATTTGTTCCTATCCAAGCCAATTTGAATTCAAGTTCTAAGTAAGCTTCCAGACTTTTAAAATCCAAATAGATCACACCTGCTTCATGCAGTACTTTTGTAAATCTGTCCCAAAAAACAATCACATTCACTTATAAACCTACAGTGCTCCTGGACAGTTCCATTATCCTCAAGATGTTCAATAACTCCTCACTGCCCCCTTATATTTCTTTCACTATTTCATCAAGAATAGATGTTACACTTGCCAGGAGGTTACTGCCAGGATCACAATTCTTTTTTTTTTTTTTTTGAAAATTGGTACAGCTGGCTCAATGGTCTGACAAAAGGTAGCAATTCCAATGTTTGCGACTATGTGCATTGTGGATAACAGCTTAATTGAGTAAAAAGTACTATTTTTAAAAAGTATGCAACATAAGAGCTATTGATTAAAATTATATCAAATATATTTGTGAAAATATATCAAGAATAAATCATAACTTTCTTTCAATAATTAAGTTATTTATCCTTTTACAAGTTGCCACCACATGGGAAAAGGAAGAACCACTGACATGTCTGAGTTTTAGTGGGTTGAATGGGCCAGATCCTCAGTTAGTATTAAACACAATAGCTCTGCTAACTTCAGAGGAGCTACGCCAATTTATACCAGTCGAGGATCTGGCCCAGTATTTTTCATTTCAATAACAGCTTGTCTTCATGGTTTAGATATACTTCCATCACTTTTTCAATAGCATAGGTTGGAAATATTTTGAAATATTTCAGGAATTGTTCTCTTCTGTAATGATAATGAAATATTAAATTTTAAAACACCCACTTTTAATAATATAATATTACATCAGCAGCAGGTGGGAAACACATTAGTTAAGATTAAGAAGTGGGTTTCTTTTTTTCACCTCCCTTTTTCAGTAGCTCGTAAGTTCCTCGCAAAAAGTGATTTGGGCCTGAAATTTTCCATGCTTGATCTCAGCCCCAAGATGAATGTTTGGTTTTGTCAGATCGGCATATTCTCATGCATGTGGGTTCTTTTTTGTGGTTGTCAGAGTCATTCAAGAGGGGGTTCTCTCTGGGTAAAAACAAGCAGAAAGACAAGCGTCTTTTTTTTTTTTTTTAAAGAGAGCAAGAACCAGAAGGGAAAAAAACAACTTTCGGGTCTTTTTTCAACATTACAAAAGTCAAAATCACCAAGTTTTAAAAAAGTATTTAAATGACACCATTGATGACCTCAGTTAATCCTTTCTTATCTGATTGATGATGCAAGAATAATTTGAGCCAAGATCTGCCAAGTGTATATTTTTATTATATTATTAAGACCAGATTTTGAAACCCACACTCATATATGTGTGTGTGTTTCAAAATTTGGTGCAACTCTTCTTCCTCTGAAATCAATGGTAAAACTCCCATTGACTTAGGTGGGAGAAGAACTGGGCCAGTGCTGAGCACTTTTGAATATCCTATCTGAAAAACACAAAGTCATCAGAAATTAGAAAAATACAGCTTAGTCGCAGAAAAGAGTTTTTAGACATTAAATATTTTTAGGCTATAAAGAGGATCTACGTTCTATCATATGGCATGTATAGGAAGAAATTCTTTAACTTAAAAATAACGCTTCTGAGCCTTCAAAAGCAGACACAGTTCAGTTGAAAAATACCTTTCAAATGAGACACTTTCCTTAGCTACATTAGGGCACTATAATATTTTTAATGTGGCTACCTACAATAGTGTTATGTTATCACATTATATCACTGAATATGTATATATTATTTTGCTTCAGCTCACAGGAAAAAAAAATATTCTTCCCTGAGAGGGTATTGAAACATCAAACGGAACATCAACTGTGCCTGGAACAGTATGTAAAATAAGGCTTATCAGTTTGTTTCAATATATGTTGTCATGGTTTTGTTGGCCATGATTTTATTTTGCTGATTATAGTCCCCCTCCCCCACTGTCTCAATATATCTGGATACGTAACAACTCTTTTATGAGGGGGATTATTATTAATTTTTTAAAATATAATATAATATAATATAGAATATAATTTGAAAGGATAACAGAAACCATTGTATAAAAAGCCAATAACTCTTCAAGAAGTCACACAAGGATTCCCCACACTTCTTTGATGGCTGAAGGCCTTTTTGACTTTGCTTTCTGGCCTCAACACACATCCAAAGCTTATGGGTAGCACCAGTTAATCATATGGCTTTGTATGTTATTATTTAAATAATAGATGCCTTTGAACCAATCCAGGAGATCAAATCATTCAGGGTTGAATTCTGCTAATCTTATGTTAACTTATATTTAGAAATACTTTGCTGCATGAGTATTCTCATTGAAATCTGCCATTTGAGTTTCAAGAGGGACATCTGACAATGGCTTTACAATTGACTTGAAAAAGTTTTAGTCATCCACTCAGGAAGAAGAAACAATGTCAAGTGACCAGTCGCATGGCAGGAATAATTGACCTGAACTGTTTACAAACACCATAGGCTGCAAATTGTTTGGCCAAAACTTTCTAGTGTGCACTGATGAATAATGAATACATTTGCAGAAAATCAGTCACAAATGTTTCATGAACAGAGAAGAGAGCTAAATTTACACTGAATATTACTCTCAGTGAGGGCCAGATTCTTCTATTCTTAGTCATGTGGAGTAGGATCTCACTTCATGAATAGTTCTACTGTTCGTGGTGTGTGATGGGTCACCAAAAATAGACGCTATTGTTTCTGCTTTCTAAATGGACGCCTAAAACTTTTGAGCAGGGGCAAAACAAACGGCAAATAATGAATAATGCAGTTCTGGGGTGAAAAATATTCATGTTAAAACCTCTTAAACTGTCAAAATTTGCACACATCTGAATATTCACAAATTCATAATATGATCCCATGAAAAATAGCAGCAGAGTTCATTTGGGAATCTGTTGGGGTTTATTTGTTATTATTGTGTGGGTCCTGGTTGTGGCCATAGCATGCCATGTCTACGCATATAGAAAGACAGGCCACCTGCCTTGTAGAGCTCATAATCTAACCAGCTCTGGAAGAAGTGATAACTAAAGCCCTGCACGGATACAATATTGTGTCCACATCCGATCTGCCATCCGCAAAAATCATCTGTGGATATCCGCATCTGGGGATGCAGATACCCGCAGATATAAAGCAAATATCTGTGGATTTGCAGGGCTCTAGTGATACCTATAGCATGGACTAGGTGTGGCTGGGATTTGATGGACAAGTGGCCATTTATGTGAAAACAGTGGATATGGTTGAAAACTACACATTAAAATCAGGATAAGGAAGAGATGTCCCGCATCAAAGCTCAAATGGTAGATATGAGGGGTTTTCTTTCCCTGAATTCAAGAAGGTACAGTCCATTGTTACAATCAGTATTGGAGAGGTAGGGGGATCTGAGTGACACTTTCTGACAGGGGTTAAGAACATAAGAATGGCCATACTGGGTCAGACCAAAGGTCCATCCAGCCCAGTATCCTGTCTACTGACTGTGGCCAATGCCAGGTGCCCCAGAGGGAGTGAACCTAATAAGTAATGATCAAGTGATCTCTCTCCTGCCATCCATCTCCACCCTCTGACAAACAGAGGCTAGGGACACCATTCCTTACCCATCCTGGCTAACAGCCATTAATGGACTTAACCTCCATGAATTTATCCAGTTCTCTTTTAAACCCTGTTATAGTCCTAGCCTTCACAGCCTCCTCAGGCAACCTACTGTGTGCTGTGTGAAGAACTTCCTTTTATTTGTTTTAAACCCGCTGCCCATTAATTTCCTTTGGTGGCCCTTAGTTCTCATATTATGGGAACAAATAAATAACTTTTCCTTATTCACTTTCTCTACACCACTCATGATTTTATATACCTCTATCATATCCCCCCTTAGTCTCCTCTTTTCCAAGCTGAAAAGTCCTAGCCTCTTTAATCTCTCTTCATATGGGACCTGTTCCAAACCCCTAACCATTTTAGTTGCCCTTCTCTGAACCTTTTCTAATGCCAGTATATCTTTTTTGAGATGAGGAGACCACATCTGTAAGCAGTATTCAAGATGTGGGCGTACCATGGATTTATTTAAGGGCAATAAGATATTCTCCATCTTATTCTCTATCCCTTGTTTAATGATTCCTAACATCCTGTTTGCTTTTTTGACTGCCGCTGCACACTGCGTGGACATCTTCAGAGAACTATCCACAATGACGCCAAGATCTTTTTCCTGATTATTTGTAGCTAAATTAGCCCCCATCATATTGTATGTATAGTCGGGGTTATTTTTTCCAATGTGCATTACTTTACATTTATCCAAATTAAATCTCATTTGCCATTTTGTTGCCCAATCACTTAGTTTTGTGAGATCTTTTTGAAGTTTTTCACAGTCTGCTTTGGTCTTAACTATCTTGAGCAGTTTAGTATCGTCTGCAAACTTTGCCACCTCATTGTTTACCCCTTTCTCCAGATCATTGACATTCTTGTGCTGAGGTATGTCTTCATCAAACTCATTAGGACTCAAACCTTAATTTTAGAGAAGGGCTTACATCAAAGTCCTCATCCAAATGACTCTGAAATTTGAGGCATTTGAAATATTAAACGTCTCAGTCCCAGTCAGTGGAAATCTGTGCTAAAAATGATGTATCTACTTTCAGGACATGCAGGTTCAATAGCTGTTCTGTCTGGAGCAAATAGTGTTCAGATTACACCATACCACAAAGATAATGTGGTTTCTATCAGACAAATAAATATATGCTGGTTTTCACCACAACAATTAACTCTTCACTTTTAGATAACAGCTTAGTAACATTGTGCCCGTCCTCTAGATATGTTATAATAATTGTTTTGCTTGTTGAGAAAATAATTTCAGATGTGTGTGATTACAGGTAGCCTTTAAACAGAAGACTACATGGAGTTTCCAGATTTTTACCCAGACCTTAACCTCACGTTCAACGATTACAATGATAATGAAAATTTTCTCAAGGCCAGCAAAATCTTTCTGCCCTGTATGTATGCATTAGCTTTTGCCTTTGGGCTGATAGGAAATTCTTTGGTCCTTATCATATACATTTTCTGTGAGAAACTGAAGACACTGACAGATGTATTTTTAGTGAGCTTGGCTACAGCAGACTTGCTTTTCCTTTCCACCTTGCCATTCTGGGCATATTCTGCTGCTCATGAGTGGATTTTTGGCTCCTTGATGTGTAAAATTATACGGGGCCTGTACACTCTGAATCTGTACACTTCAATGTTAACGCTCACTTGTATAACTATTGACAGGTTTATTGCTATTGCCCAAGCCACAAAAGCCCACATGTGTCAAGCCAAAAAAATGGTTTGGGGGAAAGTGATCTGCATTTTAGTTTGGGTGATTTCACTAGCATTTGCAATACCACAATTTAAATACAGTACACAATCGAACTACGATAAGTCAGTCTGTCATGCAGTGTACCCTTCACATCGCATAGAATTGGTTTTTAAAGTACTCCAAATGACCTTTGGATTCTTTATCCCCATGCTAACCATGATTATCTGCTACTCAATAATTATCAAAACTTTACTTCATGCCAGGAGTTTCCAAAAGCACAAATCCTTAAAAATAATATTTTCTATAGTAGTGGTGTTCATTCTTACTCAGTTACCCTACAATTTATTGATACTCATACGCAATATACACGTGGAATTCAACCTGGACTACAATTTCGGCTCTGCGGTGGTCATAACAGAAGCAATTGCTTATCTCCATGGCTGTCTCAACCCTGTTCTATATTTCTTCATTGGGGTGAAGTTCAGGAAGAACTTCCAGAAAATCATCAAGAACATCAGATGTGTTAAGCGCCAAGGTATCGTGAAGCAATGGCAAACCACTGAAGAGGAATGCTCGAAAACTTGTACTGCCTCACCCAATGTAGAAGCAACAAGCATGTATCCATTATAAAAACTGCATAGAGGGTCTCAGCTTTGTTAATTTTTTAAAAATGTACTCACATTCATGAAAGGGCTTATGTAACAGCCACATGAGACTGATACAGTATAGTACAAGCAGGCTCCATGTAAGCTTCTCAACACATCCAATGTATCTCAGTCCTGACATTGTAGCACTCCTGCTATTACTGAGCAAAGACTGGTAACTGGGTGAAACTCTGCAGTAGTTTTATGATAGGTATACATAAAGGTTTAAGGATGAGATCATCAAACTCTTTCACGTGTGATCTAAGGCTGGCTTTGAACTCAGGGTTGCAGCGATGGAAAGTTAGTGTACCAGCCCTCTGGACAAGTTAGCCTCCCAGGAGGGATGTTTGTAAGCAGAAAAGACATTTAAGAGCTTTGTTTTAAAGATGCTAAGTGAATAGTTGTAGTTTGTTGTGACTTTTAACCTGACTTTTATATTAAAATGTAATTTGTTTAAATGCTCAATCTTCCTATTGTGGTTTCATGTGATTCTTTTTTTGATTTTGTCTGTTTTCCTTTTCCTTGATCCTCCTGAGTCACTGTCTGCCTTCAAAGGCAGAGTGAGATTTCTGTGGTCACAGCAGAAGATTAATCTGTCTTCCGACAAATATCAAGTCTCTCTAACAAAAAAACCCAAAGCATAAAACACCCCATTCTGTCACACATAACAGTACATACCACCTCGTAACAGTGCCGGTGTAGCCGGTTTGGCTGGTCCCACTCCCTACATAGAAATATTGGACTCCACAGACTGGATCAGACCCATGATCCATTTAGTTGAGTATACTGTCTCCAACAGCGGTGGGGTTCCAGAGGAAGGCCCAATAAACCCTATAGTAGGCAGATGTGGGATAATCTGTCCCCATGAAGGTCTCCTCCTAATATACACCCTGAAGCATGAGGTTTTAAATCCTTCCAATACTCTTTTAGCATTAACTGTTGTAACTCTAGACAGTCTTGCGATCCATATAAACACCCGGTCCTTCCTCCTAACTCTCTGTGCATCCCTGAATGCACTTCCCTACCATGCTACTGATGCCCTACTTTGTGCATGTACCTAAGGCGCTCTGTTCCCTATGAGGCAGCTGCTCAGATTTTCCCAGAATGCAGTGAAAAAAACAATGATACAAACTAAGCTAGGGAGCGTGGTGGGTGCAGATATATGGTTGTGTTTTGAATAAAGCAGCTGTGTGGGCACAAGTCAGTCATGGTTGTTGTAATCAGGTGAGGAAAAATTGTCATGAATTGGTTAAAAAGAAGTTATAATGGTAGAGTAGACGCAGCCTTACAAAGATCTCTGTCTTAACCACAAATGCCATTGTCAAGAAGGTGTTAACAAACAAATAGGTTTGTATGTTTTATAGGTTGTTTCTCAGACGCTTTTACAGGATGTTTGTTATTTACTTCTTCAGCCCTACCAACAACTTTTTTATAAAGAAAAGAAAATGTTTAAAGTAGAAAAATAAAATGATGAATAAAGACACACAACAAATTGTTAAATTATAACATATGCCTGGGGTGCTTAAAAAAAATATAATCCCTGACTAACTTTTACTTGGCTCCCTAAACACTCCCTAAACAGAACAATCAACAGCTTACCTTATTAATAGCCTATAATGTTTTCTCAGACAGAACATTATCTAAAGATACAGGGCCTTACTCTGCTCCCACTTATCCCTGCTTTACATTGATTTAATTCCTGATTCATACCAAGAACAAAATCAGGCCTTTCAAATGTGTGATTACAGTTCTCTTGGCAATGAAGTCTGCCGTCCTTTTTAATTGAATTACAAACAGACATCTGCTGAAGGTAATATTGGGGGGGGGGGGGAGGGAGGGAACGCCTATGTGGCTTTGATTACAGTATGAAAATTCATAAGCAATTTTCTGCCATGGTGGTTTCCCAAATGCTACCAATGTGAGATGGTGACAAAACGTTTTAACCACTACATCACCTAACTCTATCTGATCCTATCACTGCAGTACTTTACTTATTCCATATATCTGATATCTACTGTACGCTAAAGGGAAAATCAAAACGAACATAAGATGTGTACCCAGTTGACTCGGATATACTGCTGAACTCCAGCCCAGCCTTCACTGTAGACACACTCTACAAACTGCCACATATCAAAAATTTAAAAATTTAAAAAGAAAACAAAGAAAAACAAACAAAGAAGAAAACACAAATGAACAAAACCTGAGCTGTTAAGGTGCAGACAGAATATTAAACTTATGATGATTTCTCACTTAAGATTTCAGTGGCGTTACTCCAGATTCACAATGAGAGCAGAATATGACACCAAGAGAGTGGTCCTCATTCCTAATTACAACTAGGGAGCTGAATCCTGTTTGCATCAGGTTGTGATGGCACAAGTGGTTTATCCTTTGAAATAGTTCTGGAAATCATTGCCAAGCACCATTTGTATGAGGTGCTGAATGTGACCTGAACCAACAGGCACAGTGAAAAAGGAGGACTCTCAGTATTATGAAATGACACTGACAATCATTTCACATCATTTCAAGGAGAGAGCTGCGGAGGCAGGATCAATGTGACTATGAGGGAGAGCGGAAAACAAATAGATAGAAGGCAGGCAGGCAGAGAAAATAAAGACGGGCAGACGAAAACAAGTAAGCCACAATTCTTGCTCTATACTGCTGCAAGAGGCAACAGGCTAGATTTGCCTCTCTGGGCACAACTTGCATGTCCAGCACCTAGCAGGGCAGTTACACCGGGGCGACGGGGGAAGAGTCACACCAGAGTAAGGCTGTGGCAGTATCACCACCTCCCCCTCCCTAGGGTGCTCTGCTGGAGTAAGGCAGCTTTAAAATCTAGCCAGGTTTGCACACAGTGTTGTCTGCAGAGGCTGCCTAGGAAAGATGCTGAATCAGCATCTCTTACAGCCAACCTGGCTCAGCCTTTGGCTGGGTCAGCTTCCCCTCCCACCGCCTCTGCACTGGCTAGTTCCAGGTCACTGGCAGAACAGAGGTGACGGATGGCGTGGATTGTTTCCAGCAGGAACCTAGGGCATGATTCTGGCCCAATATTATATGCATTTGGATGAGACTCTTGGACCAAAAACCCGAACATGAAGACAAATAAAAACATAGTCCTGGAGCCTTATCATTCTGCCTGTCCTTATGGGGATTTCCTTTTCTGCAGGATGAATTCTAGTGATACTTAGCACATAATTCATCATCTTGATAATAATGTATTTGGTTTGCAGTGGCATCTAAAGAACCCATTCAGAGATCAAGCCCCACTGCTCTAGGCCCTATGCACACATCATTAAAAGACAGGCCCTGCCCGAGAACGATTACAATCTAAGGGCCTGATCCTGCAACCAGATGCATGTGAGTGGACCCCTGCCCTCTGCAGAACTCTCCTGACTTTGCAAGGGGCTGTCTGCAGTTAGGATTGAGACCTGAATAGCTGTCTTTCACATGGCAAGGGAGATTTTCAGGCATCCATTCATTGTACAGGAGAAAGCTGTACCTCAAGTACAGACATCTTGCATAATAGCAAAGGAACTACATAAAGCTACTGGTTGAGCAAATTATTTCTCATCTATATGCTTTGGTATTTCCAGTGTGAAAATTCATTTCTAAAGCTTACTTGCAACGCTGCCCAACTCTATCAGGACCCACACAGCACTACAGAAGAGGCATATAACCCATCAGGCCAGTAAAATATTGAGGGTCTGATTTTCCAGCGTTACACTGGTTTTACATCACTGTGATTCCCCAGAGGAAAGTGAAGTCACACCAGTGTAACACTGTGTAATGAAGTGGAGAATCAGGCCCTTATTTGTCTTTCTATTTTAGACTAAATACCTTAGAACTGAATCCAGCCCTGAGGTGGATTGGTGCTAACTCCATTGATTTCAATGGAGTTTCACTAGGGATGAATTTGGCCTTTGTTTTCTTTGGGTGCAATAGTGTGTTCATCTTTTAGGACCCTGCAAATACTTAGGGTTTGCCTGCACTAGGGTTTTTAACCTCAAGATAATTGATTGCCCATAAAGTCTAGGGAGCTAACATATTGGTAAAGGCTAGTGTGGGGTCCCTCCACAAAGAAATGCTTGTACCAGGACATAAGATTTTGTGGTCCACTTTAGGCTGAGCTCAGTTCTGGATCAAATATTTGGGGAATGTCCACATCTGCTTTTACAAGCTACCTTTAGTTAACTGGCAATTAACTCAAGCTAAAATATTCTAGCATGGACACACCCCTACATGCATGCTTAACTTTATACATGTGAGTAGTCCGCATGAACGCAGTTGGGGCAGGGCCTAAGATTATAAACTCTCCTGAGCAGGAACGGTCTTTATTCTTTGTATTGTACAGCACAGTGTGAAACAAATAACAAATGTTGCTGCTAAACAAATTATAAATAAAAAATAATGGGGATTGTTCACCTTTATCCATTTGAGGAACAGAGTTTTTAAGTGATGATAAAATAATATATAGATGATATCAGAACTAATTATTTTAGGGGATTGCAACAGAATCTCAGCATAATGAGACAGTGTTTGAAATATATGTACGTTTCCAAGACACTGTATGGGCCAGTATTTCACTACCTACAGTTTCAATCCATTTTGAAATGTCACTAATATGTTTGACCTGCTTGTCACTGTTCTTTTTTATGGTTACCCCAGTGATATAAAATTTGTTAGTGGTTAAAAATGAAAATCTTTGGTATATTATTTCTGCTCTTTCCTATCTGATAGTCTGCTGATAAACAGCTTGGGCCAGATTCCCAGCTGGGATAAATCAACCCAGCTCTACTGAAGTCAACGAAGTGGTACAGATTTACACCTGCTAAAGATTTGGCCTCTCCTGCCTCAAAGCCCCCGTATTTATTTGCTCTGTGGGTTTATGTTTACTGAGCTGTGCTGCAAAGGCCTGACTGTGACACCTATATTTCTGGTACACGCATCTCACTCACCACAGAGGTAGCTCTGAGCGCTGTAAAAGACAGTGCTGTCTGCTCATGTTCTAATATCTTTTCAGAGCACAAAACCACAGAATAATTAAAAAAATTCACATATGCCCACAGGGAGCAAAATGCATTATGTCTGACTAACATTTAGTATCCACCATTGCAGGCAATATACAGGTAGACCTGATCAGCAGACCTTATATATATATAATTAGAGCTAGTCCTGGGTACCTACAGAACCCACAGCCAAGAAGGACCTCCAGTTTGTAGGAGAACCTCAAATTTCGCATGAGACCTTGTGGTCTATAAATACCTGAGTGTACTGATCTGTGCTAAAAGCAGGTTGAAGTTTAGCATGTTTTCTGTTAGTTTACACTGGAAGAAGGACCATCAGCCAGACTCTTTCTCAATACCCACATGAAGGAAGGGGACAAAGGGGAGACCTCTGTCTCCCTCTCCATCCCAGTTATATGTAGGAGGGGAGATCTACCATCCTCGTCTGTTGACCTCATAAGGGGTGACTAAGCAGAGGTAAGGGGCTAGAGTAAACAGAGAGAGGAGAGACTGAAATAGTCCTGAGCCCAAAGGATAACCACCCTGTGGCCCTTAAAGATCATGATACTAAAGAATCCAGGGCAATGCATATGAAATGGTTCTGACTAGCCTTTGGAAAGCAATAAAGTAGAAGACTATTTTCCAGTTTTCTTATCTATAGATTGTGAACAATGGGGATAGAATAACAACACTGCCACAGGGTAATGCAGAATTCTAATGATACGTCGAGATGGTCTTACAGTTTTGGTGGCTTCCTCATCAAGAGGCTGACAGCAAGATGACCAGAGAGCCCTGTCCTAACCTCATGTGCTCACGTGCTCTCTCTCTCACCGTTGTGTTCCCAAGGGCTCACATTTTGCATCGCTGGCCTCCCTTCGCCAACAGGAGTAAAAGCTCCTGGGTTCCTAATTCAGGATGCCTTGCAATCCTATTTTGCTGAATCATGATGAAGGTCACCATATAACTTTGGGAAAACTTGCATCACCTCACTTTTCCCATCTGTAAAATGATGACAATGCCCACGCACAGATGAGTTGCAAGGCTTAATTCACGCATATCTGTAAATGTTTCAAGGTCCTTTGAGACACTGCAGGCACATAGATGCTATGGTGGTGGGTAATTAAATAAATAGCATAGTATATTAGCTGAGAAACAAAAGCCAGAATTTAAACATATTTTGTTCCAGATAAGTAAGCATCTATCGTCTACCTTAGACACAAGTAGCAAGGAAGTGTGGTTTATACAGGAACTAGTCATACAACGGGGGGCAAAACAATCTAGCTATGGTTTTTGAACCACAGACTTGTTACTTTGGGGCTGCTTTTAACCTGGCATTGAGAATATTTGTCACTGGTACTAAGGCACAACATGTGGGTAGAGAGTTACAGTGTAACATAATTTTTTTTTTCTTCTGAAATATAGAAAAATAAAAATTAGACTTCAGAATTTTGTCAGGAAGAAATATTAGCAAACAGATAGCCTGTACCATTCTATACATTTATTTCTGAGGTTAAATATATTTTACTTTGGATATTGTTCTTAATATTCAAATGATTGAAGCACAATGCAAAATGAAACTTTTAATTAATACAGAAATAGGCATAAAATATATTAATGCAACATTAAGTTTGCAAATTAAAACAGAGAATCTATCAATTCCTCCCTACAGCTGATTTATGTGGGAGTAGATGGAACAAGTGACTGAAATTTACACTACGATGTGTGTGCTTCCACTTTCTCTTGGGGGAAAAAAAGGGTGTGGTGGATTTAGCTATATAACTGTTGTTCCTTTGTTTTCTGGGTATTGTATCTTTATAACTCTACAGACTCTGCTGTCTGCAGAGACAGGCAGCCACTTTATATTCAGTTCTATAAAGCTTGTCATAAGAGAAACATTGGACTTTGCTTTGGGTTTTCCCCTGTATTGTTTTCTTAATCTAAAATGAAGTTCAATATGACTGGGCGCTTGGCTACACTACCACGTTTTGTTGACAAAACTTATGTCGACACCCAAAAATCGACAAAACAAACATCGCCAAAGGGTGTTCACATTTGCTCCTTCTGTCGACAGATCATGTCCACATTGGGGACACCATCATCGACAGGGTGAACAATGCATCATGGGTATGTATCCCACAGTGCGGTGTTGTGGGAAGGAAGAGCTGATCGCTGCACATCTTGGGATTCTCTCCGAGTTCTCCCACAGCCCCCTCAGCAGGGCCGGTGCAAGGAAGTTTCGTGCCCTAGGCGAAACTTCCTTGCACCAGCCCTGTGCCCCCCACCCTGCGGCAGCCAGCTCCCCAGCCCGCAGCAGGCGGCTCCCCCTGCCCCACCTGCGGGCCGCGGCAGCAGGCTCCCCACCCCCCCGCAGCGGCTAACCCCCCTGCCCGCGGCAGCCTCCTCTCCACCCATGGCGAGCCGCCCCCTGCCTCCCGGCTCCACGCTCAGCGAGCCGCCTGCGAAGCCCTGCTGAGCCCTAGTAGCACTACAAGAGCCCTTGCCACAGCAGGGCTTCACGAGGAAGCAGGCGGCTGCCTCCTGGCTTGAGCGTGGAGACAGGAGGCAGCCGCCCGCTGCCGAGGGTGGTGAAATGCCACCCCCCAAATCCTGGCGCCCTAGGCGCCCGTCTGGGGTCACCTAGTGAAAGTGCCGGCCCTGCCCCTCAGCTGCCGAGAGCAGCATCATGAGTAGCTCTGTGAACTCTCCATGCTGAGGAATGGCAAAACAGCACAGCAGTCTGTCCCCTCCCCCTGCAGCAGAAGTCTGCCTGCTGCTGTGTTCCTAGTGCAGGGCAGAACAGGAGCACTCCAAGATTTGCTCTTTGTTTGTTCCCCAAACAGAGCAACACACAGATACTTCCCGGAGCTTTGAAAGGGGAGGGGCACATGCCTGCAGGGCAGCAGAGATCAAAACACTGAGCAGAGCAATCAGGGCAGGCATTGTGGGATACTGGCGGAAGCCAGTTCTGTCGACAAAACAATCAGCAGTGTCTACACTGGCTCTTTGTCGACAATAAAGGGGGTGGATGGGACGACAAAAGTCTCTTGTAGGGGTGGAAGTGTTTCGTTGCCAAAACTGGGCATTTTTCGTGACAAAAGTCCCATTGTCGTGTTTACGTTCTTGCTGTTTTGTCGCCAAAAGGCAGTTTTTGTCAATGAAACTTGCCAGTGTAGACAAGCCCTGAGAGTGTCTGTTTTCTCTTTATGGACAGGAAAAATGTAACATGGGGCTCCAGTTTTAAATTAAACAGTGTTTTACTCACAGATCTGTGTCACTCTGGTCCAGAGACTCTACTTCAGCTTGACTTTCGTTATGCATAGAGTCAGATTCCAGCACTTGGCACAGTTCCTCATCTGTGATTATATCAAACACTGCATCATCTGGTGGCTTGGAGGTTTCATTTGTAACTGTGCCATAAAAGTACATCAAAAGAAACGCAGTCATAACATAACAGGCTGCATCAGTATTTTTGTTTTTTAAAGAGAGCTTATGTTCGTAGGCCATTATTCTGCCTACACAGTAGTTTTCGCATACTGCAAGTGCTAGAGGGACTCTCCAGGGTGACTCACTTGCATTAAAATATATATGGGTATTTGTATCAACTTATCAATATTAACATATACTAACAAGCTCCACAACTACTTTGGGACAAGTTCTGCCTTGACTTACACCCCAGTAACATCACTGGGGTTGCATAGAGTGTAAATCGAGCAGGATTTGACCACACGAACCCTGGCAGGAAGCCCAATAATCTCATTTATCTCACATTTGCACATAAAAAGGACTAACCTGTAACTTCCTGGGTCGGAGACACTGGTGAATTTAGCAGAGCTGATGGTTCTTCTTGGCTGGCACGGGATCCAGAGTCATCTGTGTAATCCACAATCACCCTAGGTTTATTGAAGCAAGCTCTACAGCACCGCTCCTTCTTGCCGCTGTGTCTGGTCATCATGTAGTTGTTACAACAGTAATAGCAGAAAATGCGACCGCATAGTCTAGAAATTAAAAAGAACAAATGCAAAGGTATGAGAATGTTACACCTATGGCTTAAAAATAGAATTAGGTAAGGTGTGCATTGACAGTGCTTGGGGTTCTGGTCATAAAGGTCGTGTACCCTGGGAAAGCATGAATTTTTTTGTGGGTTACATGGCAAAAATCACAATGCAGACAATTCTGCCTTTTAAGGTTCAGAAAGACTTATTGGATTGTGAATGTTCAGAGGGGCACATTTTTCCTTTATAGTCTCAATAAAAATAAATTACACAAGAACAGAAGTTTCCAGAGGGTAAAAACAATTAAAAATACAATTTACAAACATGACTACAAGAAGTATAGAACACATATTTAGTGATTTTTGATGGGCCTGATCTTGTTCCTACTGAAGTCAATGGCAAAATACCCATTGATTTTAATGGGAGTAAAAACAGGCCACAATTGATATTCACTTAAACAATCCCTAACCTAAAGCCTTCACCTCATAAGCTGCACAGCCTCCAAAAAAGGGAAGCAGCAGCAATATAAAATATTGGCTTCTGTGCAGTCAGAAAGAGAGCTACACAAGGATATTTAGTCAATATTAGAAGCAAATAGTTTTTTAATTGATTTGTTAACGGTTTGTTGATGAAAAGACCCCAGTTCAGTTTGCTGCCATTCATTAAGTTTTAACATTAGCTGTTTTTCATAAGTATTCAGACAACCACTGGGTATTGGTGAAAATGTTTTAGCGTTTCACAAATATTAGTAGAAATACTTTTTCATCTGAAAAATCATACTGGAAGTGAGTTATTAGCTATTAACTAATTACCACCTGGTATTCCCTACTTTAAAATGTCATTGATTAAGTGATCATTGACTTAATCGCACATCATGAATAAAGAGTGAACAGTCACCCGCCACCCCATTGCCTGAAACTTGTTCATCCAAACTTTGTGAATATATCTGGAGAAATCATGAACATGTAACTATTAATTCACAAACAGAAAAGGGTTACAATTTGCAGCAAATAATTCAATCAACTGTCAGATTTTTTGAACAGGCCACATCAAAATCAAATCTTGCTATTTAGAGTCGTTATTTCTAATCATATCTTTTATTAGTGAAAGTTGTGTCTGTACAGAACCTAATTCAATGGGGCATCAATCCTGATTGGGTCTGTACTGTAATAAAATAATAATAGTACCATCGTACTGAACATTTTTTAAAGCACGTATATCAAGTGCACACAGCGTATAACATACATATTCTAACAATGAATGCCTAGGAACAGTGTAAAATATTGAAACACTGGATATTTTCCATGGAACCTATCATATTTATTTCCATGTTTTTACAAACGTGTTAGAGGTCAAGAAACTGACCTGCAGTGGTGTCGGCGCATCATCCAAGTAAACTCTCGCTGACAGCCCAGGCAACGATTTACTTCTGTGTCACCGAGCCATCTTTGCTCTTCACAAAGCTTCTGCTGAAATTCAAGAGCATCTGATTTCTGCCAAAGGGCATCCTTATCCCTATGGAGACACGCGTAAAGAAGAGCAATACATTTTAGAAACATCACTGTTTGTTTTTAACTAATCTCAACTCTGTCCCCAGAAGAAAACTCAATAACGTAAAGTGCTGTTATTTAACTCTGAAGTACACAGATCTGAAATAGTTAAAAGTGCAGGGAGTGGGCTGTTACTCCGGGATTTACAAATGTATATACACCACCATAAGGTGTGATTGGCAAACTCAGAATATAAGAATTGCCATACTGGATCAGTACCGTGGCCCCAGTTCAGGAAAGCATCCCTAGTTAGGAAAGCACTTAAGTGTGCACTTAAAATTAAGTTGCAATCAATGAGCAACTCCTAGAAGGCTTCAGCTGAAGGCACAATATTCTTCTTACTGCAGCGAGTTCTAAGAAAGATATCCCGGAAGCACATTTGGATCAGACTGTAGCTGTAAGCCATGGTTTGCTCTGTGGGAGAGTGAGGAGAGCTGCCCTGCAGCTGATCCACCCAGAGTTCTGCCTGGGGATCAGGTTGTGGGGTGGGGTGGGGTGCGTATTACTGGAAGTGTTCTGTCATCCTTTGAAAGGATGTGGCAAAGACTCCCTCTCGCATTAGTCCACCTTCAAAGGTCAGGGTACAAGTGGGTGGAATTTAGGCTTCCTGAGGTGGAAGTACATCAACAGCAAAAAAAAAGTTTTGCAGCACTTGAGGTAAACTGTCAAGTGAGACCGCAAACCACAAAGGCTAACAACACAGAGCTAACCATCTCACGACACCCATCACTACCGGACATCTTAGCTCAACTTTTTGCAGCTGGACTTAGGAGCAGAATCTTAAACCCTAGTTACAAGGGAGGTTGCACTGTATATTTGACAAAGGGAAGGACTAGGAGTTAAGAGTCTCTAACTTGCTCTGAGGTCTTGGTCATGTCGTTTAATCTCTGTTTCTCAGTTTACCAATCTGTAAAATAAAGATGGTAATACTCAGGGCCGGCTCCAGGCACCAGCTTTCCAAGCTGGTGCTTGGGGCGGCATCGAGAATGGGGCGGCAGTCCGAGTCCCGCGGCGGCAATTCGGCGGCGGGAAGAGCGGACCTGCCGTCGAATTGGCACTGCGGGACTCAGACTGCCGCCCCATTCTCGCCTGCTGAGGCGGCAATGGGGCGGCAGGTCCGCCGCTCTTTCCTTGCCGCTGCGGACTGGGACTGCCTGCGTCGGGGCCCCGCCCCCGACGCAAGCAGACGTAGTGGGGCCCCGCTACGTCTGCCTGCGTTGGGGACGGGGCCGCGGCAACTGCTTGGGGCGGCAAAATTGTGAGAGCCGCCCCTGGTAATACTTAAGTACCTCACAGGGTGTATGAGGATTGATTAGTTAATGGTTAGACACTCTTTGAAAATGTTAAGTGATATCAAGGGCTATGTGAGCCAAACTTTGCTCTCGATTACATCTTCTTCCAGCTCCTCAGTACACCAATTTAGACTCTCTTACGCACCTGTAAATAGCTGTAATGAGACCAAAGGGATTCTAAATTAGCATAAGAGAGTCTGAATTAGCCACCTGTGAATCTGACCTCTGGAAAGAATCAAGAAGTGAGAAAGAAATGCTACCTATCTTGACCCTACTGTATTGCTAGTCACCAACACCATCAGATGCAGGAAAAGTAATAAAGAAAGGACTTCATTTTTTTCAGTGACTTCACAGGTTTATATCTTCTCGCACTTTAAAAATAGATGTCAGATGAGATCATAACTCCTTGGAAAGGCCAAGAAAACAGACATTAATAAGAAAACCCACATTCTCTTGTCTGATTGAACAATACCAAAAGCTTCTGTGCGTCCTGATCAGAAGAATGTGCTAATGCCCTGGCTGTGTACTATGAGCTAATAAACTTTTGAAAGTTTTGACAGTATTTGGGAGAGAAATATCTGCTATAGGTTTCTCAGATTAAAAGGAGGCAAGAACTCCAGTATTAGCTCCTACTCCTGAACCAGATTCAGGTAGATAGAGTGGCTCAGGAAAGGAATGACACAGTTAAAGGAACTTCTTTGAAGAAGGATCCTCAGATGAACAGTTAATGTCTAAAGCTGCACTGGGTTTTCACTCTTCATCTAGTAAAGGTGGAGAGGTTTCTGCAGCACGCACAAGCATTTGTGTGAAGACAAGAATACACAGACCAGAAGTGAGAAACCACTATTAGTACCTGGTTGCTATTTAACAAATTGTTTGTGTTTTGTAATGGCAACATAATTTAACACCATTAACCAAAGTAGCTGCACATCTGCAAGTTATGTCTGCAACACTCGGCTTGCTGAAAGACAAAACCCACCATTTTTTAACACAAGTCACAATCTGTATTTGTCTTGTTCACTCCAGAATTGTTATGATAGACCAGGCATCGGCAACCTTTGGCACGCAGCTCGCCAGGGTAAGCCCCCTGGCGGGCCGGGTCGGTTTGTTTACTTGCCGCGTCCGCAGGTTCGGCTGATCGCAGCTCCCACTGGCTGCGGTTTGCCGTCCCAGGCCAATGGGGGCTGCGGGAAGCGGCGCCCTCGGCCCGAACCGGCGGATGCGGCAAGTAAACAAACCGGCCCGGCCCGCCAAGGGGCTTACCGTGGCGAGCCACGTGCCAAAGGTTGCTGATGCCTGTGATAGACATCGACAGCCTACAGGAGTCTTCCTTTGAGAGGTAGGACGGTCCGTAGTTAAGACACAGGACTGGGACTCAGGAGAGTTGGGTTCAGTTTACAGCTCTGCACGAGACCACGTGTGTGACCTTGGGCAAGTCACTTCGGGCCAGATTTTCAAAGGTGCTAAGCTTCCCTTTAGTAGTTAAATAAGGGCTAGATTTCCAAAAGGGAGGCATCCAGCAGCTCCCATTGTGACACTTGTCAACACCCATTAACTTCAATGAATCTGTACCAATTTAAACCAGCTGAGTGTTTGCCTGTAGAGTTTGCTATTTAGGGGCTGATCACACTGGGCTTAATCATGGGCCAGACTATGGGCCAGGACAGGGGATTAAGGGGGTGAGATGACTCCTTGCTTCCCTGCGTGGGCTACCCAAATTATGGATCAGAATGTAGGTGGGACGGCAGTTGCTGCTGAGCCATTACTCCCACACCCATGCGAGTGACTGGGGCATGAGTGAGCAATGGGTGGAGACTTATACATATTTTTCACCCTCCATTTCCCCACAATGCACCGGTCAGCATCGTTCGCTGAATAACAATTTGGTCCCAGCCCAACCCCTTATCCAGGGCAGCCTGCAAGGCGCTCTCTGTAAGTGATGGATACTGAAGATAAATATTTGCTAGAAAAAAATATTGAAACATTTTTGGCAGGGGAGGGGGAAGAACATATGCCATATATAGAATGACATGGACTTTGCAAAACAGATACAAGCAGAGAAAGAGCTAGATCACATTTTGTCTATTTTACTTTCCATAATGTGCTCTAACCACTGAACCTCACTGCCAATGTTGTGTCACAGAATTTGGCCACTACATTTATTTTCTGTTCAGGAATAAAAGATTAATCCCTCCACACAGCACCATTTAAAATCCTCCACAATAGAACCTCTAAATTATTTTTTTAATACCAACCTGAGAAGTTCTATCAAACGTTCTTCAAGGAATTGCTTTGTTCTAGTTAGATCATCTAGCTCGGCCAACAACTTCTGATCATTGCTGTCTCTGTCTGCTGCCGCCTTGTTGAGTTTGTCACCATACTCTTTGACTTGCTCATTCGCTTTGTCAACTTCCTTTTGGGTCCTGTTTAAATTCAAATTAATTGTTCTTAAAGAAGTCCCTTCTGCCATTTATTTTGATGAAATCTGTAGTTTTAGTGAAGTCTTTCTCAGTGTGAACACAATATTGTCTGTAACAACGTGCTTTAGTTTTTTGACACTTTTGAAGCTGTGCATAGATACATTACCTGTGGGCACCTTGGGCAATCAGAAACTTCTGGGGATGAGGGTCCTATTTCCTGCTCCCTTTTCATAGCTGTGTTTGTGATGGCTGCCCTCTTGGCTGCACACCGGGGATTGAACCAGGTAGCATGAACTGCTACAGGTTAAGCGAAGAGCCAAGGCTCTCTGGGTGGGTCTGTAAAGACCCATATCCCCAGCAGACTGGGCACAGAGGACAATCCATAGCACAAACGTATCAGTGGTTTACATGTTCACAAAAGGTCTACTAAGAATGATATTAATTTGCAGTAGAAAAAACATTTACAAAGGTGCTAAAAACCCTTTACCACTGAGTACAAGAAATATTGATAAGCTCTGCTAATATGACTTCACTTGAGTCTCATCCAGACAAATTTGCGTCAGGTTTCAAGTGGACAGAGTGAAAGACTTAATGAGGTTTGATTTGATTTCTGGTGTATTAATTTCAGTCAATAGAGCAACTTAAAACTAGAGAATTACTCACAGTCTCAATGGTAAACGTGACAGTCTACAGTCTACTTAACTTAATCAATAGACTCCCAGTTGGCACAAGGGATGAACTCACCGGATCAGACACTCAGTTTTGAAATTAGTGGACACTGATTTACAGATGGAGCTACTTCAGTTGACACCAGATGAGCATCTGGCCCACAGTGTTGACAAAGTGGATCACCAAGGACATTTTACCCTCCCCCCGCCAAAAGGGCATAGTCTTTGGGCTAAAGCTAAACACAAAAAAGAAACTAGTGCACACTTAGTTGTAAGAAACTAGAGTGGATACAAACAGAAATCTGAAAAAGGAATTAAGGGCCCTGATTCTGAAGTCCTCATTCAGGCCCATATCCCAACCCTCTTTTACATGGGAGCCAGATAAGCATTAGCTCCTTACTTCCAGGTAACAGCACTGCACAAGGTCAGGCCCAGTGCAGATCTGCTCCAGGACCAGAGCTCATTGAGATGCTGAGGGGCAGAGTCTCCATGTAAATGAGGTCTCTGAGGGCACATCGACAGAGCAAGCAGAAACCCACGGCAGCGCGTCTCAGAGCCCAGGTCTACAGACTCGGGCTTGTGGGGCTCACACTGGAGCGCTCAGAATAGCCACGTAGACATTTGGGCTTGAGCTCGAGCTTAGGCTCTGAAACCCAGCCCGCTCCCCAGGCTTCAGAGCCAAAGCTCCAGTCCAACCCCAAACATCTACACGGCTATTTTTAGTGCCTGCAGATCACGGCTTTGAGACTTGCTGTTTCTATTGCCCCTAATGGAGCAACACTGATTGATACCAGCTGAGCATATGACCCAATATCTGTACTTTTGTTGGGATGTGAAGCATCCTGGAGAGTACTGTGTCCTCCCAGCCCTACCTGCAGTCTCCAAGGAGAGAACTGCCCTGATGGACACTGTGCACTCTCCAGCTGACAGCTCCATTCCGTAGCTGACTATCCTCTGGACTCATCTAGCTGACTGATAATCAGGGGGGCCTGCCCTCCCAGAACTGCAGTCACAGAGCCCAATGAGACAGTCACAGACTCCTGCCTCAAAGCATGGGGCAGAGTTTGGTGGCCATGTAGGTGTTATGCAGCCATCCCTGAAAGGATTCCCCTCATTCTTGATCCAAGCAGAGATCCACAGCCCTGGAGTCAGGCCAGGCTGGCTTGGTCTTGCCAGCTCTGTGCTGCAAAATCATTTAGTGCTAGTATTTGTCACCAAGTCCTTACTCAGGGAAAATGCCCATTGAACTCAATAGGAGATCTGCCTGAGCAAGAGCTGAAGAGTGTGTTCCCTTCAACAGCAATTCTGACTTTACTCTTGAGACACCACAGAGGGGCAAAAATAAAACACACCCTCCATGTAAAATGCAGTGCAAGCGTTCCAGTCCTCTTTTAAACAGCAGTCAACATTGCTGTACTTTGAATGCTGCATCTAACCCATGATACAAAGCCAACACCACGCAGAATAGTTTCACAAAGGAAACAAGAAATGCGATGACTATAGAACATCCTCTAAGTGAACAAAGGGAAGCTGTATTCTGTGTAATTTCCATGCTTTTCATCTGAAAGGCCACTCAACGCTTCCTACTCAGTATTTATATATTCTCTCCCCTGCCTCATATACTGAACACAACAATATGGTGTACACACTATGGTGACTTATCTCCTGCTTGGCTTCTTATAAACAGTAAAAGTGAAATAAACAAAGTGCTAACCTCTCCAAGTGTTTTTTCAGCGACATCACCTCCTCCTCTTTTTTTAACCTGATGGATTCATATTCAGTCAATTGCTCTGTTGCACGCTCCAGTTTGCTAGACAGATCCGTGTTTACAGCCTAGCAAATTAATAAAATATTTCTATTTAACATACAAAAACATAACTGTATCAACTGTAACTTAGTTATTACATCACCCAAACAATGCTTTGATAGGGGAGTTTAAGAAGTCCAACCATTAATCAAAACATTATTATTGAATAATCAGACACTAATTAGTTGTGTACTGGGGATTGATTACTTATGTCACATTGAATAAGGGATCAATTGTAAAGTAAGACAGCATTAAACCCTGCCAGTAATTCTTATCAGCCACAGCAGAGGGCTTTGAATGGCTTTTGTCTCATTATCAAAGAATAAAGTCCCAAACACCATGATGAAAGAATAAACCACATCAGTATTTAAAACTATTTCACAGTTTGAAATAAGTGCTTCAATAGGAAAACAAAAAGTTTAAAAAACTACATCATCATGAGGGGAAAAATGTCAAGTTTATGGCTTCTTCATTAAAACAAAGTTAAATATGAAAGGAAGTGAAAAAGCACCTTGTATATCTAAATTTTAGAGATAACATTTTCAGACTTGGGTACATCCCTATATCTGTATTTAGGCACTTAAGTAAAAGTCGGCTGGTTCGGGGGGTGAGAACCTCGGTGTTTAACTGCTATTTGTGCCTTTGAAAATCTCCCCCTAGTTTGAGAATTTTGGCCTGCATGTCTATTATTTGTTCAAGTGCGTTCTCAGGCTCCCAGACAAGTCCCCTGCCTTGTAAATTCTAACACAAGTGACTATTGATGCAAATACTTTAGCACATTTCCTTATTGTAATCAGATTAAGCACCTACGTGAAGCTCTGCAATCTCTTCCTCTGCAGCACACAGCTGTTGTTTCTGCTCCTCAAGCTGCTCTTTTATTTTCTTGCATTCTTCACTGACAGCCTAGTGTAGTCAATAAAGCACTTGTTAGGGTTCACATAAAAGTCATCACTAAGTTTTAAAGTTTCCTGCTGATGCAGCACGGACAATTAAAATATACTGGGCCAAATTAATCCATTAATTATAATGGAGTTTCAACAGGGATAAATGTGGCCCTCTGCGTGGCTGATGGCAGACCAATTCAAATGGGCATCCCAAGAAACTTGGGGTCTAATTCATGGAAAAAGTCCCCTGTTGTGGTAGTCAGATGATGTTTTTCCAGCAATTATTATGGGCCATAACAAAAATGGCCCAACTTGCTAAACATGTAAATGTTGTGTTGAAAGTACAAAGGGAGCACAAGTCATGCTGGGAATTAGGAGATGCTCTGTGGGCAAAGAAAGTAGAAAGTAAGCACACACAACTTTTTTCGTTGTTAGAAGAATCTCAGCATACACAGAAGTGTGTACGTCTGATCAACTGGCAGCCTTAGCCTCAGAGCTGCAGTAACAGACACACGGTTCTTTATCCTTCAGGAATTTCTCCCCACACGATCCAGAGTTGAATCGGGCTGGCTTGTGATCGCTTCCTGAAACTAGACTTTTATCTCGGTGGCTGTATCTTGTACAGTAAAAATACCACTCAGGCAGGGATTTCTAACTTTGCTCTCACTGAAATCAACATTGATTGCAATAGGAGCGGAGCCAGGCCCACACACAGACTTCTGAAAATCCCATCATCGGCCTCTAGCCCTTATGTTCAAATAGATAAACTTCCAGGTGCGAACTCAGTATAACCTGTGCATGCTATATGTCAGAGTCTGCAGACTGCCTGAAACAGTGCCTCTAACAGAGGGGTGAGTTGCCCATATTCATATCAGCAGATGTTGACACTAAAGCCTAATGACAATGTAAATGTTACAAATATTAACTATTTCTCTGCTGATCATTGCACACAAGGATAGAGATGAAAGGGTTCATGTGATCAGAGCTGCACAATCTACTGTGAGCATCTTATTTTGGTTTCATGAGTGGGCGGATGTTGGGTTGCAACTGGATTTTGGGAGAGTACCAGTATGGGTGTTACTGTTATCAGGGAATCAATGGGAACTGAGGGCACTCAGCCCTGAGCAGGAGGTATGCAGCACCTTGCAGTATTGGGCCCATTGTATTACAGGTACTTTTAAATAATGGCAAATCGTAAGCTGAAATATTCATAGTTATTTGATGAATAATATTCATGAAAGTCGAGCAACCATTGGGTCTGAAAACCCACCTTTTCAAAATCCTGCGGAGAAAGGAGGTTCACACATACATAGCCTTGTTCTGCTGACCCAGTGTAGTAAAGAAGATGCAACTGGTTCAGTGTTAGACATCAAGAGGAATCAAGGTTGCTTAGCACATTGCAGAGCAAGGCTCAGTGGGTGTTGGGGATTAAACCCCCCTAAATTCATATGTGCATAGATTAAAGCCAGAAGGGACTGTTGCAATTATCCGACCTGCATAACACAGGCCATTTCACCCCATAATTCCTGCAGAGGAGGGAATTACTCCTCCTTACCACGTCAGTAAACACTGTCAAGAATGTAGAATAGCATGCAGACTATTATATTAATTTACCTTGAATTTTGTCTGATAATTTATAATCTCTGTGCTCATTTGAAATTTTATAGTAGACAGCTCTTCTTTGCTGGTCTCTTGGAAGCTTTGGGCATGTTTCTCTGCCACCTCCAGTTGCGTTTGCAGGCTGGAAACAGCTGCAGCACATACTTGAGACTCCTTTAGTTTCTTTGTCAGGACTTGGTTCTCCTGCCTGAGCATGGAGAAGTCAAGTTGCAGCCTCTCCTGCTCCTTTGTTGCTTGCTCACCCAATTCCCTGAGCTTCTCAGTGACCAGGGACAGCTTCTCTTCTGCATCCCCCTTCTCAGAGGTCAAGGTACAGATCTGAATACCAAGTTCAGCCATATCAGTGTTGGTTCTGTGGAGCAGGTCATTGGTTTCTACATTTTCCACTTTAACAGTCTCCAAATATTGCTTAACCTTGGACAGCTCTTCCCTGAGACTCAGCACGTTCTTCTCCAGCTGAGCCTTTTGATGGGATTCCCTTTCCCGCTCTTTTTTCAGCGTTTCCTCTCTTTCTTTACACTGTACCAGCTCTTGCACGTGGTTTCTGTTGAGTGACTCACTCTGCTCTTTCAGCTGCTGGACAAGTGTCTTTTGTTCCCCCAGAACCGCCTCCGTGACATCCAGCTTTCCTTGCATCCTCTCTCTCTCATCAGCTGTCTGCTGAAGCTTGGCTCGAAGGTCAATCACTTCTGCCTGCAATCTGGACACTTCACTCTGGTTGATGTGTAGCTGCTTTTCAGACACGGCTAGCCTGGAAGCCAACTCTTGTGTATCTTTCTCCTGACATGCTGCCTGCTCCAGCTGGGCCTTCTCCACTGAATCCTTCTCTCCTGTAAGGGATTCAATCAATTTTATTTGATGAAGGCATGTTTTTTCCATACTTAGCTTTTCCACCTCAAGAGACTCCGCTTTTTTTTGGTACATCTCAATCTCTGCCTGTAGCTGCTTGCATTGGCTCTCTATGCCTTGCAGTGTCACATCTTTCTCTGTAACCTGTGACCTAAGAGACTCTTCACACTCCTTCAAGGAAAACAGAACCTTTTCCATCTGTAAACCATGCTGTTGGGCACTCTTGTGCTCTATTTGCAATACAGCTAAAGACTCCTTGATGGCATCTTCTCTTTGCCTCAGTTCTTGGTATTCAGAATGCAGAGACTGTAGCCTCTCTTCCAGGATTTGATTTTGCCTTGTGACGTTCTGCAAGTCTTCATGCAACTGTTTGTTCTGCTCCCGGAGCTTCTTCTCCTTTTCATCCACCGACACCATGGCATCGTCAATCTGACTCTGGAGCTGTTTCTCTGATGCCCTCAGCCTGGCCAACTCAGCTTCCAAAGAGGCTTTAGAGGCCTCCAGGTTTTTCTGCTTCTCTTTCATCTTCTCCTTGGTTTGGGACAGATTTGCATTCTCAGATTTCAGTTTCTTGCTTTCTTCACCAATTTCGTTCAGTGCCAAGCTTTGCTGTCCTGAGAGCTCCTCCATGTCCTTTACCTTCTGGAGGAGATGATCATTGCTTGAGAGGAGTTTTTGGTTTTGCTCCTCTAGGCTGTGCACATTCTGACTCAGCTTTGATAAATGATCCTTCAGCAGCTCAAGTTGCTCTGCCAAGGTTCTGGCTTCCTGCTTCAGCGCACCTTCCCTGCAGTTGCACTCTTCCTGGAGGTTCTCTTTTGCTCTTCTGGTCTCTTCAAGATTTTTTTCCAGTGACCCCACACGAGCCAGTGAGCCCTTCAGCTGGATCTGGAGTTCAGCCACCTCCTTTCCTTTCGCAGTCAGCGTCTCCTGAACTGTATCCATTTCTTTTGCCATCATTTCCAGGCTCATGAGCAGTTTTTCACTCTCTTTCTTGGAGTTCATCGTGAGGCAACTAAATCTGGATTCCAGTTCTTTCTGTGCCCCCTCTTTCAGCTGCAGTTCCTCTCTCACTGTCTTTACCTGAGACAGAAGTTCGTTATTTAGTTTCTGGATGTCAGCCTTTTCCTTTTCTGCCTGGTGAAGTTTCTCCAGCAATTCCTGGATCTTTAGGGTAGACTCATACTGGGTGGAGGTTTGTTGTCCTTTTTCATCCAAGACGGCATCAACTTTTGCAATGAGCTCTAGATTCTTCTGCTCTGTTGAACTTAGCTTGGTCTGGAGCGCACTGATGCAGAGATCCTTCAGTCTGACCGAAGCCTTGGTGGTTTCCAGCTCCTGATTCAAGAGCTGCAATTCTGAGGCATAGTCCTTCTTACTCGACTCCATTTGCTCAAGCCTTGTGTGGTATTCTTTTTGCTGCTCGGCTGCATTCACTTCCAATGCCTGCACACATTTTTGTAGGTCATGAACAGTGCTCTGAGTGTAGTGGGAAACCTCACACTGTTTCTGTAACTCCACTATCATCTTTGTCAGTCTGGAGTTCTCCTCGCTGAAGTTGCTGCTCTTTTCCTTTTCCACTTGCACTTGTTCTTTCTGAAGGCTGACGGATGCCTGCAGCTCCTGGTTTTGCTTCTCTAGCTGATTAATCCGGTCCTGCAGCTCCCTCTGCCTCAGCTCTCCCTGGTCAAGTTCCACACGCATCTCTTCAAAACCCTCCAGGTGTTCAGCATGTAGTGAGTTATTTGCATCAGGGCTACCTGGAAACTCTTGTGTCTAAGAGGGCGGGAAGGGAAGAACAGAAAAGTTAAATTGGAAACAGTGTATTTTTATACATGAAAGATTATGAATGTTCCAGGACTCAGTGATAGCTTAACTGTTTTTGTTGATTAATACCTGGAGGTGGTGGTAACAATAAAATGAATATTTAAGGGATGCTGTCAAGATAAAAATCAATATTAAAAAAATCCTAATCCATGCTATTGTTAGTCCCCTTAATTATTAATTACTTTTATTCATTTATAAGCATTTCTATAGGGCTCGGCACTCCAGTGTCTGACATCTTAGAACAAAATAAAGTTCTATTCATTATTTAATTACTCTTTGTATATTACGCACCTTAGCCAGCGATGTTAGACCAGTTTGCATTGTGGCCCCGATTCAGCAATGCATTTAAGCATACGCTCACATCCCATTGACTTTAATATATAGTTAAAGTGCTTTGCTGTGGTGGGGGTGGTGGGTAATTTCACTTTCTGGTTCTCAGATGCTAGCACAGTGCTGTTGTGGTTGGAATCACAAAACTGCAAAGGGAAAGCTTAAAGGAAAGAAGGCTGTTTTCACTGATAACTAATGAAAACTTTTCTATTCATGAGATTTTGTAAGCTTTGGGTTTTGTTTTTTTTAAAGAAGACTTAAATGTTAGGTTTAATCAACTTTTAAAAAAAGAGTCCTCTTAGGGTTTTCTCCCAGATGATGGGAGACCCTAGCCACACTTAGGGTACGTCTATACTACCTGCCAAATCGGCGGGTAGTAATCGATCTATTGGGGATCAATTTATCGTGTCTAGAATCGATCCCAGAAGTGCTCCCCATCGACTCCGGAACTCCAGCACGGCGAGAGGCGGAAGCGGAGTCGATGGGGGAGTGAGCCTGCACCATGTGGACGCAATGTAAGTAAAATTACTTTGATCTAGGAAACGTCGACTTCAGCTACGCTATTCTCGTAGCTGAAGTTGCGTATCCTAGATCGATCCCCCCACCCCAGTGTAGACCAGCCCTCAGTGGCTTAAACACAGGCCCCAGTTTCCTAGTCTTTGCAAAGAGGGGACCCCACCCTTTGCAGGCCTTCTTAAATCTCTTCTGATGGAGGACATAAAAGGAAAATTAAATGTCTCAGCACCCCAAGAATAACTTCTTCCTTGATCCAACTGAAAGGGAAAAAGGCAAACAGCACCTTCTTGCTTCAGTGCTATCTGTGTAGCAGTTTTCGTGGAGACCTGCTGCCTGGGCTATTGAATGAGGCTCGCTCTGTCAGGCCTATACTGGGAGTTCGGTGCACTCCCCACAGGGTCGGGGATAGAGATCTCCTGGATGGAAGCGCCCCTTGTGGTGTCTGGAGTCGCTCCAGCAATTTCCTGCTCAGGGGGATCTCTCCCGCCAGCTGCCTGCAGATTCCTCCTTTTTAAAGGCTTCCTTCCTACCAGGATCAGATGGGTGGGTACACAGGGCCTCTCTGGCACCTTCCTCATCAGTGTGCGGTCTATCCATCCCATCACACAGCTATGGGACAATTCTCCTTTATATTTATTGTAGGTTTTTTGTAGTTTCCCACCAAAGTCACAAGGTGTTATACAGCTCCCAGGCCTAAAGATCTTTGGTGTTAAGGAAATGTGGCCTACATTGCATGCACTTCTTTATCATTCAATTACCTGCAAATAGTTGCTCACTAAACTACTTATGCTTGAACTGCGACTTGGAGGCTTCCACAAATATGCTGAAGAGCCATGTGAGGACAATGTCCTCCTGTAAACCAGAAGAAAAAACAAAAAAGAAAGCTTTTAATAAAGGCTAAGCGCGTGCGCACACACACAATTGTCTGCTCTGACTTTATGGATTCTTTTAGTTAAAACCACTTGATATGGCAATGTACTACCGGCTATCGTGCATGGGGCCTGATCCAACATTCATTGAAATCAATGGGAAGACGCTCACAGACCTCTGTGGAGCTGGATCAACCCCTACATGCAGAAGCAGGCCATCTGAAACAGGTGTGTGTCATGAGTTCTCTTACTGCTCAAATGAAAGAGATTCATGGTTAGTTCAGCTGGTACGGGACGCAGCTTTTGGAGAAGGGGACCCAAGTTAAATTCTCATCGTCACTGTGAAGATGTGAGCAGACCCCGGGGGGAGGAGGGAGTCTGAGCTGATGCCCGCTGAAGTAAGTGGAAGGACTCTCAGACTTGAATGAGCATCAGATCGGCCCCTAGTGTTCAGCCCAGTAATGACCATGAAGTCCAGGTTGGCTGCAGAGATGTTACAAGGTGAAGGCTTATGCCTCCTTTTTACGCTTAAATAGAAAAGTTGCAGAAGTTTTTGCAAGTCACAGAATGTGTGTTATGGCTCTAACTGTATCCAAAACAATAAAGTTTTACTACATTACCTGGCAAATGTTGGCCAAGCAGCATCTAAGTCATGCCCTCTTGATGCCAAGTCAAACTGAACCTCAGTTAACTCATAGAGTTGACCCACAATGTCAGAACTCATTTTAGACTTCAGAAATGGACTTCTTGCATAGTACCAGTCACTAAAAAGAATGAAATGGCAAGGAGTAATAAATAAAAGGGGAGCACCTGCAACAGTCTCAAGAAAATGAAACATGATTTGTTACTTCCCAGAAAAGTTAGGAGGATCCACTGCAAATGGAATAGACATCAATCAGATCCACTGCCCCCCACACAACCTCTTTGTTGGGAGTGAGGGCAGTTCCTGGTGGCAGTAAGAGCTAATGAAGCTTATGGATTCCTCCTATGGAGAAACCCTGCACAAAACATTTTTACTCTGGGCTCGGGCAGGCCACTGGAGAGGGTGAAGGATTTGCCATATAATGGATAAACATATGGGACTCTGTAAGCTCACATTTATGTTTTGAATGTGAGTAAATTGAATGCTCATGACAACAAGTGACTGGTAGCAGCAGTCAGAATTAGATACATTGAAAAGGAAGATAAAAACTGAAAGCTTTTCCGTTAAAGCTCTACGAATATCCATCCTGACTTGCTAAACTCTTGCTATTCCAGTCTTTGGTTTTTCTTGACCAGAAAGACAACAACATGTTACATTGTACCACACTGTGTGATGCTTAGTGATGTACAGAATTGTCATTTGGGGCTCTGTGCACTACCTCCAAATTCATTTCAGGGGACAAGGAGCAGGGGGGTTTGGATGGGTTGGGGGTTGTGAGGGGGGCAGTTAGGGGGCAGATAGGGGGTGGGGGCCAGGCTGTTTGGGGAGGCACAGCCTTCCCTACCCAGTCCTCTATACAGTTTTGCAACCCCAATGTGGCACTTGGGCCAAAAAGTTTGCCCACCCCTGTGCTAAACTCTAATGTTGGTCAGAGCAAAGTAATGATAAACAAATATGGAAAAGCAGAAAACTTGGACAGAAAAACAAGTCCTAGTGCAAGTGGTTGTGTTTTAAATTTCAATGACTTTCTGTCTTTTATAAAGGTGCTATATTGACAGCCCTGAAGGCTACAATATGCTACCTTCCAAAATTATAAGAAGGGACAGCAGCAAAGCAAGCTTCCCCACACAACCCTGCTATTTTGCCCCGACCCTTGCTCCTCTAAAAGGTGAAAGGATAGTTGAGAGTATTAACAAAGGTGCAGACTAGGACCAGTTGTAATGGCAGTTTGCAATATTGACCCTGGTCTAAGAGGAACTGGACTTGGACCAGTAACTCATTTCATATAGGCCACTGAACAACTGTCAATATTTACTGAATCAGTCCCATGTTTCACTGTTCGTCTCCAGATATCTCCCATCATCACAACAGTACCTTTGCATTTACCTTGTTACTTTGGTATTCATAAAACATTGTTGCAAGGTGTCTGCCAGCCTTTGGTGTACTAAGGAGTAACGTATAAATGCTCTTCCTTTACCAAGAGATGTTCTCAGCTGGGAAAAACAAGCCACAGGAAGATAACCTTTAAGCACCAATTATAAACATCTATAAACAGCACACTGACAAGCCAGCTATTAATGTTTCTATGCACATATGCCAAGAACATGTATAGCAATTGGGCTCCAGGAAATGATATTAGGGGTGACCATGAGAGACACCCTCCTCAAATATCTTAATAGCGGAGTTCACTCCTCTGACTTCTGCTGTTTCATTTCAAGAACACAGTCAGACAAACATGTTACCTGAAACAGCTGGGTTTTTTAAAATCATAAACCGCAAGTAAACAAAATGATTTTAAAAAATCATTCCACCTGCAAATTTCTGTGGCTCCATAGAAAGTGAAACAAGAAATTTCTGACACAGTCAAACCATAACTACATGAAGCTGCATTAACTATGAAATTAAAGAACATAAAACATATTTTTGAATGCTAAAACTTAAGGATGTTTTACATAGTTTTTAAAAAAGGACAGAAATCTTAAGGCAGACAAGGAAAATTTTGGTATCCGGTGGATAGAGAGGAGACAGAATTTATAACTAGTTTTGTCTCTGCTATCAAACCAAAATTCAGGTACAAGTACCATAGGGACGGAAAAAGCAATGCATCAAATGAGCTCATTGGAGGAAGCTCTTGCCTGGCTATACAAGCGGAGGTGGAAGGTTTCTGGTGTCTCTGCCCCTCCAACTATGTGCAGCCAAACAAGATGCATCAGAATCTGGTGTTTATCTAGCTTAGAATCTGGTGTTTATCTAGCTGTACAATATAAATGCACTGGAATTTTCATTTAAAGAACCAAAGGGAAGAAGATGGATTTGGAGCTGAAAGAGGAGATTGGAGAAAGAGGGGCTGGGAAAAATGTACCATACCCCAAAGCCAAGAGAGAAAGCTGGGTGGGATGAGGGGGTTCCCCTGAAACCAAACGGAAGCCTGAAGGAAGGGGATGAGGAGAAGGAAGTGGGACGGGGAACATAGGGGCTGGCTGTGCTAGGGGCAACCATGGCTTCATGGCTGGCTCTCTGATCATGCAGAGAAGTTGCATGATAACAGCAGTCAAGGCTGCTGTCAGGAAGTTCTGACAGAATAGATGAAAACTTCTTTATCAACAAGTGCAGCCTGGGAATAAAATAGCCTAGGAGTCATCAAAACCAGGTATCAGGACAACAATCAGCAGAGCCAACAACAGAGCTCCACTTACCCACAGAGAAAGTCCTTATTCAAGTGATTTAAATTTACTCTAATGACTCAGAAAGGATCAACATCAAAAACGTCTTGCAGTGCTTACCTCATTGACTAACAGATTTAGAGATTAAGGTTTGCTACTCTGTTGATATTGGGTTTAGGGTTTATTACTGTGTTACTTACTAACATGTACTTTGCTTAGCCCAATAAGAACCATTTCACTTTGAGTCCTTTCATGGCAGCTCACCTCTAGCGATAACAATAATCTTAATCCTCAACAGTCACATGATATTTTATATCTCCAACGCACTGTGCAAGCACTAAGTGAGTAGAGACGATCAAATTCTCTACTCAGTGACTCCCATTCAACCCTATTGATCAACAGGAAAGTTACAAGAATGGCAAAACTTTACTACTTTTTCCTCTTGCATTCGATCAAATCCTGCCCTCAAGGAACCTGTGCACATGAGGGCAGGAACTGCCCCCTTGATTTCATTTCTGCTGTATCCCCATTGTTAAATCGTAGGCATTAACCCTAAACAAAGACCTTGCCCACCATTCATCAAATGTTTTTTTTTCTTTTTTTAGTGTAACTGAAAACACAAGAACGGTCCTACCAGGTCAGAACAAAGGTCCATCTAGCCCAGTATCCTGTCTTCCAACAATGGCCAATGCCAGGTGCCCCAGAGGGAATGAACAGAACAGGTAATAATCAAGTGATCCATCCCCTGTCACTCATTCCCAGCTTCTGGCAAACAAAGGCTAGGGACACCATTCCTGCCCAATGTAATTTAAAGTAATTCAGGACTCAACTGAGGTCAATGGGACTATACCTGCAAGGAAGAGCACACCAGCATGCATAAGGATTGTGCAGTCTAGCCCTAAGAAATATGATTAACAATAGGAGTCGCTTCTCTTTTGGTTTTACATTCTGCAAAGACAGAAAAAAAGTCCCATTCCTTCTCCTACTTTTCTTTTGAGTTCCATCTCCCAATGGACATGAAGAAACTGCCTATTGTGATGATTAATCAGTCTGCTTTACTTACCTCTGAAATAGACTTAACAAAGCGGATCCCATCATTAGCTCCTTTGACTTTAGCCAGACAGTCGCAGAAGTAATCCCAGTAGTCTTTTCTGTTCCCCAGCAGTGTGGTCTTTTCTTTCTGGTCAAACTTCAAAAGGAAGAAGCACTTAGAAAAATTTAAGACACTGAAACACAGTTATTCTATGTTTCTCTCCCGTTGATATTCACATTCACATCTATTAGTTTTAAAAAGGGGAATAGACATCATACTATATCAATACAATTTGATGGGTTTAAATGTTGCTCTACAGTTCAAAAGACAAATTTAAATTAGGGCTGTCAAATCACTAAAAAAATTAATCACGAGATACAAAAATAACTGTGATTAATTACAGTTATAATTGCACTGTTAAACAATAATAAAATACCATTTATTTAAATATTTTTGGATATTCTCTACATTTTCAAATATACTGATTTCAATTAAACACAGAATACAAAGTCTACAGTTCTGTGGAATGGTGGTCAAAGCATGAAGGGGCACATGAATGTTTAGCACATCTGGCACGTAAATATCTTGCAATGCCAGCTATAAAAATGCCATGTGAATGCCTGTTCTCACTTTCAGGTGACATTGTAAATAAGAAGTGGGCAGCATTATCTCCTGTACATATAAACAAACTTGTTTGTCATAGCAATTGGCTGAACAAGAAGTAGGACTGAGTGGACTTGTAGGCTCTAAAGGTTTTCATTGTTTTGTTTTTGAGTGCAGTTATGTAACCAAAAATCTACATTTGTAAGTTACACTGTCATGATAAAGAGACTGCACTACAGTACTTGTATGAAGTGAATTGAAAAATACTATTTCTTTTGTTTCTTTTTTACAGTGCAAATATCTGCAATAAAAATAATATAAAGTTAGTACTGTATACTTTGTATTCTGTGCCATAATTGAAATCAATATATCTGAAAATGTAGAAAAACATCCAAAATATGTATAATACCTTTCTATTGGTATTCTATTATTGTTTAACAGTGCAATTAAAACTGCAATTAATTGAAATTCATTTTTTTAATCGAGTTAATTTGTTTTGAGTTAATCGCTCGAATTAACTGCGATTGACTGCCCTAATTTAAATAATCAGCTTAATTAAAGAATAGCTATTTAAATCTATTCAGAACTTGTAAATTGATCACTGGGATTGACAGCATTTTCAATACTAATACATTGCACAAATGTAGGTCAATACATTGAAAATAAGGTACTGAAAAATAGGTACATAAATCCATACAGCTTACAATGAACTCAACATAGATCAAAAAATGCTTTACAAAAAGTGGGCACGTAGTAGTATTCCCATTTTACAGACCAACTGAGGAACAGACTGCTTCAGTGACTTTCCCGAAGACAGAGTGAGCCATTTACAGAATCATGAAATGAATCCAGATCTCATGGAGTGGAGAACTGCGAGCCAATCACTCACAAAATGACTAAGCAGACTGGAGTATAGTTGTAGCTATGTTGGTCCCAGGATATTAGAGAGACAAGGTGGGTGAGGTAATATCTTTTATAGGACCAACTTTTGTTGGTGAGAGAGACAAGCTTACAAGCCATCAAGCTCTTCAGCATCTCTCTCTCGCCAACAGAAATTGGTCCAATAAGAGATACTACCTCACCCATCTTGTCTCTCTAACCAGACTGAAGGTATTCACAGCAAAGTAACTTTTCCTTTTTACTTGGTTTTTGATCAACGATTAAAAAACCCCGAACATTTCAATTAAAAAAAACCTACTCTTTGTATTATATTTTCGATGTTATAAAACTATTTTTCATAACAAAGTCATGTTTTTGCTGGCAAAAACCTATATATTATACAGGTAATTATATTTATGAAATAATTTTTTACCCTTAAAACATGTCATCATTCTTAATACCAAAGAGCTTCTGTGATAATGTAAAATGGCATGTTTCAAAGTCAAGTTATAAAATCTCCCCATATAATGCAAAATTCCTTGTGTTCTCAAAAGCAACCTACTAGTTATGATACACTGCTTTTTCATATAAGCATATTTACTTTCTAGTGTAATAGGTGCAATAAGTATTGAAACATGGGAGCTCAACAACTAAAAGGAAAGAGGTCTGTACTGTACTTAGTTCTAATACATTCTGATTTTTTTATTAATAGCTGGATTCAATACTGAACTTTAAAGGTAAGAGAACAATACAGATGAAGGAAAGTCCAGTTCTCCCATATGATTAGGGCTCTATTAAATTCATCGCCATGAAAAACACGTCAGACTGGGAAATCTGGTCTTCCCCAGGAAATCTGGTCTTTTGTGTACTTTTTACCCTGTACTATACAGATTTCACAGGGGACACCAACATTTCTCAAACTGGAGGTCCTGACCCAAAAGGGGACCACAGAGGGTAGGGAGGGTTGCAAGGTTATTATAGGGAGGTTCCAGTATTGCCACCATTACCTCTGCGCTGCCTTTAGAGCTAGGTGGCCAGAGAGCAGTGGCTGCTAGCTGGGCACCCGGCTCTGAAGGCAGCACCTCGCCAGCAGCAGTGCAGAAGTAAGGGTGGCAATACCAAAGCATGCCACCCTTACTTCTGCTCCGCTGCTGCTGGCGGTGGTGCTGCCTTCAGAGCTGGGCTACCGGCCAGCAGCTGACGCTCTGCAGCCAACCATCTCTGAAGGCAGTGCCACCACCAGCAGCAGCAAAGAAGTAAGGGCGGCAATACCACAACCCCCCTACAATAATCTAGTGACCCCCACAACTCATTTTGGGTCAGGACCCCTACAGTTACACCACCAGGAAATTTCAGATTTAAATATCTGAAATAATTAACTGTATGATTTTTAAAATCCTATGATGGTAAAATTAACCAAAATGGACCGTGAATTTGGTAGGCCCTACATATGATTGTGTCACTTACCTGTAAAAGGTACTCAAGTTTGTAGGAAAACTTTTGCAAGTTGATGCTGTCATCGGTGACTGGTTCCCCTCCTTCTTTAAATTCTTTGCTTAACTCTGTCACGGCATCTTTAAAACAAGACACCAACATAAGTGACTAAAGATAGACGATGTTTGGGGTTGAATACACAAACATTTTAAAATAAATAAATGGGCTCTCTCTCTTTACATTGTGTGTGTGCATTCACTTTTTCAGCCAGAGTGTTTTAGGGGATGTCTACACTACAAACTAAAGTCAACCTATATTAGGTCAATTTACAGCCTGCGGTGGCTGATGTCCACACTACCCTCCTTCGACTGGTGGTGTGTGTCCTCACCAACTGAAGGGGGGCATTGTGGCGGGCTGAGAGCCAGGGCTCTCAGCTATGCACAGCTCCCTGCTGGGAGCCCACCTGCTCCCCTGGGCTTCTCTCCTCCATGCCAGGAGCAAGGGATCGCCACCCGGGTTTCTCACCTCCCTGCTCTCTGCCAGGAGCAGGGAGCAGCCACCCGGGCTTCTCACTTCCCTGAGCAGGGATCTCCTTCGCTCAGCCTAGTTACCTCCTGGAAGTTTCAGAGTGCGCTGGCTAAAATACACAAATGAAAATAAATAGACTAATCCTATAATAATTAGGTATGGAACTCGTCTCCAAGTGGACTCTGTCATCTCAAAGGGCTATCCTTCTTAGTAGCACCATAAATTGCTGATTTTACAGGTTTCTGTATTGCCTCTCAGTGCCTAATTGGGCTTTCGGTCTCCAGCTCTAGTAATGAAGGAGAGCTGACCAAATACTCGATTTGTCACTTTGAGGGCCAAACCAAACCAATAATAAAAAAATTCTATTTGTTTTGAACCAAAACTGATATTTTTGAGATTTTCTTCACCAAAAGTAAAATGAAGAAAAAAAAAGTTTTAGATAAAAATTCCCTGAAATGAAAAACTAGAATGAAATAATTTTTTTTTGTTTTGTTTCATTTCAATACTGGGGTGTTTTTTGATCCAAAATTTAATTTATTCAGTTTTTTGTTTTGGGCAGTTTTTATCCTTTTTTATTGTTTTTTAGACTTTTAAAAATAAAGATAGCTAAATTTCAAAATGTAATATTTCAAAATGAAAAGTTAAAATGTTTCTTTTCAAAATGGATTTTCTTTATGGGAAAAAAATATTCCATTTTTTTTTCTGCTGAAACTAGTTGACAAATTCATAGTTTGTGATTAGTTTCAGTGCCTGGAAAAAATTCATTTTTTGGTAAATTTACTATTCGCTGAAACGTTTTTTGCCCAGCTTTATTCATTACTGCGTGAAATCTAAGGAGGGAACAAAATCCCTTCTTATTGGAACTCAAGTGGGATCCTATACTGTGTCAGAGAGAGTCAGAGTCCCAGCTCATGGCTTTGCCTTTTCTTTCATATGAGGCATGAACCAAAAGCCTGGACTCTTTGTGGTCATTAAAAACCCCTCACACTTTCCTCAAGTGGAAAGGTCTTAATCATAAAATCATAGAAATGTAGGTCTGGAAGGGACCCCGAGAAGTCATCAAGTCCAACACTTTGCACTGAGACAGAGCCAAGTAAATCTAGACCAGGGATTGGCAACCTTTGGCACACGGCCCGCCAGAGTAAGCCCCCTGGCGGGCCAGGCCGGTTTGTTGACCTGCTGCATCCACAGGTTCAGCCGATCGTGGCTCCCACTGGCCATGGTTCATTGCTTCAGGCCAATGGGGGCTGCGGGAAGCAGCGGCCAGCACATCCCTCAGCCCACGCCGCTTCCCACAGCCCCCATTGGCCTGGTATGGCAAACCGCAGCCAGTGGGAGCCGCAATCGACCGAACCTGTGGACGCGGCAGGTAAACACACTGGCCCAGCCCGCCAGAGGGCTTACCCTGGCAGGCCGTGTGCCAAAGGTTGCCATCCCCAATAGGTGTTTGTCCAATCTGTTCTTAAAAACCTCCAGTGATGGGGATTCCACAACTTCCCTTGGAACCCTATTCCAGAGCTTAACTCCCTTTATAGTTAGAAAGTTTTTCCTAATATCTAACCTAAATCTCTCTTGCTGCAGATTAAGCCCATTACAGTGAACACAGAGAATAATTAATTGATCACCATCCTTATTATAACAGCCTTTAACATATTTGAAGACTGATATTCGGCCCCCCTCAAGCTTCTTTTCTCAAGACTAAACATGCCCAGTTTTTTAACCTCTCCTCATATGGCAGGTTTTCTAAACCTTCTATCATTTTTGTTGCTCTCCTCTGGAGTCTCTCCAGTTTGTCCACATCTTTTCTAAAGTGTGGTGTCCACAGGTGGACACTCCAGCTGAGGTCTCATCAGGGCCAAGTAGAACAGGACAATTATTTCCTGTGTCATATATAACACGCCTCTTAATACACCCCATAATTATATTAGGCATTTTTGCAGCTGTATCACATTGTTGACTCTTATTCAATTTGTGATCCCCTATAACCTCCCCATCCTTTTTAGCAAAACTACCATCCAACCAGTTATTCCTCATTTTGTAGTTGTACATTTGATTTTTCCTTCTTAAGTGAAGTACTTTGTACTTATCTTCATCGAATTTCATCATGTTGAATTCAGACCAAAATTTGTCAAGGTCATTTTGAATACCAACCATGTCCTCCAAAGTGCTTGTAATCCCTCCAGATTTGGTGCTCATCTGTAGATTGTATAGGCATACCCTCCACTCCATTAACCAAGTCATTAATGAAAATATTGACTACTACTGGACCCAGGACTGACCCCTGAAGGACCACATTAGATACATCCTCCCAGTTTGACAGTCAACCATTGATAACTACTCTTTGAGTACGGTCTTTCAACCAGTTGTGTACCCACTGTTGTGTATTTGGTTGTTGTGGTAATAGCACCTTGTTGTTGCTATGGCAACTGAGTTAGATTATTAGGGGATAGCACAGCCTGTTTTGGCTGGTTTGGTCAGTTCAGTGTGTGAAAATAAAACACTGCTTCCATAGCTCTCAGCTCTCTGTGTCTCAAATGATTTCTTTCTAAACCCGCTGCCCCAAGGATACAACACCCACTATATAGTAATTTGCTTTAGACCACATTTCCCTCATTTGTTTATGAGAATGACATGTGGGACTGTGTCAAAAGACTTACTAAAATCAAGATATATGACATCTACTGCTTCCTCTCTATCCACTAGGCCAGTAACCCTGTCAAAGAAGAAAATTAGGTTGATTTGGAATGTTGGCTATTCCTTATAACCCTATTATTCTCCAAGTGCTTACAAACTGATTGTTTAATAATTTGTTCCAGTATTTTTCCAGGTATTGAAGTTAGACTGATTGGTCTATAATTCCTCGGGTCCTCTGTTTCCCTGTTTAATGATAGACACTGTGGTTGCCATTCTTCAGTCCTCCTCTTACTAGTCCTCCCGGATTTCTTGAAGATAATGGTTAACAGTTCCAACATTGCTTCAGCTAGTTCCTTAAGTACCCTAGGATGAATGTAATCAGGCCCTGCCAATTTGAATACATTTAACTTATTTAAATACTGTATTCTTTAACCTGTTCTTTCCCTATTTTGGCTTAAATTCCTTCCCCCTTGTTAATATTAATTGTATTTAGTATCTGGTCACCATTAACTTTTCTAGTCAAGGCTGAAGGAAAATAGGCCTTAAACACTTCAGCTTTCTTGATGTCATCAGTTAGTGGCTCTCCTTCCACACTAAGTAGAGGATCTACACTTGCTTTTGTCTTTCTCTTGCACCTAATGTATTTATAGAACCTCATCTTACTGCCTTTTCTGTCCCTTGTTAGGTGTAAATCATTTTGTGCCTTAGCCTTTCTGATTTTGTTCCTACACAAGTGCTGTTCTTTTGTACTCCTCCTTAGAAATTGTTCATGTTTCCACTTTTTGTAGGATTCTGTTTTGATATTTGGGTCACTAAAGAGCTCCTGGATGGAGCCATATTGGCCTCTTATCATTCTTCCTATCTTTCCTTCGCATCAGGATAGTTTGCAGTTGTGCCTTGAATATTGTCTCCTTGAGAAATTACAAGCTCATTTGAACTCCTTATTCCCTTAGATTTTCTTCCCATAGAACCTCACCTATCAGTTCTCTCTGTTTGTTAAAGTCTGCTTTTTTGAACTCCATTGTCTTTATTCTGCTGTTCTCATGCCTTCTTTTCCTAAGAATCATGAAAATCAATCATTTCATGATCACTTTCACCCAAATTTCCTTCCATCTTCAGATTCGCTACCAATTCCTCCCAGTAGGTCAAAATCAATTTAAAATGGCTGTTCCCCGGGTTACTTCCTCCACTTTCTGGAACAAAAAGTTGTCTCCAATACATTTCAAGAACTCTAATCTCCAGATTGCGTAATGCCATCTTCCCTAACTAAATCTCCTCATGTAGCTTATTAAATCTATGAAAAAACATTGCCTTTCCCACCTCACCAATTTATATTTTTAATCTGAAAAAGAAAGGGGGAGGGGAAAAGGATTATATGGAGAAGGAAGCAATGACAGGTGTATGGAACAGCTTTAATACATCATGCTCTGTTCCCCTTGAGTTGTCAAACACGACAGTGGTTGAAGAAGCTCATTTTAATTATATAAATAAATAAAACAAAGATTAAATTTCATCTCCGTTGCAGCTGTTGACAATTTGAACAGTCACATACAGACAAAAAGCAATACAGTTCTTTGCCCTTATATTGCACTTTCTGTTTTAGGAGGCAATCTGCTAGATCAGGGGTTCTCAAACTGTGGGTCAGGACCCCAAAGTGGGTTGTGTCCCCATTTTAATGGAGTTGCCAGGCTGGTATTAGACTTGCTGGGGCTAAAGCCCAATGGTGTCAGCTCTCGGTGGCGGGGCTCAGGTTACAGGCCCCCCCCCCCTTCTGGGGCTGAAGCCCTTGGGCTTTGGCTGTGGCCCCTCCATCCAGGGTGATGGAGCTCAGGCTTTGGCTTTGGACCTCCCTGCCAGGGCAGCGGGGCTTGGATTTTGGCCACCCCGGCCCAGGGCAGTGGGGCTCAGGTGGCTCAGGCTTTGGTCCCCTCTTCTGGGATTGTGTAGTAGTTTTTGTTGTCAAAAGGGGGTCACGGTGCAATGACGTTTGAGAACCCCTGTGCTAGATGAACATGAATGAATTGAGGCTTGACAACATCTGCAAGGTACGCGAGTGTCCTCATTTTTCAGATGAGGAAACCGAGGCGCAGGAATACTGGCCACTGATTTAAGGTGCTTCAGTTTTTGAAAGCCAAACTTGGGCTTGTTGTGGGTCCTTGGTACTTATGAAAAATAGGCCTAGAGGTGGGCATCCAAAACCATCGATCAGTTTTGAACATTTTGGCCTACGTGCCTTCCTCAAGGCTACACAGGAAATCTGTGGCAAAACTGGAAAAAGAACAACAGTCTCCTAACTAATCTGTGCCTTAACCATAAGACCATCCTTCCTGGATCTTCTTCCTCATGCCCAAATTTGATTACAGAGGAAAAATCCTCACTCATCCTCCTTCCCGTTCTTCCCCTCCCACGGAGGCCTGTCATTCACTGTTTGCAGCACAGTACTGTGAACAAGGTATTTGTCTTAGTGAACAATGAATGACCCATCGTGTGCATTAAAAAAAAAATAGTTAAAAGAAATCAGAACGGATCGTCCCCACTCTCACACTGCACTTAATTACAGCCGTTCAGCTCTGTTGACCTCAGTGGCGTTACTCCTGACTTGTGAGTGAGAGAAGAATCCAATGCGCTGTTTACAGAAAGAGTAGATCCTAAGCAGAGAGAATTTTTTCTTCTTTGTAAAACAGACATAATTTAAGATCCTACAAAAAGGTTTAGTAAAGTTTATGTAACATTTGAAATCAGAGTCACGTCTATACAGAACAGCACAATTTCATGTTACAAATGCCATACACAAATATCAGAAAAACACCCCCTTCCCTTCAATTAAAACATGAGGAACGCAGCCCAGCCTACAGAATTGATCTATCAACGGGCACCATACCTTGCAAATCTCTGATAATCCTCTGTAGCTGGCTTTCTCCACTAGTTGCTGCCATCATGAAAACCAAAGGAGGTGCAAGTCCACGCTGTTAAACTTTTCACTCAGCTAGAAAAAAAGAGCAGAGTTCACATCCTTGACAACCATTCAGTTGGTGGAGATTAGTTTCCTTTGTGACATTTGCAATTCTGAAAGAAGAAAATCTATTTATACATAATCTGGTACAAACAGCACACGCACACTTCTTAACTGCGGTGCTTTGGATTTCTAAAGCACATTTAATAATGTTTCCATAGTGAGATTTTTTCCTAGTAACCCCGTACTACTATTTTCTTTTTAATTTAACCTTCCCTGTCTCCCCTTTTCAAACTAGCAAAATCGATTTTTACAAATTTTCATTCCCCCATTGGAGCTATGACACAGGTTAGTTTCAGGTTCAGTCCAAGCAAGGATTCTATATAGCTAATTCTCTGATCCTGAGTGAAATTCTGATAAAATAAGAGCGTCCCTACAGGAGCTCTATGCCATACCTTTTCTATATGGAACACAGAGCACTGTTACAAGCACCTTTCCCTCACTCCAGAAAGTAGCAGCCTTACTAGCCAGAGTACCAAGAACGAACCGTAGTGTTCTCTGATTGTCTCCTCTGGGATCGGCGGATATTCCCATTCTGATATGGTCAATTCACTGTTTTACTTGAGTCATAAACCTCCAGATTATTTTCAAAACAGCCTGGTCTCCCTCCCTCTTCTTACTACTCACAGTTTCCAGTACCACATTATTTTAAGGTATGTTACAGCATCCCTGACTAGCAGGGCCGGCTCTGGCTTTTTTGTCGCCCCAGGCAAAAAAAAAAAAAAAGAAGCTGTCCAGAGCACCGCCAAAGCAAAAACAACAACAACAACAACGAGGGCAGAGCAGAATGTGCTGCCCTAAGTTTGGCCTGAATGCTGCCCCTTACAATGTGCCGCCTCAAGCATGGGCTTCCTAGGCTGGTACCTAGAGCCGGCCCTGCTGGCTGGTACACTATAGTTAGGGCCTTTTGGGGATTCCTACTCAGTTTTCTGAGGTAGTCACAATGGCAAGTTAATTCATAATAAACAATAATAATTGACAACCTTTGAGTAGCACTTCTCATCCACAGATTTCGAGATATTTTACAAAGATGGATAAACATTCAGAGCCTAATTTTCAAGTGCTCGGTGCTCACAATTGGGAGCAAATTTTCAAAAGAGCTCAGCTTCCATTGAGGCACCTAATAAGGGGCAGATTTTCAAAAGCTCTAGGCACCCACCAGCTCCCGTTGAGACACTTCTGGCCAGATTTTGAAAAGAGCTCAACACTCAAAATGCTGAGTCTGCTGAAAATCTGGCCCCACTTGTATATATGTTTTAATACATACATAACTGTTGGGTTATTTTATGTAATTGCAATGATCACAGTCTTTTCAATCACTGATGTGGGAAGATTAAATAGCTGCATACATCTCGTCCATTCTTTCTATAACTATGTAGACATACTCCAGTGGGTTTTTGGGAGAGACCAGATGAGTCATGGAGGTGACACTTTAAATCTTATGTGCCCACGTGCTGCTTGGCTGGGTACCTGTCACAACCAAGTCCTTGGCCTTTTTGACCCAAAGTAAAGGTAATTAAAATAAACCTTAGCAAACAAACTAACTAACAGACAAATAAATAAAAGGCTAAAATTGTTCTCTCAAGTGCACTACTCTTAATACCCAAATTAAGCCAATGGGCTGTTTTCCACTGCCATGCTTTGATGCCTATTGGTCATGTTATTAGGCTGTGCTAGATCTCCCTGTCCTACGGAGCACACTTGTTTCTGTGAAGTCCCCAGCATGCACATGTTGCTATATAAAAATTCAATAATAATAATATTCAGAATACACATATACTCATAGACTTTAAGGTCAGAAGGGACCATTATGATCATCTAGGTTTATACCTTTTTATATACCTTTGTAATTTAAAAGCAGCCCTTGTTCTGAAGGCAACCCGCTGGATGCAATGCCAACAATCAAAAAATGGAGCCAGCTCTTCAGCGGGTGTGAATTGGAACAGTTGCACTGATGGAGTTGTAACTATTGACACCTGTTGAGATTCTGGAACACAGGGTCTAATTCTGATGTCACACTGGTGACAACCAGGAGTAACTCCATTGAATTCACTGGAGTTACACCAGCAAAAATCAATGCAAGATGGATCAGAACCAACTCCCCCCATTTCTTTTGATACTCTATCTTTAGCCTCATGACGTAATGATTCCTACCCTAATTCTGCCTAGGGGTTGCATACAATAACATCTCCATGTTTCTTGGTCACTGGTTGAGTTTGGTTATGGTCAACAAGATGATAAAGCATCTTGCATTAGAGAAGTTATCCCTTATCATATAACAAACACAGGGCCCTCCCCGCATCACCAGGCCACTTTACAGGTGTGGTGCTGGAGCGGAAGGTGCTGCTGTGGGTGGTCAGTGCCCCCTCAGCAGGTTAGTATAGGGCACCCATTGAATTGGGAGGCTAATCCAGCCGTGGCACTGAGCACCCTTACTGATTTCCCAGGACAGCCACCGCATAAAAAGGGATAATCCTGGAAAAACCTGGACAGGAGGCGACCCTAGTCCCCTCTTCTTCCCCTATGCAGGGGCCAGGCATAATCACAATCTGAGTTTGGGAAGCACAAAGGCCGCATGAGACCATCATCTACAGCAGCACAAACCTCTCCAAAAAAGGTGCAGAGGGGAGGGTTTACATCAGGGGTGGGCAAACTACGGCCCTTGGGCCGGATCCAGCCCACGAGCCGTTTTAAGCCGGCCCGCAAGCTTCCACTGGGGAGTGGGGTCTGGGGCTTAACCCACTCCAACGCTCCAGCCGGGGCACTGGGTCAGGAACTGCACATGGCTGCCGAAGCAGCCGCATGGCCCCGCTCCAGCACTAGTAGGTCTGGCGCTAGCATGGCCCCGCTCCGGCGCTAGCAGGAGCCGGAGAAGGGAAATGCCACTGCTTCCGGGAGCCGCTTGAGGTAAGCGCCACTCAGAGCCTGCACCCCTGAGCCTCTCCCCACGCCCCTGCCCCAGCCCTTATCCTCCTCCCGACCTCCGAACCCCTCGGTCCCAGCCCAGACCACCCTCCTATACCCCAAACTCCTCATCTCCAGCCCCACTCCAGAGCCCACACCCCCAACCAGAGCCCTCACCCACTCCAGCACCCAAACCCCAATTTTGTGAGCATTCATGGCCCGCCATACAATTTCTATTCCCTGATGTGGCCCTCAGGCCAAAAAGTTTGCCCACCCCTGGTTTGCATTATGACCCAGCACCCTCTACTGTGCAACAGCCCAGCAGGGGGCAGCATACAGTGCAATCTGTAATAGCATAGCACTGTGGTTGCACTCAGTTGTGCTGAGTAGAGCTCCAGGAGGCATTGTACCGGTCATACTCCTGGCTCACCACCTCTCAGAGTCCAATCTGCACAGAGAGGCCTCTGCAAGGTTGGAGGAAGATGTTGTGGAGATATGTCTGGGTTCTGGGTTTCTGCTGCTCACAGAAGCAGAGGCGATGATTCAACCCTGGCAGATTTTGCAAGGAAAGATTGTACTTAAATTGCTTCTGCCTCATTCCGCATCTATAACATGGGGATAAATAGCACTTCTCTACCACCATGGGGTGTTGTGAGAATAAATACACTAAAGATTGTGAAGCACCCAGGAGGCCATCAAAGCATCTATGATAGATTTTAAGGCTCCAGAAGGACCCTTATAATCGTCTAGACTGGTCTTTTGCATTACACAGACTATAGTATTTCATCCAGATTCTCACATCCTATTGTTTAGGATACAACCCACCCCGCCCCTGTCTTGTTGCAGAAGTGTAAAATTATCTGAAACGGGCAGCAATTGTGGGATTGGTGAAATATTAATACATCATAACTTAAATATACAACAGCCCCACACAACCTGCTTTGGTCACTTCAGCATTTATGCAAAACTCGGAGCTAGCTCCTCTCTAATGACACTGACGTTAATAGAAATCAATGGAATGACACCCATTTACACCAGCTGAAAATCTGGCACGTGATTTTCAAAGAGGGAGGTAAAGAACCTCATTGCTCTCTCTATACACTCACACGGTAGTGCCCAGTGATCTGGGAGAAGGCCACATTTCTTGTCATCCCTTTTTAAATACAAGTGTGTGGGTGATTAAATCTGCTTTGTGGAGGAGAGCCGTGAGATTAAACTGGGAAACAGATGGGCATCAGCCCAGACTCATCCACTGGAGAGAAGAAAGATTTACCCCAAAGGGGAATTAAACAAAATAACAAAGAAGAGCAATGATTATAGGTCACTTAGAGTTTAGTTGCACAGTAGCTATGGAAATTCACAGTATATTTTTTATGGAAAAACCATGCTCTGAAGATAGCTCCTTTATTCTTCTTCTCCCCAAATACCTACTGCAAAAGATCAATGACATGATAGATAGTTAGCTACATAAATTATACAGAATGGACTGCTTTCATTACATAATACTGTTAAACCCCTTGGACAAAATTTATTGCTAAAGTATCCACTGAAGAGTCTTAAGCTAACGTTATTATATAGTCCAGGGGTCTCCAAACTAGGGCTTCGATTTGTCCGCCCCACAACCAATTGCTGCCGCTGCCTTGGCGGCACTTCTGTGGCAGCTCAAACGCTGCTGCCGCCTCGGCAGTATTTCAGTGGCGGGGCCCCGTCAAAATCGGGCCCCACAATCCCTAAAGACAGCCCGTGAAGCCCCTTCAAAAATCTAATGTGGCCCTTGTCTCCTAAAGTTTGGAGACCCCTGATATAGTCTATGCTTTGGCAATAGAGCTGCATAGGAGCAGGGTACCTCACCACACATTCCTTGCCAATATTACACAACTTGAAGTATTCAACACCTTGAAACAAGAGGTAGCTGAAGATAATCTAGGGCCCAATCCTACTCCCCTTACTGCTGTAGTCCCATTGATTTTAAAGGTACTGCTCCCTTGAGCAAGATTTGTCCCATAATAGAAGACAGGGACCACTAATTGCAAAGTGCACTTTTGGAGGGTGACACAAGAAATCTAGCGACTGTTGCACAAATACACTAACAGCAGGCATGCATGAGTGAGCTACTAGAAATGAAGAAGAGTCACTGAACAGAAATCTCACTGCAATGCTGAACAATTTAAAAAAAAACATTTTTGCGCCATTTCTATAACCTTCAGGAAGACTTTAATACTTTTTTAAAAAGTTAAATATTTACACTGACACTACAGGAAGCATACAGTTCCAATGTATATTTCTGATATCCTGCCTCAGTTTGTATAGTATCATGACTGGTACGTTACTGGCTCATTTAGCTGCTATACTCACAAAAACTAATGACCACCATTTGCTGTGACTAAGAATTTGAGTAATATAAAGAGAGTAACATGACCCCTTTCACAGAAACATTTAAAAGGCCATTGTGCTTTATCACCACATCATCTTCAACAAAGTTATAAATATATGTGAGAAAATACCTACGCTCAATAAGGCACATTCCTAATGGAGGCAGCCTTAAGTCTGAATGTCAGTGAAGAATTCCCAGAGCCTTAGAGTGTGGTTCCACTCTGAGAAGTGAAATCTACCATTTTACTGAACAAATCTTCTCCCTCCGTATTTCAGTCACTTGTATCTGCTAATCACAATTATAAAAATAAGTTTTCAGTACTTTTCACGGCGGTTTAATATTGCACAGGCAAACCTGCTATGAGAGCGTGAGCTGAAAATCATTCTGGATTTTGCATACATAGTATCACTTATTTTATTTAAAAAGAAAAAGATTTTATAGAAAAATTGAACACACAAAAATCATGGCAAGCGAAATACCATATGGCAAGCGAAATACCATAGCATATCAACGTATGGTAATCAGATGAAGTATGCAAAAGTATAATTGTTATACAAAATCTTGGTAAAAGAATAGTATGGTAATACCTTAGAACACTTTACGTCTATTCTATTGGCCAGGATCTTGCATTCCAGGGAGAGCAGACACTTTGCAGAATAAGAACACCACACAGTGACATGATATAGTATTGTCACTTACATCCGGACCTGATACCACATGAATGGATCTATTACAGCATGAGTGCTGTGTCTCAGCAAGATCAATGAGATTTTGCACAATATCTAACCATGCATCCATCCACGGTATACATTTTGCCATTTTAAATGTTCAAATATAAAAATTTATGTAAACTAGCATACAGAAGACTGGGTTTTTTCCCCCACACAACTTCAGCATTTTTTGTTTTTAAATAAATGGCACTGGTGTACAACTGATTCAATAAGAATTAAGTGGGATGCACTCTATTATAAGCCAATTTTTTTACACTCAGTGGGAGAGTGAAGTGGCAGGAAGGGCGTTTGAAGCATAGAAAAAACCTGACCCGTTTTTACTCTGCAACACTGGAACAAACAGGCCTGACACTCAAACTAAGATGCAAGTTAAAAGCTCCCCGAACAACAAACAAACAGAACAGAGTTGATGCATTATAAGGATGCTGCCATGATTTGGGGGTGCAGTGTTTTGCCCATAATGCTCTTCGCACCAACAATGCTGAGGTGTAATGACCATTTCATGCAAACGGGGAGGCAGAGATGGACATGTGCTTATCTCACTAAGGGTACGTCTATACTACAGAATTAGGTCGAATTTATAGAAGTCGATATTTTAAAACCCGAATTTATGGAATCGATTGTGTGTGTCCCCACTAAAGAGCGTTAAGACCATGAGGTCGATTGACTGTGTCCACAGTAGCGGGGCTAGCATCGACTTTCGGAGCATTGCATTGCGGGTAGCTATCCCACAGTTCCCGCAGTCTCCGCCGCCCATTGGGATTCTGGGTTGCGATCCCAAAGCCTGATGGGGCAGAAAACATTGTCGCTGGTGGTTCTGGGTACATGTCATCCCTCCCTCCGTGAAAGCAATATTTTTCGCGCCTTTTTTCCGGGGTTTCCGTGTTTGCTACGGAAGCCTGCTCAGCTCACAATTACCGTACATCTCCAGCGTACGCCTGGACATTAGGTCTAGTGGGGATTCAGTCACACTATAATACGGGCAGAGGGATAGCTCAGCGTTCTGAGCGTTGGCCCGCTAAACCCGGGGTTGCGAGTTCAATCCTTGAGGGGGCCATTCCGCCTGAGGCTGGTAGTCGCGGGACTACACAGCAGGAGCGCCTTGCCTTCTAGCTGCAGATGGTGCAATATGCCATAAATGGTCGTGGTCGCGGGACCACACAGCAGAAGCTCCTTTCCTTCTCGCAGCAGATTGTACAATATGATTGGTATTCGTGTGCTCCTGGCCGGCGGCCTATGGTGTGGCTGGCCGGGGGCGCTTGGACATAAATGGGAGTGACCAGAGTGACTCTGGTCATTCTCTTTTTTACGTTTTGTTTAAGGGAGATTCAGTACTGCCTGGAACACGGGCGGAGGGATAGCTCAGTGGTCTGAGCGTTGGCCCGCTAAACCCGGGGTTGCGAGTTCAATCCTTGAGGGGGCCAGGAGCTGATGATGGATATCAAGCATATTGTACCATCTGCTGCTAGAAGGGAAGGCGCCTCCTTGCTCACCGCATATTGTACCATCTGCAGCTAGAAGGAAATGAGCCTAACCCTTGCTCCCCCCTCCCTCCGTGAAAGCAACTGAGGGGGGAGCAAAAAATCCTTTTGATGGGACTCCATCATGGTCACCTCTGCTGATGAGATCTGCGCTCACCTGCAGCTCACCACGCTGGCCAAACAGGAAATGAAATTCAAAAGTTCGCGGGGCTTTTCCTGTCTACCTGGGCGGAGCATTGGAGCTCAGACTGCTGTCCAGAGCGGTCAAATGTTGCACTGTGGGATAGATCCAGGAGGCCAATACTGTCGAATTGCGTCCTCACTAGCCTACATCGATTCGGCAATATCGATTTAAGCGCTAATCCCCTCGTTGGGGGTGGAGTGGCGAGATCGATTTTAAGAGCCCTAGAAGTCGATGTTAAGGGCTTCGTCGTGTGGACGGGTGCACGGATCAATCGAAATAACGCTAATAAATTCGACCTAAACTCGTAGTGTAGACCAGGGCTAAGAGAGCACCGTTTCATAGGAGATTTCACTATGAGAGAGATTGCACACTTGAGGAAGCAGTCAGTTAAAAGAGAAGAGGGCTCTTTTGCTGAAAGAAAATACAGTGATATCACTCTTAGCATACTTATCTGACCTTGTCTCTTCTGAGATGCCATCCCCTGCTACTCTGCCAATGATGTAACCTCCACACCTTATTCATCCACTTTTCAAACCACCATCTCTACACCTTTTTCTACACCACCCTCTTTGAATGGAAGCCTTCCAGCGCTGCTGTGCAGGGCCATTTCCTTCTCCTCATCCCTCCTTCAGACCCACCTCTACCATGACATCTGCATGTCAAGTCAAAGACATTTACTTACAAAAAAATTGAATGATTTTTTCTTTATACTTCCATGATGTGCGCAAACCTTTGCTGAGTAACCATGTAATCTCATTGCTGCAAAACCTGCTCTTCCACCCTTTTCTCCCTGCATGTGTTCTGATACCTCTGTCATTGAGTCATGTCTGAAATCAGCTTGCAAGCTCCGAAAGGAGGTGTGATTCCCTGCACAAGTGGATGTACGCATGCTAGCTCTGCTGTTAGCTAGCACCTAAAAACAGCAGTGTGGCCACAGCAACACAGGTAGAGGCTTGGCGGGCAGCCAGAGCCACTGCAGCCACACGGCTATTTTTAGCACACTAGCTTGAGCAGAGCTAGCATGTGTCTATATACCCATGCTGGGAATCATACATCCCAGCTGCTACGTAGATACACCCCTAGGCAGGAACCACGTCCCTGGAACTATTCTAGTGCTGGAGGCCATAAAGATACCTAACTAGAAAGATAAAGTATATGGCCTACATTTTTCAGGTATCTAGTGATTTGGGGTGCCCAACCTGAAACATATTAAAGGGGACTCATTTCCAGAGGGCAGGTCCTCATCACCTTCCGAAAAATCAGGCCCCTTTCAGGTGTGTAAATTTGGGCTTCAAAAAACCGGAGGCACCCAAAATCATTAGTCACTTTTGAGATTTTGGGCCTATTCCCTTGTGCAAGAAACCTTGCGTACTTTTGGATATTTTAATACAACATAATAAGTGCTAATAAATATTAATAACCATTGCCTCTATTTAGAAAAACTGTCCTTATTATGATTTTTACCCAAATATCTCCTCTTTCCACATGTTGTCCCTCCGAAAATCTCTTGTGATCCAGTGAATTTCAGTGGTGCTAAAGGGGTGTGTGTCCCCCTATTTATAGTGTTCAAATATTGGCAGATGGGCTCTTAGAAATGTCAGCATGCAGCCTTACATCACCTATACCACCAGGATGATGGCAGCGGGCAGGACATTATGGGCCCTCGCCCTTACTCCTTATGCGATACAGAACTCCCAATGGAATCAGTACCAAATGATAGCGAAAATATTACAGATTTGGGCCCTGCATGTGGAAACCATCACAGAGTATGAGTGGGACAGATAGAAGGCAGTTGAATTAAATCAAGAACGGACAGATACGCAGAGAAAACCAGAACTGTTCCCACTGAGTGAATCATGCCATCACAAGGGCTAGGGGATGAGCAACCCTCATGTTCTTCTTTCACCTCTCCACAGCCCCATCAGTTTGCGGTGATGCCCCAGGAAGTACTGACTGAGTGCTCCCACGGTACCCTGTTTCACAGTAGAGGGCCTGTTGTGGCCCTCCATTTTGTTTGGGTTGCAAAATGAAGAACTTTAAAAAGCAATTTGGCTATGGGATATCTACAAGCACGATCCTTTTTGAACAGACAGACACATAGATAACAGAAGCCTGTATTAAGCCAGCCTGATCCTGTTGCTCAATGTGATACTGACCCAGTTTGTCAGCTGTCAAAAGGGAAGTTGCTTTTGATAAACTAAGCAGGCTCGGTTGCTGCCGCTGCAGCATGGCATTGCATATCCCTTGCACTTTGCAGCAATAAGTGACGTTACCCTGGTGCTTATATACTGCGGTGACTGGCAGTCTATAAGTACTTTAGATTTGACAGATAGATGGCAACCACAGCATAGAGCAATGGCTGAAAAGATTAAATCAAAGAATATAAGATGCAAGATACGATTGTGGGTGTAGCAAAAGTTTGCGAACACTGTTCCAGCTGAACAAATCATATTAGAGACCCTCATTTAGCAACCAAATTTTAGATTGTGTAAACATCCCCCCCGCCCTGCCCTGAGTTTTGCTACTCCTTTTTTTGTTATGTTTTGAAAAAAAAAAAAAAGTGATTTAAATTATTCATCTGCAGGTTTCGTAGCCTAAAAACAGCTGAGTTAGTGCACAAGACCCTAAACATAAAACTGACTAGTAACAAAAGTGGAACTGCAAGAACTAGTCTATTTTCATTGTCCAAAAAGGAGAAATTTAAAAAGTAAATAGTGAAAATTATATTGGATTTGAAAAATTCTCTCCATTTTAATCAACTAAGGAGTATTAGTTGATAAAGGCTAAGAGGTTCATAAAATTTTACCCAACAATGTCCCCTTAAAAGGATGCTGTCATCTTAAAAATCTAATAAAAAAATTACTCGAGTTAAAAGTAGTTTTAGGTACTACCTTGCCCTGGAGTCCACCTAGCAAATTCTGTAGTTTTGCAATCACATTTGCTTGCATTTTTAATGGACTTCTTTCCTGAATTGCTGTGTTAGGCCCTGATCCTGAAAATACTTCTGTATGTGAGCAAGACTTTACACTATGGGCCCGATTCCCATTTACATTAAGGCCCCTTTACACACCTCTCAGGCAATGTAAATGTATTACACTCACTTTAAGGCCACTTTACACACTGTCAGAATGGTGTATAAAGGGGCTTCTGTATAAATAAGAGTCAGGTTTCATGGCTAATTGACTAGAGGAAAATGTGAAATCAACTATACACTCAGTGCTGTCAAATGCATAAAGTAAACTGAAACATTTGAAAATACATTTTTTTCTCTAATCTTTTTTCAGTCATAGTAATCTTACTTTTTAACAACAGTAAGTAATTTTTTTTTTCATAACAGAACTACGATTTTTTTAAGTGAAGGTGCCCCTTTAAGGATCTCTGGAAAACTGCAAAAAGGACATCTTGCACACAGTAATACATTTGTGTAATTAAACATTGTTCTTAAATCTGTTAAAATATAAATGCCCCCTTCAAGAGAGTTTATCTTCTCTACTGCATATTCCGTTTATGTAGATTCAAAACTAAAGAACACGCCTACAGTACAATTCACCAGGATCTGTGATGTTATACGGACAACATAAATTCAATTTTTGTGCACTGAAAGTTAATCACAATCTGTGGTGGTGAAGTGACAGGTGGGATCAGAGTTAAAAATCTCAAGTATCCACTCTTTGTGCTCTAGAATCAGAAACATAGGGCCCGATACTTCGGTATTTATACCAGTAACTCAATGGAGTTACATGGCTGTTAAAATAGTGTGAGAGGAGAATCAGTCACTAAATTCCCTATATGTTATTAAAAGTGCAATGAATTCACCAGCCCTTTCTCCTTTTCTTATATGCAGCATAACTCCACCACATGACGGCTGGCCAGAACAGGGTCTCTCTAGTCAAGAAGAATGCCAAGTGCATGCCAATAAAAACAGATCATAATTTCATAAAGGTATCACTTTTTTTTATACCTGTCTAACAGGTATGTGCAACAGGGTAAACAATAGTGGGAGTGCTGCAGCTAAATCCTCAGACATTCTGGAACGAAACCAAGCTGGCTTTGTGCAGACAAAATCCTCACTGTCATCAGTAGATTTGCCTACACAAGGACTGCAGTGAGTATTTACATGTCAGCATTTCATAAGTCTGGGGCGGGGGGGAGAGGATTAGTGTGCACATTTTCTACAAAATGTCCAAACAACGTTGCTCCTCCAGAAAATTTGCCGAACTCCCCTCTAATGAGTAGTTTATGAACCATCAAAGACAAGTTTACACTTTGGAGAAACACAGAACTTTTTCACACTTCTATCTGGGAAAAAGACAGACACTGTTATTATTGCTGATGTCTATAGCATTTCACAGGCATGTAAAAACCCTTCCCTGCCCTAAAGATCTTCCAATGCAAATATCGGTTACAGTACTGGGCCACTACAGAGAGCGCCTCACACAGGGACAGAAAGAGAGCAAGACTCCTCAGAGTGACCAAGGGGACCGAGAGGGAGGCAGAAGCGGCAGCAGAGAGTTGTAGTGACAGAAGACTGGTGACGGGAGGAAGGCAGGGGAAAGCATGAGAGCGTTGACGTAGCATCCCGCATATTGCATTGCTGATGGACTGGGTGACATCTTCGTGTCGTTTATTCTGCTTCCTGACAAGGTTTAAAGCAGGCGTGAAAAACAACTGTCAGCTGCTCCGCCAGAAGCTGTTTATTGTTGGCTCTGGCTATGAAAAAAAGAATCTACCTGTTACACAACACGCTGGAAACTTGCTGGGGAACAATATCGCCCCCCTGCCAACGTGTGAGACTCACAAATAGTGGAGGGTGGGGGAGAGAGAGAGGGAAAGCAGGGCGCTGAAGCGAGCACCTACACTGACAGGGCCGGGAGAGGGAGAGAGTTTGGGAAGTTGCAGAGTGGGCGGCAGAGGGGCAAAGTTTTGCGGAATTGAGGGCGAGCCCGTCACACACAGCCTGGGGCTCGGGCATGTGCAGTCCGGGGGGGTGGGGGTGGGGGGCTGCCTACAAAAGGCAACAACAACACCCCCCACAGCACCCCGGAGAGAAACCACCAGCGGCCAAGTGACAAAGTCACAACACGATTCAGTGACTGCTCCTGTCCCACAGAACGTGACCTGCCAGGACGGAGCCTGCCTGGCCCGGCCAGCCCCTGCCTCGCGCCCCTCAGCCAGGCCACTGCTCCGGGGGGGCGGGGGGGCGTCACTGTATTTACACAGGGTAAAATAAGGATAGTCCACCGGGGGGGGAAAGTACATTACCTCCGCCTAGGCAGCCATTACATAGGAATACATTGAGGAGGTTTGACTACAACTCCCATGATGCCTCTGGCCTACATCTCCCATGAGTGCCTCGTCCCTGCCTCTCTTTAACCCTTTAGTTGCACGGCGTAACAACAATGGTAATTTTCACCCCATGCATCTGTAGAAGTGGGTTTTTTACCCACGAAAGCTTATGCCCAAATACATCTGTTGGTCTTTAAGGTGCCACCGGACGCCTCAATTTTTTTAAACAATAGTGATAATCCCTAGCTCTTACCTGACACAGTGCTTTTTATCTACAGCTCTCCAAGCACTTTGCTAAATTGGGTGAAAACCAACCTCCCCCCACATTTTACAGATGGGGAATCTCAGGCATAAAGAGGTGAAGTGACTTGTCACACAGCAGTTCTGTGGCAAAGCTGGGACTAGCGCCAAGGACTCCCAACACCACAGTCTGTGCTCTATCCGCCGGATCACACTGCCTCTGAGAATCAAGAATTGTCTTCTTTCCAGCCAGCTGTTATGGGCTCCACGTCTCTGTCCCTTCTCTTTCCTGTTAAATGTCTCATCATTATTATTAGTAGTAGTATTACCATAGTGCCTAGAAACCGTGGTCATGGACCAGGATCCCTTTGTGTTTGGCACCGGACAAACAGAACAAGACGATGGTCTCTGCCACAAAGTTCACAGCTGCAGGGCCTGCAGAGAGAGGATGAGAATATGATGTAATATATAAAACAAAGCCAGTAAAGATGACGATCATGATAGACATGATCTAATAGTCCATTCTGGCCTTAAAATCTATCAGCAGACACCCTATATAAGTCAAAATCAAAAAGTTAAATGAACTAGTCTGACATTTCTTGTGTGTTAATAGTTCAATAAGTCTTGAGTATTAGACTTCTGACCCATGCTGGACTGAAGATTATTTTTATCCCAAGAAAATGGTAGAGTAAATACATACCGTTTTTTCCATTCCAGAGGACAGAACAGAATCTGAATGCTTTAACTTGTCTTGTTGCTTAATGGAGGCAGCTGAGTTCCTTTACCACAGAGAAGTAAAAGCTATTTCTATAATACAGGCTTTTGCACAGGAGCACACATCACTGAATGTTAAGGGAAATGCGTTGAAGTAAATTGCCTCACACATTAAGAAAGTGCATATATTTGCTTAGAAAAATTAGATTTTTGATTATGGTTTCCTCAGCAAATGACGCGTGTGTGACTGAAATATCTGCTTGAAAATCAGATATGTAAAGAAGCAGCAGCTTTATACTGAAACTTACATTTAGCAAGTGCCTGGAAAGGTAGAAAGGGGGCTCTCAGACTGGGGGAAGGCAAATAGCAATTATTAGTTTTTCTTTGTATCACTGGAGCTCATAGAGATCCCAGCTGAGATCATTGCCCCATCATGCTTTGAACTGTAGGTGGAAATTATTTAAAAATCAACTTTTTCTGGGTTTTTCATAATTTCTCTTACAGTATCAATAATCAAAAACGTCACTTCCTAAATCAGGTGCCTCTCCCATTGAAGTTAAAGGAAGTTTTGTCAGAGTAAGGACTGAAAAGTTTTGGCCTTGACTTTGCTAATTACCAAAGTTATTTTCATTTAAAACAAAGGTTTGTTCTGTATCAATGACATTCAGCTCTGTGTAGAGGGATAGCACAAGTTCTATATATTACTTAAGTCCCATGTAAGCCCTATTTTGAAGGCTTAAGGGGAGGGAAGTGATGCATAGGTCTTGGGCTGCACAGGTGTGAATTTCATCCTCTGAACTCAACAACTCCTCTAATTTGGTCCTACAATAAAGGCAATACTGATGCTGAATTTGTTACTTCAGAATCATTGTCAGAATAGATGGTGAATAGAGCTGATTGAAAAATTACTGTTGAAACTTTTCTGGTGGAAAATGGCACTTGGACGACGTAGACATTTGTGCAGAAAAATATATCACCCCTCTGGTTTTAAAACAGAAATTTTTAAATTAAAAAAAAATTTTTTTATGAAAACACCTAGCTAGCAAAAGCATAGGGAAAGTTTCCAATGGTCCCAGTATAGGAGTGAGAGCATTTCCAAGGGGGCATTTTTCCTCTGTAGATTTATATGGCATTTGCCTTAAGAACTGCCTTCACCTATTTTCACATACAGCCAGTGAAGATCCTTTTTACCCTTATGCTACTCTCCAGATTACTTGAGTATCAGTGGCAGAACTCTCAGGTATCACTACATCCATGTGAGCCACTGCTCACACTAACAAATGAACGGAGGGGAATGGAAGTGTGGTTCCAAGGTCTTTGGCCCTGCCCATTATCTGAAAGAGTTTTCCTTTTGCATTTCTGGTGTATAAACTACTGGAGAACACTAATAATGTAATTTAGCCAGTTGTATGCAAATTACCAATGGAAATACAGCTACAGTACTCACATCACTCAAACCTAGAGTCAGCAATGCATACCTTTGCTCAGATAGGTAGCACTTTGGATCTACCCAGAATTCATACTTCCTTGTGGTGGTTTGCTTCCTCCACGCTTGATGAAGTGCTACAGGTGATGCCTCACCATGTCCTTGTACAATGGTATAAAAATGTCTCTTGTCTTCCATCTTTCCTTCCTCTTTGTAATAGTGCACAAGAAAGTTTATCTCCTGGCATGTCACCTCTATTTTCACAATGCAGCATTCTTAGCTGTGAATGTTCTATATGAAAAGCCTCACAACTTCAAGTATAGCTATGGTATCAGTCCCTCTTGGTGTGGCTACATTTGAAAGAGTATTTTTTATTAGAATGAACAAGCTCCATACTTACAGTAGAAACATTAAGAAAACTTGTACACAGTAATGTGCATTGTTATTCCTGATTTTAACAATTTTGATTTTGGTTTCAAACTGCTGAGCACTGTATTATGGAGTCCCAGTTTTCTGATCATGCAAGAATTGAAAATTTTGAAAATTTCCCCCTCCTGAATTAGGATGAAAAGTCAAAATCTTGAGAATTTTCATTTACTGAAAATTTGGGGAAAAAAATTGCATCAGGTCAGTTGAAATGTTTCATTGAGATAATTTCAAAACCTTGTTTCAATTTCAAACTTTTTTTTTTTTACATTTTTAAAACTATAAATTAAACTGCTAACCAAAAATATGGCTTCAAAACCAAAAAATTGAACTTTTCATTTAGAAAATGACAGAACCGAACATTTCAAAATTCTTTTCTTCAAAGTTTTTTCAAAATGGGACATTAGTCAACACCAACCTTTCCTTTCCCACAGATGGTTTTGGTTTTAACAAACCAACATTTTCTGGCAAAGCTTCATTGAAAAATTCCTGATCAGTTCTACTTATGTTACTTTTCAGGCAAAGATACTGAGCCAGATACAGAACAAGGCCTCCAACTGTGGAACCCTGCTGCAGACAAAGTTCTACACATGGAGCAATTTCTGGATCATGTCCCTGTAAGGTAACTCAACAGCATACGAGACATCATCAAAAAGGACACATATATCAAAACACAGGATATGAAACAATCTAAGGTTTCTTGCACAGCATCCACACTCATTGTCCCTAAATGCTGCTGTTTTATTTGGTGCCTGGATTGTCCATGTTTCAAGTTTGAAAACTGATCCCTGAACATATACAATGGGCCTAATCTTGCTCCCACTGAAATCAGTAGCAAAACTGCCACTGACTGCAAATAGAGAATGAACAGGCCCCAAACCTCAGCACTGTACTATATTTTGCAAAATGAAAATTAAGAGCATTAGGAAGCTACACTAGGTACAGTGGTTTATGGTCCATATTCTTGTTTTGGATAATACATTTATGTATAGAAAGACAGTGTAGCCTAGTAAATGGAGTACTGGACTGGGACTCAGGAGAGCTGGATTCTAATCCTGGGTCTGTCATTAACCCATGGGTGAACTTGGGCAAATCACTACTCCTCTCAGTACCTTGGTTTTTCCATCTGTAAAATGGGAGTAATGATATTATCCTCCTCGTAAAGCACTTTGAGATCTGTGGGTGTAAAAACTGTTATATAAGAGCTAGATATTTTATATTATAGTAGAGTCTCAGAACCCCAGTTACAGATCAGGGCCTCAGTGCGGTAGGCACGGTACAGACAAGTAACAAAGTTCCTTCCCAAGAGAGCTCACAATCACATGAGAAACTGCAAATACTTCAGGTACAGTTTTAATAGGAATTAATCAAAAACAGAAAATACCAAATGTTACATGTTATTCTGCATTAGTAAAATTCAATTTTCTTTACATACTCCATTTTCAGAAACACAGCTATCCTAACCAACACACACACAAGTTAAAAATCAAACAAATTTAACTAAACTGTTTAAAGCTAAAAACAAACAAACAAAAAACCCCCAAAACAATCCATATTATTAATCTTATCCCTTTATTATATTGCCTGGCCTTTATAGGGTATGAAATAAAACCAAAACAAGAATTATAGAGGGTGCCTGATAGCACCTGTGAAGACCTATGGTTCTTGCTTTCTAAAGAAAAAACATTTCTTTTACAAATAAAGGAAACAATATCTATTGAGATATCACTATCAAAACAAGAAATGAAGCAGACTGATTCTTCACTCTGTACTATGACTTTACAAGAATTAAGAAAGTATTAACACGCTCATTAACTTAATTCCTTCTACCACACATCAACCACCAAAACTTCCTATTGAGGATCAGAAAATGGGTTTGTGTTAAGCTTATAATATTAATAGCTTTGTACACAGCAACAGTGAAAAGTTTACCTTGAAAACATCAGGTATTCTGAGTTATGTAGCTACTGTCAAACTAATAAAACCTGGCTTAATCCCAGGTAGAGACAGTGGGTGAGTTCTGCTCTCATTTACTGTGCTTCAATGCTACTGGATACAATGGAATTGCAGGAATGTAAGTGAGAGCAGAATTTGGCCCCTTAACTAGAAAAGCCTAGCGGTGATATTTGCAAATAAAATATATAGTTACCCCCTCCCCATGGAAATACATTTTCTATTATTTTTCCACATCTCAAATATTCACAAAGAATAATTGTTTGTGTCTTTCAGGTGAATGCCTCCAAAAATCAACTGTTGTTAATGACTTTAACATCTGAATATTTTACTCATGCTTAGCACTGCAGAGCAGCCTTCAGTAAATGGAAGCATCTTCATAGTGGAATTTGCCATGAGAATAAATCCTGGGGCTGGAGATTTTCCCATTGTTGCATGGCCAGAGGTAATTGCATAGGTGCATCAAATGCCTTCTGAATTTGACCCCAACAAATACATAGAGCACAGGGTTGAGGCAGCAGTGGGAAAAGGCAATTTTGCGGCTGATGTAGAAGGCATATGCAATGTTCTTTTGGATCTCACAGTCCAGAAAGATGTAATGAGCTTGCAAAGTTTGCAGGAAACAGAGTATATTATAAGGTGCCCAACTCAGGAAAAAAGCTACCACAATGGTAAAGATAAGTCTCACAGTTCTGTGCTTCCTATGAGATCTTGTTCTGAGCAGAATTTTCAGTATCTTGACGTAACAAAATACGATAACAGCAAAGGAAGAGAGAAAGAAGGCATTCCGCTGATAAATTTCTACCCTTTTCCATTCTGAGTCAGTGTAGTCGCAGGTACTGAAACCATCCAGATCAATTTGCACTTGGGTGAAAATCATCTCAGGAACCACGACTAACATGCTAAAAACCCAAATGGCCAAGCTCACCTGAATGCCACACTGGCGTGTCTGAGTTCTCATGGTTGACAAGGGGTTCACCACTGCCAGGTACCGGAGAATAGTCATTATGGTCAAAAAAATAATACCACTGTAGTAGCTGATGGAGAAAACAGTATTCACAGCCTTGCAAAGGAAATCACCAAAAATCCATCCATGCAAATGATACACGATCCAGAAGGGCAGCATGCAAGAGAAGACCAGGTCAGAGATGCAAAGGTTCATGATGAAGATGTTTGTTAAAGACACAAGGTTTTCATACTTCATTAGGATCCATAACACCAAACTATTTCCTAGAAGGCTAAGAACAAAAGCCAGAGAGTACAGGATGGTGGTGAGATGGGCACCAAATGTGTAGAGGTCATCCATTTCACACACATTACCGGAGATATTAAAATTACTGAAGTTCCCAGACTCTTCATAGTCGTATGTAAACGAGTTTAAGTAAAAGTCGGATTCACCCATTTGGATGTGTGAACCCAAATGACACAAATGGAACTGTCACAGCAACTGGTAGAACCAACCACAAAGCAACCAGATTTTTTATGATATTTTCTGTGACTAGTAGTGTTTTCTCTCCTCTAAATCTTTAGATTTCACTGGAAGCCACAAATGGTCATTCAGATTACTTTCCAAGCTGGTGCCTGGAGCCAGCCCTGAACAGAAGTTGGTCCAATTAAAGACCTCACCCACCTTGTCTCTCTAATATTCTGGGACAAACATAGCTACAACAACACTGCAGATAATCAGTGCAAAGCCTCTTAAAGGGATTGGGTAAAGATAAAAACCACCAGTGAAGATGTGAAAGCATACAGAGGACAATACAGTTTCAGATCTGCAAGCTGTCATCTGCATTGCTGACGTGAAACAGCTCTTTGTATTAAAAAGATTTTGTACATAGTAGCAGAATCTGAGTGTAGGTAAAATTTTAAAAAACGGCCATCATCATTCGAGAGCCAGAGTCACATAGAAAGTTTGTGGGACTTCAGCTCCCTCTAATCAACATTTCACAGATTTAAGAACCACAAGTGCTCTTGAATCTTACCCTACCTCGTAAAGCAAAATCTGCTGTTGAATGGGGTTCATTTGTGAACACATCATCTAGGTCAATATGTCTCCAGTTTAATGTAGGAGTTTAGTTGTGTTGTGTTGCTTTGCCAGCACTATGGCTTTTTACCAACAGGAGTTGGGCAAGTAACTGATTTTTCAGATCACTGGCAGTGCCAAAAACAAACAAACAAAAGTTGTTTCATGTCGCCAACATTTTTCAAAATTTTTGGTAAATCATAAAAAATTAAAAGTAGGGCATGTCTACACAGAGACCTACTGTGTGGCAAGCCAGGGTATGAACATACAGCACATTAGCCCGCTGCGCAGCAGCTCGCCACGCAGCGAGGCTAGTGCACTGTTCATTCACACCCTGGCTTGCCACGCACTAAGTCACCGAGTAGACCAGCCCTTCGAGTCAAATGAAATATTTGGGAAAATAGGGCTAGAGTCACAAGGCGCCATCGGTGTCATTCACAAAACAAAGCGAAACACTTCAGCAGGAGAGATTCACAGACATCTCCCTCCAGAATAGCCAATAACTTGGTGGTTAGGGCACTCACCAGGGATGAGAGGTGACCTTGGCTCTAGTCCCTGCTCCTAGATCTTCCATATGCCAGGTGAGTTGTGTAACCATTGGGCTGTAGGCCATAAGGGGGCATCCCCACCACCTCAGTGGGGGTTTGTAAATGCTGCCTAAATATTGGTAGTAGGCACCTATGTTGCTTTGTGAATGTAGCCTGAAGAATTCAAATGTTTTGTTTCAAAGATGTCAAAGTGAATCATTTTGATATCTCCTAACCAAAACAGTTTGCTGAAATCACCACAAAATGTTTTGCTTGACCTAAAAATGCAAGTTCAGGTAAACAAATTTTTGGCTGAAAAAGTTTGCCCAGCTCTACTGTTAGCCCTGTAGCAATTCAGCTGTAGGGAGGTATGAGTGGAAATGGTGGCTTAGAGCCTGCTTTTGCAGCATACATGTGTGCTTAACCAGGCACTGTGAGTAGTCTCATGAAAATCAAAGGGGAGAGGGTCACACCCTTCCAGTGTGTAGAGTTAAGCACATTGTCATAGGGCACCCCCAACTGGAGTGGCTCTACCAGCAGGTTGCAGCACGACTGGTGCACCTGCCTTGATTTCCCCTTCAGCAGAGTCCCCAGTAAAAGTCCAAACAGTCTCTGAATATAAATATAGTCCTCACAGAGATAATGTATTGCAATAAGTCCCATGCAACCAACTCCCACAAACATAGGCCCACCAGTACACCACCATGGTCCAGCTCTCCAGGGCCACCCCAGTGACCCTCACTGCAGCTTTCTCCAAGCCTTCAGCCCTTTCTGGCCCCCCAGCTTCAGCTCTCTGGCTCTGAGAGCAAGCAGGCATCTCCCTCTGCTGTGCTCAGCCTTCAGCCCTCTCTTGCCTTCTCTAGCCATGGCTTGCTGGCTCAGGAAGGTCAGCAGGCCAGCCCCTCCACTGCCTTCCCAGTAATTCCCCCTCTCTTTCCAGGGAGAGCCTACAGAGAACTCTGTGCTCCTTACAGCCTTCACTAGCTACCCCCAGAGAGCAGAAGGCTGGAGGAGGTATGTCTACACTGCAATTAAACACCCACAGCTGGCTCATGACAGCTGACTCAGACTTGGGGCGGGGGCCTCAGGTACAAGGGCTGTTTAATTGTGGTGTAGACCTTCTGGCTCAAGCTGGAGCCTGAGTTCAAGGACCCTCCCACATTGCAGGGTGCTAGAGTCCAGGCTCCAGCCCAAGCCTGAACATCTACACCACAGTTAAATGCCCTTTAGCCCAAGCTCTGTAAGCCCAAGGGTTTTTAATTGCAGTGTAGACATACATACCCTGGGAGCTCTGACTCAAGAAGTCCCTCTGTCACCAGGCAAACAGAGAAAGCCTTATGTCTGCTGCCCCTTGCCCAAATCACCCAGGCTCCTCATCAGGTCTCTCTCACCTCTAGGCACAGGTACCCTTCTTTAAAGCAATTCAGAGGCAGCTAATGAGGCACAGATGCACTAGTCCTACTCCCTCTTAAAAGGCCAGTATCACGCTGTGACATATTCTTAGGTCTTTGCAGGGTAAGGCTCTTAGAATGAATAACTTTTCAGTCATAGCTACAGTGCTGTCAGCACAATGTTACCATAGCAGCCATTCAGTACAACAGGTTTGTTAATAAAGATATTGAAGGGGTAAAATTGGGGATAAGATGACATTTGTCGTAATGCAGAAGATGATTTGGTGTGGTGTTTTTTCTATCCCCTGGCTTCTCTTTTCTGAAGGTTAAAAACCACTTCATGGTGGTTTGGTCCCGTTTCATAACAGCTTCCCCTTTCTAGACTTAAAAAATAAATCCAGAATTTAGGGTTTTGTTTTTCTGTGATTATTATATTTATTGTTCTCCTCCACACACCTTTACTTCTGGGTACAACGAGCAGCATGGAACTAATGGCATCTGTAAAGCATTCCCATGTCACACCTGATCTGCCATCACACAGCTCACCTTGCCTAGGCTTCTTCTCTAGAATCAACAGAATGAGCCTGCATTCTACAAACCTACCCTGAAGAGTGGTGAAGGACCCTCCCCCACCAAAGAAGCCTTTGGGGCATAGCCGTCATTTTGCTTCTAAATTGCAATGGCATCATGGATCCATTGATAGATCATGTTGTGTTGTGTGGTAAACTGCATATGTTGATGTACCTGTTTGCCTGATGCTGACTCATGCTGTAGCCAGCTTTTAAGGCTGGTAGAGGATACCGCACATTTTGATGAGATCATGATAGGTGGTACTGTTATGTTTTTAAGGTGTTGATGGCTATCCTCAGATGAGTCTTTGCTCCAAAGACAATCACAGACCTTGTTAAAGTCAAGGAGCCTGGCGAGCACTCTTTCAGACCCCATGGAAGGAGCAACTGAGACTCTTTGTAACTGACTCTATGTATGCCCTGCAGCTGGAAGCAAGACTCCCAGCCTGGAGGAGAGATTTGTGTCAGCAGGCCTTAGAATCATAGGGACTGTAAGGGTCATCTAGTCTAACCCCCCCAAAACTGTATTTTCATTAATCCAGCTCTAAAGAGAGCACCTGGATTTGAACCAGGGACCATTTGAACTGCAGTCAAATGCTCTACCACTGAGCTATGCACCTACTAGCCCCAGCTGTGAGCTCAGGAGGCTAACCCAAGCTGCTGCCAGTGCTGCAATGTCCACACTGTTATTTTCAGAACGCTAGCATAAGTCTGTCTAACCCGGGCTGGGAGGCTTGTTCCAGCTGCAGCGTAGACATTCCCCCAGAGGGCTATAAGTCACGTGGCAGCTCAGCGCTAAGCTGTGTGGGCTGAGGGTAAAGGCAGGTGCTAGGATAGTGGCTGTGCAGCACACATGCATTAGTGGCAAAAAGTTGCAAGGAGAGGTCATGAATATGACCCTGAGAAGAAGCAAAAGGACAGAGTTTCTTGGGCACATAGCTCACTGGTGCGGCAGATCTGGGGATTTCTGAGCAAGGAAACGGCCTGTTTATTTCTACTGGGTTCAGGGAAACAGGACTGAGTACATTCTTACAAATAAACAAGAAGGTGACTCGTTGATTTTTTCATAATGGAAAAAACCCTGCAAGGCCCTGAGTGGTAGCTGACTACTTGGGCCAAAGGGGCAGCAGTAATATGTATCCTCAACTGCCCATCATTTTCAAAGGGAACATAAATGCTGTGCTATTAAACCATAAAAGGAACAATTTTAGTTATTAACTGTTGGTTTTCTGGCAACATGGACTGAACAAATCAACTTCTGCAGGTTTTTTGTGCTTTAAAAATAAAACAAAGGTCAATTAACTATTGTGCCAATATACTTTCAAAAGAAATGAAATATAGGTACCTTGCAAAATATTGCAAGGTAGGACTCTTTCTCAGAGGGCTCACCAAATACTTTACACATTCAAAAAATCATTATCCCTAGAAGTTATAGAAACCTTCCATTAAATAAGTCAATTTGTAAGATTAACTCATTCTTGTGTTCTTTCACACATTGTTAAAGCCATTAAATGAGAATGATCAAGACATTTTTTTTTACCTTTAGAGAAAGGTAATTGAGAACTCTCCCCCATTTTAAGTTTAATGAAATTCAGGCTTATCAGTAAAGTTTATACAACCACAAGATACCTGTTGAGCATCAGAAGTTTTTGGTCTTGAAAAGAACATCAAGAAGAAGATGCCATTGGTCGTGCATTTCAACAGAACTCCATGAACACCCATGGATTTAAGCAACGAGAAACCATGTGATAGTTTTCTAGAGGAACCAAGGAGACAATATGGCAAAAGTGTTAGTGTGGACTAGCTGCCAGGGTTTTTACCACAGTGTCCCATGGACTTTCTCTGAGCTCATTTAGATGATATGGTGGTAGAGACACTTGAGCCACGGCTACACTAGGATTGCCACAGAGTTGCTACTTCATGTGTGATATTGCAAGAGAGGTAGACTACTTGAAAATTATGAGTGGATGCAGCCAGTGAGTCAAGGGCAACAAAACACAGTAGCGTGTTTGAAGTTACGCAAATGGAGTAGTGTCTCCAGATTGCTGCCCAGGTGGTGGTCTATGGAAAGGAAGGGGAGGCAGTGGCAGGAAAAAGTTAGAAATAAAGCCCTTCCTGAAGACAGAGAACAAATACCACAAAGGGCAGTTATGAACTGAAAATAGCATATTTTGATCATTTAAGTTTTCCCAACCAATAGCAGTGTGGCTCCTACACAGCCATCTGTGTGGGTTTATATCAGTTTCTCTTCTCTTTTTTCAAATAAGTGGCACATAGTGTAATTGTGACTAATTAGAATTTGGCCCTCTCCCCTTATTAACAAGTGCTGATGCTCTGTCCTAGGAAACTAGGAAGGCTGCAACCTTAAAAAGGAGGAAGCACAAGTAGGTGAAATTGCAGAACTATTAACTAGGGTTTGTAACCTGTCCTTTAAATTGGCTTCTGTACCCAATGACTGGAAGATGGCTAATGTAACGCCTATATTTTAAAAGGGCTCTAGAGGTGATCCCGGCAATTACAGACCGGTAAGTCTAACATCCGTACCAGGCAAATTAGTTGAAACAATAGTAAAGAATAAAATTGTCAGGCACATAGAAGAACATACATTGTTGGGCAAAGGTCAACATGGTTTCTGCAAAGGGAAGTCATGTCTTACTAATCTATTAGAGTTCTTTGAAGAAGAGGTCAGCAAACATGTGGACAAGGGAGATCCAGTGGACATAGTGTACTTAGATTTCCAGAAAGCCTTTGACAAGGTCCCTCACCAAAGGCTCTTACGTAAATTAAGTTGTCATGGGATAAGAGGGAAGATCCTTTCATGGATTGAGAACTGGTTAAAAGACAGGGAACAAAGGGTAGGAATAAATGGTAAATTTTCAGAATGGAGAGGGGTAACTAGTGGTGTTCCCCAAGGGTCAGTCTTAGGACCAATCCTATTCAACTTATTCATAAATGGTTTGGAAGAAGGGGTAAACAGTGAGGTGGCAAAATTTGCAGATGATACGAAACTGCTCAAGATAGTTAAGACCAAAGCAGACTGCAAAGAACTTCAAAAAGATCTCACAAAACTAAATGATTGGGCAACAAAATGGCAAATGAAATTTAATGTGGATAAATGTAAAGTAATGCACATTGGAAAAAATAACCCCAACTATACATACAATATGATAGGGGCTAATTTAGCTACAAATAATCAGGAAAAAGATCTTGGAGTCATCGTGGATAATTCTCTGAAGACGTCCATGCAGTGTGCAGCGGCAGTCAAAAAAGCAAACAGGATGTTAGGAATCATTAAAAAAGGGATAGAGAATAAGATGGAGAATATCTTATTGCCCTTATATAAATCCATGGTACGCCCACATCTTTCCTACTGCATACAGATGTGGTCTCCTCATCTCAAAAAGGATATACTGGCATTAGAAAAGGTTCAGAGAAGGGCAACTAAAATGATTAGGGGTTTGGAACGGGTCCCATATGAGGAGAGATTAAAGAGGCTAGGACTTTTCAGCTTGGAAAAGAGGAGACTAAGGGGGGATATGATAGAGGTATATAAAATGATGAGTGGTGTGGAGGAAGTGAATAAGGAAAAGTTATTTACTTGCTCCCATAATAGAAGAACTAGTGGCCACCCAATGAAATTAGTGGGCAGCAGGTTTAAAACAAATAAAAGGAAGTTCTTCTTCACACAGCACACAGCCAACCTGTGGAACTCCTTGCCTGCAGAGGCTGTGAAGGCTAGGACTATAACAGGGTTTAAAAGAGAACTGGATAAATTCATGGAGATGAAGTCCATTAATGGCTATTAACCAGGATGGGTAAGGAATGGTATCCTTAGCCTCTGTTTGTCAGAGAGTGGAGATCGATGGCAGGAGAGAGATCACTTGATCATTACCTGTTAAGTCCACTCACTCTGGGGCACCTGGCATTGGCCATTGTTGGTGGACAGGATACTGGGCTGGATGGACCTTTGGTCTGACCCAGTATGGCCATTCTTATGTTCTTATGTTAAATCCACCAGCTTAGCTGTGCCACGTTTACAAACAATAAAAGGCTGAATGTAGAGCTAGTGGAAGGAAGGAAAAGATGTAGGGAAATACCAAAAATACATTTAAAATGTTTCTTTCTAAGCCCTGTGTCATTTTAGTTTCCCTTTGCATTTTCTCTCTGTTTACAAATGTCTCAAAAGAGTAAGAGAGCCAGAACTGCGCACTTTCCTTACATTGTAGCTACTTAACATTCTTTGTGTGTATTGCCTGTGGTCTGAGAAGTGCAATGTAAAGAAATATAAGCCACCATCTCCTATCTCATACCGAACTTGATTCTCTCTCCCCTGGCACCAAGAATGGAGTTGCAGTGCTATCAAATAGATGTGAGAATAACTGAGCCCACTGTCCTTAAAGTATTACCTCTAGTTATTCCTGATTTACATTATTTGTACTATACTAATGCCTAAGGTCCCAACCAAGATCAGGGAGCCTTTGCACTGAGTGCCATACAAATACTTAAATGACAGCCGCTGCCATGAAGAGCTTGCAATCGAAGTAGACAAGGTAAAGGAAACATTATCCCCATTTTACAGATGGGGAACCGAGGCAGAAAGATTAAGTGATCTGCCCAAGGCCACAGAGAACTCTGTGGGTCTTGAATTGAACGGAGACCTCCCAAGTCACAGTCCAGTGACTTAACATGAGATCATCCTTTCTGGTGCCAGGGGAGGGAGAATCAAGTTCAGTATCAGATGGTTGCTTATATTTCTTTACATTGCACTTCGCAATACACACAAACTTTATCCAGAATTTTATTAGGCCCCTTTAGATACCGCAGTATGTCCCCCTTATCAGGCCAGAAAATGAACTGTGGTATCACAGAGGCCAGTGTGTGGCAACTGTTGACTTTTAAGGTGTGCCTCTGCATATCATAGTCCCCATTTATGCTGTGCCATGTTGAGCACACAGGACTTTACAGGTGCTGCTGTAGAGAACTCACTGTCTGTCATCTTTCATTTAATTTTTGGGACTGCCAAGAGGATCCACACAGTCAACAGTTAACAATAAATATAGCGGAAGAGATCATGTTAGCAAACAAAATTAAAAAACAAAAAACAAACAAACAAAAAGACACCCACAACCACCACAACTCACACACCTCCTTCCAATCTGGTAGACACCCACAAACCAATGCCCTACTCCATCCAGAGGCCAAGATTCCCAATGGCTTTCAGACTATACAAAGTATCGCCTTCCTTCTCCAGATGTTGAAAGTAATTTTGAATTTGAAGAGGAGGCAGAGAAGCGGAACAGTAATCAGAATGACCTGATTTTAGGGTCCAACAAGTGGATGAAACCCTTCAGACTAATTGCTTTATAACCAGAGGACATTTCAAATGAGAATCTAGAAATGCAGTTGTACACTAATGCGTTAAGATTCTACATTTTAAATTGAAGGCAGAATTGAAGAGTTTGATTTGCCTTGGACATTTCCAGAACTAAGTACTTCTTTTTCAACTGCCTGTAAGTTAAGTGGAAGGGTTAAAACCAAATCAATGCTGTTAAACACCAATACTATTCAAGGCCTTGTTTGCGTTAGTAACATGGCTAGTAATTTATATCAGAAAATTCTACCATTGCTGTAGAACAAGAACATATACTGCCTCAACCACCACTTCCTCAATAATCAGAAGTTCCTTATAAAATGATGTGATTGGTAACCACAGTCTCCTATAACAGATCATAAGATATTTTTCATTTGTACTTCAACAAGATTGTGGAACCATGAGTTCAGAATGTCAGATTTCTCCTAGGCCTTTCTCCTGCAATAAGGTCTGTACAGGTCTGTGACATTATACAGCTCCAATGATTTCACTTGGGCTCCATCCAAGCATACAAGCTCACAAATGCAGCGCTCATGATAGAATTGTTGCTTTACTCACCAAGTAGGCACCCAATGCTCTGTGGACAGTGGTTCAGTGAAGCCCTTACAGCAGACTCTTCAAAGAGGAAGTTCTTCCCAATGAAGCCACAATACTTTGCGAAAAACAACTGTAATTATACAACAAGCTTTAGATCCATGTGAAAAAACCCGGCAGATTAAATTAATTTTCTGGAAACTAGCAAATCCATAAAAAAACCCGCCAGCCTGGTCAAATACAGGCCAGGTGGTAACTCTAGGTACATGGCCCATGAGGTTATGGGGGCTCAACCAGCAGAGGCTGCTCTACCGTTGTCGTTACACCACAGTCTACCTATAGCCAGCCAGGGCTCAGAGGATCAGAAAGTGGCCCCCCGCCGGGATGCAGGGTAAGCACTCCCTCCCTGGCATGTGTAAGATCGCAGCCGCAGCCGAGGCACTGAGCGGCTTGGGGCTGCTCCTGGCAGCACTGCCAGGCTTTGGCCACAAGCGCAGCGATCTGCACAGCTACATGTTGGTGCCCAGCCTGCACCTGCTGCTTTGCACCAGGTTCCCATGGGCCCTGCTACCCAGGCAGACCCAAGCCCCTGTCCCGGCTGCCACCTTGGACTCACACTGGGGCTGCTGTTTCAACAGCGAGGAGCTCATCCAGAAAGGGGGCGGACTGGGAGGTGCAGAGGTTGCTGGGGGCCAGGTAGGAGGTGTGGGCTGGGATGAGATGGGGGGAGCAAAGTGTGGGGAGCCTGATGGGAGTGCCCAGGTCCTGTTGTAGTTGAGCTACGTGGCTCTGGGGGAAAGGTTGAGGGGGTCCCCAGCCCCAGGCAGTGGAGGAAGAGGAGGCCAGGGAAGGATGCAGGGGGTAGGGAGGGTTGATGGGGAGTGGGTACCTGGACCTGGTGGAGGGAGCTGGGGGAGGCTTGCAGGGGGCAGATGGGGAGAGGTCCCTGATCAGAATTAATCTCTTTTTATTCTGTTAGAAAGTGTTTCTCCTAATTAGGCTAGATTCACTGGTGCACTCTAGCTCCTATGCAACATTGTCTGTATATTTGTGACATTTGTTTGTATTTGGTGCCCAGCCACATGACTGGTGAATGCAAAGCAAATCCTGTTTGTGCTCAAATTGCAAGTTTTTCCATGGGCAAAATTGTGGGGTCAGATATAAAGTTTTGGGGCTTGATTCCCCACTGCAATACTCCCTTTTTACAGCAGTCTAACCCCATTCATTGAATTCTGGTAGAACTGTATCAACTTGAAATTGGATTAAGACAATGGTGACTCAAGCACTTGGGCTTTTTGATTAATTACATGTGTGTTTTGGATATGCCTTGCTACTTAGTTTATGGATTGACATATAAATGCTGGGTCATTTGTATTTGTTTGTATTGCTAGAAATTTATGCACTGTTTAAAAGTGTCTAAACAACTGAGTGGAGCTGCTATGTGCAAGAAACTCAAAGGAGACTAACAATTGCAAAGCTGCCAAAAACTGATGGTTTTCTTAACGCTATCACAACAGTGGATATGCCCAAAACATCTTCAGCTACGAGAGACAAAGTCATGGAAAAATTTGGCAGTGACTGTGCTGAAATGTTTTTAATCCCGAGAGTTCAGAAACTAAATTAAACTCAGAAACATTTTATTGTAAAACACAGCCCTTGTCAACCTAAGGGATCATTCCCATGTGACTCTAAGACAGATGCTTTTCAGCATCTTATTATGAAACTGTGAATGAAACAAGTAATAAGGTTATCAAGACTAGCAGTTCTTTCAATTACTCCTGGGGGAATTCTACACCACTGCACATGTGCAGAATCTATGTCCCCCACAGATTTCTTTGCTTCCCCACAGAAATAGGACTTTCTGACATGGAAGAAAAGGGAACCCACAAGAGTGACTCTCTCCAGCAGTATCTTTCGGGTGCCCAGGGCAGCCGGCAGAAAAGTAAATCACTGTGGGGCAGGAGGTGGGACTGGGGAAGACCTGGCTGGTGGCTCCTACCCTTGCGCTGGGCTCAGCTGTTAGTCCCATCTCGGCTGGGGAGGACACGACTTCCTCTTCCCTTGTGTGGCATCCAGGGCCAGATCAAACCCACCCCCAGATTTCTCCCACAGCTTCAGGAAGCTCTGAAACCCCCTCCCCCACTTCCTACACCCATCGCTCCTCAGCTGCAGGGGGAGGAATCCCTGTACAGGGAGCTGTTCTCCATCTGCCCAACCCCTGTGCATCCAGAGCCCCTCATACCCAAACCCTCCAGCCAAGCCTCACCCCCCACACTCAGAACCTCCCCCCTATGAGCCCCACTTCCCCTGCACCTGGACCTCCCCAACAAGCCACCCACACCCAGATTACCACCCCACTGAGCCCCAACCAGCTGCACGTGGATCCCCACTGAGATCCACTCCCCCAGCATCTGGACCCCCCACACCCAGATCCCCCTGCCAAGCTCTTCCACCCTCCACCGCCTGCTCCCCCGCTGAGTCCCAACCACATTCATCTGGACCCCCTGCATAGTCCCATTACTGTTGCACCCAGATCCCCCTGCGCCTGGATCCCCCACTGAGCCTCCCACACCCAGATTGCCCCACACAGAACCTTCTCAACCCACACCTGGATCTCCCCACACTAAGCCCCTCCACATTTGGACCCTGCCTTGCTGAGCCTGCCTGCCCACACCTGGTACGGAGGGACAGGGTCCTGGGGTGTTTCTGGGGCAGACCCCATCCTTGTGCTGTGTCAAGGATGGGTGCAGCCTCACTGCTGAGTTAATGTCCCAGGGGGGAGCTGCACAGTGATCTCCCACCTCTGTGCAGCCAGTGGCCTGTGCTCCCCAATGCCATGGTGGAGCTTCCACATTTGACAAATAAAATTTGCAGAATTTTAAAATATTGTGTACAGATTTTTTAATCTTGGGTACATAATTTTTAATTTTTTTGGCACAGAATGCCCTCAGGAGTATTTGAATGGAAAATGAGCAAGCAAGAAGAGCTGCTACATGAAAAACAACGGATCTATTTGCTGACCAAAAGTCTAGAAACCGAAGATTTTAGTTAAATGTGTATATAGAACTTTTCTGTGTGAAGATTGCATACTGATGGATAAAATGGCTAACACAATATGCAGACTATATTCTGATTTTTCAAGGTGACAAAGGTAAGAAAAATTTTAGATGTTGGAATCAGGAAGGGGGCCCCTAACTTATTCTTTCAGCAGGGCTCTCAGTGGCCTTGCTACACCCCTGGTGGGAGGGGGCTGGATCTTCGGTGAGTCATGAAATAACGGCACAGGAGAAAAAGGAGGGAGTCACAGGGCAGAGGATGGGTGGAGTGTATCGGTTGGATGCATTGAAAGGATGCAGGAAACAGGAGAGTATGGAAGGGGAGGAGGCTGGAATGCATAGAGGGGACAAGGAAAGGCTCAGAGGACAGAGAGGTGGGCAGGGCTGGCATTAGGAGGGTATGGAAGGGAGATGCAGAGGACTGGGGCAGGTATTGAAATCAATGGGGCTACTCATGGGCATAGGTATTTGCAGGATGATGGCCTAAGTTAGACTTAACACAGCAAGGATAGGGGAGAGGGAGAGAAATGGGGAGTAAGGGTTACAGAGACACTGCAGTATAACTAAATACATATGTAATGGGCAGGGCCGGCTCTAGGCTTTTTGCTGCCCCAAGCAAACAACAATTTGGCTGCCCCCCCACCCCCCGCTTTTTTTTTTGTGGCTTTTACACATGTTTGCGCTTTGCAATTTTTGTTTTGTTTTGATTGTTTAAAATTAAAAAAAATGAAAACAGAGAATTTGTAGTTAGTGAAATAAAACAATTTCCTACTAGTGTAATTTTAACATTTAAGTTGAACAAAAACACAATTGCAAACAATTTGGGTTCAACTATAGACTGTAATGAAAAACGTTAGTGTCTTCCAGTTTCTCATAAATTAAAAGAATTTATATGAACTGAATTTTTCTGGTTTTTATACTTGTATAGTCTTTTAATAAGTCAGTGAAATATAAATTTTTTGCAACGGTATTTTCAATTGAAATTAATGTGAGTCCTGACAAACGATTTTGAGACATGGTGGACCTCAAATAATTTTTTAGTAATTTCAGTTTTGAGAAACTGTGCTCACCAGAAGCCACTGATACTGGTGATGTTAAAAGAATGCATAATGCTATAGCAGTGTTTGGAGTGAAAAAATCATTTCTTGCTACAAATTTTAATACTTTTAGAGAGAAGTTTTAGGACTTATTAGCTCAGATAAAGCTATTAATTCATCATACAATTCTACTGCATCAATGTCAGCAGCGTTATCAGTATTGAGCGCTAAATGTAGGTCTTGGCAGTGCTTCATGAGGTCTTCTTTGGAAAACTGATTTTTAATATTTCCAATATCATATAAAAATTCAAAAGTTTCACAATGACCATGCAACTGACAAAATCTTTCTTCAATGGACGTTATAGCTGCATCAAAAATACAATAGAAACATTCAACTTTAAACCTTTCTTTTGGATCGAGAATAGGATCATCATGAGCCTCATAACAAAACTGTCTTGTTTTTTTCTGAGGAAGAATGAATTGTTGAGGTGCAAAATTTGGTGCGAAATCAAGATCCTCTGCTATTGTTGTTGCTTCTTTGACAGTTTCTTCAAATCCTTCATCTGAATGGTATCTTTTTTAATATTCCAGCGTTTTATTCAAAATCGTCTTTGCCTTGGATATGTCTGTGGTTATGTTCTCCATACCTGTGCTGGACAAATTAATTTGATTTAGAATATTATGCCAAATAACTGTGCAACATGAAAATTGAAACTGCATCATTTTCAGAGCCACTGTTTCAGCTTCATGTCAAAATGAAGGATCATATGACAAGTCCTGGCTTATTTAGAATAATGAATCATAAATCTCTCCTGATGAATATCGGAATGGTCTAATAGTGTCTATCCTGCTTTCCCATCTAGTTTGACTTAGAGGTTTAAGTGTGAGTTTTTGTTCAAGATGCTTCTTCAAGACTGCCCAATGGTGTGTGGAAGCACTAAAAAAGTTGTAAAATGCTTGCACTGTGGTAAAATATGAAACGGCATCTTTATATGATTTGGTGGCATCACTGACAACCAGATTGAGTGAATGCGCATGGCAAGGAATGAAAAAAGCTTGATTGTTTAAATTCAATATTCTTTGCTGTACACCTGCATGTCATCCTCGCATGTTTGAGCCATTATCGTACCCTTGGCCATGCATATTTTCTAAAGGTATTCCATAGTGTTCCAATCTCTGTAGAATTACATCTGTGAGGGATTTCCCAGTAGTTTTATTCACTGATATAAATTCTAGGAAGTGTTCACAAATTTTCACTTCTGCATTTTCATCAGTTTTCACAAATCGTAAAATTATTGACATTTGCTCGGTTTTGCTCAGATCTTGAGTACAATCAACTATAATTGAGTAATATTTGGCATATTTCAAATTCGATAAAATTTCATTACGCACTCCATTAGAAATTAATTGTATTATCTCATTTTGTGTATTTTTACCCAAATAATGGGTGTGAATCTCTCCATCTTTCACTCTTTGTACATGCTCAGCCATAACATTATCAAATTTTGCCAATAACTCAACCAATTTTAAGAAATTTCCATTGTTATTCTCATATAAAATATCCAAGGACTACGGAATCCGAGGCACTGTTCGGCTAGGAAATTAATGATTACCAGTAAACGTTCCAACACAGCTTGCCAACATAGAATTTCTGAATTTAGTAGACGTTGCTGTGCCGCATCAATTGTCGTACTGGAACGTAATCTGTTTGAAAGCTCAATCCAATTTGTCAATGAGCGTAAATGATTTTTTGATGTTTTCTTTCAAATGCTGTGCAAATTTCGCCAGTCATTAAAACCTGCAGTTGCCAGAAGAATGTCTGAGTTACAGAACAGTTTGCAGCAAAAACAAAAAACTACATCTTTGGTCTGTGAATACACTAACCATGATCTATTAATTTGTTCCCCATTTGTTTCTTCATACTGGATGGTGTAATTCGATGATTCGACTCATTAAATGGATATTCAAATGTAGGATCTAGTTTTGAAGGACCTTTTTCACAATAATCATTCGCAGTAATTATTGTCGGCCATGTACTTGGATCCGATCCTATGTCAGTCTCTCCACCTTCCAATAATTGTTCTTCAGTTTTAGATTTGGATAACAGTTCTTTGTTTCTGGACTCTTCAGCTGAAGAAGTAAATCTTTGGATGGATTGTGATTGTTCGTCTTCATCAGTTAGCGAAGATAATCTTTGGTCAGATTGTTGTTCATCTTTATCAGTTGATAAAGATAATCTTTGGTTTGACTGGTCTTCATCAGTTGATGAATAATCACCTTTAATGCATTGCTTGGAGCTTTCTCCTTGATGGTCAACTTTTTTAAAATACTTTTTTGAAGTAAGAGAGAGTTTTTCTAATTCTTTTTGCTGTTTCTCTCTTTGTTGCCGGTAGGCAGCACCAGAAAGTCATTTTCGTTTTTGTCCCAGCATTTTAGCCCTATAACCACTGGCACCGACGCAAAACAGAAATTAGCGCAAATGGCGCTGATAGGGCAGCACAGTACACATGCGTAATCGTGATTTGAGTGACCGTGTCACGACGTGACACGATATTTTTCACGTCATGCTCCTATCGCACTACTGTACTTGCTATAGGTAAGGCGCTAGTCATTGGGGCGAGAGAGCTCCCCACGAGCTTGGACACACACTGGACCCAGCCCTTCTGGTGTTTTCCCAGCACTGAGGCTGCCCAGCTGGGAGCCCAAGGGGCATGCAATGGAGAGAGCTCTGCGGCTGGAGGAGCCAAGGAAGAGGTGCTGAGCTAGCTGGACAGATGCTGCCCCTCTCTGCCAGGTCGCTTGCCCCCTGCAGGGAGGGAAGCAGAAGGAGACTCCAGGCACCAGCGCTGTGCGGGGCTGGGGAGGGACGTAGCAGCCTCTGGGGCGCCAGTAGGCAGAAGCTTCTCAGGTGTCCCGCCCTGGGGACACTCCCGCCCAGCCCGACTCTTACCTTGCTGTGGATCTGGCCCCAGGTGGACTCATCTCCCGTTGCCGCTGCTCCCGCAGCCGGGGGTTGGGGCTGCTGTTGGATCCTGGCCCCACTCATCGTCGGTCTTCGCCTTGGCCCCGGCATGAGTTCGGCTCAGCCCGGGCTGCTGCTCCGCTCCCCCTCTCCCCTCCCCTGGCAGGAGGTGGTGCAGAGGGGAGGAGGAGGAGGCAGAGGTGGGACAAGCTGAGGAGGAGCGGCCCGCCCGGCAACCACGTTCCGCCCGTCCTCTGCAGCCGGGGCAGGGCCGCGCTACTGGCTCCCACCTGGGGAAGAGGTGGCCGCTGCCCGTGGGAGAGCGGCGCAGACATGCTCCCCACTTAGCTGGGCCCTGCCCCACCGCACCCTGGTGGCAGAACAACAGGCTGGTTACCACCCCCGGGGTGGTCAGGATCCAGCCCAGGACGCTGCCTCAGGTTTGAGCTGGGGCCCCAGCATTGTGCTGCCCCTGATAGTTTGATGCCTCAAGCACCTGCTTGTTTTGCTGGTGTCTAGAGCCGCCCCGGTAATGGGCTTGTCCTGCAGCTGGGATCCAGGGTGTAGGTGGGTGTGGTTCTAGAGAGAGGCTGGGGGAAATAGCAGTTGAAACCCAGTGTTCTTGTGACAGGTGGTGCCAACTGGTGCCAGCTCTAGGTGCTGCATGATGAGGGCTCTGGTAGCATTAAAGTGTGTTAGGTTTTTATATAACATGGCCTCATGTCATTCCTTCAGCTACCCCGATGTTATATCACTGTAATACCAGCTTACTGCAGAAGACACGCCACCATCAAAAAACACTAATAGACTCATCTAATTGAGTGCTTTTGCAACCCCAGTTCTTGGAGATAACCCACAAACCCCTCCATCAGTCTTCTATAGCAGTAGTTCTCAACCTGTGGTCCGCGGACCTCTAAGGGTCTGCAGACAATGTCTAAGGGGTCTGTGAAAGACTTAGACTGAAAACTGAATGAATAGAATTTCACTACATATACAGACAATATATTTCCAAAGGAGTCCGCAAATGAAAAAAGATTGAGAACCACTGTATAGGACATCTGTCCCCTCAGCTACCTGTCCGGTGCCCAAAACTGGCTCTTTAGTTAAGCAAAGCCAAGACATTCCATGTAAGTCAGCCAGAAGAGGGAGCCCAGTCAGTTTGCACACCATGTAACAGCAGCAGGTGGCATACACACTTGTAATGATCTTGGAGTTCATTAAACAACAAACTAGTGAATGAGAAAGGAATAACATTTTTACTAATGTCACCCTTCTGCAGGGGCAGTCGGCAACAACAAAGGCTGTGTTCAATAACTAGGGGTTCCTCTTAACAACACAAAACAGAACCGGCCCCAGCCCCCAGCCAGTAATCTGGAAAGTAGTACTTCCTCTCTCACAAGCACTGATTCTGTGTATAAAATTCTTTTTACTACAAGGAAAAGGGAACCAAGGGCTAGTTTGTGGAAAACACCACAGTCACATTCAAAAGCACTCAACCATAAGAAAAATCTGATCCCACAGTGCGATGTGCAGTGTCCTTTGCCTCACTTTCCCACCTTGCGGTGGGACAGTCCAACAAATGAAAGTACCTTTAACACATCACTCCCTCCGCTGCATCCCACTCAGAGTTGGCTCTCCTTGGTTAGTGAAGACCCAGAGTTCAGAGGATTGTTCACAGGGGTTCACCTCCCACCCCAGAAATGGGGTGTGTGTGTTGAGAAATGCCTCTGTGGTCACTGTGTGCCTTGTCAACTGGCTGTTTGTTGCTGCATCTGCTACTTTTCTCTACTGCTGCTGGTCACATGCTGCTGCTGTTGGACACTCAGTGCTACTTCTGTGATGACACCTTCTGACGTTCCACCACTTAACCCAGCTCGTAGGGATCTCATTGCATAGCCAGTACAGCCTCTGCATTAGCTTTCCTTTCACCTCTAGCCCTCCACCAGGTCTAAGGCATGGCCCCTAGACCTGCTTATCAGCATTTCATTTCTGGTAATCACTAATCAGAAACAATGACTCTCAGTTGAGTCTAATTAGCTCTGTTTGGAGAAAAGATTAAATGGTGTCTAGAACTCTTTAGGCAGCAGCCACACCACCAGGTAGAAACATCTGTCCCCACTCCTTTTCTTTCACTGGGATTTGGCGTTCCTACTCCATGTTTAGTGAGTGCGGTTCAGTTGAGGGTGACCCCTTCATTCAGGAAGGCAAGTACAGTTCTGCTGCCCTTTACTCATATAATAAAGATAACATTTCATTAACTTGGCATTCAATGCTAAAGTGATTTGTAACCCATCGCCAGCCAAAAGTGATCATTTGGCAAAGAAGCTCCATCCTGCCACATACCTAGGCAGGGTAGGCGTGTCTATGCAAACATGGTCTCTTCCTGAAGTCTTTTTCCCCAGCTCATCAATAGACGTTGAGAGAGAGCTCATTCAGACCCTGCTTACACTAACAAACTAGAGAGCGTCTTTGGTGAATTCCTGTGCACAGCTAACCTTTGTTCTCTACACCCCTGCTTCTATGCCATGTCTATATCCCTATATTCATAATATTGTCATAATTCATAATACTGTCTCTTATGAAGGAGCCTTTCTAAATTATAAACTTTCACAAACATATCTCTACATCTTCCCTCCTAAAAATATCAATCAGTTCTTATATACACCTATAAACAGCTACCAAATATCTATTAACACATATTTCAGATTCTCAACCCAAATAGTACATTTCCATAAACTACAATCCATATACCTAGAGAGGAGAGGTTACCATCACACATCACTCTAGAGTGAGCCTTTACCATTCCATTTCCTCAAATACCCTTTCTCCAGGCATGTTAGCAAGTCATAGAGTCATAGAATTATAGGATTAGAAGGGACTACAAGGGTCATCTAGTCTAACCCCCCTGCCAAGATGCCGGATTTGTTGTGTCTAAACCACCCAAGATAGATGGCGATCCAACCTCCTTTTTAGAACCTCCAGTGAAGAAGCTTCCACAACCTTCCTAGGCAGTCTGTTCCATTGTCCTACTGTTCTTACAATTAGGAAGTTTTTCCTGAGATTGAATATAAATCTGCTATGCTGTAGTTTGAACCCATTGCCCCTTGTCCTGCACTCTGTGGCAAGAGAAAACAACTTATCTTTTTTACAGCAGCCTTTCAAGTATTTAAAGACTGCTATCATGTCCTCCCTTAATCTCCACTTTTCCAAACTAAACATACCCAATTTCTTCACCCTTTTCTCATATGGTTTGCATTCCATCCGTCTGATCATCTTTGTTGCTCACCTCTGGATCCTTTCCAGTTTCTCTACATCCTTTCTACACACTGGTAACCAAACCTGGACACAGTACTCTAGCTGAGGCCTAACCAGTGCTGAGTACAGCGATACTATCACCTCCCATGGTTTGCATGCTATGCCTCTGTTAATGTAACCTAAAATTGAATTTGCCTTTTTTTTGCAAGAGCATTGAATTGCTGATTCATGTTGAGGTTGTGATCCACCACAACTCCCAGATCCTTCTCAGCAGTGCTGCTGCCAAGCCAGTTATCCTCCATTTTGTACTTGTGCATTTGGTTTTTCTTCCCTAAGTGTAGCACCTTACATCTGTCTTTGTTGAATTTCATTTTGTTGTCTATAGCTGAGTTCTCCAATTTATCAAGATCCCTCTGAATTTTAGCTCTATCTTCCAAAGTGTTGGAAACCACCACACCCTCCCCCCAGCTTTGTGTCATTAGCAAATCTGATCAGTATGCTCTCTATTTCTACATCCAGGTCATTAATAAAGATGTTAAACAGAACCAGAGCCAGAACAGATCCCTGTGGAACCCCACTTGAGACCTCCCTATAATTTGACATCATTCCATTAATAGTTACTCTTTGTTTGTGGTTGTTTAACAAATCAGGTATCCACTTAATGGTAGTTCCGCCAAGCCTGCATTTCTCCAGCTTAATTAATCAGAATGTCGTGTGGGACTTATGTTTGGTCAGTAACTGCTTATTTCTTCAGGCCACACTTTAATTATCATTTCTTTAAGGATCCCCAATGATTTGTGTTTCTCCGTTTCCCTTCTTATTTGTTGCCGTTTTTTGTTAGCGACGGGAATCGACTTTACAATCAGATTTGCATAAGCTTGCATATCTATCTGTGAGGTCTTCTCTGGTTTTGTAGAGGGAGTCACTGCTCTAGAAAGAACATCCACACTAAACATGAATTTACTAGCCACATAGGTCACAACCAAATCATACTTTTGCAGCTTTATCACCATTCTTTGAACCCTGATGATCCAGTCATTTAGTGGTTTTTCCAAATAATGCTATTGGGGCTGGTAGTCTGTTTCAACATCCACCGTCTGGCCATAAAGATATTGGTTGAATTTCTCCCAGGCAAACAATATTTTTAAAAGCTCCTTCTCAGTCTGTGCATATCTGGTTTTCACATCAGTCGGTGATTTGGATGCCTGTGCCACCGATTGCAACAATCACATGTTTCTGTAAAATCACTGTACCTACTCCGGACTGTGAAGCATCTGCTGAAACTTTAATGGGCCTGCCTGCTGCATAGAACTTCAGCATTGGCTCTTGCATCAGCTGTTTTTTCAAACCTTCTCAGGATTCCTTCCATTCTGCATCCTAGTACCATTCATTTTTATTTTCTAGGTGTTTCCTCAAAGTCACTGCTTTAGTTTCAAGTTTGCAGCTCTAGTTGCATCTAAGGCTTCCCAAAGTCAAAATCATGCTCCTTTTCAATTGAGCCCCAGATGATGAAGTTGTCTATTGAGGTCTCAACCCCATTAATATGTTCATAAATCGTATGTATGGCACGTCAGATGCCCAAGCCATGTCAAAAGGAAGGTGTAAGAATTTGTATCTTCCAAATGGGGTATTAAATGTGCCTAGCTGAACTTTCTTCAGGTAATTTTAGCTGCCAAAATCCTAATTTATTGAACTATGGTGCATCCAATTTATTGAACTATGGTGCAGGTTTAGTGCTCTCACAGATTGAGCCATACTCTCTTCTCTGGTTGACAGTTTGAAATGTTCTATTTTTGTAGCTTTGTTGAGGTTTCTGGTTTCTAAGCATATGTGTAGCTGGCTGTTATTTTTCTCCACAGTGACTAGGGAGCTCACCCATTCTGCTGGTTCCTCAATTTTTTGTAATACTGGTGTTGCTTCCATCCTTGCAAGCTCAGCCTTGAGTTTATCATGAAGTGCAAATGGCACCTTCCTACATGGAGGCATTAGCTTATTTATCTCGATTGTATGTTCACCCTGCAAGAAACCCAACCCTAGAAACAGATCATGATATTCCTGAATGAGTGCCTCATAGCCAGGCCCAGTATGATCTTGTAGTGAGAGCACGCATTTTACCAGATCAAGTTTTTCACAGGTGGCCAGACTTAAAATTGGTGTCACCTCCTTCGGCACTACAATGAACAGGAGCCTTTCCATGGTGTTTTTATATCTGATGCTACCAATGCAACTCCCATTCACTGGTATATTTGTTCCAGAATAACCAGTTACTTTTATTTTTGGTGGTCTCCATTTTGGTCTTATTTACAGTCTGTCATAATCTTGTTCAGACAGAATATTAACCAGTGTCCGGTTTGAGTGGAATTATTGTTTCATTCACTTTCATTGGCAGTATCCAGTCCCTCTCATCAGTTTGGTTAATTCCTGCATCTCTACATAAAACTCCTCAAACCAAGTTGTCTTCATCTGCATGCACTTGACTTTTCCGCATTTGGGAGCAGCAGTATTTTGCTAAATTATTATTTTTTCCATGTTTATGACAGAGCTTCCCAAAGGCAAAACACTGTTTGGGGCCATGCTGCGATCCACACTTTCCACATAACCCAGTCCGATAGCGGGGATTCCATGTTTTGAACTGATCTTTGTACTTGGTATGTGGATAACCGCTTCTGATGAATTCAGCTCTTTGGCTTGTGCTTTCTGAGTTTCTGCTGTTCTGTGTATCTGGAGAGCTTTTTCTAAAGTTAAATCACCTTTACAGAGCAGTCTGTCACCTAAAGACAATGGATTAATGCCACAAATGATTCTATCTCTGCCCAGAGAATCTGTCAACTCATTAAAGTCACAGGTCTCACTGAATATTCTTGATTCTGTGACATATTGCTCTATGGTGTCATCAGATTTTTACATGCATGTAAAAAATTTGTCTCTCTCAAAGGTCTCATTCTTTTCTGGCATGCACTGTTCCTCAGATTTGGTCAGTATTTTACTTAACGTCATGCTTTCACCTTCTTCAAATTTAAAGTTGTTATAAATATCCAATGTTTCCTCTCCCCACAAGAAGCAAAAAGATTAATGATTTCACTTTATCATTTTTCTTCTCTGCCCATATAAGCATTAAATATAACTCAAATCTAGGTTCAAATTTTTTCCAGTTTCTCTGCAACATTGCCTGACAATTGCAGACTGGATGGAGGTTGCAACACATCAATTTCTTTCCAAGGCATTATTCCTTTCTTAAGCTTGTCAGGCTACTATTGTGCTCATAAAAGAAGTCTAAAAACCATTTTTCATCGTTGTTTGCTGCTGCATGTGCTCCCCTTTGCTCTATTTTCAGTTGCAAGCATGGGAGTTAACCTCAAAATGAATGCAGTTTCTTTCTCATTTGGAACTTCTGGTACCATGTAACGACCTTGGGGTTCATTAATCAACACACCAGTGAATGAGAAAGGAATAAAACTTTTATTAACAAATTAGAAAGTGTGCATGGTGAACTGTTCTGCACAGCTACCCTTTGTTCTCAACCGCCCTGCCTCCAGGGCATGTCTCAAAATTCCTACATTCAGTCCTTTATGAGCGAGCCTCTGTACATTATAATCTTTCACAAACATACCTCGACAGTTCTTGAACTGGAATAACTATTATTGCTATTACTAATGCTCTGCTAAAGAGCTTCGCACAAGTGACACTCAGAGTAGCTGCTCCTTTTCATTGGGAGGGACACACTTGATAGAACACTAGCTCCTAAACATAAATATGCTGGAATGAATATTGAGCTACCCCAGCTGCCTGCCTGTTGAGCAACAAAACCACAGGCCCTGATTGTCAGAGCTGCTGAGCACCCACAACTCCAACGGAAGTTAGCAGGAGCTGGGTGTGCCCGGCTCCTCTGAAAATGAGGTCCAGAGTTAACACATGCAGGTCTCCATAAAGAACTCAGGTGATCTGTTTCCAGAATGAATGAAAAAAAAATCCTAGTTATAATGTACAAGGCCCTTTGTGGGTCCAGGCTCTCTCCAAGACAGGCTTATTCTCCCACAACCCACTAAGATAACTATAGACACTAAGACAGATTTGCAGCATCACTGTGAAGTTATGTTCACAGCATACAAACCGAGAAGTGAGACAAAAACATAAAATCCTCTTGCTGGAAGGTTGCAGGATAACACTGCTTAATAGCTTAGAATTCAGAACAACAGCCCACGAGGACCCCAAAACACAAAGAAACAAAGCAGATTGCTTCCTAAAACAGAGAAGCACCACTCAACTCAGCTTACATTAGTCTTCTCAGGCTGATGCTTCTGTACAGAGCCCTCTAGCTGGCAAGCAACACCAGAACACCCCTCACAAATTGAAGTGGTAGCTTGTAATTTTTACACAGTGTTTTCCATACACCGCACTATACAGGAAAATGGATCAAAACATTCTTGCTAGTAGAAATTTGACCCTACATTACCTTGCCACACTCAGGTCTCAATGCAAGGAGCAACTCGTTGAAAAAGCATTCTTCTAGCAGAGTATCCTTCTCTATACATGTACTCTCACAGACTTATTTATGAAGGGCAGAAGTGGAAGGCCAGGAGAAAAGAAAGCCGGATTGCAAGACGGTGAGGAGAAAGAGAAAAAGAAGAAGGAAAAAGAAACAAGTAAATAAACAGGAACAGGGGAGACGGGGAATAGAGCTGCTTTGGGGTATGTTTAATACTACCTTTAACTGGTGTCCAGTGCTTATGTATTATTAGGCACCTTAGAAATAGCCAATATCAGGCATTTCTCAATGTTTTACTTGCTGTTATTGCCTCACATCAAATATTTTCAAATGGAGACAGAGTGTGGGGGGGGGGGAGGGGGGAGGAGTTCTATTATCTTCAATCTATGGAATGGGGAACTGAATCCCAGAGACATGAACAGGGCTGATTTTCACAAGTGCTGGTAACTAGTTTAAGTCAATGGGAGGTGAAGGTGCTCAGCATCTCCAAAAATCAGGCCCAAAAGACCAGATTTTTGAAGTGACAAAGAGTCCTGTGGCACCTTATAGCCTAACAGACGTATTGGAGCATAAGCTTTCGTGGGTGAATACCCACTTCATCGGATGCATGAAATGGAAATGTCCAGAGGCAGGTAAAAATATGCAGGGAAGAGTCAAGCTAGAGATAACGAGGCCTCATCCTCCCTGGTTGAACTAACCTCGTTATCTCTAGCCTGACTCTTCCCTGCATATTTTTACCTGCCCCTGGACATTTCCACTGCATGCATCCGACGAAGTGGGTATTCACCCACAAAAGCTTATGCTCCAATACCTCTGTTAGTCTATAAGGTGCCACAGGACTCTTTGTCGCTTCTACAGATCCAGACTAACACGGCTACCCCGCTGATATTTAACAGATTTTTGAAGGTATTTAGGCAAGCGCCTAGTGGGATTTTCAAAAGGACCCTTAGGTCCCAAATCCCCATACTGAAGAACAGTTTTTTGGATCAAGCATCCTGTGTTGAATGTTTAGTCATTACAATCATTCTATAAAGAATTAAGAAGGGCAAGCAATGAGCACGAGAGGTGATGTGTTGGCCACAGATCAATCACAACATTACTAATGCAGCAGGAAACGCTTTTCACAAGCCACGCCAACAGGCAAAGCTGCTGAGCCCTCACCCAGTTCCACAAAGCCCCTATGAGAAAGTTGGCACTGATTTATTTACCTGGCGATCAAAGGATTATTTAATAGTCACAGATTATTATTCTCTGTATCCAGAAATTTGGACACTTCACAGTACTAGTAGTAAGTCAGTGAGTTCCATCTCTTAACCCAGGTGATAGAGCGTGCCTGAGAAATCACACCTCTAATACTTGGGCCCAAAGGCTTACCATTAAAGAACAGCTGCATCCAAGGTTTTATGTAGTCTAGTCAGACCAAGGGACATATTTTGGCTTAATTGAAGGGATCTAAGAGCAATCCCAGAAAAGTTCCAATACATTGACAGTAGATGTGGACTGAGTTAGTGACATTGAGCGCTGAGTTAATTAAATGTTGTTATCATTATTCTATGAGAAAGGGGCAGTAAAACTACACTTAGCCTGCCTGAATGAGGGGGTCACCCTAAACTGAACCGAACTGGTGGTGTGATGCTGCCTAAAGAGTTCTAGACACCATTTGATCTTCTCTCCCAACAGAGCTAATGAGGTTCAACTGAGAGTCATTGTTTCTGATTGGTGATCACCAGAGCTGAAATGCTGATAACCAGGCCTAGGGGCTATGCCAAAGAACTAGGTTAAGTGGTGGAACCTCAGAAGAGGGCATCACAGAAGTGGCACTGAGTGTCCAACAGCGGCAGCATGTGACCAGCAAGTTGAAGAGGAACACAGTGACCACAGAGACATTGGTTGATGCTCCCCTCCCTTTCTGGGATGGGATGTGAACCCATGTTAACACCCCTCTAAGTCCTTGCTAACCAAGGAGAGTCAAGTGTGAGTGGGGTACAGTGGAGGGAGAGGGGAGTGATGTGTTAAATGGACACTCATTTGTTGGACTTTCCCACTGCAAGGTGGGAAACTGAGGCAAAGGACACTGCCCAATGCACTGTGGGGTCAGGTTATGATTATGGTTGAGTGCTTTTCAATGTGATTGTAGTATTTTCTACAAACTAATCCTTGGTTCCCTTTTCCTTGTATTAAAAGTTCTCTTTTTATACACAGAATCAGTGCTTGTGAGAGGGGAATTATTCGTTTTTCCAGATTACTGGCTGGGGGTTGAGCCAGTTCTGTTTTGTGTTATTAAGAGGAACCCCTAGATATTGAACCCGGCCTTAGTTGTTGCCGACTGCCCCAGCAGAAGAGTGACATTAGTAAAAGTTTTATACCTTTCTCAGTAACTAATTTGTTTAACAAACTCCAAAATCATTACAAGTGTGTATATGCCACCTGCTGCTGTTAGATGGTGGTGTGCAAACTGCCTGGGCACCCTCTGCTGACTGACTCCCAGGAAAGTTCTTGGCTTTGCTTAACTAAAGAGCAGGTGTTGCACAGGGAATGGGTAGCTGAGGGGACTGATGTCCTATAGATGACTGACAGACGGCTTTGTGGGTTATCTCCAAGAACTGGGGTTGCAAAAGCACTCAATTAGATCAGTCTATTAGTGTCTTTCAGAGGTGGTGTGTCTTCTGCAGTAAGCTGGTATTAAAGTTATCTAACATCTGGGGTAGCTGAAGGAATGAGACGATGTCACATTGTATAAAAATCCAACACACTTTAATGCTGCCAAAGCCCTCATCATGCAGCACCTAGAGCTGGCACCAGGTGGCACCACCCACCACAAGAACACTGGGCTTCAATTGCCATTTCCCCTAGCCTCTCTCTCCAACCACAGCTACCTACACCCTCGGAGCAGGACAAGCCTGTTACATATGTATTTAATTACACTGCAGTGTCTCTTAACCCACGAAAGCTTATGCTGAAATAAATTTGTTAGTCTCTAAGGTGCCACAGGTATTTTTCTTGTTTTCTTTTTGCAGTGTCTCTGTAACCCTTACTCCCCATTTTTCTCCCTCTCCCCAACCCTTGCTGTGTTAAGTCTAATTTAGGCCAATAGGCCATCATCCTGCAAATACTTTCTGCCCAAGAGTAGTCCACTGACTTCAATACCTGCCCCAGTCCTCTGCATTTCCCTTCCATGCCCTCCTATCACCAAGCCTGCCCACCTCTCTGTCCTCTGAGCCTTTCCATCTGGCCTCTATGCATCCCAGCCTCCTCCCCTTCCCTTCCACACTCTCCTGTCCTCTGCACCCTTTCCACACATCCAATTGATACACTCCACCCATCCTCTGACCTGTGACTCCCCCCTTTTCTCCTGTGCCCTTATTCCATGAGTCACCAAAGATCCAGCCCCCTCCCACCAGGGGTGTAGCAAGGCCACTGTGAGCCCTGGCGTAAGAATAGGTTAGGGGCCCCTGTCTTGATTCCAAAATTTACATTTTGCTTATCATTGCCATCTTGGAAAATCAGAACTTTGCATACTGATGTATAAGATGGCTAACACAATATGCAGTCAATCTTCACAGAAAAGTTCTATTTACACATGTATATGACATTTAACTAAAATCTGTTTTCTAGACTTTTGGTTGGCAAACAGATCAGCTGTTTTTGATATACCAACTCTTCTCGCTTGTTCGTTTTCTACCAAAAACTGCTAGTCTTGATAACCTTCTTATTGCTTCATTCACAGTTTCATAATAAGATGCTGAAAAGCATCTTTGTCTTAGAGTCACATGGGAATGGTCCCTCAGGTTGACAAGGGCTGGGTTTTACAATAAAATGTTTCTTTTCTGAACTTAGGGCTGGTCCACACTACCCCCCAAGTTCGAACTAAGATACGCGACTTCAGCTACGTGAATAACGTAGCTGAAGTCGAAGTATCTTATTTCGAACTTCAAAGTACTCACCGCTGGTCCACACGGCGGCGCACAGGCTCCCCCGTCGACTCCGCCTGCTCCGTTCGTGGAGCAGGATTACCAGCGTCGACGGGGGAGCACTTCCTGGTTCGATTTATCGCGTCTAGACAAGATGCAATAAATCGAACCCAGAAGATCGATCCGACGCCTCCGATGCAGTGGGTAAGTGTAGACTAGCCCTTAGTTTCTGAATTTTGACTTGTCAGTGTGATTTTTTTTCCTCTAGAACTCTCAGTCTGAATTTCACTGAAATCGGTCATTAAGATATTATGGGATTACTCCAGAGGTATGAATATTGTTTAGGGCTGCTGATTAATTGCAGTTAACTCACGTGATTAACTAAAAACAAATTAATCTCAGTTTTAATCGCACTGTTAAACAATAGAATACCAATTGAAATTTATTAAATATTTTTGTATGTTTTTCTACATTTTCAAATATATTGATTGAAATTACAACACAGAATACAACGTGTTCAGTGCTCACTTTATATTATTATTTTGGATTACAAATATTTGCACTGTATAAATGATAAACAAAAAAAAATCTTATTTTTCAGTTCACCTCATACAAGTACCGTAGTGCAATCTCTTTATCATGAAAGTGCAACTTACAAATCTAGAATTTTTTTTGTTACATAACTTCGCTAAAAAACAAAACAATGTAAAATTTTCAAGCCTACAAGTCCACTCAGTCCTACTTTTTATTCAGCCAATCGCTCAGATAAACAAGTTTGTTTACATTTAAGGGAGATACTGCTGCTTGCTTCTTATTTACAATGTCATCTGAAAGCGAGAACAGACATTCACATGGCATTTTTGTAGCCGGCATTGCAAGGTATTTACGTGCCAGATATGCTAAACATTCGTATGCCCTTTCATGCTTCGGCCACCATTCTAGAGGACATGCTTCCATGCTGATGACACTCATTTAAAAAAAAATTCGTTAATTAAATTTGTGACTGAACTCCTTGGGGGAGAGTTGTATGTCCCCTGCTCTGTTTTACCCGCATTCTGCGGGAAATATGAATAAGTATTTCATATTATAGCCGTCTCGGGTGATGACCCTGCACATGTTCATTTTAAGGACACTTTCACTGCAGATTTGAGAAAACACAAAGAAGGTGCCACTGGAAGATTGCTAAAGATAGCTACAACACTCGACCCAAGGTTTAAGAATCTGAAGTGCCTTCCAAAATCTGAGAGGGACGAGCTTTGGAGCATGCTTTCAGAAGTCTTAAAAGAGCAACACTCCGATGCGGAAACTACAGAAAAAGAAAATCGACCTTCTGCTGGTTGTATCTGACTCAGATGATGAAAGTGAACATGCGTCGGTTTACACTGCTTTGGATTGTTATCGAGCAGAACCCATCATCAGCATGGATGCATATTCTCTGGCATGGTGGTGGAAGATGAAGGGACATATGAATCTTTAGCGCATCTGGCACTTAAATATCTTGTGACGCTGGCTACAATAGTGCCATGCAAATTCCTGTTCTCACTTTCAGGTGACATTGTCAACAAGAAGCAGGCAGCTTTATCTCCCGCAAATGTAAACAATGTCTGAGTGACTGGCTGAACAAGAAATAGGACTGAATGGACTTGTAGGTTCTAAATTTTATGTTTTATTTTTTAATGCAGTTATTTTTGGTACATCTATAAGTTCAAAGTACATGATAAAGAGACTGAATTGAAAAATACTATTTCTCTTGTTTTTTTACAACACAAATACTTGTAATCAAAAATAAATATAAAGTGAGCACTGTACACTTTGTGTTCAATGTTGTAATTGAGATCAATACATTTTAACATGTAGAAAACATCCAAACTATTTTGATAAATGGTATTTTATTATTGTTTAACAGTGCAATTAACGGCAATTCATTTTTTTAATCACTTGACAGCCCTAATACTTTCATTCTAAACAGAGTCTGCTCCTTGACCGCTATCAAGTTCAAATATCTTGGGGCTATTGGGATTAAAAACATTTCAACACAGTCACTGCCAAAATTTTCCATGACTTTGTCTCTTGTAGCTGAAGATGTTTTGGGTACATCTGCTGTAGCGATAGCGTTAAGAAAACCTATCCAGAGCTGACAGGCCAAGCCCCAGCCACCCAGGGCTGACAGACCAAGCCTCACCACTTCAGCCCTAGGCAGCTGGTGGTTTGGTTAATATGGACAGCCAGATAATGGAGGCGCAGATAAATGGGGTTCTACTGTATATCAATAAAACATTGTGTTCAACTGATACCTGTATATACTGTTGCTAGGGAAACTAAAAAAGTGCCAAATCGGTGTTCTGGAGTGTTCGGGCCTGACTCAAGCCCTGCTTTAGTGACATGGTCGCATGCTATTTTTATTCCTGAGGCCCCGTGCCTCATTCAGTGCTCAGGATGGATGGTGCTCACTTAATGAGCAGCTATGCAATATCATGTTTTTGCCTCATTGTTCAGTGTCTGCCCCATTGCACACTATATAAACCCTGTTCTGAAGACAGAATTATTAATTGCTTCCTGGGCTTTTCTATGGTGTTCATCACTATTGTATCTAAACATTTATTAATTGATTTTCACAAAACCCTTGTGAGGTAAGGGGATGGCATTATCCCCACTTTGCAGATGTAGAGCCAAGGCACAGAGAAATTAAAGTAAAAAGTATCCATCTATTGTGGATGCCCAATTTGTGATGCTGAGGACCTGATTTTTTTTCAGACTACTTAGTACATTCTAAACTAAGCTACCATTGACTTCAGATGAGGTGAATGTTCAGCACTTCTGCAAATTGGACCTCAGAGACTCAAAAGTTGGACACCCAGAAAATGAGGAACTCACAAGTAGTGGTGACCTGTGACATTTTAGTTTAAGTGGCTTGTTTGCCAGAAGCTGGGAATGAGAGACAGGGGATGGATCCACTTGATGATTACCTGTTCTGTTCATTCCCTCTGGGGAACCAGGCATTGGCCCCTGTCGGAAGACAGGATACTGGGCTAGATGGATCTTTGGTCTGACCCAGCAGGGCCAATCTTGTGTTCTTATGTTGTGTTGTTTAGCATCCTATAGGACAAAGGGATAGAAACCAGTTCTCCAGAGCAGCATTCAACAGACAACCATGAGACTCTCCTTTCTCTTCCCGCAGTCCTCTGCTTCATTCACTACATGCCGTCCCACTTCTGTATCAAATGAGGCGGGATCCTACAGACAACAGCCTCCTTCACCCCACAACCCTGATTCATTCCCAGAGCATGCCTACTCTGTGCACTGGACATGGCAGGAGTCCTGTGGAAAAAATAATGTGATCATGTAATTAAGACTGTCAGAATGCATATGCACAGCAGGGCCGAATTTAGGTTGCACAAGCAACCATAATTCTGGCATTTCCTAATTTCTGAGCTCTGGATTTTGCAACCTTAACATTGTTTTAGTGCACTGTTTTGTACACTATTTAAAATATTTTTTTCTTCCAAATCCCCTAAGATCCTCACAAATTTTAGCTTGTCAAAGCAATACCCCAACTACTTTGTTCTTCTGAAAGAATTTAAAAACTGTCATGGACTGAGGAAAGGCAGTTGTGAAGTTGTATAGCATTATTTAAGTGCTTGGGTATTAAGATCTGACCCTGCTGTCTCTTACTCATCTGAGCAGGACTTACATGCATGAGTAGTGCCATGTGAAGCAAATGGACTGAAGTCAATGGGACTGTCTGCATGAGTAACGCCTACTTGAATGAGTAAGTGTTTGCAGGATCAGTGTAATGCTTAAGCAAGAGCTTGCTGAAACATCATCCATTTTCTCCTCACTCCTACTTCGCTATCATCCTGTGTATATAACATCACTCTCATTTTGAATTGGTTGTGGTGTCAAAATCAAGGCGCATATGACATCTATGGGAAAAATCATTGCCCATCAAAGGACAATGTGGGATTAAATGTTAGGACTCTAGCTGAGTAAACATTTCCAAATCCAAAATGAAGACAGCACTTCTTTTTAACTTTGCCTGAATACCACATGGGTGCAAAAATTCTTGGTTTTGGAAGAAATTTTTACATTGGTTCATGTGGAGCAAAAGAAGATTTATGACCAAGAAACATATTTCTAATAGGAGGGGAAAAAACAGTTTAAATGTAAGCCTGGAAGAGTCAGGTTTTAAAAAATTTTCTCTGGGAGATGTTGCTTTCCAGGTTTTCTCTTTCCCATTATATATTCAGGCCTCCAAGTCCATGGTCAGTTAGGCCATGTCTACACTACCACTTATGTCAGCAAAACTTATGTCGCTCAGGGGTGTGAATATTCCACCCCTCTGAATGACAAATTATGCCAGCATAAGTGGCAGTGTGCACAGCACTATGTCAGTGGGAGAGCTTCTTACACCTTGTACCTGCTGGTTCAAACAAAACATCTCTACCCATCATTCGGTCCTCCTATCCTTGTATTTACTGGGTGTCTGTGTGTTCCTGTACCATCTCCCAGGATTTTGTTTATACCATAACTCTACATTGGGGTGTACCTGTACTAGCCTTCTGGGATGTGAATACCCAGTGCCCAGTACTTCTTAGGAGCATCTGTGTTTTAGCAATGCCAGTCATGTTTTTGCCAAGTTCATCTACTGGACAGTGAATTTGTAAGCAGGCATTTGCTTTATCACAGGACTTGACTTTGGCTCATAACATGGCCTGGCTTTGCTAACTGTGGTTCAGGCCTCAGGTCTTACACCAAGCACCTTGCTCCAGGGTCTCTCTCTCTCTCTACTACACTCCCTAGGCATGGGGTGGTGGGGGAAGAAGAGACCTTACCTTTTTGAGATCCTGGGCTTCTCAGGCCTTCCCTTGCAGCCTACCCCTCTCCTCTCTTCCTATCTCTCTTTTAGCTGTCCTCAGCTGATGAGATGAGCCACCTGGTTAATTGGTTAATCATTTAGTCTTTAGCCAATTATCTCCCTAATTTGCCCCATGTAGGGATGCTTATTAAGTGGTGAGTCAGCCTAAGATTACTCACATTCTGTCACAGCCCCTTTAAAGAAAGTTAGCCCTTAAAGATATAAGTAATTGAATGTTTAAATTACATCTATGAAACTCTAAATGAATTCTAAATAATTTAATGTAATGCAATAGTCAAGGGGAAAGGATTATTTTAAAGAGACAGTCACTGGTTAATAGCATAGGCCTGTTTGCGGCAATTCTGGTTAACAGAAGGTCGGTCATATCCCTCAACAGAAATGTGCACAATCTTTTATTCCCCTTTTTATCCAAAACCACTTTCATGGCGATTTAAGAGGTCTTCCTGCCCTGTAGGAAAAATAGGGGAGCAGCATACCTGTAAATAAAACTCCCCCTACCATATAGGTAGTTGATTATATTATGAAAAAAACACTAACTCTTAAAATTCATGGTAATTTTAGATCCTTTTATTCTTATTTTGTTGCAAAGCTGTTTTTGTCATAAATTCCCATTAATGAAAAATGCTGAAGTAAAACAAGGCACATCAAGCCCCATATAAATGGCCAAAACACTCTCTGACAGCTGCCTTCCTCCCAGAGTTTTTCTTGTGGTCGTTGCATATAGGTAACTGGTTCTTGAGAGAGGACATAACTCATTCTCTGCCCTCTTCACACCATCTTCTGAATTATATTTCCTGAGGAAATCACACTGACACTTTGTTCATTGGCCAACACCCAGAGAACAATATCTTACTACATTGGATTCCATGTTGAAGTGGATACTTATCAAACAGCAGTATTTAGCGTTCCTGTGGAGTTGGTAGCATTCACTGCACAGAGAATGAGAAATACTGCAAAGCCACAAAAAAATTAGCTACTGTGACTAGTAACTGTACAGTTTTTAAGGGCAATGACCATAAAAAATTAATTCCACAATATTTTAAGTTAAAAGGAGGATGAAACTTTTACTGGCTACATTTCTAATGCCCTTTACAAACCAATGGAGGTATCATGCTCTGCAGTGGAAGGAGTGTATGTGGAGCTAAACCGGTCTAATTTATCACCATGAAGAGCTGGACACGGTTTGCAGAGGTAGATTGCAATGTCTTTTCGGAAAAAGGTATATAGATATTTCCTAAACTTTTCACCAGCGAAGGCATAGATCACGGGGTTGATACAACAGTGGAACATTGCAATCGCTTCTGTCACTTGGATTGCTAGCTCCAGCTGACTGCTGCTCTCACAGTTATTTAGGGAAAATGAATCTTGAAAAGTGTACATGAGAACAACAATGTTGTATGGTGTCCAGAAGATAAAATAAACAATCATTAGGATAAAAATAAGCTTGACTGCCTTATGTTTTTTCTCATTCCTACGTCTCAGTAATATTTTTATAATTTCCATGTAGCAGAAGATCATAATGAGAAATGGAACGACAAGTCCCAGGATGTTCATCTTTAATATCAGGAATTGCCTCCATTCTTTTTCATAATTTACTGGATAATGAGAGCTGCAAGTCCAGTGAGGACCTTCCTTTTGAACACTATGAAATATAAACCCTGGAAGAGAGGCTAATATTGCAACACCCCAAATGACAACACTTGTGAGGATGCCATAGGTAACTGTCCTAGCTTTTAAAGCAAACACTGCATGGACAATGGCCAGATATCTATCTATTGTCAAAAGTATTATGAAAAACATTCCGCTGTAGAAGCCAGCAAAATAGACCCCTGAAAGAATTTTACACATTGCATTTCCAAAATCCCACTCATGTCCTGCATAGTAAGCCCAAAATGGCAGGGAAAAAATAAAAAGCAAATCGGAAATTGCCAGATTCAGCAGATAGATGTCAGTCATGCTTCTCAGCCTCTTGTATTTTATTAGGATCAGCACAACTAGCACATTGCCCACCAGGCCAAATATCAGCACCAAGGAATAAAGCGGTGGCAGAAACTGGGATGCAAATTGTTTGATATCATTTGAACATGGTGCTGCACCATCCTGTTCATAGTAATACGTTGTCTGTATCTCCATCTCCGGTTCACTGGTAGACGTGTTCATTTTACACTGACCTAAGAATGAAGAAAAGGATGATTATTTACAGAATACTGTATAGTATCATAGTGAAGCACAGGAATGAAATACATTGTATTGTATAATCATATGTTCGTACAAGCCATTAAAAAGTACTGTGCGTGTTGATTTTCACTTTAGAATACCCTTTGCTGTAAGAAGGATAACAACTGCTGATGTTAAGATGTAAAAACAAAATTGTAGATCACATTAACAAAGAATTTAGAATTAAATTGCCGACTGACTAATAGCAGAGGCAGCTAGTTCAGAGCTGGAATGCTAGGAAGGGGGAGTAAGTGATTTTCAGAAGTGTTAGACTGAACCAAAAAGAGAGCATTAGAAAAGAAGAGAAAACAGTTAATATTTTTCAGCTTTCTGAACCACATTCAGATGTCACTAGCCCACACCAAAGCAATAAGCCATGAGTGTGTGCACATTGGTAGGCTCTGGGTGCAGAACATCTAAGTAGCATTCCAATTTGCAAAATATTATTTGTTAAAAATTATTTGTCTACTTCTAATGCTTATTCTTTCAACAAGTTCTTAAATTTCTCATGTAAAAGGACTTCTCTGTACTTCCGTATTTGGTTTCCATTGGTTCAGGAAAAAATAAGGGCTGGCACTATGGCAGTATAAAGTGGCCTTAATATCAATGTAAATTTATAGTACCAAAGTGGATTAAAGGAGCCCTTGTGCAAATGAGAATAAGGCCTGTACTCTTCAGTTAAGAAAATTGTTCCTCTTTTTCTTTAGGCCTCATTTTCATTTACACCCAGGCCACTTTAAACTGCTGTAGTCATGCAAAGGAGGCTTGAAGACAGTGAGTATAAATATATATATATTTTTTACTTTAAGGACCTTTTACATCATCCGAGCAATGTCAAGTGGCCTTTCTGTAAATGAGAATCAGGCTCTCTTCTTGTTCTTTTTTTGGTGATAATCTCCTTGTACACAACAAATCGCTGATTTACCTGTTAACTGGGAAAATGTGGAAGAGGAGATTAGACAACCAGAACCTACGTGGTGGGATGAAATGGCAAGTTTCACCTCTCTTCCAGTTCAGATCAAATCCAAACAATGAAAAATGTTTATATGTAGACTTTTAATGAAAACCGACCACTGTTCTCTACCATCCAAGGAATATTCATCATGTTGTGCTCAGCTGCTAACCTGCAAGAGAATTCACAATAAATAAATTGATATTCAGACTCCTCCCTGAATGACATCTGATTATTTAGAAACCATCATTTTCTGTGCTATATTCTTGTATTTTAAATGTTTTGTTTTAAAAAAATACTCTATCTTATGTGCAAATCAAGTGTGGGTGAGTAGACAAACACATGCAATAAAGCAGTGGTTTTCAACCTGTGGTCTGCAGACTATGTCTAAGATTTTCCTCCATTTGAAATTTTTAGGGGTCTGCAAATGAAAAAAGGTTGAAAACCACTGCAATAAAGTATCGACTTTTTGCAATTAGTACAAAACTAGAAAAATATATAAAAATACCTGCAGGAAATTCATTCCTCTCATCCACTCAGACATTCTTAGTTAAGAAAGATTCCAAGGAGTAGGATCTTCTATACAATTTGCAAAGCAAATCACTATTTGCATGTACTTTTTAACAAATTGAGTCTAATAATTATTTCTGCTTGTGTACGTTCAGAGAAGAGGAGTGTTCAGCTCTTGAAAAGAGGTCTGTCTGCTTGTCACTTAACAGTAACCCAGGGATGCCTATTTTAGGCATCTTTAGGAAAAGTTGCCTGCAGAATCATCCCCAAAGAAACCCATCTTCTTGCACAGTAAGTTCCCACAGGCTTTTTTGGGGGGAGGGGATGGTTCTACAGAGGACAGCCATCTCCTTGGCTTCTTCCCCTCCAGCTCTCCACCCACCTGCTGAAACTGCAGAGCTATGGATGGGGAAGATGCCTGCAGGGTACTTTTTGCAGGGAGGGGTAAAGTGTGAATTACGTAATTGTTGTTCATCTCCCCACACACCCTCCGCACATACAGGCCAGTTTTGATGGGTATTGTTGCAGTTTCTGGCCTGTCTGTCTGTGCACATGGTGGGTGACTAGATGGTTTAGACTTCAATCTAATTAAAGCTTCAGATCTTTATTAGGGCTTGTCTTCACTACCCGCCGGATTGGCGGGTAGCAATCGATCTATCGGGGATCGATTTTTCGTGTCTCGTTTAGATGCGATTAATCAATCCCCGAAAGTGCTCCTCGTCGACTCTGGAAATCCACCTCCGTGAAAGGCGGAAGCGGATTCGACGTGGGAGCGGCAGCGATTGACTCGCCGCCGTCCTCACGGCCAGGTAAGTCGATCAACGATACGCCGACTTCAGCTACAGTATTCACGTAGCTGAAGTTGCGTATCGTAGATCGACCCCCCCCGCCAGTGTAGCCCTGGGCTTTGAGAAGGGGAGCTGTCACTAGCTCTTACCCCTTCAAGGCCTGGAAATGTTCTTGCACTCAGCATTTTCAAAAGTTCAGCAACTCTGTAGTTTGGCTTTCACTGTGTCCACTTCCAATTGATTTGTCATCTTGTCATGTGGAATTCATTAACAAATATACTCTTTCAGCGTTAGTCTCTAAGGTGCCACAAGTACTCCTGTTCTTTTTAGCTTTCCCCCACCCCCCCCCACCCCAAATTCTTGAAGTTTCGGCTTCCAGTTGGGTTTGTCATCTTGAAAATCAAAGTATTTCTCTTCAGTACTTGTGCAGTCTAGAAACTCAGGAGACAAAATTACTTTAGATTGTACAAAATTCTTCACATAACACATCCATGTCAGTAACTTTATCAGTTTTGCATGCTTCAGCTTCAGTAAATTCTTCAAAGAAACACTTTTGCCAATAAGACAGTTTCTTGTGCACATTGTTTTCACTGAGGTTATATCTGTTTTGTAAATAATTTTGAGATCGCTGATAAAAAAAACCAGAACCTCTGTTTCACACTTCCTTCATTCACTTTCACTGAGATTCTTTAGTTTGAAAGTCACAACATAACCACAAATGTTTTCATTTATTCTGCATTCTAGTTTCTCGTCTATACTGGATATCCATTTGAACAATGAATTTACTGTGAATGAGTTTGACTCCAGAGCTTTAGTAGGGTCTGAATATTTTTAGAGCACGGCTCAAGAAGAAACAGTACAATTCAGCAATTTCATTCCAAAACTATCCCATATTACTCTAGGACATTCATCTGTCTCCAAAGATAGAAAGTGACTTGTAAGCTGTTTCCAACACATTGCTACTGAGTTAATAGCAGGTACAAATGACAGCCAACGTGTGACTACATGACATAGAATTTTACTGTGTTCTACCCCAGCAAATTCGCAAAACTCTTTAAGCTGATTAATTCTTAGTGAGTGAACACTAAAATGGCTGTAAACTTTTAAAACTAGGCTTTGTACATCAATGTTGAGTTTGGGTACTGCACATCTTGCGCTGTTGTGTGTGATGAGCTGAACAATGGGCAGCAAGAAGATCATGGTTTTTCTCTTTCAATCTTTGTAAAACACTGTTAAATATAGAAAAATTAACACTTGTGTTGTCTGTTTGGTATAGTATGGTATGACTAGCAGATATTTCCCAAGTTGTGCATTTGGGGACACTTGAAGCAAGAGGGGTGCAGAATTGCAGCCCTGACTGACTCAGTTATGGCATCACAGCTCATTGCTCAAGGAGCACACTACATCTGAAACTAAGTTGATTTAAATCTCCAAAGGTGGTTTGGTCAAAACCGCCTCAGAGCAGTCAGTGAGAATGAATGTTGCAAAACTACAAGAGAACAGAACCATATCAGAGGGTGGAGTTTCCCTCATCAGCAGTGCTAGCTCACAAAACACAAACACACACCCAAGTTTTCCTTCCCTTTTCAGGCTTTCCCTTGCCAATGGATAAACAGGTAAAACAAGTGGAGGCCCCGCTTTAACAGGTGATGGTGTTCTTTGATTTAAGCTGCAATGTTCACGTGACTGGGGATTTGGATGAGGTCTGAGGTGGGGGGAGAATTTACCTTTAGGAACTCTTAATCATTATTGCGGTTAAGTTTGTCAAGGATAGCTAGAGCTTTGCACGGATGCACTTTCGGGTGGAGTTTGTGTAAGCCCCAAATCTACATGAAATCAAATACTGAGCCACCCTCTTCGCAGGTGTTGAAAGGGAGATGCTGATTGGTTCCTCCCAGCAGGCATGGCTCAATATCTCTGCCCTGGATTTAAGGGAATAACTTTCTGGGCAGAAGGAACACTGGTAATCTCTGCAAGAAAACCCCTAGGACCAGCCAACCTTGGGAAGAAAGCAAGAGTTCACCCTTCTTTTGCTCTATTTGAGTTACCAACTAGAAGGTCACACCCTTTGTATCTTGTGTAGGCCAAGCATGGTCACCCACTAGTGGCTCCTCACATCTCTCCATTCCCCACCCTGAAATTCCTTGTGTGCCACCCTCCCATCCCCAGGACTGACCTTAAGTGTTTTGTTCCTCAGGGAGATAAATGTTTTCAGTGACTACACAAGGCACACATGCATTCATACAAATCTTGTCGATTTGGCACCTCCAAATGTCGGTGCCCAGGATGGCTGCCCCAACCATCCAACCCTAAAGCTGGCCGTGCCCTTCCCCCTCTATTTCCAGGACTCCCTACAGCTCTCCAAATTTCCCTCTGCCAAGGGTTCTGTGTGCCCCCTTTCTGCCTTCCCTCTCATTCACACCTTCCCACCCACCAGGGGTTCTGTGTGCCATGCCCCTTCCCCCAGACAAGGTCCTCCAATCCCCCCCACCAGGGGATCTGTGCCTCCAATCCTCCCTTCTTCAAATACCCCCGTCACTCCCATGCTACAAGCTCTGTCTGCCCCCATTCTTGTCCTTAAATCCAATGCTAGGGGCTTATGGGACTCTTTCCCCTCCCATACCAGGGGCTATGTGCACTCTCCTATTTCCCTCTCCCGCCACTCCATTATTTGTCTTCTTTCTGTATGTGAGAGGACAAGTAGAGATGAGCTATTGTATTATTCAGGAAGTGTTATTGGGTGCCAACCAACCAGTTGTTTGGTCTACAGCCAGTTGCAGAAGTGCTTGAAGCCGTGGATCTGTTAAACAGCAGGGGTTCCATGTGTCCCTCAACCTCCCACCCTTTCAGTTTTCTGATTTTCCAAAAACCAACAGAGCTGTCACCGCTGATGCCTAGAACGTTCCCTGAAAGTTTGCAAGTGATCAGATGTGGAGCTCAAAAGTTATAGCATTACAGACAAAAATGCTTTTGAGTTGAGTATAATGCCAATAAAACCCAAGGAAATGGAGTAAGTGTGAACTACATTCTGTTCAGAGCAGGGTGAAATTACTACTCCAATTTCTAAGGTATAAGCCAAGCCCAAAGGCAAGTCTTCCCCTTCCTAGAATTTAATCAGCACAACACAGTCTTTTCTAGAGGTCAATCTTCCTTTGGATAATACTGGCCTCTTCCTTTCTATACATGACAGCTGAGCTCGGAACACTGATACCCAGCCGCATCTGCTCTCAAACCACTTACCCTTGCCAGTATGGTTCCATATCCCTGAAGATTTGGCAGGAAAATGATAGGTTTGGCCCTACCTGGATGAAACCTGTCTTTGCTCTCTGGGGACTTCCAAGACCCAGATGCTTTATATTCCTCACTAAAAGCAAAATGACATTCTTGCAAAAATTGCAAGTTCCTGAGCCTTTTTTGCTGTTAAATACAAATAGTTGGTGTAAGGATCACAATCAAAAGATCATGTTTTTCCTTACATTGTAGCTTCCCATTTAAAAAAGTGGAACATTAACTATCAGTATAGCAAGACCACACAATATTAATTCCACACATAAGCAAGATGCTAGCTGTAACTGACCTTCCAAAAATGCATTGTTTTGGCATCGTGTCCTATATTCTCAACATATTCAGAAAAACACACGTATAATACTTTTTTTCCTACAGCAGAGGTCCCTGTGAAAGCGTTGTACAACATTGATAAATTAAGCTTCACAATACAGTAGAACCTCAGAGTTATGAACACGTAGGGAATGGAGTTTTTCGTAACTCTGAACAAAACGTTATGGTTGTTCTTCCAAAAATGTACATCTGAACATTGACTTACTACAGCTTTGAAGCTTTACTATGCAGAAGAAAAATGCTGCTTTTAACCATCTTAATTGAAATGAAACAAGCACAGAAACAGTTCCCTTACTTTGTCAAATATTTTTTTTTAACTTTCCCTTTTTTTAGTAGTTTATGTTTAACACAGTGCTGCGCTGTATTTGCTGCTTTTTTGTCTCTGCTGCTGCCTGATTATGTACTTCCGGTTCCAAATGAGGTGCGTGGTTGACCGGTCAGTTCGTAACTCTGGTGTTCGTAACTCTGAGGTTCTACTGTAGCACAGTGAGTAAGAGAAACCAGGGCACAAAGAGATTAAATGAATTCCTCAAGGTCACCAAGCAAGTCTGTGACAGACGTGGTAATAGGACTCAGCACTCCAGAGGCCAGTCCTGGGCTTTAATTACTAGGCTCTACTTCCTCCCCTATGACCGATTCAAAGAAAATCAGATTGGAGCGATTCAAACAGGCTAGATAATTTAACAGCTCCTGCAGTCACAACCCTTTCAGAGTGGGCTGATATATATAAAAAGCGGGGTAATGCTCTATACCAAAGATTCTCTATCCGGGGGTTCACAGCCAGATGCCAGAGGGACATGACCACCCTGCCCTTCCTATTTTGCTAAATGAGGAAGGTGGGTCTCAGTACCAAAAAGGAGGAGAACCACTGCTCTATCCTATATAACGACAACTGCTAATTTACAGTGGAATTGCACATTATATGAAAGCAGGGCTTACACCAAGTGTTTATACTGCAAGATCCAGTGCAATTTTTCTGGACCACTCCTGCCACAGCTTTTAATTCTCTCTAAGCAGTAGAGAGACTCTTTACATGTGGTGATAAGATGTTAAATGGTGCAGCTTCAGCATAGTGCAATAGGAGTTGCAAGCTCAGCTCATGGCATGCAATCAAACTGATACCCTCTAGATCAGATCTGAAGGGTTTTATGTTTAATGTGCTCGTGTTCTTTGATGAAGGCACCTTCAGATCAAAGTTTTCCAGAAACAGTTTCAAAACCAAAATCCAAAGTTGTTTTTAATATAATGTTTGTCAGAGATTTTTCAACAAGGCTTTTCATGTTTGTCCTGATGGCTTTGGTCAGTATCTCATTCCACTGCATTCCCAACTAGCTCAATCCCATCTTGTTTCCTACCTGGTTTCCTGCTCAAATGGTTCTGAAAGGCTGCGCCCCTTGCTTCATAACACCATCATTAGTGTTAATTCTTAATCATTTACTATACCTTTTCATTTAATACATGACAGAGAGAGAGAGAGAAGATAGATAAGATACTCACTGATTTACCAAGCTTCTGATGGAAGGTAACTGTGTCTCCGTCTTTGTGACCAGTAGGGTGATTAACCCTGTCTACTTCTTCAGAAACTAGGAAACATGACGCTTCCTGTGTCAAGAGAACTCTGCTGCATCTCAGATGTTTTGCAAGCACTATTACAATAAATGAAGGAGCAGTTCTTCTTTTCTAAAAATGGACCTTCAACAACCAGTTCCATCTAGAACTTAATGGAGACCTTACAGTGCTGAATTTTGAGAGTGCGTGTTAATTGCATAATTGAGGGATTAGGGCTCCAATCCTGCAGATACACTAGCCCAGATACTGTGTCACGACTGGATTGTAGACAGTCAGACTTAGTCGACAGAGCATGAGTCAGGCCAAGCTGGGTACCAGAGGATCAGAGACCAAGACGGGCCAGAGGACAAACCAAGAGTCAGGTATCAGGAGGCAGGCAGGGTCAGAAGCCAGACTCTGGGATCTTTCACACACATGGTCTGAAGCAAGGCAGTTTGCACTGTTGCTCAGACAACTCTCTATCATGGCTTCCTGGCTTATGAACAAGTGCCAGCCAATCAGTGGGCTGCAAGGAGCTGCCACTCAGGTCCAGCTGAGCGGTACTTCCTGCTGGGTCCAGCCTCACAGGTTCCTCCCACGGGAGCCTATCTTAAGTCTTTTGTGGTGATGTTGAGGTGTCAGTAGCCCCCAGGGTCCACAGTTCTAGCTCTGTAGGTTCTTATATCAACTTCTTCTTCAGGTCCCTCTTTGTGGTAATGCGAGACTAGGCTTTTCTTGGTGAACCTTGTGAAATTCCTCTACCAGGTCAGGGATGTGGATATGTAAGGCAGGCTCCCATGCATGCTTTTCAGGGCTGTAAACTTCCCAGTCCATCAGATAATACAGGTGGCCATGTACCCATCAGGATTTGAGGGTGACATGCACTTTATATTCCTTTTAATGGCCCTTGATTTCAACTGGTGGAGGTGGTCATGTGGTTCAGTCGGGGAAGGGGTTCTCTGTGAAAGGCTTCAGAAGGGAAACATGGAAAACTCTGTATTTTGAGAGACAGGGAAAGCTTGAGTTTCAATGTAATCAAGTTATTCTGCTGGCATATTGGGAAGGATCCCAGGAACTTGTGGTCCAATTTGCAGCAAGGTCTCTTGGTCTGTAGGTGTTTGGCAGCAAACCATACCTATTGTAAATACTGGAGCTTCTTATCACCAACAGTTTAGATAACTCTTGTAGGCCTTCTTAGCCTCTAAGTGGTTCTTGAGTTCTTATTGATCAGAGCCAATCAGTGATGGCGGAGTTTGGGGAGGCCACTGGTAATGCTGGTTGAAAACAGGGGTGGAACCTGTAATTAGCAAAGAAGGCATGGTTGGGGTTATTGTAGGAAAACTCTGAGTGTAGCAGAAGTGGCTTATAGGGGACATGATTAATAAAGAATTAAAGGAGGTTAATGTAATTAATGAAAATGAAAATGGGTTTATGGAGAATATATCCTGTCAAGCTAACTTAATCTCTTTTTTTGATGAGATTACAAGTTTAGTTGATAAAGGTAATACTCTTGACATAATATACTTAGACTTCTGTAAGGCATTTGACTTGGTACTGCATGATATTTTGATTTAAAAATTAGAATGATATAAAATTAACATGGCACACATTAAATGGAATAAAAACTGGCTAACTGATAGTGACATTTTGAGACCTGTAAATGGGAAATCATCAAGCTGGTGTGTTTCCAGTGGGGTCCCACAGGGCTTAGTTCTTGGCCCTATATTATTTAACATTTTTATCAGTGACCTGGAAGAAGACATAAAATTATTACTGATAAAGTCTGCAGATGACATGAGTTGGGGGAGTGGTAGGTAATGAAGAGGACAGGTCACTGATTCAGAGAGATTTGGATCTCTTTGTAAACTGGGCACAAGCAAACAAAATGCACTGTAATACAGCTAAATGTGAATGTATACATCTATGAACAAAGAATGCAGGTCATGCTTACAGAATGGGTGACTATCATGGGAAGCAGTGACTCTGAAATAGATCTGGGGATCATGATGGATAATTAGCTGAACCTGAGCTGTCAATCTGTGCTGTCGCCAAAAGAGCTAATATGATCCTGCGGTGCATAAACAGGGGAAACTCGAGAAGGAGTAGAGAGGTTATTTTATCTCTGTATTTGTATCTGTATCTGCTCATAGACTTTATAGACTTTAAGGTCAGAAGGGACCATTATGATCATCTAGTCTGACCTCCTGCACAATGCAGGCCACAGAATCTCACCCACCCACTCCTGGAATAATCCTCTCACCTATGTCTCAGCTATTGAAGTCCTCAAATCATGGTTTAAAGACTTCAAGATGCAGAGAATCCTCCGGTAAGTGACCCGTGCCCCATGCTGCAGAGGAAGGCAAAAAACCTCCAGGGCCTCTGCCAGTCTACCCTGGAGGAAAATTCCTTCCCGACCCCAAATATGGCGATCAGCTGAACCCCGAGCATGTGGGCAAGACTCACCAGCCAGACACCCAGGAAAAAGTTCTCTGTAGTAACTTCTAACATCCCATCATTGACCATTGGTCCTATTTACCACTGATGGCAATTAATTGACCTTTGACTAAGATCATGTTATCCCATCAAACCATCCCCTCCATAAATGTATCTAGCTTAATCTTGAAGCCAGTTAGGTCTTTTGCCCCCACTGCTTCCCTTGGAAGGCTGTTCCAGAACTTCACTCCTCTGATGGTTAGAAACCTTTGTCTAATTTCAAGTCTAAACTTCCTGATGGCCAGTTTATATCCATTTGTTCTTGTGTCCACATTGGTACTGAGCTGAAATAATTCCTCTCCCTCCCTGGTATTTATCCCTCTGATATATTTAAAGAGAGCAATCATATCTCCCCTCAGCCTTCTTTTGGTTAAGGTAAACAAACCAAGCTCCTTGAGTCTCCTTTCATACGACAGGTTTTCCATTCCTCGGATCATCCTAGTGGCCCTTCTTTGTACCTGTTCCAGTTTGAATTCATCCTTCTTAAACATGGGAGACCAGAACTGCACACAGTATTCCAAATGAGGTCTCACCAATGCCTTGTATAACGGTACTAACACCTCCTTATCTCTACTAGAAATACCTCGCCTAATGCATCCCAAGACCGCATTAGCTTTTTTCACGGCCACATCACATTGGCGACTCATAGTCATCCTGTGATCAACCAGGACTTCGAGGTCCTTCTCCTCTTCCATTACTTCCAACTGATGCGTCCCCAGTTTATAACTAAAATTCTTGTTATTAATCCCTAAATGCATAACCTTACACTTCTCACTATTAAATTTCATCCTATTACTATTACTCCAGTTTACAAGGTCATCCAGATCTTACTGTAGGATATCCCGATCCTTTTCTGAATTGGTAATACCTCCCAACTTTGTGTCATCTGCAAACTTTATTAGCACACTCCCACTTTTGGTGCCGAGGTCAGTAATAAAAAGATTAAATAAAATTGGTCCCAAAACTGAACCTTGAGGAACTCCACTAGTAACCTCCCTCCAACCTGACAGTTCACCTTTCAGTATGACCCCCTGTAGTCTCCCCTTTAACCAGTTCCTTATCCACCTCTCAATTCTCATATTGATCCCCATCTTTTCCAATTTAACCGATAATTCCTCATGTGGTACTGTATCAAATGCCTTACTGAAATCAAGGTAGATTAGATCCACTGCGTTTCCTTTATCTAAAAAATCTGTTACTTTCTCAAAGAAGGAGATCAAATTGGTTTGGCATGATCTACCTTCTGTAAAACCATGTTGTAATCTGTCCCAATTGCCATTGACCTCAAGGTCCTTAACTAACTTTCTCCTTCAAAATTTTTTCCAAGACCTTGCATACTACAGATGTCAAACTAACAGGCCTGTAGTTACCCGGGTCACTTTTTTTCCCTTTCTTAAAAATAGGAACTATATTAGCTATTCTCCAGTCAAACGGTACAACCCCTGAGTTTAGAGATTCATTAAAAATTTGATTTTCTGCTGAAATACAGTGTCCTGTTCTGGTGCCCACAATTCAGGAAGGATGCTGATAAATTGGAGGGGGTTCAGAAAAGAGCCATGGGAATGATTAAAGAATTAGAAACTCTGCTTTAGCGTGCCAGACTCAAGGAACTCAATTGATTTAGCTTAACAAAGAGAAGATTAAGGAGTGACTTGATTACAGTCTATAAGTATCTATATGATGAACAAATATTTTATAATTGTCTCTTTGATCTAGCAGATAAAGGCATAACACAACACAATGGCTAGAAATTGACACTAGACAAACTCAGATTGGAAAGAAGGCATATATTTTTAAGAATGAGAGTAATTAACCATTGGAACAACTTACCAAGGATCATGGTGTATTCATAATCACTGACCATTTTAAAATCAAAATTGGATGTTTTTCTAAAAGATCTGTTTTAGGAATTATTTAGGTGATGTTCTAAGACAGGGGCGGGCAAATTTTTTGGCCTGAGGGTCACATTGGGTTTCGGAAATTGTATGGAGGGCCGGTTAGGGGAAGGGGACGTGACCTGGCACCCACCTCCTATCCGCCCCCCCCCCCCGATCCCTACCCCATCCACACACCCCCGCTCCCTGTCCCCTGACCGCCCCTGGAACCCCCACCCCTGACTGCACCCTGCCGCCCTATCCAACCCCTCCTTCATTCCTGACGGCCCCCCCGGGACCCTCTGCCCCATCCAACCACCTCTTCTCCATCCCTTGACTGCCCCCGGAACTCCTGCCCCTGACTGCCGCCCGCCACCCCATCCAACCCCTCCTCTCATTCCTGACTGCCCCCATTCAACCCCTGTTTCCCACCCTCTGACCGCCCCAACCCCTATCCACATCCCCACCCCCTGACCACCACCCCGAACTCCTCTGCCCTCTATCCAACCCCCACTGCTGCCTGCCTCCTTACTGCGCTGCCTGGAGAATGGGCGGCTGGCGCCGAGCCACACCGCCACCACTGCGCAGCACAGAGCACCGGGTCAAACTGGGCTCTGCAGCTGCGCTGCCCCAGGAGCTCCCAGCCCCGCCGCCCAGAGCATTGAGCCGCAGATAGCCTCCCAGGGCAGGAGGGTTCCGAATGTGGGCCGAATGTGGCCCAAGGGCCGTAATTTACCCACCCCGTTCTAAGACCTGTGTTATAAAGGAGGACAGACAAAATGATCAAAATGGTCCCTTCTGGCTTTGGAATCTATGAATCTCAAGAACTATGGTTTGGTAAATATTGCTGCATGGTAATGTTTTCAATTGTGACTCTGTTCTGTACTTGGGTTGTGAGACATCTATCTAATCCAGGATGCTTTGTCCAAGAGCAAGTCATTTTACCCTAAATGAATGAGTTAGTTGATTAGATGTGGATAAGCTATTTCTATTGCAACTGTTTTGTTCAAGTATGTCCAGTATTTTTACTCATGGATTGAACAGTCTAATTTAGTGGGAAAAATAATGTAAAGTATAACATGCAAACCAGTCATGTTTGCAGTTTTTCTTTGAAGTGATTATCTAGAGTTCTGCAAAGAAAACCACAAATGAGTGATGAACGAGCTTCAAATGAAGAGCCACCTAAACCAAAGGAAATGCAGCAGCTCTATCTGTAACTAGCCACCAGAACTTACGGAAACCTCACAAAAAATTTGGTTGAGATGCACTTGGGTTCACCTGAAACCTTAAAGCCAAAGCAGACATTGACATGGTTTGTCAGGTATATTATCAAACAAACCAACAAACAAACATCTCACCCTGACAGGTTTCAGAGTAGAGGCTGTGTTAGTCCGTGTCAACAAAAAGAAAAGGCGTACTTGTGGCACCTTAGAGACTAACATACCCTGACCTTCAGTTGTCTTCTGGGTGAACAGACCTGTTGGCTTTTAACTCCTAATGAAAACTATAACCAGGCAACATTAAGAATTTAGACATGTTAGAAAACTGAAAACCGTAGAAAGTTTTGTATCTCAGTTCTGCAAGCAATAGAGCTAATTAGGTCCAGGCTTGACTGGCCATTTTATTCCATTGGGGCAAAGTGGTGCGTATTAGACAGAAAACAAGAGACATAACTGAATGAAGAAACAATGGGATGGTCTGTATTAGAGCACTGCACCATTCTGAGGTTAAACATTATTTCTGAGGTGAAGACTGGTTTGTTTGAAGGAGCTTTATTGTAAAACAAAGTTTTAAAGTTTTGCATTGTAACAAGTTCTTATATTACCTTGTTTTAAAAAGAGAACTTTATGTTAAAAGTCCACCGTTGGGTAGTCCTTTAGGGGCCATAGCCATCCAGGGATAATTTTGAGTATCCCTAAGACTGCTGCCTCGTTCAGCCCCAGAATGGAAGATCTATAAACAGCTGCCTGCTCTCAACTATGCCTCACGATAGTGGGTACAATTGGGGAACAAGTCAAGAGTTGCTTTATTATAATAATATGTGATTAAACACTAAGGCCCCAATTCTCAAAAGTATTTAGGCATCTAACTCCCATTAATGTCAACAAGAATTAGGTGCCTAAATATCTCTGGGGATCTGAGTCTAAAAAACTCTGGTGTAGCAGGCACAATCAAAGTCAGGAAACTTGCTAACTTGTAAAGTGAGTAATTTGAAATATTTTATATAATTTTGAAAACATATACGGTAATTAACAAAATGTTGTACCCTCTGACAATATGGGTATTACTTGTAGAAGCCTGTTGTAATAACTGGGGCCTAGCACAACTTCTTTAATTGTTACCCACCTTTCACCATTTAGGCTAAAGGTTCATGAATTATCACAATGACCTGTTACATAAAACTGTTTAAGAAAAGATGTGAGGAGACAGACTGAATTAATTTAAATTTAAAGGGTCTATTTCTGACAGATACAGCAATTTCCTGCAATATCGTGAATTAAGTTAAACCTCTGAATTGAGTTTGCTTATTTTAGGAGTTCATTGTATTCAAAAAGAAAATGTGTATGTATTATTGTGGGATTGTATGTAACGTCTCTAGGGAGGAGACATGGCTAATGTAAACCCTGGGGAGTGTTATGATCTTCAAAGGACTAATTGAAACAATGTGAACTTTAAAAGTTAAGTGGATTTCCCAGGAAATCTCTAAGGTGAGGTGTATGCAAATGTAAATCCTCCAGTTATGCAGGAATTCAGCCTTTTGAAGGTTCTCCCTGAGGAGAGGACCTTTTGTCTGCTGGTCACCTGTTACATGAGGACAGATCAAAGACCCAAACTGTATAAAGAATTGACTTCTCAGATATGTTTGTTCTGAGCCATGGCAGTTATGAACTTGTAACCACAGAAACACCCCTTGGTGGGGTTTGAAGGACTCCTTACCTGCCAAAGCCCTTACTGGAATTGGGGTGATCTCTGGTAAACTTATTAGCATGCATGTAGTTTTTTTTATTGTTTTAATATGTTTTCCTTGCAATGCTTTCACCTTAAGAATAAATGTGCTTGCATAGGAAGAGCAGTAGGTAATTTAACTGTGGGCAATTACACTTTTTATAGCCTCTGAGAAAGGAAGGTCAAACAGGCCTACTTAGGCAGTCTGCCTTGCTGGGGAATTCACGGTGTAAGCAACCTGGAAATACCATGATCAGGAGGGAAAGAGACATGGGTCTCCACCCAAGAGAGGTGATGGTCATGCCATCACTACAGCTGGAGCAGAAAGATTGTTGCCATGACACTAGACCTTGTTACTCCAGTGGGGACCCTTGACCATCATCACTGCACCAATGATACATGCGGGATCTGGTTCTGTCTTCCTCTCCATCAGTGCTCCTTTCTGCCCCCCATCTTCCTCCTGTCCTATCTTTCCCACTCAGCTTTTCACCTTATCCTGAAATCGACTGTACTGTTTGGCACCAGCACAGTGAGATGAGATGGTCCATCTAGCTCTGCCCAGCCTGAGAAGGATCTGACCAGGTCAACCAGATGATGTCTCTGACAAGGGTGGTGAGCTGGGGTCCAGAGCAGCAGCTGTTAGGGCTGACCTGCCATCCCAAAGCATCTATCCATGACTGACCAGTCACCCTGTAACCTGAGGTCATCAACAAAAGCTGAATTCCCAGTATCTTTACTATCCTATTTCTTCTCTCCCTTCTATGTCTGTTTTGCCTAAAGCAGGAAATTGACTATCATCCCCAACTCAGAACTGAACAACAGAACTAACCTCCCCAAGCCCTTAAAGGACTGTTTGATTGAATAAGAGACTTTAACCGATATTCACTGTCTCCAAAAAGGGACTTTGATAGGTTTTGATTAAGTTTAAGTAAATCAGTTTCAGTTTCAATGCTCTTTACCATGTTTTGATTCTTTTCCTTTTGTGTGTTTTAATAATTAAATTTCTAGTCTTTGGCAAGAATTTTTTAGTGTGTTTGCCATGCTACTAAGCAGCCTAAAGTCTCTGTGTACCAAACTTTGGACCTTGCTTAATGTTGAACAGTGACTGGGGTATGTTAACACTTTGGGCCCATATATCCCATCTAAATTAACACAACAGGCCTGGGACACTGAGGAGTGTGACCAAGTGAGAAAGCAATGAGGCCCCAGCCTGGGGAAGGCAAGGGTTAATTGTCAGTGCCTGGGAGCATCTGGAACTCTAGCTTCTAAGGGTAAGTCTCTACTACAATTAAAAACCCCACGGCCTGCACACTGAACCCAAAAATCTACACTGGAATTAAACAACCCCACAGCTCCAACCCCATGAGCCCAAGTCAGCTGGCACAGTACAGCCATAGGTGTCTAATTGACACCTCCGACTCAGGTTTGAACCCAAACACCCCTACTGTTCACACATTAATCTGTCTGACTTGATCAGCAAGCACTCAGAACCCAGGTCCTAGGAGCCTGCAAGGGAGTTGGGTCTGAGCCCGAGTTCCTCTGAGACCTCAGGTCCAAGCCCTGCCATTGTGTAAGGTGGATGCAACTCAAGCCACAGACTTGAGTCAGAAGGTCTGTGTGGTGCAGTACAGACATTTTTACATGGCTGTGAGACTTGGTCCAGCAATTTCAAACCCAGATTTACAATGCCATATGAATGCTCAAGTGCGGACTTGGAAACAGAGTCCACAAGAGTGGGTTCCACAGAACTGGAGTATAGACCTACCCTTAGAAACCTGTAGTATTTATAAAAGAAGGGAAGTCAGATCTTAGGAGCTTCTGGGAGTAGGGAAACAGTCCTGTGTGACCAAGGAAGTTCTAGCCCTCACAGGGGAAACACCACAAGAGAAGGAAAAGAGGGAGTAGTTGAAAGTGAAAGCTCTGGGTCAGTAATACTTTAACAAACTAATTGAGAGTTCTGATCAGGAAAAGCAAGAGCGGGAGAAACAGATCCTGGAGCTAAGAGCAAAGCATATTTCCATTTTTTCCCCTCAGTCTGATGAGGGAATGAGCTGAGGTGATCATATTCATGGGTAGTTTTCTTGTGTTGTATTATATTATGGTTTAATTTATATGATAGGTACCTGGAGCATAGAATGGTGCCTATAGCTATATTTTAATCAACTTGAAGAACAGTGTTGTAATGGCAGCAATAGAGGACTTGGAGCAATGCACAGAATGCAGAGACAAGGTGGGAGCACAGCTTGCAAAACCCATAGGGGCTTTGAGATCCAACTGGGGAAAAGGAGAAGCAGCAGTTGCTTCTGGATCACCTGAAGGAAACCCAAATCTGCTATGAGGCTTGAGAGAGTTAAATATACGAAAACTGACCTCCAGATTTCTGGGCCAGTTCTACAAAGTTAACCCAAGTTAGCAGATTGATACTCTGCAGAATGCAGGCAGTGGGGGACCTCATGTTAAGAAGCTGTGCTTTGAGGAGAGAAGGGATCCCAAAGAGTGTGGCCTCAGTACCAGATGACTGGAAGGTAGATAATGTAATGCTGATTTTTTTAAAGAAGGCTCCAGAGGTGATCCTGGCAATTACAGGCTGGTCAGCCTAACTTTAGTTCCAGGCAAATTGGTTAAAACTCTAGTAAAGAACAGAATTATCAGACACTGGATAAACATGATATGTTGGGGAAGAATCAACATGGCTTTTCTAAAAAAAAATCATGCTTCACCAATCTATTAGAATTCTTTGAGGGGTGACAACAAGCACATGCACAAGGGTTATCCAGTCAATATAGTGTAGGTGGACTTTCAGAAAGCCTTTGACAAGGTCCTTCACCAAAGGCTTTGAAGCAAACTAAGCAGACAAGGATAAGAGGAAAGGTCCAGTAAGTAAGAAAATGGATGAGTAAGTCATTAAAAGACAAGAAACAAAAGGTAGGAATAAATGGTAGGGTGACCAGATGCCCGATTTTATAGGGACAGTCCCGATTTTGGGGTCTTTTTCTTATATAGGCTTCAATTACACGCCCCCACACACCCGCTGTCCCGATTTTTCACATTTGCTGTCTGATCACCCTAATAAATGGCCAGTTTTCACAGTGGAGAGAGGTAAATAATGAGGTTCCCCCAACGATCTGTACTGTGACCTGTGTTGTTCAACATATTCATGAATGATCTGGAAAAGAGGGTAAACAATAAAGTAGTAAAAATTGCAGACGATACAAAATTACTCAAGATAGTTAAGTCCAAAGCTGACTGCAAAGAGTTACAAAGGGATCTCACAAAACTGGGTGACTGGGCAACAAAAAGGCAGATTAAAGTCAGTGTTGGTAAGTGAAAAGTAATGCACACTGGAAAAAATAATCCCACACAATGCACACAAAATGATGGCATCTAAATTAGCTGTTACTACTCAAGAAAGATCTTGGAGTGATCGTGGATAGTTCTCTGAAAACATCTGCTCAATGTGCAGCAGACATAAAAAAAAGCTAACAACATTAGGAACCATAAAGCCAGTATATAAATCCATGGTACACTCACACCTTGAATACTGCATGCAGTTGTGGTCACTCCATCTCAAAAAAGATACATTAGAATCGGAAAAGGTACAGAGAAGGGCAACAAAAATGATTAGGGGTATGGAACAGCTTCCTTATGAGGAGAGATTAAAAAGACTGGGACTGTTCAGCTTGGAAAAGAGACGACTAAGGGACGATATGATAAAGGTCTATAAAATCATGAATGCTGTGAGAAAGTGAATAAGGAAATGTTATATACCCCTTCACATAACACAAGAACCAGTGGTCACCTGATGAAATTAATAGGCATCAAATTTAAAACAAACAAAAGGAAGTACTTCTTCACACAAGGCACAGTCAACCTGTGGAACTTATTGCCATGGGATGTTGTTAAGGCCAAAAATATAACTGGGTTCAAAAGATAATTAGATAAGTTCACAGAGGATAGGTTCACCAATAGCTATTAGCCAAGATGGACAGGGACGCAACCCCATGCTCCGGGTGACCCTAAATCTCCAACTGCCAGAAGCTGGGACTGGAAGACAATTTAACTTGAAATTGCCCTGTTCTGTTCATTCCCTTTGAAGCATCTGGCACTGGCCACTGTCAGCAGACAGGATACTGGACTAGATGCACCACTGGTCTGACCCAATATAGCTGTTCCTATGTTCTTATGACTTAGGTTTGATACTGTTTTTCTGCTGTGGTTCTGAGGAAACAAATAGGTTTGGAGGATTTCTTCACAAATGTTACTCAGATGCACAGATTACTAAATGTACACTCAGATTCAATGCTGAACAAATTACTTAACTGCACTGGTGAGTAAACAAAGTGGAAATGGTGTAATTATTTTACAGAGAAATGAGGTGAACAGAAATAGCCAGCAATAGGGGCTGGCACAGGAGTTGCCCTGTTGTTCAGCAGAGCTAACTTGAAGTCTTTATTAAATTCTTAGCCTCTCTATTCCTTTGTGGATAGTGGGGCCTGGGAACAATGTCAGAAATCATACGGTATCTCAAAAGCTTACAATTTAGATCTGGCAAATTGTGTTGACTATTTGTTCTGAAATGCCGATATGAGAGAAGATATTTAACTTTTCGACTTGTGAGTTTAGGGAAAAATCTAAAACTAGCCAGTGGCTACCAAAGAGATGTGTCCCTTCTTTTCACATCTAAAGACACATGGTTCCACTTTGTCTTCTAGGTTCTGCCCTGTGCTGGGCCATCAGACAGCCAATCAGGCTCAACCCTGGCATTCCTGTCCGCTCCACCCTCTCTATGTCACCCTGTAAAGGGCTGTGTAGCTACAGGAAAACTGGGCTAATCAGGTCTTATACATTTGGATCCAGTTGATAGTTGTGAATCAGCACTCGTGGCTATTTTAATCAGTTCAAAGGAAACTTTAAAAGTTTACTAGGAAACTTTTTTAAAAAGCCATCACACATATATTTTAAATTAAGGCAGAACTCAACAGATGTCCAGCTCAGTCTGTGTTTTAATGCTTGTACAGCTAACCCGCACCCTGATTTTTAAACTATAGAAACTGTCAGGAAGCCAGACTATAGCAAGATGCTATTTTGCTTTATTGAAGAAAAATACATGCTTAAAACAGAAAAATACTACGATGAAGAAGGGGCACTGAGCATATACAATACATAGTATTTTGAAAATATGAAAGAGTCCTGCAATTCTATGTCCTCCTCATTCACTGACACCTTTGTGGATAATGGAAGCCTGTAGATCATGTTGATGATGGAATGTTCTGCTCATGTGTGGGTTTCTAGATATGATATCTACCTATGGGTAGATGGATCTTTCCAGACCATGCAGTTGGAGAAACTGTGACAATTTTTGAAGGAGTAGGAATCAAAATCTAGGACAACTTTCCTCTGTGTCTAAAGAATAACCAGTGATGGTAGGACACTGGATGATGAATGTACAGTACAAGTGACCCTTGACCGCTGTTACTTGTGCTCAGATAGCCCTGACAGTCCAGACTGGCCCAGGAAGGAAATGGTAGATAGGAAATCCATTCTTGGTTAGAAGCATAGAATCATAGAACTGGAAGGGACCGCAAGAGGTCATCTAGTCCAGTCCCTTGCACTCATGGCAGAACTAAGTATTATCCAGACCAGGGGTGGGCAAACATTTTGACTCAAGGGCCACATCTGGGAATAGAAATTGTATGGCAGGCCATGAATGCTCACAAAATTGGGGTTGGGGTGCGGAAGGGGGTGAGGGCTCTGGTTGGGGGTGCGAGCTCTGGGGTGGGGCCAGAAATGAGGAGTTCAGGGTGTAGGACCGGGCTCCGGGCTGGGGCGGCGGAGTGGCGGCGCTTACCTCAAGCGACTCTGGGAAGCAGCGGCATGTTGCTTCTTCAGCTCCTACACGGAGGCATGGCCAGGAGGCTCTGCACGCTGCCCCATCCACAGGCACTGCCCCTGCAGCTCCCATTGGAGCACCATAGGGGGCCATTGGAGTGTGTAGGAGCTGGAGGGGGGCCATGACGTGGCTTCCAGGAGCCGCGTGGAGCTGCCCCCGACCCTGCTCCCCAACAGGATCTTGAGGGCCATCTTAAAATGGCTGGTGGGCTGGATGCGGCCCACGGGCCATAGTTTGCCCACCTCTGATCTAGACAATCCCTGACAGGTGTTTGTCTAATCTGCTCTTAAAAAAATGACGGAGATTCCACAACCTCCCTAGGCCAGGGCAGCAGGTTTGTATAATTTTTGGAGGTGCCCAGAATGGGTCCGAGTCCCGTCCTTCCCCCACACATGCCTAAAGCTCTGAGAGGGAGTTTGGGTGCAGGAGGGGGTTTGGGATGTAGGCTCTGGGAGGGAGTTTGCATGCTGGGTGAGGGCTCTGGGCTGGGACAGGGGGTTGGGGTGTGGGGGGGGGTTGGGGTCCTGGGTGTGGAAGGGGGTTTAGGTGCTGGGTGTGGGCTCTGGGCTGGGACAGAGGGTTGGGGTGCAGGGCATGGGAGTTTGGGGTGCAGCAGGGCAAGCTGCCCTGGGACTGGGGGCCAGAGAGGCAGGGACTCTCGGGGGAGGTGCACGGGGGTGGCAGGCGGGGGCCGGGGGAGAGACCCAGCCCCGAACATTGGTGGAGACGGGCCGCCCGGGCCCTGAATTTGCTGGAGCCCAGGCACCATGGGCCCATACAACTCACCACTCCTGCCCTAGGCAATTTATTCCAGTGCTTATCTACCCTGACAGTTAGGAAGTTTTTCCTAATGTCCAACCTAAACCTCCCTTGCTGCAATTTAAGCCCATTGTTTCCTGTCCTATCCTCAGAGATAAATGAGAACAATTTACCTCCCTCCTCCTTTTAACAACCTTTTATGAACTTGAAAACTGTTATGTCCCCCTCAGTCTTCTCTTCTCCAGACTAAACAAATCCATTTTTTTCTTAATCTTCCCTCATAACTCGTTTTCTAGACCTTTAATTATTTTTGTTGCTCTTCTCGGGACTCTCTCCAATTTGTCCACATCTTTTCTGAAATGTGGAGCCCAGAATTGGACACAATACTCCAGTTGAGGCCTAATCAGTGCAGAGTAGAGTGGAAAAATTACTCTTGTGTCTTGCTTGCAAAACCCTTGCTAATACATCCCAAAATGCTGTTTGCTTGTTTTTGCAACAGCATGACTCATATTTAGCTTGTGATCTACTATGACCCCCAGATCCCTTTCTGCTGTACTCCTTCCTAGGCAGTCATTTCCCATTTTGTATGTGTGCAACTGATTGTTCCTTCCTAAGTGGAGTACTTTGCATTTGTCCTTATTGAATTTCATCCTATTTACTTCAGACCATTTCTCCAGTTTTTCCAGCTCATTTTGAATGTTAATCCTATCCTCCAAAGCACTTGCAAGCCCTCCCAGCTTAGTATCATCCGCAAACTTTATAAGTGTGCTCTCTATGCCATTATCTAAATCACTGAAGATATTGAACAGAACCAGACCTAGAACGTATCCAGTGGAGTCCTGAAGGGATATGCCCTTCCAGCTTGACTGTGAACCACTGATAACTTGTGCTCCATGTCTGTCATGAAGGTTGCAGAAGTTACAATAATTTCCACTTCTTGGTTAAACACCATATTTGGTGTGGAACCCAAACCAGCCATCAGCCACAGAATTAAGCTTATAATTATGCTAAAAGCGGCTGTTCGACCTCTCAGAGATAAACATTGCTACGTACCTGTCTATGCTCATGAGGGCATAAAAAATGCTACTGTAAAAACCTATGTAATAAATGCCAGACATTATTTTACACGCTGCATTTCTGAAAATCCATTGCTGTGAAACATAATGAGCTTGAAATGGGAGAAGGAAAACAAATAGCAGGTCAGAGAAGAATTAGGTACTGATCAATGTAAAGGCTTGAATATTATACCATTTTAACTATTCTGGTATAGTTAAAGCAATACACAACCTCCCAAATGTGGATGCAGTTATACTGGTATAGTTTACTTCCGTACAAGAGAGACAATAAGCTATATCAGTATAATGCGTCTTTTATACTGGTATCACTGCAACAACCACACGAGGGGGTTATATCGATATAACTATGTTGGTTAAAAAAAAAAGTTAGACCCCTAACTGACATAGTTATACTGGAATAAACATTGTGTGGAGGCCAGGGCTAAGCATAGCAGAATCTGTCTCTCTCTATGTATTAAAATACTGATAAGTATGGGTGGCAGGTGAACGCACCATTGGGGGAGGCTAGCCCCCGACCCCTCCTCCTCTTCCCTGCCCCTCCCCTTCTGCCCACTGTCTCCTGCTGGAGCCCAGAGCACCTCCCACCCAAGGTGGGTGACACAGCCGGAGTGCTCCCAGCTCCAGCCCCGGAGCGCTGGTGGGCAACGCAGCCAGAGCACCCCCAGCCCCGGAGTACTTGGTGGGGGGCATGGCTGGAGCACCCCCAGCCCCAGAGTGCCCCCAGCCCCAGAGCGCCAGCCCTGGGTTTTGTATGCACCGGCCCCAGCCTGCCTGCCCCAGCCTCTGGGTCACAGAAGAGCAGGAAGGGAGCTGGAAGCAGGCAGGAGGGAGCCTGGGGGTGGAGTGTGGGGGGGCGGGCATCCACACCAGTCTGTTTGGGGAGGCACAGCCTTCCCCTGCCTATGCTACTGGCTGCCCATGCTGATAAGATATGCAGTCTTACAGAAGTCAGTCTTCTGATTGGCTAAACCATCCCCTGGCATTATAGCTCAAAGAAACAATTTTACTCAAGCTGAGCAGCAGAGTTCTTTGTTTCATTTCAATTTTTCACTTTAGAAAATCAAACGCAATGTTTAGGGTTTCTCTCTGCATAGAGTCTGAAGAATTTCAGTTCATACCACTTAATAATATTAGGGTCAAGATTTTCAAAATAATTATTAGTGATTTTTGGGGTCCCTCAATTTTTGGATCCTTCATCCTGAGACACCTTAGAGAAGTCTGGTTTTCAGAATGTGCTAGACCACTAGGCCTGGATTCGCAGAAGGAATTAGGCTCCTGAATCCCTGTTTTAGGTAGGTGTGCTCAGATCATGCTTGACATCCTCTCCCAGCACAGGGGGCAGAATGCAGGGTACCAATAGGTGCAGGGCCCCACAGTGCCCTGCATAAGAGCCACACAGGGGCCACAGGGAAGCCAATAAGGAATGCCTGTACCCAAGGGCCTACAGACAGACCAACGGCGATGGGAAGGTCCAGAGGGGTTGATGGGACATCTCACTGGGGGGGAAGTCGAGGGAGATGCAGCTTCTCTCTGGCGAGGCGGGGTAACAGACAGTGGGAGATGAGATGGAGATTCACTGACAAGGGGTTTGGGAGCAGGGAGAGATAGGGCCATCAGACCCAAGGGTATCCATAGATATCATTATTAATTGGTTATTTTTGACACAGATCATCAGCTCCTGAGGGGAGTGGCGGGGGGGAGAGGGAAGGGACTTAAAGGAAGGAGATCTCCATGAGGATTTTCTCACATAAATCTATACTGTGCTATTGGGGAAGTGGGTTTTGTCCCTCTTAACCTGGCAGATTCCCTCTACCTCTGGAAAAGCTCTGAATGGTCCTGTTGAGGTGACTGAGCCTCCCATCTGTTCCAAAGTGGGAAAATGTATGAATCGAGGCTCCCCTTTGTGCCAGGTCAGGAGGGAGGGGACGGGAAATCAGGACTGTAATTTACTATCTAGACTGCTGTTGATGCCTGTCTTTCCTCATCCAAACTCCTAAACCTTTCGTGTGGCGTCCCATAGCAGTCAATCAGCATGTTATGTACAGAGAATCTCTATTTTTTTTTGTACACATCTGTTTTCATGCAAAGATCTTTAGTTAGAAACAAGAAGGAATGAGAGAAGAGCAATGCAATATGTCATCTAATTTAAGTCTCTACTATAATTCCAATGTAATTAACATATAATTCTAATATAATTATGTTTAATATTTATAAAGCAACAGAGATATGTAGAATCAAAGTATTTTAAAATATATGAAATATAAATAAATACAGTTCATCTGATTCTGATCTAATTAACACAGGTATAATCCCCTGAAATGAATAGGAGCTGCGGGTGCTTAGGATCTCTAAAGTTTAGGCTATTCTTATGCTGAAGATTCCCTCTCATTTTTACAACTTCCAAAACACACCGTTTTCTATGGAGGACCTCTTCTCCCTTCTCCCTTCTCCACCTCAGTTGGCCTAACAATCAAGTTGATATAGCATTGCTTTCTAGATTATCTAGAGACAAGTAGATTTCCAAACATGTCTCTCTTATTGACTATAGTTAGTTAACTACAGTTAAGATGACAGCATATTTAATATAGATGGATTTTACTTTTGACTAAGGAGGCAGGACTTGGTCTTTCAGTTTCTGTTGGTTTGGTATCTGTTCTACTATGTCCTATTCTTCCCTTGGTACCGATGTGTCCAAATGCTCTTTCCCTTGGTGGTGGAGACTGATGAGCATTTGTGATGTATATTTGTTTTATAGACTCCCAATGGCTACAGAATAAGTGCGGAGGCAAATTAGATAGTTTAAGAAATAGCATCGTATAGATGAGTAAACAGGAAAAGGTGAACATGAAAGGGTTTATAAATACCTTCTGCACAAACTACCAATCCCACATGTTCGCGGCCACTGGGAGCTGCGGGCGGCCGTGCCTGTGGATGGTCAATGTTAACAAACTGTCTCACAGCCTGCCAGCGGATTATCCTGATGGGCCAAGTGCAGACCACGGGCCGCACATTGCCCACCACTGGCCTAGAACAATGGGACCGCAATCTCAGTAGCTGCTCCTATGATGGAAAGAAATAATAATTTCATAAACACATTTCACTGGTCACTATCAAGCAGACAATACTTTATAAGGGTTAAGATATTATTCAGTTTATCTGATGAAAGTACCAAAGAATTTCCACTCACTATTTATCTTGATACTTTACTTTGGACATTTAAAAAGTCAAAGGATAATTTGTGTGTAATTTGATTTAAAAATGCTACAGTTTTCAATGAAATCAAATTTAAGCACACATTCTGGCACTTCTACCGTGGGAAATTAGATTTGATATTTGCTTCCTAAAATTGCAGGACTGGGTGATCCAGAGCACTGAAAGATACATTAACAGATTTAAGGTTGTGAGCTGAAGCCCAATGAAGTCAATAGAAGCCTTTCCATTCACTTCAGTGAACTATATACTTCCACCAAATGAAGAGGGGCTACTTCTCTTGGGTTTTGTACTAAACTCTACCATAGTCACCTGATTTTCTACAAAGCAGATTGCAACTCTCTAGACTGCTATATGCAAAAACATACAATGAAATATTGACATTTTGCAGTTAGTACAAACTAGAAATATATTTTCTAAAATACCTGCAAAAAATTCATTCCCCTCTTCTGCACAGACATTCTCAGTTAAGAAAGATTCTGAGGAGTAGGCTCTTCTATGCAAATTACAAAGGAAATCACTATTTGCATTTTTTTAAAAGATTGAGTTTAATTATTATTTTTAATAATTACTATATTATTGTGTACATTCAGAGGGATGATTGTTGAGCTGGGTGCATTAGATCTGTCTGCTTGTTGCTTCAAAGTAACCCAGGGATGCATATTTTAGGCATCTTTAGGAAATGCTGCCTGCAGAATCATCCCCAAAGCAACCCATATCCTCGCACAGTAAGTTCCCACAGTCGTTTTTTGGGATGATTCTACAGAAGCTGTCTCCTTGGCTTTTTACCCTCCTATCCTTTACTCACCTTCTGAAACTATAGAGCCATGAATGGGGAAACCTGCAGGGTACTTTTTGGTGGGGGTAAAGTATGAATTATGTTCTTATTGCACATCTTCCCATGCACTTTCCATGTGTACAGGCCAGTTTTGGTGGGTATTGTCGCAGATTCTGGCCTGGTCTGTGCACGTGGAGGGTGACTAGATGGTTTAGGATTCAATCTAACCAAAGCTTCAGGCCTTGGAGAAGGGAAGCTGTCACCAGCTCTTACCCCTTCAAGTCCCTGCCTCCTTCCAAATTGTTCTGTATGTACATTGTGTAAACAGAGTAAAAATATATATACACACACACACTGTCTGGGACTCAGAGAATCATACCAACACCAGGAAGAGGCAGGTCTACATGACTGGGGACTCTCTGCTATGAAGAAAAGACTGGCCTGTCACCAGAGCTGATCCAGAGAACAGAAGGGTGTACTATCTGCTGGGAGCTAAGATACAGGATCTAGACAAGAGGCTGAAGAGGATACTAATGGGAGCAGGAAAGAATCCACTGAGTGTCCTTCATGTGGGAACAAGTGATACAGCTAGATTCTTGCTGGGATGCATCAAGGGAGACTAAGGTCTTGTCTACACCGGCACTTTACAGCGCTGCAACTTTTTCGCTCAGGGGTTTGAAAAAACACCCCCCCTGAGCGCAGCAAGTTTCAGCGCTGTAAAGTGGCAGTGTAGACAGTGCACCAGTGCTGGTAGCTACGCCTCTCGTGGAGTTGGGTTTTTTTAGAGCGCTGGGAGAGCTCTCTCTCAGCGCTCTGCCGTGACTACACAAGCCACATTAAAGCGCTACCGTGGCAGCGCTGTAGCATTGCCAGTGTAGCCCTAACGTGTTTGTATACCAATGCAAAGAGTTTGGGTAACAAAATGGAGGAACTAGAACTACTGGTACAGGAAGTGAAACCAGATATTATAGGGATAACAGAAACATGGTGGAATGATAGTCATGACTAGAGTACAAGTATTGAAGAGTATGTATTTTCAGGAGAGACAGAAATAAAGGTCGTCGAGTACTAAGTTCCCTCTAAGCTGCATGGCCATGCAGCAGCCTATTAAGCACCACGCAGGCTCTCTGGGCTGTGGTGGGGAGAGATGCCTCTCCCCCAGCCCCGGACCTGCCACGGCGGGGACAGGCGCCTCTCCCCGCCAGCCCCAGCCCAGCCCTGGACCTGTTGCAGCTAGAGGGAATGGTGCCCCTCCCCCATCCCCAACCCAGCCCTGGACCTGCTGCAGTTGGGGGAGAGGCACCTCTCCCCCCCAGCTCAGGTGCTGCTGCGGGGAGAGAGAGCTGGGGGGAGTCCTCTCTCCTCACTATAGCCCTGGGGCAGCCTGCAACCCAAACCCCTCATCCCTGATCCCACCCCAGAGCTTGCATCCCCCTGCATTCCAACCCTCTGCCCGAGCCCTGAGCTCCTCATCCTTGGCCCCACCCCAGAGCCTGCACCCCCAGCTGGAGTCCTCACCCCCTGCACCCAATCCTCTGCCCCAGCCCTGAGCCCCCTCCCACACTCCAAGCACCTCAACCCCACCCCTGCCACATGAATTTTGTTATGTGCACGAATACAGAGGTGATGTGTCACACATCACCCCCATATTGATGCACAGAACAAAATTCATTCCTCACATGTATGGGAAAAATTGGAGGGAACACTGGTGGAGTAGCATTATAAATGGTGAGTTAGACTGAAAAGGAATTTGAATGGATGGAATGGATAAAACAGAATTTGTTGGGGTCTAAATCACTTTGGGAGAAGAAAGGTAAGAGAGGCTCTGCTGGGATAATGCTTAAGGTCTGCTACAGACCCCGAGGATCCAATTTTGTATATGGATAGAGACCTCTTTAATATTTTTAATGAAATAAATACTACTGGGAATTGTGTGATTATGGGAGCCTTTAATTGCCCAGATATATATTAGAGGACAAGTGCTACTAATAATGGTAGGGCCCAGATATTCCTAGATGTGATAGCTGACAGATTCCTTCACCAAACAGTCACTGAACCAACAAGAGGAGATGCCATTTTAGATTTAGTATTGGTAAGTATCAAGGACCTCATAAAAGAACTGGTTGTAGAGGACAGCCTTGGGTCGGGTGATCATGAGCTAATTCAGTTTAAACTAAATGGAAGGATAGACAAAAATAGGTCTGCATCTAAGGCCCTTGATTTCAAAAGGGCAAACTTAGAAAAATTAAGGGAATTAGTTCGGGAAGTGGGCTGGACTGAAAAACTCAAGGATCTGAATATGGAGGAGGCTTGGAATTACTCTAAGTTAAAGTTGCAGAAGCTATTTGAATCCTGAATCCCAAGCAAGGGTAAAAAATGTATAGGAAAGGGTTGCAGACCAAGCTCGATGAGAAAGCATCTCAAACAGGTTATTAAGAGAAAGCAGAAAGCCTACAAGGAATGGAAGGTGGGATGGATCAGCAAGGAAAGCTACCTCTTGGAGGTCACAAAATGTAGGGAAAAAGTGAGAACTGCCAAAAGCCAAGCAGAGTTGGACCTTGCAAAGAGAATTAAAACAATAGTAAAAGGTTCTATAACCATATAAATAAAAATAAAACAAGTAAAGAAGAAATGGGACTGCTAAGCCTTGAGGATGGGGTGGAGATTAAAGTTAAACTAGGCATGGCCCAACACCTAAACAAATACTTTGCCTCGGTTCTTAAAAAGGGTAATGAGGAACTTAGGGGTAGTGGCAGGGTGGCTAATGAGAACAAGAATATGAAAGCAGAAATTACCACATTCGACATGGAAATCAAACTCAAACATCTTAATGGGACCAAATCAGGGGACCCGAATAATCTCCATCCAAGAATATTAAAGGAACCGGCACATGAAATTGGAAGCCCAATAGCAAGCATTTTTAATGAATCTGTAAACTCAGGGGTCATACCCTATGACTGGAGAATTGTTAATATAGTACCTATTTTTAAGAAAGGGAAAAAAAGTGACCCTGGAAACTGGAGGCCCGTTAGTTTGAACTCAATTGTATGCATGATCTTGGAACACATTTTGAAAGAGAAAGCATTTAAGGACATAGAGGTAAATGGTAATTGGGATAAAATACAACATAGTTTTAGAAAAGATAGATCATGCCAGACCAATCTGATCTCTTTCTTTGAGAAGAGAACTGATTTTTTTAGACGAAGGAAATGCAGTAGATCTAATCTACCTGGATTTCAGAAAGGCATCTGATACAGTTCCACATGGGAAATCATCAGTTAAATTGGAGAAGATGGGATTAATATGAGAATTGAGAGGTGGATAAGAAACTGATTAAAGGGGAAACTACAATGGGTCATTCTGAAAGGTGAACTGTCAGGCTGTAAGGAGGTTACTAGTGGAGTTCCTCAGGGATCGGTCTTGGGACCAATCTTATTTAACATTTTTGTTAATGACCTTGGCACAAAAAGTGGGAGTGTGCTAATAACATTTGTGGATGACACCATGTTGGGAGGTAGTGCCAATATGGAGGAGGACCAGAATATCATACAAGATCTGAAGGACCTTGAAAACTGGAGTAATACAAATGGGATGAAATTCAAAAAGTGCAAGGTCATGCATGTAGGAACTAACAACAAGAATTTTTGCTATAAGTTGTTGGAAGTGACAATGGAGGAGAAAGACCTAGGTGTATTGGTTGATCACAAGATGACAATGAGCCGCAATGTGATGTGGCTGTGAAAAAAGTCTAATGCAATCCTAGGATGCATCAGGTGAGGTATTTCCATTAGAAATAGGGAAGTGTTATTGCCCTTATACAAGGCATTGGTGAGACCTCATCTAGAACACTGTGTGCAATTCTGGTCTCCCATGTTTAAGAAAGATCAATTCAAACTAGAACAGGTGCAGACAAGAGATACTAGGATAATCGGAGGTGTGGAAAACCTGTTCATTTCTGATTTCAGTGAAGGGGTGGAGGAGACCTGGCTAAGCATGCTCAGAAAATATTTGGCTCCCACTTAAAAGGGAGAGGCATTTGAATTCTTCACCACTCCCACTGCCCCAGACCAACTTGAAAGCACACACGCTTCTGAGCAAAGCAGACAGTGCTCTGCATAACAAGGCCATGCTTACTGCAGTATGTTCATAGGCCTGAACATGTAGCTTACAATATTTTTTTAGATTTTTGGAGCTGGATGTTTGGGCTGCTTTGAGACAAGCCTCTTGAATATCAGCTTTCACCCAAGAGGGGACTGGAGATGGCATCTTTTAGCCATTCAAGTGTCTGGGTGCTGGTATGCCTAGCTGATATTTCCTAAATTGTGCTTTCAGGGACCCTTCAAGCAAGAGGGACTCAGAATTGCATCCCTGACTCATTCAGTTCTGCCATCACAGATCATTGCTCAATGAGCATGTTGTGTTTGAAATGATCCCAAAGGGGGATTTAGTCAAAAACTGCTCATAGCAGTCAGAATAAATGTTGCAAAACTACAAAACAACAGTGACTTATCAGAGGGTGGAGTTTCCCTCAGCAGCAGTGAGAACAGCTCACAGAACAAAAATGAACCCTCCTTTCCAGAGTCCAAACACAAGGCTTCCCCTTTCCAATGTATAAGCAGGTAAAACAATTGGAGGCCCCACTTTAACAGGTGTCAGGGTTCTTTGATTTCAGCTGTATTGGTCATGTGGCTGGTGATCTGGATAAGGTCTGGTAGGTGTGCCCTACAGAGCATGCTAGGTTAAGAAATAAGTAGAAATTAGGTTTTGTTTAAGTTAGGCTAAGAATAGAGGAGTGTGGGAAACTGAATCTGTTAGCATGAGTAAAAGATAAGTTGGAGACAGTAAGATGGGAAAATTGAAGTTAGTAAGGACACGACCCAGGGTTACATTGTGGCAAGGTTGGGGCATAACTGGTTTTAGCAGAGCTTTTCATGAGTGTTTCTGAGAATTTTGAATGTAAATTAAAATGCTATTTGTATTGATAGCATGGGAAGGACATTGGTGCAGCTGTTAATTTAAATGGTATGTACGTAGAGGGCCAATAAAGAGGTGGTGGAAATGTGAACATGGAAATGGATAGGTTTACTGTTAATTAGTATTATACTAGACTATAAAAGGAGAGAGAGCTCCAATTAACACCAAAAGGGTTAGAAATGTTAAGATGGCTAAGTAGGCCAATTAAGTGCCCATGCTGCACCTGGAGAAGGAGACAGGGAGCAGGGATTTAAGTAGAACAGGCTCAGCTGGGCAGGGACAGATGAGGTCCATATAAGCCTGGAAGCTGGCAAGAGAAGGGGTAAGAGGGAAAGCATCTTCAGGGAGAAGGGAGGTGTGTTTGGGGCTAGAGGCAAGTAGCCGACAGTTGTTTATGCTCCTTTCTATTTTTATCACTAGGATTTAACAGCCACTTTTTCAAGGATGCCTTTTTGCCTCTCACTGCTTCTTTTACTTTATTTCATCATGGTGGCACTTTCTGGTTCTCTTACTATGTGTTTTAATTTGGGGTATACATTAAAGTTGGGCCTCTATTATGGTGTGTTTTAAAAGTTTCCATGCAGCTTGCAGGGATTTCACTTTTGGAATGGTACCTTTTAATTTCTGTTTAACTAACTTCCTCATTTTTGTGTAGTTCCCCTTTCTGAAATGAAATGATACCATGGTGGGCTGCTGTGGTGTTTTCCCCATCACAGAGATGTTAAATTGAATTACATTATGGTCATTATTACCAAGCGGTTCAGCTATATTCACCTCTTGGACCTGATCCTGTGCTCCACTTGGGACTAAATCAAGAATTGCCTCTCCTTTTGTGGGTTCCAGGACTAGCTGCTCCAAGAAGCAGTCATTTAAGGTGTCAAGAAACTTTATCTCTGCATCCTGTCCTGAGGTGACATGTACCTAGTCACTATGGGGATAGTTGAAATCTCCCATTATTATTGAGTTTTCTATTTTTATAGCCTCTCTAATCACGCTGAGCATTCCACAATCACTATCACCATCCTGGTCATAGTAGGCCAGTAGTATATCCCTACTGCTATATTCTTATTATTGAAGCATGGAATTACTCTCCATAGAGATTCTATGGTACAGTTTTGTTCATTTAAGATTTTTACTTCATTTGATTCTATGCTTTCTTTCACACACAGTGCCATATCCCCCCCGTAGCTCAACCTTTGCTGTCCTTCTGATATATTTTGTACCCTGTATTACTGTGTCCCATTGATTATCTTCATTCAACCAGCTTTCTGTGATGCCTGTTATATCAATTGCCTCATATTATGTGAGGATATCTAGTTCACCCATCTTATTTAGACTTCTAGCATTTGTATATAAGCACTTAAAAATTATCACTTTTTAGCTGTCTGCCATTTATGTGATGTAATTGCATGGGATGTATTTTCATTTGACTGTTTCTCATCAGACCCTACCCATACTTTATCATCTTCCATCCTCTCCTCCTTACTAGGACATAGAGAATCTCAATTAATAGATCCTCCCCTAAGGGATGTCTTTGGCTGAACCATATGCTCCTCTGCACCTGTCGGCTTTCCCCCAGCCCTTGGCAGAGCTATCCCTAGGGTACGGGAAGAGGAGCCCCCTACCAACCCTCCTTCCCCCAGTGCCTTCTGCCCGCCTGCGGGCCCCGTCGATCAGTGCTTCCCCCTCCCTCCCACTGCCGATTAGCTGTTTCATGATGTCTGGAGGTGCTGGGGGAGGGAAGAGGAGGGAGGGTGCTGTGCGCTCAGGGGAGTGAGCGGAATTGGGTGGGAAGAGATGGGATGGGGCCTTGGGGAAGGGGTGGGGTGAGGGAGGGGCCTAAGTGGAGCCAGAGGCAGGGAGCTCCTCAACTATGTGCTGGGACCTACACCTGCCTAGGGATGGCCCTGATCCTTAGTTTAAAAACTGCTCTACAGAAAGAAAGCACAAAGGGGAGGAAAAGAGTGAGAGGTGTCTCTTGCTTGTGTGAGTGCCTCAGGAGCTGTGCAGTCTATAAAAGTGGTGGAAAGCAACACTGTAAATACATCACATGAGGTGTTCTACAAGAAAAAGGTCACTGACCTGTTTGCAACTTGAAAAGAGACAGGAGCCATACCTCTCACAGAGCCAGAGAGAGAAACCCGGATGCTAGATCACCAGTACTGTACTACCGACTAATAAATACTTGTGTAACCCTCCGGAGAAGTGTCTCTAGAACAGCTGGTCAGAAAATGTATTGATTTTTTTCAACCATAAGAAAACTTTGACAAAAAAATCACTTTTATCAAAACTTTCCATGGAAAACTTCCAGTTTTTGAAGAAAAATTTGAAACCATAATATTTTGTTCAAAACCTAAAATATTTGTTTCTGAAATGCTGCTATGGTACCTCATAGGTGTTGTAGTTCGGCTGCCTCATTTTCCTCTTTAGCCCAGAATCCCGATTTGGACCACATCTTTTATGAAATACCATGGTGTCTCTTCTTGGTGAGGGAGACCAAACATCATGGGAGTCTCATGATTGCCGTGTATCATGAGAGATGTAGTCCATCTGAGGAGCATATACAGTATATATTTCCAACTTTAACTCTGACTAAACATGGAGAATAGAGTGGGACATAGAAATATGTAAATGGAGTGCTTCACAATTTCTAACTACGTAAAGTCTTTGGAGAAATGGAAGTACTGCAATTAAATCACAGTATATTTCTACTCTTTGTAGAGACATGAGAAATGACAACAAGAAGTCAGAATTAAAGTTAGAAATATATTTCAGGTCATTAATTGGTAACATTACAGTAATTGTAATGATATTTTAAAAATGAAAGGTGGGATTGGTGAAAAAGATTGGACTATTTCTTGACACAGTTAATTATTTGACAATTCCTCACCTGTATATTTTTTCTAGATTTTAAGGCACTGTGGTGTTCTTTAAAAATGTGCTTACAGCAGAGTAGAGTCAGCATGACCCAACCTTGAGAGAGCTATGTTTTGAGAACACAAGTGAGAAAATACAGGAATGGGCAAAACATAATATAAACAAACTGTTGATCATTACTGTATGCCTTTTCACCCGCTTCTAACGTGAGCCCTGCTTCTACAAATCTTGCGTTATTACAGCTAGAGTTAGCCTGACTCTTGCTCACATAGAGGCCTGCATCCAAATTCCCTCTACCGACTTCCACATTGGTGGTGATTTGTTCTGCTCATGTGTGGGTTTCTAGATAGGATCTCTGCATGTGGGTAGTTGGATCTTTTTTACTCCGTGGGAGGAATTGCTGGAATTTTTGAAGGAGCAGAAGTCAAAATCCAGGACCAACTTTCCTCTGTCCCTAAAAAATAAACAGTGGAGGTAGAACACTTGGCTAAGTCAATGCTAATAAGTTTTATTGGGCAATCACTATATTTAAATGAACGCAGTTAGAATGTATGCCTGGGCAGGGAGTGGGAAAGCTTACAGAACTCTGTCACTATCAGAATAGCCCAATACTTGAGTGGGCAAGGAGTGAGAATGATTGGCTGAATTGCTACTAGAAATGCGACGGATGCAGGTTTGGAATATTTTTTTAAGGTGAGCTTTAAACATCTCGCCAGCAAAAGCATAGATCACCGGGTTCAGGCAGCAGTGGATAAAGGAGATTGATTCAGTCAGCTGCAGGGCCAGCGCCAGCCTTTGGCTCGTCTCGCAATCATTGATGATGATCAAGTTCTGCAGAGAGTCTAGAAAAAGCACAATGTTGAAGGGAGCCCAGAAAAGGAAGAAGATGACCACGATGATGAAAATCAGCTTGATGGCTTTGATCTTGTTCCGGTTTTTGCAGCTCTGTAGATTTTTCAGGATGTGGAAGTAGCAGTAAATGAGGATGCTGAGGGGGATCAAAAGGCCCAAGATGTTGACTTCAAACTGAGTGAAAAATCGCCAGGTCTCTTGGCCTGGAGGATATTTGGGGACACACTCGAGAGACTGTTCAATTTCCACTTCTTGGTTAAATGCCATATTTGGTATGGCAGCCAAACCGGCCATCATCCACAGGAGTAAGCTTATCATTATGCCACAAGTGGCTGTCCGAACTCTCATAGCATAGACAGCATGAGCGATTGCTATGTACCTGTCTATGCTCATGAGGGCTACTGTAAAAGCCTATGTAATAAATGCCAGCCATTATTTTACACACTGCATTTCCGAAAATCCATTCTTCTGAAGCATAGTGAGCTTGAAATGGGAGAGGAACAACAAAGAGCAGGTCAGAGATTGCAAGATTGAGCAAACAGACGTCGGTCATGGTGGTGACTTTCTTCCTGGTCAAGAGTACACATATGACCAAGGCATTTCCCACTAGGCAGAAGACAAACACCAGGCAGTAAACGATTGGAAGAAACAGTGATTTAAACCTGCTGAAACCATTGCCTTCACTGCAAGGAGAGGTACCTTCATCATACACATAGTTATATTCTGTGGTGTTTGGGATGTTTGGGAAAGGGCTTGTCATAGTCATCTTTAAGACCTGTGCACAAAAAGGAGATAATTATGATTATGGATATGGAAGGGTTGCAGAAGATCGCATTTTGCCATTGTTACTCACGCTGAATGAAATCAATGTGACTGCTTGAGGACTAAGGTACTGATCAGTGTAAAGGCTTGGCATAATTTTGTGTTTCGACATTTTATCTAAACTGGTTAGATAAAGCAGTGCAAACCTTTCATGTGGCATCCCATAACAGTCAATCAGCATGTTATGTACAGAGAATCTCTTTCCAAAAAATAAAGATCTATTTTCATGCAAAGATCTTTAGTTAGAAATAATAAGGAATGACAGAAGATCAATGCATTTATGTTGTCTAACCTAAGTCTCTGCTATAATTCCAACATAATTAACATATCATTCTATAATTATGTTTAATATTTATAAAGCAAGAGATTATGTAGAATAAATATGCCATGTGAAATAATATATAAATATAATTCATCTGATTCTGATCTCATTTACACCCATATAATCCAAGAGCAATTTTACTAAAATGAACAGGAGATGCAGGTGCTCAGCATCTCTGAAGTTTAGGCTATTGTTATGCTGCTGATACCCTCTTCTCATCTTTATGACTTCCAAAATTCACTGTTTTCCATGGAGGATCTCTTCTCCCTTCTCCACCTCAGCTGGCCTAACAATCAAGTTGAAAAAGCATCGCTTTCTAGATTATCTAGCGACAAGTGTCTCTCAAGGTGTGTCTCCCCCTTGTCAACTATAGTTAGTTAACTACAGGTAAGATGACAGTATATTTAATATAGATGGCTGTTACCTTTGACTAAGGAGGCAGGACTTGGTTTGGTATCTGTTCTACTGTGTCGTCTTCCTCCCTTGAGCACAGATGTGCCCAAACGGACTCTTCCCTTGGTGGTGGAGACTGATGAGCGTTTGTGATGTACAGACTCCCAACAGCTACAGAATAAGTATGGAGGCAAAACTGCTAGTTCAAGAGATAGTATAAGATAAATGAGTAAACAGGAAAAGGTGAACATGAAAGGGTATATAAATAGTTTCTGTGAGAAAGTATCAACCTCACACTCTCTGAAGTGAATAGGTCTACGCATGTGAGCAGGTGCTCTCCAGTGTGTGCAAGGTTGCACAGTTGACTCTCTTGCCTTTAGCAAAAAAACAAACCACTATGGCCACCTCCATAATAGAAACTAAGACCCCTTAAAACCTATGCCAGGGACAAGTAGTGCCAATGTACTGCAGGTGTAAATTGGTGTAGCTCTGTTGAAGTCAATGGAATTACACCAATTTAGAGAAGCTGAAGACCCAGCATGTAATTTCCTAAAAATATATTTGGTTTCTATCTTGTAACTGATATCAGCTGACATGCTGGACCTAGCCATGTAGTGTGTTTTACACATCTGTCTATTAGTGATGTACAAACTGGTTTTAATGAGATACAAACACACACACCTGCACATATCTTCAACCATTTTTGAAAACTGTTTTATTTGACGTTGAGAGATTTGCTTATTTGTTTGAGTACATCTTGGTGCATGCAGTACATGTGGTTTGGGACAAAATACTGGCCCAACTGGAATCAGGATTGGCTTCAAATTATGATTGTTTTATATAGTGCTGTAAAGATGTATGGGACTTTACAAACCAAATAAACACACTCTGTTCATCCACAGATCTCAATGATGGGTAAGTATCATTCTCTGTATTTTACTGTGAGCGGAGAGGTGAAATGTCTAGCTTAAGTGGGCAAGTGAGTGGTAGAGCCAGAAGAAGTAGTATTAATTTGTATGATGGTAACATCCAGAGGCCCCAGTGGAGATCGCTGGTATGCGCTGCATAAACACATACTGAAAAACTGTCCCAAAGAGCCTACAGTCTAAATAGGTAAGATGGACAAAGCGGAAACAGGCACAGAAGTGAAGTGATTGGATAAAGCTCACACCATATGTCAATGGCAGAGCTAGGAGCAGAAACCCAGTTGCCTATTTCACAGTGCATGGTGCTATCCACTGGGCCATTCTCGTTTCGGTAGGCTCCTGTTAGGGTTTTCTCCCCACTCTAAACTTTAGGGTAAAGACGTGGGGACCCGCATGAAGAGCTCCTAAGCTTATTTTTACCAGCTTAGGTTAAAACCCCCAAGGTACAAAATTCCCTGCACCCTGAGAAATGCTTTTTCCACTGCCACCATCAAGTATTTTAAACAGGAATTCAGGAAAGGAGACCACTTGAAGTTCCCTTCCCCCCCCCCCAAATACCCTCTCAAGCCTGTACCCCCCTTTCCTGGGAAGCTTGAGAATAATCTCTTAACCAATTGGTTACACAGTGATCTAAAAAACCCACCCCCGGGGTTTTAACACCATAGAAAACAGTCAGCTTCTTAAAAGAAGGATTTTATTAAAACAAAGAAGGTAAAATCAGCTCTGTAAAATCAGGATGGTAATTATTCTACAGGGTACTCAATTTTCAAACTCAGAGGGATTCCCCCTCTGGACAAACCCTTAAAGTTACAGGGGGAAAAAAGGAATAACCCCTCCCTCTCACACAGGGAACGTACCAAGCAAAAATAAACAGAAATCTACTCGCTATGCTATTTAAACTTACTTTAGAAAAGTGAGGATTTGATGAAAAGGTGACTGGTTCCTTTTGACTCCAAGATCACTCTAAGTCTGACAAAAACCCACACACAAAGCTTTCCCCCTCCCAAGATTTGAAAGTATCTTGTCCCCTTATTGGTCAGATGCCGGCCAGGTCAGGTGTCGGTCTGGTTACTTGCATTTTTTAACCCTTTACTGATAAGAGGATTATTTATGACACGCCCCCCAAATTACCAATAGTGTGAAACACTGGCTGTGATTTTTTTCTGGAGCTTTAAAAGAAAACAAAAGTAATAAGACACATGCATTTTTAAATATACTAATAACTGGATAAAGATTAACAATATTTTTTACATTGCAAAGACGATTTTAACCAGTTGGTTTTGGGAAACTGTCACGGGAGAGTGCATTAGCCACTTTGTTAGAAGCTTCTGAAATGTGTTGTATTTTAAAATTAAAATTTTGGAGAGCTAAACTTCACCAAAGAAGTTTTTTGTTATTTTTTTTGGCGGTATTAAGCCACTGTAGTGCAGCATGGTTGGTTTGCAGGTGGAAACGCTGTCCCCAAACGTATGGGCATAGCTTTTTTAGAGCATAGACAATGGCGTAACATTCCTTCTCACTGATTGACCAGTGGCCTTTTTTTTTTTTTTTTAGACAGCTTTTTGCTGAGAAATACGACAGGATGGAATTTTTGATTTGGTTTTTTTTTTTTTGCATTAAGACTGCTTTCACACCACGCTTGGACGCATTTGTGGTTACTAGGAACGGTTTATTAAAGTCCGGGGCCCTTAGCACCGGGTCAGACATGAGTGTTGCTTTAAGCTGGTTAAAGGCCTTTTGACACTTATTAGTCCACTGAACTGCATTTGGCTGGGGTTTTTTTGGTTAGGTTAGTTAAAGGGGCGGCGATTTGGCTGTAGTGCAGTACAAATCGCCTGTAATATTCGGCCAAGCCTAAGAAAGATTGGACCTGTTTTTTTGACTTTGGGACAGGCCACTTTTGGATAGCCTCCACCTTGGCCTGTAGGGGGTTAATAGTTCCTTGACCCACCTGGTGTCCAAGGTAAGTCACTCTGAGGCCTATTTGACACTTTTTAGCCTTAACAGTTAGTCCTGCCCCTTGTATGCACTTGAAGACCTTCTGGAGATGCCTTAGGTGTTCGGCCCATGAGTTAGAAAATATGGCCACATCGTTAAGATAGGCAACTGTCGATTTTTCCAATTTTGCTAGGAGACTATTTACCAGTTTTTGGAATGTGGCGGGTGCATTCCGCAGCCCGAAAGGGAGCACATTAAATTCATACAGCCCGACATGGGTGATGAAAGCTGACCTTTTTTTGGCGGATTCCTCTAGCGGTACCTGCCAGTACCCCTTGGTTAAGTTTAAGGTGGAGATGAACTGGGCACGTCCCAGTTTTTCCAATAGTTCATCGGTGCGAGGCATTGGATAGTTGTTTGGGCAAGTTACAGCATTTAGCTTACGGTAGTCCACGCAAAAGCGTATTTCCCCATCCGGTTTGGGGACTAGAACCACTGGAGAGGCCCATGCACTGCTAGAGGGACGGATTATACCCATCTGTAGCATGTTTTGAACCTTTTGTTTCATAGCAGTTTTGGCGTGAGGAGCCACTCGGTAAGGTTGGGCTCTAATTGGGTGGGCATTACCTGTGTTAATGGAGTGGTATGCCCGTTTGGTCAGTCCTGGGGTGGCTGAGAACATTGGTCCGAATTTAGTGCACAGCTTTTGGATTTGCTGGCGCTGCATACGTCCGAGGGTCATTGAGAGGTTTACCTCTTTTATGCCACCGTCATTTTTTTTTTTTTTTTATAGTAGACACCTTCAGGCCACTTAGCGTCTTCTGCTCCCTGGGCAGTAAACTGACAAACCTTTAATTTTGGGGGGAAAAAAGGCTTTAGAGAATTAACATGGTACACTTTAGGCTTGAGAGTTGAGGTGGGGAATGCTATGAGATAGTTAACAGCTCCCAGGCGTTCTTGGACCGTAAATGGCCCTTTCCATGACGCTTTTATTTTATGGGCCTGGAGCGCCTTTAAGACCATGACCTGGTTTCCTACTTTAAAGGAACGCTTTTTGGCATGTTTATTATACCAGGCCTTTTGCTTTTTCTGAGCCTTTTTTAGGTTTTCTTTAGCAAGGGCTAAAGAGTTTTGGAGAGTGTTTTGTAGGTTGCTTACAAAGTTCAGTATGTTCGTTTTCGAAGCAGGCGTAAACCCCCGCCATTGCTGTTTTACCAACTGTAATGGCCCTTTAACCTTGCGACCATACACAAGTTTAAATGGTGAAAATTTTAAACTGGGATGTGGTACAGCCCTGTAGGCAAAGAGCAACTGCTGTAACACTAGGTTCCAATTGTTGGAGTGCTGATTTACGAATTTACGTATTATGGCTTTCAAAGTTTTATTAAACTTCTTCACCAGACCATTTGTTTGATGGTGGTAAGGGGTGGCAACCAAGTGGTTCACCCCATGAGCTTTTAACAGGCTTTTTATGCTTTTTGCCAGGAAATTAGTTTCCGAATCAGTAAGGATGTTGGCGGGCCAACCTACCCTGGCAAATTTTTTTGTTAATGCCTGGCATACACTTTTAGCCCGGGTGTTGCTTAGAGCTACTGCTTTTGGCCATCGGGTGGCAAAAATCCATGAAAGTCAGTATGTACTGCTTTCCTTTGGGTATCTTTTTTTGGGAAAGGACCCAGAATATCCACAGCTACCCGCTGAAATGGAACTTCAATTATGGGGAGTGGCCGGAGAGGGGCTTTGACCTGGTCTTGGGGCTTTCCCACTTTTTGGCACACCTTACTAGACCGGACATAGGTAGAAACATCCTTGCCCATTCCCTCCCAGTGGAATGACCTCCCCAAATGGTTTTTGGTTCTGTTCACCCGAGCATGACCACTAGGATGATCATCGGCTCAGCTCAAGAGCTTTACCCGGTACTTAGTCGGAACTACCAACTGTCTTTGAGGACGCCAGTCTTCCTGGTGTCCACCAGAAAGAGTCTTCTTATATAGAAGTCCTTTTTCTATAACAAACCGGGATCGATTAGAAGAGCTGAGAGGCAGTGGGTTGCTCCGTCCCACTGTCCAAGTTCTCTGGAGGCTTTCATCTGCTTCCTGCTCGGCTTGGAACTGTTTCCTAGATGCTGGAGACATTTGTCCTATTGAAAAAGTTTTTCCTAATATCCAACCTAAACCTCCCCCCTGGAACTTGAGACCATTACTCCTTGTTCTGTCATCTTCTACCACTGAGAACAGTCTAGATCCATCCTCTTTGGAACCCGCTTTCAGGTAGTTGAAAGCAGCTATCAAATTCCTCCTCATTCTTCTCTTCTGCAGACTAAATAATCCCAGTTCCCTCAGCCTCCTAGTTCAATTTTCAAAAGTGGCTTTGGCATGTAAATGCGTAAGTCCCACTGACTTTCAGTAAGACTTAGGAGTCTAAGTCTTAAGTCCCTTTTGAAAATGGGACTTAGGTGTTTTTAAAAGCTAACCCTCTATATATAGGGGGAGAGGAATTAAAAGTGACAGAGTGTGTGACATTGGGAGCTAGGGAGGAGAGTGAAGTTATCAAAGGCAGAGGAGAAGGATTAGGAAGAAAGACAAGCAATTCAGCTTTGGAAGGGTAGAGTTTATGATAGCAGAGAGTCAAGTGGAGCTGTGAGACTGGACAGAGCTAGAGGGTAGGGTAGAGACTAGAGCAGGGTGATATTTTTTGGCTGAAACAATTTTAGGCAAAAAATGCAGGTTTGGTGACATTAACAAGTTTTGTGAATTTGTCTTGGTTTCACCAAATAGTTTGTGGTTAAAAACAAAACTTTTCATTGACACTTGAAACACAACATTTAGATTTTTCTGATCTGAAACAACTTTTTGTTTTTAAATGTCCTACAATTTTCTTTAAAAAAAATCCACACCCCCAGAACCGTCAATGCATGAAACATTTCATTTCAGATTAGATGAAATGTTTCATTTGACCCAAAATGATTTTCTTTTCATTTGTGTTTACAAAATTGCCAGTGAATCAAAACAATCAGTTATTCTGCTCTAGTAGAGAGAGATATTTGGGAATCATTGGCATAAAGGTGGTAATTAAAACTGTGGGCGCAGATGGAAGTCACCAGGGAGAGAATATCATGGGAGAACAGGAGAAAGGGATGCTGCTGCCTATTGATCATGCTGTTTCTATGAGGCCAAGAGTGGACAAAAGACAAAAATGTGTTAATCCACAAGCCAGTAAGTAGAGGTGGGAAGAACAAGCAGTCGCTGAAGACATCATGGTATTTGGCATACTTCCACTTTAATTACTGTATAAGGAATACTGCAAATGCGAAAGTATTCCAAAGTAAATTTTTCAGGGAGGTAAATATTAGAGGTCAGATCCTCAGCTGCTGTAAGTCAGTTTAGCTCATTGTAATTACTGGAGCTATGTCCATTTACACAAGTTGAGGATCTAGCCGTGTGCTGAGATTCTGGCCCTAGAATTGCAATGGCACCCACTGAACTCCAGTGCTGACCACAAAATGAGAACAGTTGCTGCAAAAAGGTGTTGTCTTTGTAGAAAGACTCTTAAACCTCTTCTTCCTACACAGTGATTTGTTTTGTCGCAAAAAGGAAATTGTGGTTGTGACAGCAGATATTTTCAAGTATGTCTCTGACCTCAAGGACAATTACTTTATAAACTCTTAGCTACGCTGTCTAACAATGGTATTTCTAAGGCACCTCTCACTTGTATACCATAGAACATCCCCAGGCTGTTTCTTGGCAGCAACTGGGGAGCGATTAAAACAAAAAACAAAATCAGACAACTTTCTTTATATGAGGTTTACCAGTAAGTGGCTAAATATACCCCGAATCAGCTTGCCACTGCAGCAATCAACTAGAAAACAGCAGAAATGTTTACTTTGATCTATTGCCTGGCTTCCATTGGTTTCCAAAGACTGCTATTCCATGCCAGTCTCCCCCAAGAACAAAATCACCCTCTGCAGTTACTAGGTATTGTATTTCTGACAGTTGGTTACTCAAAGTATGGCACTTTCACTCTTGCAGTACCCAGAGCTGTGCCGGGTGCTTTACAGTTCAAATGGTCTCTGGGAGTTGACACTCTGATCTTAGAAGAGGTTTGAGAAGTTGAGGTGAGAAACCATAATGTGGAAATGAGGTGCGGAAAGACTAGAGTTATAGCAGTAAGAACACGTGTTTCTGCCACGCAGTGATGTGCTCATCTTGATAGTTCAGTTAATACATAAATTAAAAGAATAATAGCCATCATTATTGACTCACTTCCTGTGAGCATTGCCAAAAAATGGGTCTGAGATGCTGATTTGTGTGAGAAGAGGGGAGTGGTTTGGTGGACCAGAAATGGGAGGACATTCCAGGCGCGGGCAGCAGTGTGAAAAGACATCAGATGCATGTGAGAGAGACGGATAAACAGGGATTGAGGCTGGAGCTGAGGAGCCGGGGTGCCATGATAAAAGACGAATTTAGCTATGAAGGGTGTGGAAAGTGAAGACCAGAAGTTTAAATTAGATGTGGTGAAGAGGGAGGTGATGTGGTCTGTAGATTTCTGGGTGAGGAAGACCAATACGGGGGCTGCATTTTGCTGAGCCATTGCTTATCTATGGCTAACAGGGCAATAGATGAGCTTTCTCAGCCGCCAATGTCTAGACACAGTGTTTGTACAGATTATCTATTTCTGTAGAAAAATCACAGACCTAATTGAAATAGTTAAAATCAGTGCAGCTCCTGGTGTGGATGAAGTTCTATCAATATAAAGATGCTTTATTCCCCCTTTACCGGAATAAGTTATACCTCTATAATTGCATCCATGCTAAGGGGGTTGTATCACTTTAACTACACCAGAATAATTAAAGCGATACAACTTTTGTGTTTAAACAAGCCCTTAAGCACTCCTGCTACTACCCTGTGTAGCAGCAGCAGCAGCTCACTGCACCGAAAATGGTTGTGCTCCAGGTATTGCTCAAATGCACATTGTTGAGAACATTCCAAACAAGCAGCTGGTAGGGCTGTTAATGTTTGGATCCCCTGATGTTGCTTCACATATAGCTATTCACTGCAGACAACAAACAACACAGGGATCCTACATGTGTTGACATCAGTAGCTTTACCCATTGTCTGAGTGTCACAGAACCTCATGCAAATTTTACCAAAAACTAATACATTGCAAAGCTTCTAGCCCAGTTATTCATAACATCTGAAATCCTTTCTTCATACTACATGACGTAACTAGTGGGGTCCCACAGAGGTCTGATACTATTCAATATTTTTATTAATGACTTGGATAGCAGAGTGGAGAGCATGCTTATGACATCAAGCTGGGAGGGGTTGCAAGTAGGGCTTTCGATTAATTGCAATTAATGCACACGATTAACTAAAAAAATTCATCACAATTAATTGCACTGTTAAACAATAAAATACCAATTGAAATGTATTATTTTTGGATGTTTTTCTACATTTTCACAAATATATTGATTTCAATTACAACACAGAATACAAAGTGTACAGTGCTCACTTTGTTTTTTATTACAAATATTGGCACTGTAAAAAGCATAGCCAAAAGAAATAGTATTTTTCAATTCATCTCATACAAGTACTATAGTGCAATCTCTTTATCATGAAAGTGCATCTTACAAATGTAGATTTTGTTTTTGTTACATAATTGCACTCAAAACAAAATAATGTAAAACTTTAAAGCCTACAGATACACTCAGTCCTACTTCTCGTTCAGCCAATCGCTAAGAGAAAGAAGTTTGTTTACATTTACGGGAGATAATGCTGCCCACTTCTTAATTACAATGTCACCTGAAAGTGAAAACAGAGAACAGGTGTACGCATGGTACTGTTGTAGCTGGCGTCGCAAGATATTTATGTGCCAGATGCACTAAAGATTCATATGCCTCTTCATGTTTCGGCCACCATTCCAGAGGACATGCTTCCATGCTGATGACACTCGTAAAAAAGAAATGTGTTAATTAAATTTGTGACTGAACTCCTTGGGGGAGAATTGTGTGTCTCCTGTTCTGTTTTACCCGCATTCTGCCATATATTTCATGTTATAGCAGTCTTGGATGATGACCCAGGACATATTGTTCGTTTTAAGAACATTTTCACTGCAGATTTTACAAAATGTAAAGAAAGTGCAGCATGCTTTCAGAAGTCTTAAAAGAGCAACACTCTGAAGTGGAAACTACAGAACGCAAACCACCAAAAAAGAAAATCAACCTTCTGCTGGTGGCATCTGACTCAGATGATGAAAATGAACATACGTTGGTCCACACTGCTTTGGATCGTTATTGAGCAGAACCCCTCATCAACATGGATGCATGTCCTCTGGATTGGTGGTTGAAGCATCAAGGGACAAATGAATCTTTAGTACATCTGGCATGTAAATATCTTGCAACACCGGCTATGCCTATTCTCACTTCCAGGAGACATTGTAAACAAGAAGCAGGCAGCATTATCTTCTGCAAATGTAAACAAACTTGTTTGTCTGAGTGATTGGCTGAACAAGAAGTAGGACTGATTGGATTTGTAGGCTCTAAATTTTTTAATTCTTCTATTTTTGAATGCAGGGTTTTTTGTACATAATTCTACATGCGTAAGTTCAACTTTCATGATAGAGATTGAACTACAGTACTTGTATTAGGTGAACTGAAAAATACTATTCCTTTTGTTTTTTACAGTGCAAATATTTGTAATAAAAATAAATCTAAAGTGAGCACTGTATACTTTGTATTCAGTGTTGTAATTGAAATCAGTATATTTGAAAATGCAAAAAAGATCCAAAAATATTTAAATAAATGGTATTCTATTATTATTTAACAGCGCGATTAATCACACGTTTAATCGCGATTAATTTTTTTAATTGCTTGACAGCCCTAGTTGCAAGCACTTTGGAGGACAGGATTAGAATACAAAACGACCTTGAAAAATTAGAGAATTGGTCTGAAATCAACAAAATGATATTTAATAAAGACACGTGCAAAATACTACACTTAGGAAGGCAAAATCAAATGCACAACTACAAAATGGGGAATAACTGGGTAGGCAGCAGTACTGTAGAAAAAGGATCTGGGGGTTATAGTGGCTCACAAATTGAAAGAATCAGCAATGTGATGCAGTTGTGAAAAAAGTTTATATCATTCTGGGGTGTATTAACAGAAGTGCCATATGTAAGGCCTTGTCTACACTGGCAAGTTTTTGCGCTGAAACTCCTCAGTTGCAGTGCTGCAAAAAAACCACTCCGACGAGAGGTGTAAGATTTTTTTGTGCCGAGGCTTTAGTGCTGCAGTGCCAGTTTAGACACCCTAGTTGATTTCAGTGCTGTTATTTGCCTCCGTGAGGTGTCCCACAGTGCCCGTCCTGACCACTCTGGTCAGCAGTTTCAACTCTGCTGCCCTGCCCTCAGGTGACCAACCGTCCGCCATAGGTGCTGGAACTAGGCTGCTGCACCCCCTGGCTTGAAGTGATTTCCATTATATGCAGGGTTTACAGTTCAATTCAATGGCTCTCAGCACCCCCATTATACACATTGTTCCAGCACCCCTGCCGTCCGCCCTACCTTTTTAAAGCCCCGGGAATTTTGAAATTCCCCTTCCTGTTTGCTCGGCGACACGTGGAGAGGTCTCATCGCATCTTCCTAGGTGACCAGGGCGGTTCCACGTACCAAATGATCTCCCGCTTGGAGCAATGCTGAGCTGCTGGATCTCATCAGCGTTTGGGGAGAGGAGGTAGTGCAGTCCCAGCTGCGCTCCAGCCATAGGAATTACGATACCTATGGCCAGACTGCACGCAGCTTGTGCCAAAAGGGATATGACTGGGACACGCTGCAGTGCAGGGCCAAGGTGAAGGAGTTGAGGAACGCCTACCACAAGGTGCGGGAGGAAAACCGTCGCTCTGGTGCTGCGCCCCAGACCTGCCATTTTTACAAGGAGTTGGACACTGTCCTTGATGGCAACCCCCCACCCCATCCACTGCTAAGACCACCGTGATACTTCAGTGGGTCTGGAGCCAGTGGAAAGTGGACCTAGCCATGAGGAGGAAGTCATCGATGAAGAGGTGGAGGCTGAAGAAGATTCGGAGCCCCATGATGCGTCCAGACAGGAGCTCTTCTCCACTCCAGAGGTGTCGAACCAGTCACAGCAGTCATTGTCTGGTGAGCCAGAAGCAGGAGAGGAGACCCCTGGTAAGTGGCTTTGCTTTTGTGAAGTGCTGAAGTGGGTTGTGGGTAGAGAATTGTAGTAGGCTGGCTTGTTTCTGTGTGCTGCGCATTTCCACACACAGCTAGGCAGTACGGCGGAACAGCGAGTTGATGGACTCCATCATTTCAAGGGAATGCTCCACAGAGAACTCTAGGAAACCTTTCTGGAGGTACTTGGCAATCCTTTGCCGCAGGTTCCTGAGCAGAGCTGCTTTGTTCCTTGCCCCATTAAGTGAGAGACGCTTTCCCATGCCACTCTGCAATTACTTGGGCAGGGACAATCGCTGCACACAGGCGAGCAGCATAGGGACTGGGATGGAAGCCACAAGCATGTAGCAGATGCACCCTTGCTTCCCTGCTCACCCTCATCAGCAACATATCTTCCAAAGTGACCACCACCTGTGGAAATGTTGGGAAAGTTATTGAGTGTTGGCCCCCCCTAAGAGCCATGTGGCCTGTTCACATTGCTTTTCTGTAATAAACAATACCCCTACTCCTGCGTTCACTCACCATTCTTGGGGTCTTCTGGCTCATGTGTGCTTGCCTAGGGTCACCAAGAAAGTGATAGGTGTGTTACCTATGGTGTTTTTTTTTAATGCAGTGTGTCACTGCTCTATGTTTAGCTAACAATAGTGATTCTGTTAATTGTTGCTTTTCGGCTTCACAGAAATGACCTTGGGAAGCCAGCCTCCCACCCTGGCAGAGCGTCTCCATAGGATTAGAAAGCGGCCAAGGTGGAGCAGGGAGGATCTGCTCCGGGATGTGATGCTGCACTTGGCAGCAGAAAAGATGGACCTGAAGGAGTGGAGGGACAGTGAGAAGAGGGACAGAAAAGAGAACAAGGCGTTCCATAAGGAATCGACGGAGTGGCTGATAACTGTCCTGGAACGTCAAACGAACATGCTGCAGTCCCTCATCACACTCCAAACTGAGCATATGCGTGCCCGCCCTCCCCTTCAGCAGATTCACAACTCATTCCCATGCCCTCCTCAAACTCCCCCTACACATTCCTATCAGCTTGCTGGCATGTCTCACTATCCTCTACACTTCACCCCCGACGACAGTTTTTCAGATGAAAGCTGGACTGTATATGACTTCATGAGCCACAGCATTAAAGGGTATGCAGGGTCTCCCAGGAACAATATGGGCATTTCGACCTCCCCTACGGTGATCTTCTGGTCTGGAAAGAAAGTCCCTGCTTGCAGCTTCCTGTACAGGCTGGTGTTCCTTAAGATGCTTGCATCATGCACCTTTCTGGACCAGCCTGCGATAATGGCCGTGAAACGCCCACAGTGATCCACAAGTGCCTGCAGAACCATGGAGGAGAAGTACCCCTTCTGATTAATGTACTCTGTCGCAAGGTGGTACGGTGCCAGAATTGAAATATGCGTACCATCTATCACCCCTCCACATTTAGGGAAACCCATTTCTGCAAAGCCATCCACAACTTCATGCATGTTGCCAAGAGTTAGTCTTTCACAGCAGGATGCGATTAGTGGCCCTGCATACTTGCATTAACGCAGCCCCAATGGTTGACTTTCCCACTCCAAACTGGTTTGCGACCAATTGTAGCAGTCTGGAGTCACCAGCTTCCACACTGCAATCTCCATGCACTTCTCCACTGAGAGGGCAGCTCTCATTCAGGTGTCCTTGCGCCACAGGGCTGGGGCGAGCTCAGCACATAGTCCCATGAAAGTGGCTTTCCGCATCTGAAAGTTCTGCAGCCACACTTCATCATCCCAGACGTGCATAACGATGTGATCCCACCACTCAGTGCTTGTTTCCTCAGCCCAAAAGCGACTGTGGTCAGCAGCTCCATGAATGCCAGAAGCAATCTCGTGTTGTAGCTGCTTGCCATGTCAGACCCAAAGTCAGGCAACTGTGCCTGCCGTAGCCTTTGTAATTTCAGGAATAACTCTACTGCCACTTGTGAAGTGTTAGTGAGAGCCAGCAGAGCAGTGGAGAGCAGTATGGGATCCATTCCTGCAGATAGATGTGGCGTAGAGAGCAGAAAACAAGGGACATTGAAAATGGTGTTAACTACAGGCAGAAGAACAAGGAATGCTGGGATCGAAAGTGGTGCATCACGGGGCATTGAGCCCAGACCCATGGTGTGCCGCAACCCCCTCTGCCTTCCCACAAGATTTAGCGGCAGAAGGAGGATAACTGCACTGTGGGATAGCATTGACATCCAGAGCAGTGCACTGTGGGAAGCAAGTGCTATAAGTTTGAACACACTATTGCACCAGTGGAAGACAGTGTGAACACACAACAGTGGTTTTATTTCAGCGCTTTCTCATCAGCGATGAAACTCTCGGCAAAAGAACTCTGCCAGTGTAGACATAGCCTCAGACACAGGAGGCAATTGTCCCACTCTGCTTGCTACTGTTGAGTCCTCTGCTGCAGTACTGTGTCCCATTTCATGGGACACACTTTAGGAAACATGTGAATAAATGGGAAAGAGTCCAGTGGAGAGCAGCAAAAATAATGAAAATTTTAGAAAATCTGACCTATGAGGAAAGATTTAAAAAAACTGGGCATGTTTAGTGTTGAGAAAAGAAGATTGAGGGGGACCTGACAACAGTCTTCAAATATATTAATGTCTGTTACAAAGAGGATAGCGATCAATTGTTCTCCATGTTCACTGAAGGTAGGACAAGAAGCAACCAACTTAATCTGCAGCAAGGGATGTTTAGATTAGACAATAGGAAAAACTTTCCAACTTAACCACTGGAGCAGACTTTCAAGGGAGGTTGAGGAATCCCCATCATCGGAGGTTTTTAAGAATGGATTAGACAAACACCTGTCAGGGACAATGTTCCCTCTAATTTTTGACAGGCCGTGTGCGCAAAAAATGTTGTCTTTGCAAATTGTTGTGCTTCTGTGCAAATTTTTGTGCGTGCGGTGTTTTGCCATGTGCGCGGGGTTTAGGATCTGTGTGCGCGTGCACACACACACACACAGATTAGAGGGAACAGTGGTCAGGGATGGTCTGCATATACTTGGTCCTCCTGCCTCAGTGCAGGGGGGTGGACTAAAAGAGCTCTTGAGGTCCCTTTCAATCCTACATATCTATGATTCTATAAGCAGTCATACAAAATGCTGTCCTATGAATCTAAGCTACAGTTCTGAAGAGGCTGTGTATAGAGTCATTATGGACCGCTGAGTACAGAAAAAAACCCAAACATTTGAACCTTCATCTTTCCACAAAAGGTCTCAATTTTTCCTTATCAGAGTCCAACCTTTCAAGTGTGCTGTCTTTGAGCTACACTCTAGAAACCAGGGGAAATTCCTTCCAAGCTGATGTGGCTCTGCACTCTGCCAACACAAGGCTGTACCTACGGTGACCAGATGTCCTGATAAAATCGGGACTGTCCCGATTTTTCCTCCTTTGTCCCGCATCCCGACCAATGCATGGTCAGGACGCCATTTGTCCCGATATCGGGGCTTCAGGTTTTTTGGGTTTTTTTAATTTTTATTTTTTCCCCTCAGAGAACTCCGGCGGGTTTTTTTCTTTTCTCAGAGATCTCGGGCGAGTTTTGTTTTTTCCCTCGGAGATCGTTTAACGAGCTGCTTCTGGTCTCTGGTGAGAGCCGGGCGGCAGGAACTGCCCCACCTGCCTGGGGGAGCGCAGGGCATGGCTGGGCTGGAGAAGACGCACGGGAACTCTGGGCGCTTCCAGGGCTCTGTCCCCCAGCCCAGCAGCCAGCCAAGGAGTGGGATGGGAGCTCTGGTGACAGAGCAGAGCCCTGGGAATGTGGCTCTGGCAAGAGGCTGCAGCCCCTGCCTTAGGTGCAGGGACCCTCCAGCCATAGAGCAGCTGCAGCCAGGGAAGCCACGTTGTCAACAGGACTCTGCCTTGTGGCCCCCCTTGAGCCCTTAGCCTCTCTTCTAGGACCCAGAGCTGAGCCCAGCCAGCTCGTGCCACAGCGCCCACTGAGCCAGCAGGTTTCCAGAAATGAAGCACAGCTTGGAAAAGTCCGGTGAGAGGTCTTTGTTTTTGTTTTTTGCTTGACAAGTCCGGTGGGAGATTTTTTTTTTTTTTTGCTTGTCCCGATTTTTGGGTCCTTTCATCTGGTCACCCTAGCTGTACATTAAAGGTGCTTAGCACCTTACAGGATCAAAGCCTTTTTGAGGCTCAGTTTCCTAGCCTGTAAAATAGGTATGTCATGACATCGAGGGCTTCCGGCCAGGTGCAGAGGGCCCTCAACTTCTACTGCAGTCAACAATAGTGGAGAGCACTCAACACCTTACTGCATCAGGCCATTAATAACACTGCTGTCAAGTTTTCAGATGCAATCAGTCATTTTGTGTCGCCATGTTTTTGTGCCCAGCTTGTGACACCTAACGCCTGATTTCTATTTGTATTGCCACTGGTAGCTCTGAGTCATGAACAGCTCTGAAAATAAGGCCCTAGTAGTCTCAAGCTGCACTCTCCAAAAATGAAGGTTTGCAAAATGACTGAAAGCTTCTGAAAATGTTGGCCCTGAAGGTGAGTAAAGTCTCCCGAGGGGCGGGGTTCGGGCCCAGCCCCCCGTGCGGCAGAGCCAGGTTTCCTGTCCCCCCGGGATCTGCTCCGAGCCCCTGGCCTGGGGACGCTCCGGGGTGGTGGTGCAGCCCCTTCCCCGAACCCCGCCGGGCCCGCGCCGGCTCTGGAGCGGACGTGGCGGCTGCTGGGACCCGGGGCCAGGGTGGGCAGCGGCGGGGACCGTTCGCTCCCGGGGCTCGGTGCAGGAGGCGTCTGAAGGCCTCAGGGCCACCTCCGTTTTTTTTTTGGCGGGGGAGGGATAGCTCAGTGGTTTGAGCATTGGCCTGCTAAACCCAGGGTTGTGAGTTCAATCCTTGAGGGGGCCATTTAGGGATCTGGGGCAAAAATTGGGGATTGGTCCTGCTTTGAGCAGGGTGTTGGACTAGATGACCTCCTAAGGTCCCTTCCAACCCTGAGATTCTATGATAAATTCTATGAGTAAAGTGCTCAGAGATCCTCGGCTGAAAAGTCTTCTGGAGGTTTTTTTTGTTTTCTGAACAGTCAAATACTTTCAAACCTGCTTTCACGATTGGTGGCCTGACAATTTCCTTTCTGACATGTACTTGTGCCATCGCCACACTTCTGCCGTGACTCACCATTGGGCACCCAGACTGAGTTTACTGTGAAGTTTTTCAAGACTTTTTTTTAAATCTTGCACATTTCCTGAAAGAGCTGGTAAAAAATGTGTTTCCTGAAAATGTAGTAAGTGAAAAAGAATAGCTAAAAAAAACCCCATAAAAACTGCAAAACGAGCACAACTATCCTGCAACTTCCTGTTTAGAGATTCAGGTATTTGGTATTTTTATTCCAACCAAGATTGGGCTCCGTTGAGCTAAGGGCTGTTCATACACAAGCCCCAGAGAGTTTACAGCCTAGATAGAGAAGGCAGACAAATGCTGGGGGAAAGGAGTCTTATTATCATCCCCATTGCATATGAGAAACTGAGCCCAAGAGAGATTAAGGATGAATTCTAAGGAATAATTTCATTGATTTAAAGGGGGCTGTGATTAAGCTCCCTTCTCAGCTTTGACAATCACACCCCAAGCAGCTTGCCCTAGCTTGCATACACAGTCTGTGGCAGAGCTGGGAGTTGGACCCCACTCTGCTGAGGCACAGGCCGGTACTTTAACCACAAAGACCAGCCTTCCTCTGGTTCAAATAATAGTTTTACATATTAAAATCTTGAACATTATATTTTATCATGTCAGTGTTTCTTTAAAGAGAGGCAGTATGCCAAGCCCAGTAATTAAATATAACACCCCCAACTGCAGTCATCCAAGACTGTCCAAGCATTTTACAAACAGTTAATGCATTTAGCCTCCCAATATCCCTGTGTGAGAGAGAAGAATTATCCATTTTTACAGAGGGGGAAACTGAGGCACAGAGACATGACGTGACTTGCTCTAGGTCACACAGAGAGTCACCGGCCGAGTCAGGGCCTACAACAAGCACAGCATGGAGGGAAAAAGACAAAAACATTCATTTAAGAGCAAATCTTACCTCAGGGGCAGGATTTGGAGGGGCTGTGCAAGGGGATGTGCTTCCTCTCCATAGTCTGGTGCCCAGTTCTGTGGGAGTCCCAGGAATGTTGTGAGACAGGGATACGGGGTGGGATGAGGTGAGGGGGTCCATTATTAGGCAGATCCTCCAGTTCTCCTTCCTGTGGAGATGCAGGGGTGCTAGGACTGTGAAGGCTTCTTCAGTGTAGGCTGTGGCACAGCTTGTCTTGCCCCAGTGGAGATCCCCAGCCACACTACTAGGGAAGGGAACTTCAAGGACAATTTGTGCCTCGGGGTATGCCTGCAGTGCAGAGTGGTTCCCAATGCGGGCTGACAGACGCCCTAGCTCCGCTCGAGCTAGTGCTCTAAAACCAGCAGTGTGGCCAGGGCAGCTCAGGCGACAGCTCAGGCTAGCCACCTAAGTACGTATCCAGGGTGTTGGGCAGGACTGTACTCAGGTGGCTACCTGGAGCCGCTGCCCGTGCCACACTGCTGTTTTTAACACTCTAGCTGGAGCTGAGCTAGTGCATGTCTGTCTATCCACATTGGGAAGCACACTCCCAGCTGTTTGTGTACACATACCCGTAATGTCAGCTCTACACATTCACTTCCACGCTAGTACAGTGATGAACATTATCCAGATAAACTCTATGAAAGGCAGTGGTTATTCTTCCATCCTTACCACTCTCCTGTCCATTATGAGAGCTCTGGAAAAGACATGGAGAGTGTGATTTAAATTAGAGATGAGCTTGAATCCGTTCTGAAAAATAGCAAGCCCAATGAGAAGCTTTTATAGCAAACAGGGATGTTGGGGGAAAAGAATTAAAATGACTACAGAAAGAAGATACAGTAGGTATATTTTTTTCTCAATTCCAAATTTAGATTAAAGTTTGCCTCTATATAAATCCATGGTACACCCACATCTTGAATACTGCGTGCAGATGTGGTTGCCCCATCTCATAAAAGATATAATGACATTGGAAAAGGTTCAGAAAAGGGCAACAAAAAGGATTAGGGGTATGGAACAGCTTCTGTACGAGGAGAGATTAATAAGATTGGGACTTTTCAGCTTGGAAAAGAGACACCAAGCGAGGGATTTGATAGAGGTCTATAAAATCATGACTGGTGTGGAGAAAGTAAATAAGGAAGTGCTATTTACTCCTTCTCATAACACAAGAACTAGGGGTTACCAAATGAAATTAATAGGCAGCATGTTTAAAACAAACAAAAGGAAGTATTTCTTCACACAACGCAGAGTCAACCTGTGGAACTCTTTGCCAGAGGATGTTGTGAAGGCCAAGACTAGAACAGAATTCAAAAAAGAACTAGATAAATTCATGGAGGATAGGTCCATCAATGGCTATTAGCCAGGATGGACAGGGATGGTGTCCCTAGCCTCTATCTGCCAGAAGCTGGGAATAGGCGACAGGGGATGGATCACTTGATGATTTCCTGTTCTGTGCATTCCCTCTGGGGCACCTTGCATTGGCCATTGTCAGAGGACAGGATACTGGGCTAGATGGACCTTTGGTCTGACCCAGTATGGCTGTTCTTATGTTCCCCCTTATTCCCGTTTTTCTTAGTTGTAAAAATAAAATAACAATTGTATTTGGATTGTCATTATGACTCCCAATCTGGCATCAGGACCCGAAGGTTTCTCCTGTAATTTCACTTCTGACTCCCTCCTTCATTTTTCTTTTGCAGCTGAACAGGGCAGAGCCTAAAATTTACACAGTTGGGGTCAAATTCCAACTGTTGCAAGAAGGTGCATCTCCATTGACTGTAGTGCAGTTGCTCCTATGGGCACTAGACCATATTCTGGCACTGTATTTGAATTAGGAGTTCATTAGAAAATTTGCACCAACCAAAGGAACATGAAATAGAATTTGTGTCCCCCCTTTCTCATGCAGCAATGGATCATTGGAGGAAGAGTCTTGTCTGCAAACGTACGCTCTTAGAAGCTCTTTCCTGGCAATATTTAACATACACCCCACACTCTGCTGCAGACTATTCATGCAGCAAACAGAATTAATCTGAGGAGTGGGCTGTCACAGTTCAGGGCACTTGCACCTGTATCCCTCTCTGTGGGCTCTTAAGGGCTCCCACTCTGAGCTCCCAGCTCCACAGTTGTCACCTCTCTTGGGTGGAGATATGCATCTCTCTCCCTTCTGACTGGGGTTTTTCCAGACACTGCGATACCCCCAACAAGCCAGACTCCCTAAACAGGCCATGGTCTACGCTTTGCTTTCTCTCCAAGGGCAATGAGCAGCTGTAATTGCCAGTAGTTACAAGTTACCGCACAACTTTTCCTAGCAAGCACATTCATGCTTACGGTGAAAACATTACAGAGAAAACATATTAAAAACAAAAGAACCTACACGCCAACCTCAGACTCTGATAGGTGTCAGTTCATCCAACCCTTCCCCTTGGAAAGAAGGTCCTGTCCATTAGCTGGATCAGAAACAAGGTCCTGAGACAGTTTAAACTCAGGCTATTTATCCAAAAGCTCTTTCTTTGTCTGTTGGTCTCTAGAGAATCCAGTCAGACCTGATATATGTGAACCTCTCCAGGTGGTGATACATTTCCTGAGATTGTTACAACCTGAGTGAATTTACGTAATCACTTCACACTGTTCTTAGTTCCTAGAGGAGCTGCGGTTTCCCTCCCTCATGGAATTATATACAATCTCTGGCCCACAGTGATACATAAACTTACGACAGAGACAAGGTGGGTGAGGTATTGGGCCAACTTCTGTTGGAGATGGAGACAAGCTTTGGAGCTACACAGAGCTGTGGAAAGCTTGAGAAAAAGCTTGAAAGCTCAAAAGCTTGCCTCTCTCACCAACAGAACTAAATTTGGCAAAATTTTGAGGGAAAAATGTTGAAATTTTAACAAAGAACATTGTTTTAGCTGGGTATCTACCAGGGTTAATACAAAGTTAATTCCCTGAGTTATTAAATGTTTTTCACTGTCCAGATGGGAAAGAAAGCAAAGGATGTTATAAGCATCATATGGTTTGGTGACAATTACCACAACTATGTTTAAATATTGTTAATGTTTGTAGTGTTGACAGGGCATTCAGACAAAGTTTTTTCTTATTCACAGATGGTGTTAAGAACTTAAGGAAAACAAACAAATAAGAATTTGTTTGATTAGATAGATGGGGCAATAGCAACATTTCAGTTAAAGTTGGTGTTTGGCTTCACAATTATTTAATTTAAAGTGCAACAACAAGAAACACACAAGAAGCAGTCTGTGGTACCTGAGTCAGTTCCCACTAAAAGATGACTAAGGCCTTGTCAATATTTTAAGTTACAGCATTTTACCTTTAAATCGATTTTAAAACAGACTTAATTAAACCAGTGCAAAATCCTTCAGGGACACACAATTTGACTTAAATCTGGTTTATATTGATGTAGCTTAATTTGATAAGGAATAAGGAATGATGTTGAGCTAATTTGATATATACCAAGTTTAAAATGAATTAACAATGTATCCAAGAATGTAAAAGTAGGATTTTTAACCGATTTAACTAAATCAGTTTAAATTTTTTTTAAAAAAATCACACTTTTAGTTAAACGAAGGTGACTTTATAATATAGACCAGGCTTAAGCCCCAGTTCTGTAAAGGCAGATCTCTGTCTCCAGTGGAGCTCTATGCAGGTGCAGGGCTCATTGCAGGATTGTGGTCAAATACTGCAATGGTTTGCATAAGCAACAAAGGTTATTATATCTTAATGGATAGATGCAGCACTGGGGTAAGAGTTCAAGGACAATGACCATATATATCACTAAAGGTTGGTGAAAGTAACAGGCAAAACTATCTTTTTCATATCATCACACATACACGACCCAGAAATTGCAACATTAACTGTGAGAAAAAATGAACATATTGCCTTTTTGTTGAGACATTTTGGCAGGTGAGATTTTTACCTTCTTCCTGGTGATAAGAATGTGTTTGTTATCATGTAATCAGGCTGCAATGTCAGGATGCTGAGGGCTGATTGTGTGATGATTCAGACAGTGTTTCTTCCTGGAAATGCAGAAGGTGGCACAAAACAGGAAGAACTCACCGCTCTTCACAGCAAAACTGTAAAAGACAGCTGCAAAGGTTGTTTTTTGGTCAAAAGGAGTTTGTATTTTATTGCTATCTCTATAATGTAGAAAGCAGGGCTGGATATTTGTTAAATAATTTTTTCTTTCCAGCTTCGTTTTTACCTTAGAAATATCAGGAATGACAAGTCTGGTTTCGCTGCAAGATTTGTTTGACATTTCAGCAATAGAGCTTTCTCAGCCCTTATTTGCAGATAAGGGTAGTGAAATTTTAGAGTTTTTCTCCCAAGCGTTTCTTGGGCATATGAGAGTAACAGATACAAACAAAAACAGAATTTTAGACACAGTGAATAAAAACCAGTTCCTGTCTCTATTAATCAGGTTTAACTTGTATGGTATCTCTCATGTCATAATCTTACCAATTCTTCAGTCATCTACAAAGCCTTCCAGGAAAGCCAGAATAGTCAAAACCTGAATTTTTAAAGTGAACAGAAGCAGAAACTTTCTGCTCAATACTCTTTTCCTCCTTTCTTTAATTTAGGCTTCCATGACTTCTTTAAACATCATGAAGATATAAAAAGGGCACATACATCGTGGTTCCTTTGCATATCACCTTTAAAAACAAGTAGGAATTCTCTCTTACACTGCTACAGCAGAAATTAAATTAAATTAATGGAATCCAAGGCCAGAAAGGACCACTGTGATCATCTAGTCTGACCTCCTGTATAACACAGGCCATAGAACAGGCATCGGGCAACCTTTGGCATGCGGCTCACCAGGGTAAGCCCCCTGCCGGGCCGGTTTTTTTACTGCCGTATCCGCCGGTTCGACCGATCGCGGCTCCCACTGGCCGGCCAATGGGGGCTGTGGGAAGTGGCAGACAGCACATCCCCCGGCCCGCGCCACTTCCCGCAGCCCCCATTGGCCTGGGACGGCGAACCGTGGCCGGTGGGAGCCGCAATCAGCCAAACCAGCAGGCGTGGCAAGTAAACAAACCAGCCCAGCCCGCCAGGGGGCTTACCCTGGCGAGCCACGTGCCGAAGGTTGTCGATGCCTGCCATAGAACTTTCCCCAAATAATTCCTAGAGCAGACCTTTAGAAATACATCCAATATTGACTTTAAAATTGCCAGTGATAGAGAATCTACCGTGAACTTTGATAAATTGTTCCAGTGATTAATTGCCCTCAATGTTAAAAGTGTACACCTTCTTTCCAGTTTAAATTTGTTTAGTTTAATCTTCCAGCCACTGGAACATGTTTTGCCTTTCTCTACTAGAATGAAGAGCCCATTATCAAATATTTGTTCCCCATGTAGATATTTTCAGACTGTAATCAGGTCACCCCTTAAACTTCCCTTTGTTAAGTTAAACAGATTGAGCTCCTGGAATCTATTATTCTAAAGCTTGTTTTCTAATCCTTTCATCATTCTCGTGGCTCATCTCTGAACCCTCTCAAATTTATCAACATCCTTCTTGAATTGTGGACGCCAGAACTGGACACAGTATTCCATTAGCGGTTGCACCAGTGCCAAATACAGAGGTGAAATAACCGCTCTACTCTTTCTTGAGATCCCTCTGATTATGAATCCAAGGATGGTGTTACTCTTTTGGCTACAGTGTCACTCTGGGAGCTCATATTCAGCTGATTATGCACCAGGACCCCCAAATCTTTTTCAGAGTCACTGCTTCCCAGGATAGAGTCCCCCAACCTGTAAGTATGGTCTGCATTCTTTGTTCCTAAATGTATGTATTTACATGTAACCATATTAAAACACACATTGTTTGCTTGCCCCCCTCTTACCAAGGAATCCAGATTGTAAGTGTCAGTGATCTGTCTTCTTCATTATTAACCAATTTGATGTTTTCTTCCAAGTCATTGATAAACATATTAAATAGCATAGGGTCAAGAACAAATCTCTGGGACCCCAGTCAAAACACACCCATTCGATGATTCTCTGGTTACAATTACATGTTGAGACCTATACATTACAATTACATGTTGAGACCTATACATAAACAAACAGATTTATTAACTACAAAGATAGGTTTTAAGTGATTATAAGTTGGATTCAAGTGTGCACATGTATTGTGTAGTTGTTAGACCACATAAGTCAGTCTTCACTGCACTCAGCATTCTGAATATTGCTCTACTGTACTTAAAGAGACATATATAAGACCAAGTTTTAATCCATTTAAGGTGTGCCTGGTTAATTTCATGTGGTACCAAGTCAAAACCCTTAGAGAAGTCTAAGAATATTACATCAACGCTATTACTTTTATCAACCACATTTGTAATCTCATCAAAAATGTATCAAGTTAGTTTGACAGGATCTATTTTCCATAAACCCATGTTGATTTGCATTAATTGTTACCCTCCTTTAATTCTTTATTGATCAAGTCCCATATCAGCCACTCCATTATCTTGACCAGTATCAATGTCAGACTGATGTGCCTATAATTACCTGGGTCGTTCTGTTTGCCTTTTTAAAATATTTTCACACAATACGAGCTTTCTTCCAGTCTTCTGGAACTTCCCTAGTGTTCCAGGACTTATTGAAAATCAGCATTATTTCAAGTGAGTTATCTTGGATGCAAGTTATCTGGACCTGTTGATTTACAAGGTCTAAGTTTAGTAGCTTCTGTTTAACATCCTCCTGAGATAGTAGTGGAATGGTAAGAGTGTTGTCATCTGATATGACTACATCATCTATTTTCCCCCAGTACAGAAGAGAATATTTACTAAACACTTATGCCTGTTCTGCATTATTATTGATAATTCTACCATTTCCATCTAGTAATGGATCAATGCCATTGTTAGGATTCTTTTTGTTCCTACTATACTATGGCATTCTATATCCTGGGGGAGCATACTGTAACCCCCATATTCCTCATTTTCATATAATCGTGATCTTACATATAAAGCACGCCTTGTAAGGTATCTAGGGAAAGGTTATGATCTGCTGAAAGTTGTTTCTCAATCCATATATGTGTATCATTAATGCATATGAAGTTATGAGAATTGTGTTGTATGGTGGTCACTAAAACATGCTGTAAGTTGGGGAATCAGTCAGATATTAGCTCCCCAGATGTAACAGCAAGAAAAGTAACCAATGCCCGGGTAGGGTGTCAAACAGCCCATCAACAGCCATTGTCCTGGAAGGGAGCTACAATGCAATGACTCACCTGCATGAGGCCACACCAGGGGAATTGCTCAACCTTGCTTGGAGAGATTCAGCAATGCCCCCCAGACATGCCTGGACTTGTGCTCCCCAAGCACATGGACTGAGGGTATAAAACAGACAGAGTGGACACATACTGGGCCCTTCTCCTGCCCCCACCTACGCTGCAAGCAACCAAGACACTGAGAAGAAGACAAGACTCCACCACAGGAGGTTGGGCCAGGTTTAAGGAACAAACCTGTATATTAAGGTGTGCAATATCCAGCGGGGTGAGAAAATCTGCTTAATCTAGTTGCTGCCCAGTCTAATAGGGTTGAGAGTGTAGACTGCATGCTTATATTTTATTTCTTTTGATAACTAACTCTGACTTTTTGCCTATCACTTATAATCACTTAAAACCTATCTTTGTAGTTAATAAATCTGTTTGTTTATTCTACCTGAAGCAGTGCATTTGTTTTGAAGCATGTCAGAGACTCCCCTTGGAATAATAAGCCTGGTACATATCAATTTCTTTGTTAAATTGACGAACTCATATAAGCTTGCAGCATTCAGCGGGCATAACTGGACACTGCAAGAAGGAGGTTCCTAGGGTTGTGTCTGGGACTGGAGATATTGGCTAGTGTCATTCGGTTGCACAATCCAAGGAGCAGCTTACATGCCAGAGGCTGTGCGTGAACAGCCCAGGAGTGGGGGTTCTCACAGCAGAGCAGCGTAAGGCTGGCTCCCAAAGTCAAGGATTGGAACGCCCTAGCAGATCACCGGTCCAGATAACACCCAGGGAACGTCACAGTAGGATTCTTTTTGTTCCTACTATACTTTAAAAAACTCCTTCACATTGTCCTTAACTCTGCCGGCCATCAAGTTCTCCTTGTATTCCTTTGCTTCCCTTCTCAATTTGCTACAACACCTATCTTCTGATTAATATACATTACTATAAACTTCCCTTTGTGTGCAGCAGGCTTATAAAAACCTAGATGGTTACACCAAACAATTAAAAGCTGTGGGAACATATTTGCAGTATGAACTGAGCTCTAATATTCTGTACTGTAATCCCTTAAATGTTGTTTGTTCCTTCTTGCACAAATTAAAACACCAGTGCCATCACTACACACACTCTCAGAGTTGGATTCAAGTGTGCACATGTATTGTGTAGTTGTTAGACCACATAAGTCAAAGTCTTCACTGCACTCAGCATTCTGAATATTGCTCTACTGTACTTAAAGAGACATATATGTAATATACCTGTTAGGGAAGTGCTTGTGAAGATTTCTAACAACAAATAGGTGAGTGAGGCCTTATCTGCTGGAATGTACCGATAAAATGTTCGCAAGGTGTGAATTTAAATTGATACTGTTAAACTAGTATTACGCTAGTATAAGGCCTTGTCTACATTTAAAAGTGTTGCTCCTTTAACTATGCTGGTATAGTTAAAACAGTTAAAAAACCCTAATGTAGATGTGGTTATACAGGCATAACAGTGCTGCTACATAGCTTATTCTGGTTCGGTGAAGTGAAATAAGCTATACGCATATAAAACACCTTCCACCAGTATAACTGTATTTCCACCAGTGATTTTAACAGCATAACTATCTCAGGGGGAAAAAATTGCACTCCTTACTGACACAGTAATGCCGGTAAACCTTTAAAGTATAAACTGGACTTCAGAGTGCTTTTTTTTCAGGTTAGCTCATGTCCCTTAGGAAGGCCTTTAAATTAAACTCCCAAAAAGCCAATTTTATCCTGGAATAAGGGCTGGTCTACACTGGGGTGGGGGGGGATCGATCTAAGATACGCAACTTCAGCTACGTGAATAACGTAGCTGAAGTCGAATATCTTAGATCGATTTTTAAAAGTACTTACCCCGGTCCACACGCCAGCAGGCAGGCTCCCCCGTCGACAGCGCTTCCTCCGCTTGCGGAGCTGGATTTCCGGTGTCAACGGGGAGCGGCTCTGGGATCGATTTATCGCATCTAGACGAGACGCGATAAATCGATCCCAGAACATCGATCACTACCCGCCGAATCAGGCGGGTAGTGTAGACTAGCCCTAAGAGTGTCCACATGGGGGCTATATCAGTATAACCATACCAGTAAAGTTACACTGATATGTAGCTAAGGGCATGGCTACGCTTGCAGACGTAGAATGCTTTGAGTTAAACCAGCCTTCGGAAAGCGCAGCAGGGAAAGCGCTGCAGTCTGTCCACACCGACAGCTGCAAGCGCACTGGCGTGGCCACATTTGTGGCACTTGCAGCGGCAGTGGGAGCGGTGCATTATGGGCAGCTATCCCAGCGTTCAAGTGGCTGCAATGTGCTTTTCAAATGGGGGTGGGGTGGAGTGTGACAGGGAGTGTGTTGTGTGTATGTGGGGGGAGAGAGAGTCAGTTTTTGGGGTGCTGAGAGTGTGTCAGCATGCTGTCTTGTAAATTCACACCCCGCTCCCTCCCCGCCTCTCTCTCTCTCTCTCTCACTCAAAGCAAGCAGAATTCCTCAGTAATGGTTGCTTTGTCCCGGAGCAGATAAGCATGCCGGCTGTCAGAAATGGAGCTTTGAAAGGGCATATCCGCAGTCCCACAGCTAATTCCAAAACAATGACAAGAGTGACCACTTGACTTAAGGGGATTATGGAACGTTTCCGGAGGCTGATCAAAGCGTAATAATGCAACACCTCATTCACACTGACGCTGGGACATTTCAGCCGAGACGCAACAAGCCTTATGCTTCTTGTGGAGGTGGATTACCAGGAGCGCTCCAGCTGCAGAGTCCAGGCGCTTGCCAGTGTGGACAGGTCATGAGTTAGAGCGCATGGGGCTGCTTTAATGCGCTCTAACTCGCAAGTGTAGCCATGCCCTAAGCCATAAATGCCTGACTCTGACCAAGTCATTTTATCTCACTATGCCTCATTTTCTGCATTCCTGCCTCACAGGGATGTTGTAAGGCTGAGTTCATTAATAATTGTGAAGCAATTTAACTCAGATGGAAGGTCTGATAGATGTAAAGCATTACTGTAGTCTTGAGCCAATGCACATTTGGACATAAACAGATCACATCAGGTACATCTTATCAGATAAATCAAGACAAGATAATAGCATTGGGTGGGGAACTGTCTTATGAAATTATGCCATTCTGTCATGTCATATGACACACAAGCAAAATATAGCTCTCTTATCTGATCAAATATACCATAATTCTATACCTTGTTCAAGACAATTCCTCTTTTTAAATCGCACCACAAAATTGGACTTTCCTCTATCTCGGGGAAGTGCTTTGGGGATGCGTGTATTGGCACTATAGCTGGGGCCTGACTCAGCTGCAAAATTCAGATCTAGATCCAAATCTGGATGTGAGGGGGGATGTTCAGCATGTGGGGTGTGTTCAGATCCAGAGTTTTGGTTCATCCCAGAAGAGTGATAAAGACCCAAGCTGTGAAGTTCAGATCTAATTGAAACTTTCCCTACATTTTGGGGATCTGGCCCAGTCCATTGTACACTGAAACTTGTGAAAGATCTCAAGTATTTAGTGACCATCTGCCCCACGAAACCAGCCTGAGACATCCCCAAACATTTTACAGTGTTAAATTGCTTGAGTTAAACAACCAGCTCTCCAAGATGATCTGGGATCTTCCAGAACTGATCCTAGATACAGAAGTGACCTTTCCCAGAGGGTCAGCTGAACCACTTTGGACTTCAGTTCCAAGAAGACATGTACTCTCTATATACACGGGTCTCACCCTATTAAATCCCTTTCGCATCACTCTAGCAAAGCAAACAGGACTTAAAACTACTTGTGTGGGAAGTTGAGGATTCATCCAGTGTAAGGGAGTCTTTGGTTGGCCTAGATGGCAGGAGAGGATGTAGCCAGGGGACATTATCATCCCCACTGACATAATGGTCCCTGGTTGCACCTAATATTAGAGAGCAGAAAAACATCTTTAAAACTTCAGGTAAACTGACATTCCACAGGATTGAATTCTCCAAAGCCTTGTACCTCATTACCACCTGTGGGTCTTGATGCTACCATCTGATCTGGACATTGCACAATGACTATCCGAGGTGCCAGGCCCTGGAAAACCAGGTCAATTGTCTGGGCAGAGGAGCACTTTCAGCTTTTCCAGTCGTATTCTCGTCCATTCCTTTAAACCTCCTGTCTCAAGCGTTTCCTTCTGAGGCTCGATTCTGCAGGCATAGGAGTCAATGGCAGTACAGGATCAGAGCCGTAGTCAGTCCTTTCCTCGGATGGGCTTTTACTGAAGGTTCAGTGAGTACATTACAGATATAGACCAGCCATGAAGTTCTGAGGCAAAACCCAGCTTTGCCAGCATTTAGGGGTGTTTGAATCCATGGCCTTGAGGTTTAAGCCCATGTCTAATTATTGTGTCGACTACATAAAAACAGGATGTGTTGTAATATACATAGGGCTGGGCCAAAATAAGAATCATTTATCTTAAACGGCTTCTTTCTGACTATCCCATGCTCCTCCACTCCTAGAACAACTTTGGGTGTGTAAATAAAATGGGCTCAGATCCAAGCCACATCTGCTCTTCAGTTAGACTGCATCAAAACTAAAACCCAACTGATGAGGTTTTGCAAAAATAATGCCTCCCACAATTTATCTCTATAAATCTTTAGCCAGTTTCCTTATTGCTTTGCTGTAAATCAGATAATCACGGTGAGGAGAGTTATTAAAGACTACTTATTTATTTATTTAGATGGGCGTATTGCTTTTTAGAGAGGAAGGAGAAGCATGTACTGAAGACATTAGACAGGGCAATTTCTGAGACTTTCTTTCAAATCACTTAAGGCCAGATTTCCAAAGGTATTTAGGCCCCTAAAGATGAAGGTAGGCACCTAGTGGGATTTTAAAAGCATCCTTCCCATGCATTCCTCTAATACACTCCACTCCTCCACCAGACCCCAGCAACTCCCTTTCCTGCCCCTACTACATGACTCATCAAGTATCCAGTCCCTGTTCCACAGAGCTCCATTCAGAGCAACTCAATGGCACTAGTTCATGTTCCTACCAGCCCTTCACACTCTCTTCTTGGTGCAAGACCTGCTCCCAGACTCCTACAAGTAGGGTGACCAGACAGCACTTGTGAAAAATCGGGACTGGGGGTGGGGGGTAATAGGAATCCATATAAGAAAAAGATCCAAAAATCAGGACTGTCCCTATAAAATCAGGACATCTGGTCAGCCTACCTACAAGGCCACATTTTGCCATGGTTAATTACCCCCAACCTTTGGCCATTTATCTCTGGATCAGGCAAGCAGCTGCAGCAAAACCTGAGTCACAAGAACGTTTATGAATATTTCTAATAATGGTACTTTAACTATTGCTCTTTATTTATACATCTAAAACTGTTCTTCCTATTGCTTTAACCAGCTCCAATCCTTCCAAAAGGGCTACAAGCCATTTGACCTCAGCGTGGCCAAGAAAACAAATGTTTCAAGCCATTTTGGAGGTATGATGAACCAAAAAAGCCTTAGGAAAATGTTTACAAGCAAATAACAGCTACAATTCAGAACACCTGTAACCCCCCTCCCACCCACCCCCCGCAGGGGTTTAGAGAGCATGGCCCCTTTAAAACCTTGTTCTGAGGCAGAGGTTGTTCCAGGGGCCGTGGAGAGAGGGAGAGTGACAGGGTGGGGGTGTCTGTAGCTCCAGTGGCTAAGTGGGGAGGTTGTCTCTCTGCATGGGTTTGCAGAGAGCAGCAGAAGAGGGCAACAGAGGGGTTTGAAAGTTCACTGGTGCCAAAGATGACCAGGAGCACCCAAGACTAGCTGCCGGACTGGAACTCTGTCCTGGACTCCTGAACTCTGGGTCTAGACACATTGCTCCATGTGTGCCCTTTTGTATTGTGGTACCACTGGGCCTATGGGGCCTCATGTTGGATGTAACTCTGTTTTACCACTCCCCTGTTTTACCACTGTCTTCCCCCCTGTTGTTTTTCCTCCATTCATCCCTCTGTAAAAAGCTATTTCCCTTTCCTATATTCATTGTACCATTCTGGTGTGAGAGTGTTTACTCTGGGGTAGGGGGGTAGAACAAGTGCCCCTGGGGTGGAAGGGAGTTTTCCTGCTTGCACCTTTTCCTGTCCAGAGCTGCCTGCACAGCAGACTCCATCTTGGCCACGAGGGCACTAAAGTTACACACCCTACCATTGAAACTCAGTTTGTGATTTTTACCAAGCTTCCCAGGAGAATTCTCTACACTGGGATGAGTTTCAGGACCTGACATTTCAGGAGGATCCGTTTCTTTTTGGGGGAGGTTGTGATGGTTAGACTCAGACAGTGTTGCCAATGGCCAGCTAAGATTACAGAATGTTTTGGTGATGCAGGAATTGTGGGTAAATGTAACTTCTCTGTGCCTTTGCTGTTCCACACCTTGGGAACATGGTCTGAATTCACCAAGGCCCAGATCCTCATAGGTATTTAGATGCCTGACTCTCATTGAAATCTATGAGGTAGGTGCCTAAATACCTTTGAGGATCTGAGCCCATATTATTATGGAGTGGTAGTAGCCCCATCATAGTTAAAGTGAGAAGGGACTGCTGCCACTCCATAATAAGAGGATGAATAGAACTGGGTGAATGGCTGATTTTTTTTCAGTTCACTGGCTATAAGGACAAAATGGGAAAAAAATGTTTCAGGCAGTTCTTAAAATTTTTGAGTTTTTGTCAAACTGGACTGGATTAGGTGGAGTGTCTAATAGGAATACATGGAAAGGGTGCAACAGCAGAAAGGTGTGGAAGGGGAGGAGGCTGGGGTGCATAGAGGGGACATGGAAAGGCTCAGAGGACAGAGAGGTCGGCAGGGCTGGCAATAGGAGGGTATGGAAGGGAGATGCAGGGGACTGGGGCTGGTATTGAAGTCAATGGAGCTACTCATGGGCATAGGTATTTGCAGGATGATGGCCTAAGTTAGACTTAACACAGCAAGTGTTGGGGAGAGGGAGGGAAATGGGTGAGTAAGGAATACAGAGGCATTTCAGTGTGACTAAATACATATGTAATGGGCTTCTCTTCCTTCAGTGCCTGGGATCCAGATTTTAGGGTGTCCGTGGTTGGAGAGAGAGGCTGAGGGATGGCAGCTCCTGTGGTGGGTGATGCCACCTGGTGCCAGCGCTAGGGGAGGCCAGTGCTGAAGGAAGAGGGCTCTGGCTGCATTGACGTGTGTTGGGTTTTTAGACAATGGGGCCTTGCCCCGCTCCTTCAGATACTCCTGGATCTTACAATACTGTCATACCAGCTTACTGCAGAAGACACACCACAACTGAAATTTGAAAGACACTAACAGGCTATTAAACGGAATGATTTTGCAGCCCCAGTTTTTGGAGATAACCCACAAAGTCCTCCCCAGTCATTTATAAGACATCAGTCCCCTCGGCTTGCCATCCCCTGCACAACACATACACTTTTGCTAAGCAAAGCCAAGACCTTTCACATGAGTCAGCCGACAGAGGAAGCCCAGACAGTTTGCACACTACCATGTAACAGCAGCAGATGGCATACTTGAATTGAACAAGCTATTACTACTAATGCTCAGTTGCAAGATGTTCTTTAGGAGAGAATGACAGCAGCTTCTCCTTTTCACGGGGATGGGCCCGCTCAATAGAACACTAATTCATCAGAACGTTTATTTGTTCTACTGACTATTGAAATAGCACAGCTGCTTACCTCTTGAGCAACAAAGCTAAAGGCCCACACCCAGTGCCAGCTAATTTCATTTAGAGCAGTGGTTGTTCAGACTTCTAAAAATGAGACCCAGAGTTAACGTGGGACAGCAGGGCTACACAAACACCCCAGGTAATCTGCTTCCAGACTGAATGAAAAAATCCTAGTTCTAATCCACAAAGCCCTTGGTGGGTCTAAGCCAGGGGTAGGCAACCTATGGCATGCGTGCCGAAGGCAGTATGCGAGCTGATTTTCAGTGGCACTCTTACTGCCCGGGTGCTGGCCACCTGTCTGGGGGGCTCTGCATTTTAATTTAATTTTAAATGAAGCTTCTTAAATATTTTAAAAACCTTATTTACTTTACATACAACAATAGTTTAGTTATATATTAAAGACTTATAGAAAGAGACCTTCTAAAAACGTTAAAATGTATTACTGGCACGCAAAACCTTAAATTAGAGTGAATAAATGAAGACTCGGCACATCACTTCTGAAAGGTTGCCGACCCCTGGAAGCTTTCTCCAGGATAGATAACTTCCACTAAGATAACTGTAGACACTAAGATATCTCCATAGGACTGCCACAACTCTATGGTATGCTCACAGCATACAAACAGAGAAGTTAGAGTATTTTATGTTTTTATCTTCCTGGAAGGTTGCAACATAACACTACTTTATTTCTTAGAATTCATAACAATTACTCACAAGAACTCCAAACCCCAGAGAGACAAAGGAGGTGGTTCCCTATAACAGAGCAGTACATCTCACCCCACCTTACTTACACACATCTCCAGATTTGTTGCAATCCCTGATCAATTGTAGTAATGAACTCCAAAAGCTGCACGAGGCACACGCTGAATTCATCCTATTTCAGCTCAGGCAGGATTTCGGGGAATCGGGTGGACAAGCTTTCAAATTGCTGGCATACCACCTAACATAAAATGCCTCTGTGTATGGAATCATGTGATAAACATAGTAAAGTATGTAGATCACTGTAAAGGCATACAGTGAATCCTCTGCTCAGCCAGCCCCTAACTGGTCCTGGCTGGTTCTAGCAACACTCTCCACCTGCTGACCCTGCTCCTTTCTCCCACCCCCTACTTTGTCCCCACCCCCCATGCTTCTGAGCGCCCAGCTCTACTTATTTCCCTCCCTGACATCATTCCAGGCTGATCCAGTGGGCCCCCTTGCAGGCGGGCATGGTGTTACAGCTGAACACTTACTTGATTTTTCCCTCACCCAAGGTATCAACAAGTCCAAACACACCATTAGTGGCTAAAGAGCACCCCCTTGAGGAGGGTCTCATTTATTAACAGAAAAGCCAATGCAGAACATACAAAACTTTCACCCCAATATCTCAGCTGGGCAACTAGGTCATTCTTAGTACATCTGTCCCCTAATCTCACAAAGCTGAAAACAATTATGGGTCAAATAACTCAGGAGGAAGTATTTAATCAGAAAAATGTGAATGATAATTAGGACTCATTTAAGAACATCTTAATACAGTGTTTCTCAACCTGGGGGGTCATGATCCCAAAGGTAGTCGCAGGACGAGTTTAGGGGGATCACGGCAGAGGGACTTGGGAGGCTTCAGCCCTCTATCTTTTCAAGTTTTAGTGGGGGGGAGGTCAAGATTTTTTTTTTAAGTCCAAAGGGGATCGCCAGCACAAAAAGGTTGAGAAGCACTGACCTATGCTGATGGGAAAACCAAGCTCACTCTGAATCAGTGGCCTGCCCTCTTCATTATTTACCGCTCTCCCAATTTTTGTGTCATCTGCGAACTTTATTACTGTTTTTATGTTTTCTTCCAGGTCATTGTTAAAGCTGTTAAATAGTGTAGGGCCAAGAATCAATCCCGGTGGGACCCCATTGGAAACCTCCCTTTCTTCCATTTGTTATATGTATACAATTTTCTACAGCTGCCCTCTCTTCCCCTCTAAACCTAGTTGGCTATTTAACCAGCACAATCTTCTTTCTCAGTTGTAGGATTTGGTTTGTGGAGTATCTATTAAGATAGTGTTTCTCAACCTTTTTGTGCTGGCGACCCGCTTCACACTTAAAAAATATCATGCTCCCTTCCCCACCCCCAATAAATAGGGGGTGAAGCCTCCTGAATCCCACTGCCCGGGGTTGAAGCCGCCCTAGCTCTGATGCCCAGGGCTGGGGCTGAAGACTTTCCACCCAAGCCTGTGATCCCCCCTAGGAATCATGACGCCCAGGTTGGGAAACACTGATCTAGAGTCCTCTTCTTGAGAAGGGATTTATCACAATCCTGAAAAGCGTCGCAATGGCAGGCATATTATAGAATGTTAAAAATGCCTCTGTGGATCTCAGGCTACGCCTGCTACAACACAAAATTCAAAATGTATTGGCACCACAAAGGTTGTGCAAAGATGGGGAAGTTCTCCTCTGATGTTTGTTGGCGTTATAACAAAGGGAAAGGAACCCTGATGCCTATGCTGTGGAACTGTCCAACAGCTGAGCAGCTGTGAACAGAGGTGGACACAAGAGGTAAAATAACCTTCAGCTTCAGCAGCCAAACCTCAGCCGGAAATTATATCCTAGGTTATCTACCTGCTAAGCTGGGTTTAACTCTGCCACCGAGGCTTTGTTTTGTGAGGGCAGCAGCAAGCATCAAGTCCATGATTTTACAAAAATGAAGTAGGCTTACGCCCAGAATAGAGCAGTGGTATTCAAACTTGTCTGAGTTAGCCACTTAAGAAACAATAGCTTACCCATGTAGAAAGCCATTATGTGAATCTGAAGAAATTTGGACCCTGTTTCTAGATACATTTGGATAAAAAGATGGCCCAAAGAATGCCAGACCTGCATTCCACCTACCCACTCCTTTCCTCCTCTCTCTACTCATGCATGCCTTCTCTCCAGTGTATTAGTGTTACTTCCCCCACACCCCCAATGTGTTATGCCTATGTAGTATTGGCTGTGTTTGTGTTTTCTGGTCTTGCAGGTTTGACAAGTTGTAAGATTAGGTAATTCCATCCTGTGAAGCAATATTTGGAAACATGCACGCTGTACGTCATTTACTTTTTTGTACTTTTCATTGTCTGTTTCTTTATGAAAATCAATAAAAAATTAATCACAAAAAATAAGTTCTGGGAAACAGTTGAAGGCAATCGGAGGCAGCCCTGGATGCTTTTGAAAATCCCACTAGGCACCTACCTTCATCTTTAGGTGCCTAAATACCTTTGAAAATCTGGCCTTAAGTGACTTGAAAGAAAGTCTCTGGCAGAAATGGGAATTGCCAGTCTAGTGTCTTAACTACATGCTCCTCCTTCCTCTCTAAAAAGGAAAACATCCATCAGAAGAGATACATTTGTAGGCCTTAATAAATCCCTTCATCATGATTATCTGTTTTACAGCAAACCAATAAGGAAACAGGCTAATGATTTATAGAGATAAGCAAAACTGTGGGAGCAGGGCCGGCCCACAACATTTTGGCACCTGAGGCGGGGAGTTGAAATGACGCCCCAATTAGGGTGACCAGATGTCCCGATTTTATAGGGACAGTCCCGATTTTTGGGTCTTTTTCTTATATAGGCTCCTATTACCTTCCACCCCGTCCCGATTTTTCACACTTGCTGTCTGGTCACCCTAGCCCCAATACCCCCTCACTTGGGCCAAAACTTTGAAAGGTCTCAATTCTGCCTTCTTCCTGTTCTACTCCTCTCATGGTACTGCTCTGCTACCTACCCCAATAAAGAAGAACTAACAACTTAAAATGCCTTGTTCAAAAATTTTAAGTAACACTTAACTTTCAAACGCCTGAACAGCAAATGTAACTTTTCTTGTCTGCATAGTAAACACTGGCATTTTTATCTGTTTGAATAATCAAAATGGTGCTTTCCGTGCCTTCTTGGTTGCAAAGATTTGAACTGCTTCCTGAAGGTCTACAGTCTGGGCCAGCTCATGCTCTATTGAGATGGTTGCAAGGCCGACCAGCCTCTCCTGTGTCATTGTGGAGCATAGATGTGTTTTTATTAACTTCAGCTTGGAGAAGCTGCGTTCTCCACTGGCAACTGTTACAGGAAGTGCTCAGAGCAACAAAAGTATTTGGAAAGAGGGTGGTCATCTTATTTGTGCACATATATTCCAGAACAGCCTTTGGAGTTGATCTTGCTGAAATGTATCTTGAAAAGGCTTTCAGCTCATCACCTAAATCACTCGCATCAATATCGCACATGTCCTCATGTGTCAACACTGTCTCTAGTGCCCTGCATTGCTGGTGTAGGTCTTCTTCAGGTACAGTGAGGAGTTTTGGAATATCACACAACATCCCAAATATACTGCTGTGTTCCTTGAGCTGCATGAAACATTCTTCAACTGACTGTATTGCACAATCTAGTACCTGATTAAAGAATTTAACTTTGAATTGTTGTTTGTGGTCTCTTATGGGATTATCCCGTGCCTCATCATCCAAATGTCTTCTTCTTCAGTGACTCTTGTATTCTTGAATGGGTGGGGAAATAGCTTCAGTGTGAAGTCCCTCTGCCAACTTCTGTGCACTCTTCAGAACATTGTGAAATCCCCCATCTGACCTGTAAGACTGTAGGTATGACTTATCTTTGTCCAGTTGTTCCATTGCTTCAGATATATCAAGGTCAACACCATGGAGTCTCTTGCTTACAACATTTTTTTCAAACAGTATGTCATGCCACAACACTAAGCCACACAGAAATTTGAAGTTAGTATGTTTCTGGTGATTCCATTTCCCTCTGCCCCTGTTCTCCCACGAACAGTTCCTGTCATAGCATAATCCTTCATAATGGCAACTATGGCATCATCTCTCTTCCCAATTTGGTGTTTGATAGGCTTTATCGCCTCCACTTGACTTTCCCATTGTGTGGCACTCAGTGGTTTCAGTGTCAGAGAGGATGTTCCCAGATGTTGCTTCAAAATTTGTCATCGATGAGTTGATGGAGAGAAAAATACATAGATGCTTTGAATTACATTAAAAAATTCAGCAGCCTCACTAGAAGCTGATGCTGCATCACTGACCACCAAGTTCAATGAATGAGAATTGCATGGGACAAAAAAGGCGCGAGGGTTTAACTCTCGGATCCGTGTCTGCACTCCTCTGTTCTTTCCTCTCATGTTGGCACCATTATCGTAGCCCTCATGTCAGCTATCGCAATTCCCGTATCTTCCAGCTTTTTAAGAAGCACATTTGTCATACCAGCTCCTGTAGTATCATCAATGTCAATACATTCTAGAAAATGCTCTCTGACAGTCACCATTGCAGGGACATTTTCACTAGGTTCTGTTGTTGTTACAAAACGCACCATTAAAGTCATTTGTTCCATATGGCTGATGTCAGGTGTGTAGTCCAGAATAACACAGTAATATCTTGCTGACGTCAGATTTGCCACAATCTTCTGTTTGACTTTTGTTGCCAGTAACTGTATGATCTCATTTTGAATTGTTTTTCCAAGGTAGTGGTTTGTGTACGTTTCTTGGGTGGTGACTCTTCTGAGATGCTCCTGGAGTACAGCATCAAACTCAGCCATTAGCTCCACAATTTTAAGGAAGTTTCCATTGTTTGGCATATACAGTTGATCTGAAGTGCCACACAGTGCTAGGATTTGGGCAGCAAGCATTCTCACAATGGCAATGAGCCTTTTCAGAACATTTTGCCAGTAAAGAGATTCTGATGCAATCTTCTGTTGATGCTGATCATCTATGGTGGCCTTTAACTTTAGTCTCGTCTCAAGCTCTTTCCACCTATGGAATGCTCCCTGGTGATTTGCTGCCTTCTCATGGCATGCCAGATTTCTAGCCAGATCTTTCCAGTCCTTTGTTCCTGTAGAACCCAATGTGGCTGGAACATTAGACTGGAAGAGTTTGCAACAAAAACAGTATGCAGCATTCTGGGGATTTCATGCCAGTAATGTGTTGGATGGAAACTTCTATTTTCATTGTCTTTGGGGAACATAAAGTTTTTCACTTGGTGTGGCCCATGCAGGACAAGGAAGTCCCTCAGGCTACTGCTCAAGTGTGTCCTCAGTCCTGGAATATCTAGACTTAAGGAACTAAACTCAGCAGCAGCAGTTTCTTGCGCCTCCACCACACTCTTCTCAGATCTACACTTTTCTTCAGGAATGTGCATGGTTACATCCATTTGGATGGAGATATGGATGCTGCAGTAGCTGCCAGGTCACCTGCACTCTTATTAACTGGAAGATCAGGCATCTCCTCACCACTCACATCCTTACTGGAACCGGAAGGCTCACCGTGAACATTTGTGTCTATGTATGTCAGGAGAGCTCCTTCCTGCTTAGATAGAAAAGCTTCCTTTGCTTTCTTTTTTTTCTGAATGCTGCCCTTGAGAGGTGTTTTCTTCTTTCACTCATGACTGCTATTCTGTGCCAGCTATAGTGGCTCTCAACACTCAGTTTAAGGGGACAAATAAGCAGGCTGGTTGGTAGCAGGGCCTGAGTGAGGGAAGATAACAGTGTCTTAAGGGCCTAACTGGCTCCTACTACTTCAATTGACTGCCTGCTCTCATCAAGTGGGTTCAGGGAAGAAGCAGGAAACAGGAAGCTCCCTGAGAATCTGGTGTTAATCAATCCAGGCTCCTGGGGGTGTTAGAGAGGTACATAAGAGGCTCTTCCTCCTCTCTCTCCCTGCAGCTCCTGCTGCTTTCTGTTATTCCCTCTCACCTTTTCTCCTGCCTGCCTGTTATGTCTCTTGTGTCCTCCTTCCTCCAGCACAGCACTCCACCATCTCTGTGCATCTAGAGCAGAGAGAATACATATGCACCAGCAGCAGACACAACATTTTCTACACTCTGGGTTCTAGTGGTGCCCCCCACCCCCAGGAGCCAAGCCACCTGAGTTCGCCTCATGGTAAGGCCAGCCCTGTGTGGGAGGCATTATTTTTGAAAAACCTCATCAGTTGGGTTTTGGTTTTTATGCAGTCTAACTGAAAACCCGAGGTGGCTTGGCTCTGAGCCCATTTTATTAACACCCAGAGTTATTGTAGAAGTGGAGGAGCATGGGACATTCGGTAATAAGTTTAGGATAAATGACTCCAGTTTTGACTCAGCTCTATGTATCTTACAACACATCCTATTTTCATGTAGTAGACACGATAATTAGAAATGGACCCAACCTCAAGGCCATGGATCCATACACCCCTAAATGCTGGCAATGTTAGGTTTTGCCTCAGAACTTCATGGCTGGTCTATATCTGTAACATACTCCTGAACCTTCAGTAAAAGCCCATCCGAGGAAGGGACTGACTACGGCTCTGATCCTGCACTGCCATTGACTCCTATGCCCACAGAATCGAGCCTCAGAAGGAAACACTTGAGACAGGAGGTTTAAAGGAATGGACAAGAATATGACTGGAAAAGCTGAAAGTGCTCCTCTGCCCAGACAATTGACCTGGTTTTCCATGGCCTGGCACCTTGGGTAGCCATTGTCCAGTGAGTGCAATGTCCAAATCAGATGGTAGCATTAAGACCCACTTTCCACAGGTGTTAATGAGGCTCAAGGCCCTGGAGAATTTACCTGAGGGATATGAAGGTGTCTTCCTGCTCTCTCTCTAATATTAGGTGCACCCATGACCATTATGTAGTGGGGACGAAAACATGCACTGCCCTCCCCCATCACCTACGCCAACCAAAGATTCCCTTAAACAGAAGAACTCCTCAACTGCCCACGCAAGTAGTTTTAAGTCCTCTTTGCACTGCTAGAGTGCTGCAAAGTGGATTTAATATGGCGAGACCTGTGTATATATAGAGTACATGTCTTCTTGGAACTGAAGTCCAAAGTGGTTTAACTGACCCTCTGGGAAAGGTTGCTTCTGTGTCTAGGATCAGTTCTGGGAGATCCCAGATCCTCTTGGAGAGCTGGTTATTTAATTCAGACAATTTAACATTATAAAATGTTTGGGCATGCCTCAGGCTGGTTTTTTGGGGCAGATGGTCATTAAATATGCGTGATCTTTCACAGGTTTCATTATATAATGCATTGGGCTGGATCTCTGGATCTGAATATCCTTAAAACGTTGGTAAGGTTACAATCCTGATGTGAACTTCACAGATTAGGTCTTTATCACTCTCCTGGGACAAATCAAAACCCTGGATCTGTACACCAGCAGCATGTTGGGGGAATTTGGATCTTCATGGATGAATAACCAAGTTTGTGCCCTTTTTGCATTTTCATGATGTATAAAGAAACCCTGAAAGCTTAAATAAAGTAATGGAATAAAAAGAAGATTGAGTGGAGTTTCTGCTTCTGCTAACATTAGAAATTCAGGTCTTGACTATTTTAGTGTTCCTGGAAGGCTCTTTAGATGACTGAAGAAGTGATAAGATTTTGACATCACAGATGTTATGAAAATTAAATCTGACTAATAGAGGAGGGAAGGTGTTTTTACTCAGAGTATCAAAAATTCTGGCTTCAATTTGATTTTGTTAGTATTTATTTATCTCATGTGCCCAAAGAACTCTTGGGTGAAAAGCTTTCTTTGTTAAAGTCTCAGCATCTCACCTCCAAGTAAGGGCTAAGAAAGCTCTATCACTGACACTTCAAATGACTCTTCCAACAAAACCGCTTGTCGTTCCTGATATTTCTAAGGTAAAAACCAAGCCTGAAAAAAAAATCTCAAGAAATATCCAGACGTTCTTTACATTTGAGAGACAAAAATAAAGTACAAACACTTCTTTAAACAAAAACAAACTTTGCAGCTGTCTTTCAAAATATCTCTGCAAAGACATAAGACGAACTCTTCCTGTTTGCTGCAGCCTTCTTATTTTCTAGCGAGAAACTTTCTCTGAATCATCACACAATCAGCCCGTGGCATCCTGAGGCTGCAGAGTGGTTACACGCTAACAAACACATTTTTATAACCAGGAAGAACGTAAAAATCTCACCTGCCAAAAAGACTAAACAAAAAAGCAATACATTCATTTTTCTAATAGTGAATGTAACATTTTCTGGTGCGTATATGGATCGTGATGTGTAAAATTGCTTTGATTCTTAACAAATACTATTTTGTTAGTTGTTTTGTTTGTTTGTTTTTAAAAGCAAGACAGAGCTTTGCCTGTTATTTTCACCAGCCTTTAGTGATAGCTCATTTCCCTTGAATTCTTACCCCAGTGCTGCATCTGTCCATTAAGATGCAATAGTCTTTGTTGCTTATGCAAACCATTACAGTCTTAAATCACAATCCTGAAATGAGGTCTGCATGGGCTGAACCCTGCACCTGCACAGCGCTCCACTGAAGCGAGAGATCAGACCTCAAACAATTGGGGTCTTAGGCCTTTTCTATATTGAAAGCTGCTCTAGTGTGACTAAAAGTGTGATTTAAAATTGACTTAGTAAAACCAGTTCAAAATTCTGTGTTTACACTCTTGTATACACTGGTTTATATCAAAATTGCTCAGAATAATTCCCTATGCCTTACCACATTAAGTTAAATCAACATAACCCAGGTTTAAATCAACTTCAGTGTCCCTGAAGGTTTTTGCACTGGTGTAATTAGATCTGTTTTTAAACTGATTCAAAGATGAACTCTTGTAACCTAAAGTATAGATAAGGCCTTAGTCATCTTTTAGTAGGAACCAACTCATGTACTACAGTCTGTTTCTTGTGTGTTTTTTTGTTGGCTTTCTACACTTTAAATTAAATAATTGTGAAACCAAACACCAACTTAAACTGAAATGTTGCTATTGCCCCATCTGTCTGATTGAAAAAATTCTTATTGTCTGTTTTCCTTAAATTCTTAACACCATTTGTGAATATGGAAAAACTTTATCTGACTGTCCTGTCCACACTACAAACATTAACAATGTTTAACGATAGTTGTGATAATTGTCACCAAACCATGTGATGTTTATAACATCCTTTGCTTTCTTTCCCATCTGGACATTAAAAAACATTTCAAAACTCAGGGAACTTTGTTTTAACCTTGGTAGATACCCAGCTCAAATTTTTGCCAAATTTAGTTTAATAAAACCAGGTTTTCTCAGTTTTTGGTAAAAGAGGGGAAGAGCTTGTAGTTCATGGCAAGAGTCTTAGGCCTGGTCTACACTAGGAGTTTGTCGAATTTAGCAGCGTTAACTCGAATTAACCCTGCACCCGTCCACACAACGAAGCTATTTATTTCGACATAAAGGGCTCTTTAAATCGATTTTTGTACTCCTCCCCGACGAGGGAAGTAGCGCTAAAATCGACATGGCCATGTCGAATTAGGGTTAGTGTGGACGGAATTCAACGCTAATGGTTCTAGGAGGTATCCCACAGTGCACCACTCTCGCCTCTCTGGACAGCAGTTCGAGCTCGGATGCTCTGCCCAGCCACACAGGAAAAGAGCCGGGAACATTTGAATTCCATTTCCTGTTTGGCCAGTTTGAATTTCATTTCCTGTTGGGACATCATGGCGAGCTCAGCAGCACTGGCAACGATGCAGATCTCTCCAGCGGAGGTGACCATGCAATCCCAGAATAGAAAGAGGGCTCCTGCATGGACTGATCGGGAAGTGTTAGATCTGATAGCTGTATGGGGAGATGAATCCGTGCTATCAGAGCTATGGTCGAAAAAACAGAATGCGAAAATTTACTAGAAAATCTCAAAGGCCATGACGGAGAGAGGATACAGCAGGGATGCAACGCAGTGCCGCGTGAAAATCAAGGAGCTGAGACAAGCGTACCAGAAGACCAAAGAGTCCAACGGACACTCCAGGTCTCAGCCCCAGACATGCCGTTTCTACGCCGCGCTGCATGCTATCTCAGGGGGTGCCGCAACCACTACCCCACCCCTGTCCCTGGACTCCGACGATGGGATATTCTCATCGGTCACCTCCTCTGAGGTTTTCGCAGACGGGGAAGATGATGAAGAAGAGGAGGATGAAGTAGTCGATGGCGCTTTGAATGCCGATTTCCCCGAAAGCCAGGATCTCTTCATTACCCTGACAGAGATCCCCTACCAACCCTCCCAAGGCGGTATCCCGGACCGTGAATCAGGAGAAGGAACAGTAGGTGAGTGTTCAAAACATCTCTTTTGAATAGAATAGACATCATATTAAAGCAATGGGTTTTTAATGAGTAATTTGACCTGAGCACTTTGGCTGCATTCGTGTCCAGTGCAGCTACTGGAAAAGTCTGTTAACGTGTGGGGATAGAGCAGAAATCCTCCTGGGACATCTCCATGAAGCTCTCCTGGAGGTACTGTGAAAGCCTTTGCAGAAGGTTTCTGGGGAGAGCGGCCTTATTGCGTCCTCCATGGTAGGAAACTTTACCGCGCCAGGCCAGTAGCAGGTACTCCAGTATCATTGCCTGGCAAAGCATGGCGGCATATGGCCCCGGTGTTTGCTGGCATTCACGCAACATACGTTCTTTCTCTGTCTGCGTAATCCTCATCAGAGTGATATCAGTCATGGTGACCTGGTTGGAATTAGGTGAATTTTATTACAGGGACTGTTTGCCTGTGCCTTTTAAAAATCTACCCAGTGGTTTCCAGCCAAGTGGTGGGGGCAGGGAGGGGGACAGTTCATGCTGTGCGGTTCGCGGGCAGCTTGCAGGGATCTTCCCCAAGACCAGCCAAGCAGTGAGGTGAAGGCTAAACCGACCATCCCAGAGAATGGGATGGCTGGGGTTACTGTGGTTTCTGCTGCTGCACGTTAACCTGCACAGCGCAGCAGTAACTGGCCAACTCTAGGAGCTCTGCTTGGAACAGGAAAGGAGGGCGCTGCTGTAAAGTAAGCTTTCAGCAGCCAAAAGTCTACGGCTTACCATGGCCGCCTGCTAGCCAAATTCCATTGCCCAGCCCCGCTTGTATGATCTGCACACCAAGACCCCAGGCACTCAATAGAAAGATTCAAAATGCGACCTTGTACTGAAAGCACATGTGCTAGGTACTGTGAATGGTCTTGTTCACCAGGAAAGACTATTTTCATTGTTCTGGAAAATGTATCTTTGTAAAGAATTCACTCCCTTTTTTTCATCCCACAGCTGCAACTGTCTCTAGGCTTCCCCCGGCATCTCTCTCCCAAACGCTGTCACAGATAAGGCAGCAAAAGAAATGCACACAAGACGAGATGTTCTCTGAGCTAATGCAGTGCTCCCGCACTGAGGTAGCCCAGCAGAATGAGTGGAGGGACACCATTTCGCAGTACAAGTGAGCAGCCAGCGAACGGGAGGACAGGTGGGATGCCCGTGAGGACAGGCAGGATGCTCATGAGGACAGGAGGGATGCTCGCGATGAGAGGTGGCGGATGGAAGACCAGAGGGTGACTGAGGCGATGCTTGGGCTACTGCGGGAGCAAACGGACACGCTCCAGCATCTGGTGGATGTTCTGCAGGAACGGAGGCAGGAGGACAGAGCCCCGCTGCAGCAGATCTATAAGCACCCTCCCCCACCCCCAAGTCCCATAGCCCCCTCACCCAGAGTCCCAAAAACGAGGGGTGGCAGGCTCCATGCAAACAACCAGTCCACCCCTGCGGACTGCTCAAGTAGCAGAAGGCTGTCATTCCCCAAGTTTTGAAGCGTCCTTTCCTTCCCTCCACTCGCACCCCACCCTAGCCTCCATCCCAGTTCCCTCCCTTTACAGAAAAATCATTAATAAAAAATACATTTTTGTTGAACAATGTTGCCTTTATTTTCTTTTCAAAGGAAGGTGTGTTTGAAGGGTGGGAAGGGGGTTGGCAATTGGAGAGGATAGGCAATATTAACAGGGTAAAGAAACAGGGGCGTGTTAACCTCAAGGTTAAACAAACGTAAGAGTCACTGGTTACCCTGGTCAGTCTGGAAGCTAGTTTTCAAAGCTTCCCGGATGTGCAGCGCATCCCGCTGGGCTCTTCTAATCGCCTGGGTGTCTGGCTGTGCGTAATCAGCGGCCAGGCGATTTGCCTCAACCTCCCACCCGGCCATAAACGTCTCCCCCTTGCTCTCACAGAGATTGTGGAGCACACAGCAAGCTGCAATAACAATGGGGATATTGGTTTCGCTGAGATCTGAGCGAGTCAGTAAGCTTCTCCAGCGCCCTTTCAAACGTCCAAAAGCACACTCCACCACCATTCTGCACTTGCTCAGCCTGTAATTGAAGAGCTCCTTTTCACTGTCCAGGGCGCCTGTGTATGGCTTCATGAGCCAGGGCATTAGTGGGTAGGCTGGGTTCCCAAGGATCACTATAGGCATCTCCACATCCCCAACTGTTATTTTGCGGTCCGGGAAGTAAATACCTTCCTGAAGCCGTCTAAACAGACCAGAGTTCCTGAAAACGCGAGCGTCATGAACCTTTCCCGGCCATCCGACGTTGATGTTGGTGAAACGTCCCTTATGAGCCACCAGTGCTTGCAGCACCATTGAAAAGTAGCCCTTTCGGTTAATGTACTGGCTGCCCTGGTGGTCCGGTCCCAGGATAGGGATATGCGTTCCATCTATAGCCCCACCACAGTTAGGGAATCCCATCGCTGCGAAGCCATCTATTATCACCTGCACATTTCCCAGGGTCACTACCTTTGATAGCAGCAGCTCAACGATTGCGTTGGCTACTTGCATCACAGCAACCCCCAAGGTAGATTTGCCCACTTCAAAGTGATTCGCCACTGACCGGTAGCTGTCAGGCATTGCAAGCTTCCAGAGGGCTATGGCCACTCGCTTCTGGACTGTGAGGGCTGCTCTCATCCTGGTGTCCTGGTGCTTCAGGGCAGGGGACAGCAAGTCACAAAGTTCCAGGAAAGTGCTCTTACGCATTCGAAAGTTTCGCAGCCACTGTGATTCATCCCAGACCTGCAGCACTATGCTGTCCCACCAGTCTGTGCTTGTTTTCCGGGCCCAGAATCGGCATTCCACTGTATCAACATGACCCACTGCCACCAGGATGTCCAATTTGCGGGGTCCCATGCTTTGAGAGAGGTCTGTGTCCCTGTCATCATCACTGTCGTCACCGCGCTGCCATAGCCTCCTCGCCTGATTTCTCAAGTTCAGCCTCTGCATAAAGTGCACGATAAGGCGTGAGGTGTTGACAACGGCCATAACTGCTGTGATGATCTCACCGGGCTCCATGCTCGCAGTGCTATGGCGTCCGTACTGTCAATCAAGGGAAAAGGGCACGAAATGATTGTCTGCCGCCGCTTTCACAGAGGGAGGGGGGAGTGAGGGTTGCATGACGACAGTTACCCAAAACCACCCGCAACACATTTCTTGCCCCATCAGGCATTGGGGGCTCGACCCAGAATTCCAATGGGCAGCAGGAACTGTGGGATAGCTACCCACAGTGCACCGCTTGGAATGTCGACGCTTGCCCCGTTACTGTGGACTCACAACGTCGAATTAATGTGCTTAGTGTGGACACACACGTTCGACTTTGTAATATCGGTTTCAAAAAATCGTTTTAAGTAAAATCAAACTACTATCGTAGTGTAGACATACCCTTACTTTTAGGTGTTCAGTATTAGACTGAATACGTAGTGTCATTACCTCCCAACTGGGCTCCAGCAATGCAGGCTACTTGGGCATGAACACTTCAGCCCTGAGAAAAACCACATCTAGTAGCCATGTGCCTTATGAGAACACATCTGACCTGTCCTCTGCTCACTACTCTGGCTCCCCACAGAATATCACATCCAAATTAAAGGTCTTGGTCCTTCTATTCAAGGCTCTGAGTAATTTGGGCCCTGGATACTTAAAATTTGTCTAAATCTCTCGGCTGACGACTGCAGTTGACAGCTGTGCCATTCAGGCACAATAGAGCTGTACACCACAAGGGGAGAGCGTGTTTGTGGAGGAGACAGGACTTTCTTGTGGGCCATTCAAGACTGTGGAACTCACTACCACAGGATGTAAGAAACACCTTTTAACCTGACCACTTTATGTTCCAAGGGCAGGACACACTAATAAAAGCTCATGGCATTTCATAAAAAACAAAGCCAATCAACAAAGAATCCCTATACAATTTCTCCTTGATGTGAACAGAGACGGAACAACACACGACATATGCGAGTCATGTCACTCAAGGTATTGTTGGAAGATGCTCAGGAAAGGACACTCTTTAAGCTCCTGCATAAAACATAAAACTTTCAAATGTTGGGATACACAATATATATATATTGTGATTCATATAGTTATGTAATATGTTATAGGTCATTGAGGCCTGGTATGAATGACGCGTGCTTGACATGAATGTGTGCGTTCCAAGTTAGCAACCGAAGCAAGGACTTAAGGTTAAGGACTATTAGAACTTTTTGTGCAAAAACAATTTTATGTTTCAAGAAAAATACAGAAAATCATCAGAAAAGGAAATAACGCCAGATGGACTGATATAAAATTGTATACGAATTGAAGGAAATGGGTGCCTTGGATCATGGCGGCCCGCCCAGGGTTGCCTTTTTGGAATTGTGCAGGTAGAAGGCCTAGTAAACAAAGGCAAAGAACCGATCACATGACGGAGCAGACTATAAATGGGGGCGTATGATTTCTGCAAATCAGAGTTGTTCATTAATACAGAGTCCCGTGTGGATATAGATGTGGTTTTTGCCGGCTCCCCGCATCTTATGATTTTTTCCTGATGAAAGAAACTTCAACTGGCCATCGGGACCATTCTGACCTTTGGCCTCTGGTATAGTATGTTTGGGGTGTGAATGTGGAGTGATTAAGGTTTGTTTTGTAATCAATAAAGAACATTTAAAGTATTATATGCCAACACTGTGTCTGGTATCTGCTAGCTCCCCATCTGATAGGAAGACCTCTATTGCAGGTCTAATACCCCCATATTCCATCTCCTCTCCCTGGGACAAATTCACGTGCTTCCCCCTCAAAATGGGAGCACATATATATTTCCTGCACTTTGGTAATGGTCTTTGAGTGCAGCCATCCCCTCAGATTTAATGCTGTTCACAGCATGAATAATCTGCAGCAGAGTGGGGAGGGTGAAATGTTTCCAGGAAAGAGACCATATGAACACCATTTGCAGACAAGCCCCATTGCTGAATAAGAAGAGTGGGTGGGATTTTCTTTTTGGGGAGTGGGGGTGGGAATTGTATTAATTTAAATGGAATCAATGAGTCAAAGGTCTTAACATAGCCCATTCACTGTCCAATATAACACTTTAAACTCTTTTGGCCTTTGAGATCAATATAACCGGACACAATTCTATTTTGTGATCTCTCGGTTGGGACAATCTTTTGGATAATTTCCTAATTAAAAACCCTGCCAGTATTTGTCTCAGTGGCCCATAGGAGCAACTACAGTGCAGTCAGCGGAGTTCCACCTGCTTGCAACAGTTTGAACTTGACCCCTTATGTGTAAATTGTAGACTCTGCCCTGTTCAGCTACAAAAGAAAAATGAAGAAAGACAAAAAAAGAAAATACAGGAGAAAACTTTGTCCTGATGCCAGACTGGGATGCCAGAATGACAGTTCAATACAATGGTTTTTATTTATGTATTTGATGATCACAAAAAGGAAAATCCAAATGGGGTTGGGGGGAGGAAATCTAGTGCTATATTCCCCAAACTTCAATTTTTGTCTGTTTTGTCCACTTAGGGCCCCATTTTACAGCCATTTGTAATGCTGAAAGTGCTTACTCACACAAGCAGCCCAATGGACTGAAATGAGAGGACTCATGAGAGTTACTCAGTGTGCAGAATCAGGTCCTTCAATAGCAAGTTGTCTGGTGCAGAGATCACAGGCCAGATTTGGGCTCCAACTCTGGCTGTTTTGAACCACTCCAGTGAACCAGTTTAAATGGCTACCTGGGAATTCCCCCTGAATCAGAGGAATTCTCAGGTGTAGAGCCACTTAACAGCTCTAGACCATCCCCCCACCCAGCCCCTCGTGGACAAGGAGTTGCCGGGAAAAATGGGCCGGAGCACCTCTGCATTTGAGATGTTCCCGGCTGCTGGATGGGGTCCTCTGAAGTCCAGGGCAGTCAGGCATAAGTTAGAACCACCTCCAGAATCCATAATTTGCAATGGTTGCACATAGACCCTTTCGTTTTGTCCCTTCCTGAGCCACATCTTTCTGTACCTATGTAAAATGCCCAGCACATTTTAGGCAGCCACCAAATGGGGAAAGCTTGATGTGCTAGCTGAGGACATCAGCACAGCTGGAATGCCAAAAGAAGAAACCCAGGCTTGTCTTAGTGGAGCACAAATAGACCTATGCAAAGAAGGTTTTCAGCTTGGCTGCCCCTCATTATGGTACAATAAATAGACCTGCCCAACGCAAAACGGTTGCTCTTGGATCAAATTCTGCTCTCAGTTACACCATGTAAATATGGAGTTAACTCTATTAGCTTCAAGGGAGTTACTCTGCATTTACACTGGTGCGACAGGTCAGAATTTGGTCCCCCAAGTAGCAGTCAGATCAGTGCAGCGGGCAAGAAAACAGATGAATTGTTGTGAGCAAAAAAAAAAACCTATTAGTCTGAAGCACATGCAAAACACTCATTCAATTTACCGACACTGGTTCTCTCTCAGCTTTCCCTACCCATTCTCAACCTCTCATAGCTTTCCTTGCCTACTCTGGACCTCTCTTGCTTTATGCTTTGATTTTTCCTAATCCTGTTTTCCCAAAAACAGTTACTGTTGCTTTTTTCCCTTCCTCTTACCTCTTAAGATCCCCAGTTGTGTCAGCTTCCAGCACATTTTTAGTTGACTTTAACTAGCTGTCCTGTAGTGGGTTGCTGGGTTTGTTTGTTTGTTTGTTTGTTTGAGAGATGTACTGGCCTCAAAACCCTGGATCCAAACAGCCCCAATTTAGAGAAAAAAATCAGATCGAGTTCCAAACTTTCAGGCTTCAAATGTTCAAGTTTATAACCCTTCACTGCTAGTAAGAACGATGTTGCCCTTTTGACCTGAACAATTAGCCAATATTCAGGGCTTTGCCAAAGTGTTCCTGTTAGGATGAGAAATCAATTATATGAGTCACATACATTCTTAGTGTAATCGTGCTTAGTTACAAAAGAATGTACACAAAATCCTTGTTCCCTGAACACAATAGAAACAGAGAACAAAAAGCAGTTTCCTTGCTCAGAAATCCCCAAATCTGCCTCTCCAGGAAGTCCTGTGCTCAGGAAGCTCTGTCTCTCTGCTTCCTCTTAGGGTCACACTTACAGCTACTACTCTAGCTTTCTTCCTCCCACTCATGCAGCCTGGCCGCCATTTCCCGCAGCTCCCATTGGCCAGGAATGGCAAACTGTGGCCACTGGGAGCTGCGGGCAGCCATGGAAATGTAAACAAATGGTCTGGCGGCCCGCCAGCAGCTTGCCGTGATGGGCATCGTGCAGCCCACAGGCTGCAGGTTGCCCACCACTGCATTAGAACCTTTCAGTGTAATATCCACCCCCCATTGCGGCTCTGCCCTTTGTCCTTGATGGAGATGAAGATGGACCCAGACAGAAAGAAAATAAATAATTTAACATATTAAATGTAAATTATACAAGCTTCACTATTTACATAGTCTCAAGACATTTCACGGCACTATCCCAAATTCATTTGGTTCCCCTCCATGTTTCCTTGGAGCTTTCCTCTCCTGGCCCAACTTCCTGTCAGCTAACTGAAAAGGGATGTTTTCAACAGACAACTGAAGATTTTCCATTGTTTCTGTGAGTCTGCTAGTTGGCACAGACATTTCCCATTCTGTACTAATGGGGAAGTCATTACTGCTACAACTCTTCCAGCCTCAGGTTCGATAGCTAATTCTCAGCTGGTGGGAGCAGCCAAGCTGCAGATCTGTTCTCCAGGATCATCTCAGGTGGTCTGTATACTATTGTGTCAAATTGTGCCCCATTGGCTTTCATTGAGAGTAGGCACCTAACCAGCTTTTGTAAATGCCACTAAGAACCTATCTGCATTTTTAGACATGTATATACGTTTGTAAATCTAGCTCTAATGCCTGTGTCTAACATTAAAGGGGCTTGAAACATGGTCAGATAAGACAGGAGCAGTCACAAGGCTCCTTCTCAATTCTGCAAATGCTAAATCACACTCTGGTGACCAGAAAAATATTTACTGTTTCTCACCTAACCTATGCAATAATGACTCAGTATTGACAAAACCACAGATTAATAGGAGGCGAGCCCTACAAAACTCTACACATCTGTGAATGTCTGGGGAGTTGGCCAATTCTGTACAGCATCAATTTTCTTTTTGTCAGTGGAAATTCCCTTCTCACAGATTGCACGTCCAAAGTAAATTACCTCTTTTTGGAACATCTCGTATTTCTTTGGGTTCAGTTTGAGATTGGATTTTAAGTTTATCATAGACCATTTCTAAATGTCTCAGTTCCTGTTCAAAGATATTAGCATGCTTCAGGATATCATGTAGGTATAACAAATTGACTTAGAGTGGCATTCCATTCCATACCCTCTCAAACATGGTTGGTGCAAAGCCAAAAGCCATCATTTTAAATTGCAGCCATCATTGTCTTGCTGTGAAAGCAATTTCCCCCCTGTCTTTTGGATCCACTTCTACTTGCCAATGACCACTTATAATATCCAGTGTGGAAAACCAGATTCAATCTGCTACAGTATCCACAGTAGCATCTATTCATGGTAATGGATAGGAAACCTTTCAAGTGAGCTCGTCTCAGAGACTGAAAGACTAAATATAAAAGATAAAACAGGGTCACATGAGAATGGTTCATCTCTTTGCTGTTTGACCCATCACAGGTCTAGAGAGACTAAACTAAAGCAGAAATCCCAGGGTCAACCGGGGTTTGTCCTGAAAGACATTTTGAATTGACAGACTACTAAAATTCTCTCACTCTTAGGATTTAATTCATCTGTGTATATTTTTGTTTGCTTTAACCTGTAAATAACTCTTATTGCTTTTTCCTAGTTAATAACCCTTTTGTCTTTGTCTGCCCCAGAGCCTCCTTCCCCCACTGCCTTCCTGTGTTCTTTTATACAAGTATCAGAGGGGAGCCGTGTTAGTCTGGATCTGTAGAAGCGACAAAGAGTCCTGTGGCACCTTATAGACTAACAGATGTATTGGAGCATAAGCTTTCGTGGATGAATACTCCCTTCGTCGGATGCATGCAGTGGAAATGTCCAAGGGCAGGTAAAAATATGCAGGGAAGAGTCAGGCTAGAGATAACGAGGTTAGTTCAATCAGGGAGGATGAGGCCCTCTTCTAGCAGTTGAGGTGTGAACACCTGCCCCTGGACATTTCCACTGCATGCATCCGATGAAGTGGGTATTCACCCACGAAAGCTTATGCTCCAATAAGTCTGTTAGTCTATAAGGTGCCACAGGACTCTTTGTCGCTTCTACAGATCCAGACTAACACGGCTACCCCTCTGATACTTGACACCACGCAAGGCACTGCATTTAGCCATATGGAGTGGAAATCCATCAACCTCACGAAGAAACTTACACAAGTACAGACAGATATCATCTCTCTCTCCATATGCAAATGGATGGACATCATACTAAATGGACTAAAGGTGAAAAATCCATTGCTATCTACATACTGCACAGACCACAGTGAGAGATTATGCCATACACTATCAAAGAAACGGAGGACCCACCTGATCAGCATCCTATACAGGAAACAGGGAAACATCAAAAAAGAGCTCTCCAACCTGGAGACTTTCATAAATAACCAACCTTCCACATAAACGGACTTTACTAAAATAAGACAGGAGATCTACATTAAACACTTCACCTCTCTACAAAGGAAAAAGGACTGTAAGCTGTCTAAAATCCTACCTGCCACATAGGGCCACAACAGTGGTACCCCCAATTTACCCAGCAATATCGTCAATCTATCCAGCTACACACTCAACCCCGCAGAAGAGTCTGTCCTATCTCGGGGACTCTCTTTTTGCCCCACCACCTCCACAAACATGATACAGTTCTGTGGGGATCTGGAAGCCTACTTTCGCCATCACCGACTCAAAGAATACTTTCAAGATAACACTGAACAGCGCACAGATACACAGATACCCTCCCACCAACAGCACAAGAAGAAGAACTCAACATGGACTCCTCCTGAGGGTCGAAATGACAGTATGGACCTCTACATAGAATGCTTCCGCCGATGTGCACAGGCAGAAATTGTGGAAAAACAACATCGCCTGCCTCATAACCTAAGTCATGCAGAACGCAATGCCAACCACAGCCTCAGAAACAACCCTGACATTATAATCAAAGAGGCTGATAAAGGAGGTGCTGTTGTCATCATGAACAGGTCTGACTACCAAAAGGAGGCTGCCAGACAACTCTCCAATATCAAATTCTACAGGCCACTTTCCTCAGATCCCACTGACGAATACACTAAGAAACTGTACCATCTACTCAGGACATTCCCTACACTAACACAAGAACAAATCAACATACTCTTAGAGCCCTGACTGGGGTTATTCTATCTACGACCCAAGATCCACAAACCTGGAAATCCTGGATGCCCCATCATCTCGGGCATTGGCACTCTCACTGAAGAACTGTCCAGATATGTGGACTCTCTACTCGGACCCTATGCCACCAGCACTCCCAGCTATCTCCGTGACACCACTGATTTCCTGAGAAAACTACAATGCATTGGTAATCTTCCAGAAAACACCATCCTAGTCACCATGGATGTAGAGGCTCTCTACACAAACATCCCACACATAAATAAATAAATGGAGATATGCCAATCTCCTAGAACTGGAACGACCTGAAAGGTCATCAAGTCCAGTCCCCTGCCTTCACTAGCAGGACTAAGTACTGTCCCCTGACAGATTTTTGCCCCAGATCCCTAAATGGCCCCCTCAAGGATTGAACTCACAACCCTGGGTTTAGCAGGCCAATGCTATCCCTCCCCCCCTGGACATGGAATACAAGCTGTCAGGAACAGTATGATGCCACAGCACAACTGGTTGCTGAGCTCTGTGACTTTATCCTCACGCACAATTATTTCAAATTTGGTGACAATATATACCTCCAGACCAGTGGCACTGCCATGGGCACCCGCATGGCCCCACAATATGCCAACATTTTTATGGCTGACCTGGAACAACACTTCCTCAGCTCTCATCCACTCACGCCCCTTCTCTACCTACGCTACATTGATGACATCTTCATCATCTGGACCCATGGGAAGGAAACTCTGGAAGAATTCCACCACGATTTCAACAGCTTCCACCCCACCATCAACCTCAGCCTGGACCAGTCTACACAGGAGCAGGGCCGGCTTTAGCGGGTGCGGGGCCCCACATGAATAAGGATGGCGGGGCCCTGCTGACTTTGTCGGAGTAAATGAGGAAATAAGGAAACAGATCAACAGGGCCAGACATGTACCCAGAAGCCTCCTGCTGCAAGACAAGCCGAAGAAAGAAACCAACAGAACTCCACTGGCCATCACTTACAGTCCTCAGCTAAAACCTCTCCAATGGATCATCAGTGATCTACAACCCATCCTGGACAACAATCCCTCACTTTCCCAGGCCTTGGGAGGCAGGCCAGTCCTTGCCCACAGACAACCCGCTAACCTGAAGCATATTCTCACCAGCAACTACACACCGCACCATAATAACTCTAACTCAGGAACCAATTCATGCAACAAACCTCGATGCCAACTCTGCCCACATATCTACACCAGGGACACCATCACAGGACCTAACCAGATCAGCCACGCCATCACCGGTTCATTCACCTGCACGTCCACCAATATAATATACGCCATCATGTGCCAGCAATGCCCCTCTGCTATGTACATTGGCCAAACTGGACAGTCCTTAAGCAGAAGGATAAATGGACACAAATCAGATATTAGGAATGGCAATATACAAAAACCTGTAGGAGAACACTTCAATCTCCCCGGACACACAATAGCAGATTTAAAGGTAGCCATCCTGCAGCAAAAAAACTTCAGGACCAGACTTCAAAGGGAAACTGCTGAGCTTCAGTTCATTTGCAAATTTGACACCATCAGCTCAGGATTAAACAAAGACTATGAATGGCTAGCCAACTACAAAAGCAGTTTCTCCTCCCTTGGTGTTCACACCTCAACTGCTAGAAGAGGGCCTCATCCTCCCTGATTGAACTTACCTTGTTATCTCTAGTCTGACTCTTCCCTGCATATTTTTACCTGCCCCTGGACATTTCCACTGCATGCATCCGATGAAGTGGGTATTCACCCACGAAAGCTTATGCTCCAATACCTCTGTTAGTCTATAAGGTGCCACAGGACTCTTTGTCGCTTCTTTTATACAGTTTGCTTTATCCAAGATACATAGATATGTTGCTACCAGTCTCATCTGTAAAGGCTGATCTTGGGTGCAGGTGCCAGCCAGGAAGACTCTCCTCAGATCTAGTGATTTCAGACATTTAACCTAACTTACAAGCATGGGAGGTGTGAAACCATGATGGGTATTGAAATTGCTGTAAAGTTTCGGTAAAAAGTCAGAGAGTGAATAGAAATTCTGTGTTTCGTTTACAAAATGTATTGACTCTTCAGTAGCAAAAGGTCATGCTTTGTTCTGTGACACCTACCTGAAATTTCAGAGACCTCAAATTTAGTATGAGATGCTCAGTACATTAGGAAAACTTGACTCTAAATCTGGAAATGATAAGAAAATAATAACTACTGTATATTCTTTCTGAAATCATTTTAGTTTTGTTTCCATCAACTCAGTTTGCTTTAAAAACCTCTCATTGGACCTGCTATTTTTCAGAACAGATTCAGGCTTATCTCTAATTTTAATCATACTTTCCATGTCTTTCCACATCCCTCAGGTAGGATAGGGAGTGCTGAGAATTGGAGTGTAACCACGGCCTTCCATACAGTTTAGCTAGATAATGTCCATCACTGGACCAGTGTGGATGGGGACATCCCTAGTAGTGTGGCTGGGTGCTGGGGATCTCCACTGGGGCAAAGCAAGTTGTGCCACAGCCTACACTGAAGAAACCTTCACAGTCCTAGCACCCCTGCATCTCCACAGGAAGGAGGACTGGAAGATCTGCCTAACAGTGGACCCCCTCACCTCATCCCACCCAGTATCCCTGTCTGACAACATTCCTGGGACTCCCACAGAACTGGGTGCTGGACTATGGAGAGGAAGCACGTCCCCTTGCACAGTCCCTCTAAACCTTCCCCTGAGGTAAGATTTGCTTTTAAATGCATATTTTTGTCTTTTTCCCTCCATGCTGTGCTTGTTGTAGGCCCAGACTTGGCTACTGACTCCCTGTGTCACCTAGAACAAGTCACGTCACCGCTCTGTGACTGAGTTTCCCCCTCTGTAAAATGTAGATACTACTTCTCTCTCGCACGGGGATATTGGGAGGCTAAATGCATTAACTGTTTGTAAAATGCTTGAACAGCCTTGGATGACTGCAGTTGGGGGTGTCATATTTAATTACTGGGCTTGGAATATTTTCTCTCTCTAAAGAAACACTGACATGATAAAATATAATGTTCAATCTAGGGTGCCCGCTGTCTGACCCAGAAACAAGACTGTTACTGTGGAAACCTACAGAGGAAGCCATTGGGACTGATCAAATCATCAAAGGAAATATCAAGATTTTAATATGTAAAACCATGATTTGAACCAGAGGAAGGCTGGTCTTTGCGGTTAAAGTACTGGCCTGTGCCTCAGCAGAGCGGGATTCAATTCCCGGCTCTGCCACAGACTGTGTGCACAATCTAGGGCAAGCCGCTTGGGTTGTGATTGTCAAAACTGACCAGGGAGCTGTGTCACTCACCAACCTTTAAATCAATGAAATTATTCCTTAGAATTCATCCTTAATCTCTCTTGGCCTCAGTTTCTCATATGAAGACTCCTTTCCCCGACCATTTGTCTGCCTTCTCTGTCTAGGCTGTAAACTCTCTGGGGCTTGAGTATGCACAGCCCTTAGCTCAATGGAGCCCAATCTTGGTTGGAATAAAAATACCAAATACCTTTACGTGAGCCATGTACACGTTTAAAATCACCACCTTTCTTCTAAGTATAAGATATAAGGAGGCACTTATATTGATGCTGAATCTCTAAACAGGAAGGCGCAGGATAGTTGTGCTCATTTTGCAGGTTTTATGGGGTTTTAGCAGCTATTCTTTTTCACTTACTACATTTTCAGGAAACACATTTTTTACCAGCTCTTTCAGGAAATGTGCAAGATTAAAAAAAAGTGTTGAAAAACTTCACAGTAAACTCAGTCTGGGTTCCCAATGGTGAGTCACGGCAGAAGTGTGGCGATCGCACAAGTAATGTCAGAAAGGAAACTGTCAGGCCCCCAATCGTGAAAGCAGGTTTGAAAGTATTTGACTGTTGAGAAAACAGCAAAAAACCTCCATAAGGCTTTTCAGCTGAGGATCTCCGAGCACTTTACTAACCTTCAGGGCCAACATTTTCAGAAGCCTTCAGTAATATTGCAAGCCTTCATTTTTTATTTATTTTTTTGGTGGGGAGGGTTGACAGCTTGAGACTCCGAAGGCCTTATTTTCAGAGCTGTCAAAGACTCAGAGCTACCAGCGGCAATACAAATAGAAATTAGACCTTATGTGTCACAAGTTGGGCACAAAAACATGGCGACACAAAATTACTGATTGCATCTGAAAATTTGGCTCCAGTGTTATTAATGACTTGATGTGATAAGGTGTTAATGGCTCTCCACTCTTGTTGATTGCAGTAGAAGTTGAGGAAGCCCTAAATGTCATGACATACCTGAGATGCTATAGGACTATAGATCTCCATTTTACAGGTTGGGAAACTGAGCCTCAAAAAGGCTTTGATCCTACAAGGTGCTAAGCACCTTTAAGGCAAAGCATTGTGTTGGCAGAGTGCAGAGCCACATCAGCCAAGTTTGAGCCTTGGGAGGAATTCTCTCCAGATTCTAGAGCGTAGCTCAAAGACAGCACACTTGAAAGGTTGGACTCTGATAAGGAAAAATTGAGACATTTTGTGGAAAGATGAAGATTCAAATGTTTGGTTGTTTTTTTTCCTCTGCTCAACAGTCCAGAATGACTGGGAACCTGGAAGTGAATTGTGTCATGGCTGGGAAATGATGTGTGATACCAGCTGACAAACTGTTTGCTTGATGTGAAAATCTGATTGGATGTACTGGAGGGGAGGTTTCCCGCAAATGAGCCCATCTATGACCTGCCTTGCCAGTGGAACTGAATTGAATGGCTAAATGGGTGGGGCAATAAGTAGGTTTTTAGGGGACCCACAATTTGTTTGAGTGGATCCTGGTCCTGCAGAAGCAGTGCCCCAGCATGCATCTTTTATTTCCTTTGCTTGTTTGCTTCTATTAATCTTGTGGAGTTGCCAGACACTTCTGACTGACCACTTAATGATGCTTACTCAGGAAGAGGGGCAACGGCAGTCAGTTTTTTGGTGGCACCTATGAAGGGACCAGTTCGTTATTGGACTACAACCAGTGTAGTCATTAACATGTGCACAGAGTGGGTGCAATATGCAAGCAGTCTGATTTGTTGGTGTTTGAACTTGCTCTGCATTCATTTTGCATTGGCACTGATGATTATAGAAGGTGCAGGACAGCAGTGATTCAAGAGCAAAGGGTCTCAGGATGAGAAAATGATGATTTTTGAGTAGGGCAGAATGGAAAACAGTGCCCTCTCCTCAAAGATCCCTGTGTCATGTGTGGCAAATTGCCGGCACTACTATGATGGGTCCCCCACTTTCTCTTCTTGTGGTGGGGGTTTCAGGGTGCCATTTCTTGCCCCTGAACTGGGGTAACAGCTATCCTACTAGTATCCCAGGGAAGGGGAGTGGAGAGGGAGGGACCCGGGCCCGCCCTCTACTCCGGGTCCCAGCCCAGGGGCCCTATGATAGCAGGTGAACCACTTGTACCAGTGATTCTTTCCCCTGGGCTACTACCCTCTCCTGACCTTCAGCTTGTGGGGCTTCCTGCCTTCCCTCTGCACAAGCCAGGTGTCCCTTTACCTAGGATCTTGGTCTTCTTAGCCCGCTGCAGCACTTCTCAAAACTCTCCTCCGCTTTCCTCCGAACTGCTCTTTGTTCCACCATCAATCCACTCTGCTTCACTCCTCCAAACTGCTCTCTGCTCCACCACCAAACCACTCTGCTCCAGCTCCTCCTCTGGCTGATTGAAGCAGGGGGATTTTATCAGGTGACTGGCTTCAGGTGCTCTAATTGGTTTCAGGTGCTTTTAATTAATCTACAGGGAATAAAGCTTCTCCTCATCCTAGATCACTCTCCTGCTGCCTTCTGGCCATGCTGTATCACACATGGTATGTACATGCTGTTCCAGAATATGTATGGTTATGTAGTATGAAGAAAGAATTTCAGCTCATGCTTATATTATTATGAATGAGTAACCATATAGGAAGTTTTGCAGTGTATTAGTATCTGGTACGTTTCTCGTGAGGTTCTGTGGATCTAAGACAATGGGTAAAGCCACTGATGTCAACACATGTAGGATCCCTGTGTTGTTTGTTGTCTGCAGTGAAAAGCTGTATGTAAAGCAACATCAGGTGATCCTAACATTAACAACCCTACCAGCTGCTTGTTTGGAATGTTCTCAGCAATGTGCATTGAGGAATACCTGGAGCACAACCATTTTCTGTGTGGTAAGCTGCTGCTGCTACACAAGGGTGGTAGCAGGAGTCTCTAAGGGCTTGTCTAAACACAAAAGTTGTATCGCTTTAATTATACTAGTGTAGTTAGAATGGTACAACCCTTTAGTGTGGAGGCAGTTATAGAGATCTAACTTATTCCTGTGAGGGAAGGGGAATAAAGCATCTTTATACTGATAGAACTGCATCCACACTAGAGGTTGTACTGACATAACTATTTCTGTTGAAAATTCACAGCCTTTACGGAAATAGTTAAATCGGTACAAACACTGTGTGTAGACTACTGCAGCTGAGGAAGCTAATTCATTGCACTGTTAGCTGTAGATAGGCAATGGATCACCAAAATGTAGAGTCTACATTTGTCTTCCTCACCCAGCAATCTGACTACATCACTGCCCAACTTTGAATCCCTTCTCACAGAGTCTCCAACACATCTACTTTAAACTTCTTGTCTTCACTTTCCACGCCCTCCATAGCAGATAGACTAGTCTCTTACCATGGCACTCCAGTTCCTCAGCTCCAGCCTCAATCCACATTTGTCCATCTCTCTTAAATCCATCTGCCTGTCTTCTGACACAATGCTGCCTACGCCTAGAAGGCCCTCCCATTTCTGGGCCACCAAACCGCTCCCCTCTCCTCGCACAAATCACCGTCACTCTTCAAATCACTCTTCAGACATGATTACATAAATATAAACTTGGAACCTTTTCGTTCACACCGTGACCTGCGTCATCCACACAGGGCAGTTAAAGCACAGCTCTTTGGTGCACACTGTAATTCACACCCTCGGACTCCGAACTGCAGGGAAGTGTAGACATAGCCTAAGAACAGAGCATAAGCTCTCGGGGACCATTTGAACTGTAAATCACCCACGCAGCTGGGGATTCTGTAAAAATGAAAGTGCCTCTCTTTGAGTAACAAGTGGTCATAAATCCAATGGCTAGCAATGATAAGGGAGAATTGTCTCTCTTGGGTGAAATTGGCATGACTCAGTTGGTGGAGCCGCCTTTGGAAACCAGTGGAAGTGGGGCAGCAGATCAAACAATTCTGCTACTTCCTAGTTGATTGGTGCAGTGGCAAGCTGGTTCAGGGAATATTTAGCCTTTTACTGGTAAACCTCATGTAAGGAAAATTGTCTAATTTTCTAACTGCCAGGGGATGTTCTATGGTACCAAAGTGAGAGGTGTCTTAGAAATACCAATCCTAGATAGCTATACTCATAGGCGCCGACTTTAGATGAATAGTGTGTGCGCACCTCAGTTTCCCTGTGTGCTGCATGTTTAACAAGGTGGCGGGAGAGCGTTTGTTGTTGCAGAGGACCAGGTGTGACCTCGCCTCACAGCCAGGACCCCCGGACAATGGCCTGGAGATGGGGAACCGTAACAACTGGTGACCTTCAGACTAAGAGGCCCAGCCCAGCTTGGCAGTCAGCCGGTTCTGGCCAGTGGAAGCCCAAAGGGCTGAGGAGAGAGGACTCGGGTGACCTGACCAACCAGTTCCAGCCAGAGGGGAATAAAGGACTGAAGAGAGAGAGCCCCAGCGACCTGTTTACATGGGACAGAAGACAAAGGACAGGGGAGGAGCTCTTGGGGCTGGTGATATCAGATGCCCAGCTGGAAAGCGCAGGGTCTCTGGGCTGGAGAGAGAGAGAGAGCAGGCAGAGCCCACCTGGATGCAGGTGAGACTTGAATGTACTGTGCTGAGGGAGGCCAGGCCTGAGGGCCCTGAGTGTTTCTTATGCTGTGTTCAGATGCTCAATAAACCCTCCTGTTTTACACTGGCTGAGAGTAGCTCTGGTCTAGAGAACAGAGTTGCATTATTCCCTCTGGGAGTGGAGGCCCCAGGGGTCCAGAGCAAGTGGACTCCCTGAGGGGGCCCATGGCGAGAGACAGGTGTGCTAAGGCTCAGAGAGGTGTGGTTCCAGGAGGTGAAGGGGCTTAATCCCCGAGAGAGAGTGGACCCCTGAGAAGGGCTGTCACACTGAAGGCGATTCCCCCCAAGGACCATACGGGGACAAGAGTGGGCATGACCTGTGAGTCCATGACAAGGAAGAAGGGGTTTAAATGTCTTTCTAGAAAAACAAAAACTTTTGACAGTAACTGTTCTTATTTTGGTGGTCAGCAATGTAGTTTTTGACACAGTCCTACGTGAAATGCAGGCTTGATGGAACTACCATTAAGTGCATACAAGATTGGTTAAACAACCACAAAGAATAACTCTTAATGGAATGATGTCAGATTGGAGGGAGGTCTCAAGAGGGGTTCCACAGGGATTTGTTCTGGGTCCAGTGTTGTTTAACATCTTTATTACTGACCTGGATGTAGGCATAAAAAGCATACTGATCAAATTTGCTGATGACACAAAGCTGGGGCGGGGCGGGGGGACGTGGAGTTGCCAACATTTTGGAGGGTAGAACTAAAATTCAGAGGGTTCTTGATAAATTGGAGAACTGGGCTACAGACAACAAAATGAAATTCAACAAAGACCAATTGTAGCGGGGTGGAACCCCGCTCGGGCCCTGAGGGGCTTCAAACAGCTCTGGGAGAGGGCTGAGGCTGAGAAGCTGGGCTGATTGAGCGAGACCTCTCCGAGCTGCCGGTCTTCTACCAGGACCTCCTCCGCACCTGGAAGCTCTTTTCAGCGACCAGGTCCTTTGTGGCCACCGAGGGGGCGGATCTCCTTGCGGAGCCCCTGCTACACAATCCCAACCTACGTGTGCAGGTGGCGGAGTCTCCCTCGGTGCGCCGGAGGTTGGTCCTGGCAGACGCCACCAGGGTCGGAGACCTCCTGGACTACGGCACGGGGGACTGGGTGGCTCCCCGGGCGCTCGCACGGCGCATGGGGCTCGCCACCCCTCGGACCCCCCGGTGCGTACTCCGGGAGGTGAAGGCCGCCCTGTTACCCAGGTCTCTCGATTTCCTGCGCGAGCCCTGCGAGAGGGCGCCCCCCGCCCGCCCCTCACCCCGGGTCCTCCAGATATTTTTTTAGGGCCCCGTTTCCGCGAGCCCCCCCGGCACCCCCGCACCCATGCGCCGAGCCGGCTGCACGCTCTGCAGCCGGTCCGGTTTCGAACCGCACCCAGGGCCCATCTGTGCACGCTCGTGCTTCACACGTTGCATTTCCTCACCCTCGCGTCCCGCCTCGATACCAAATGGCGGGACTATCTGCCACCTAAGGAGGGTGAGGAGCCCCGGTGGGCCAGCCTGTATTCCACCCTGGTTCCACGGCCCGCCGGGGATATTGGCTGGAGGCTCCTTCACGGAGCCGTGAGCACGGGCGTACACCTGGCGCGGTTCACCCCGATCCCCGAAGCCTGCCCTTTCTGCGGCGTGAGGGAAGACCTGGCGCACGCCTACCTCGAGTGCGCCAGGTTGCAGCCCCTATTCCGGCTCCTCCGGAACCTCTTGCTGAGGTTCTGGCTGCACTTTTCCCCGCACTTGTTCCTGTTCGCACACCCTGTCCGTGGCCCCACAAAGTCGCGAGACCTCCTCGTCAACCTCCTCCTGGCTCTAGCTAAAGTGTCCATCTACAAGACCAGGAGGAGGATGCTAGACGAGGGGGAGCTCTGTGACTGTGGGGCCTATTTCCGATCCTCCCTCGTGTCACGGATCCGGGCAGAGTTCCACTGGGCAGCGTCCGCTGGCTCCCTCGACAGCTTTGAGGAGCAGTGGGCGCTGTCCGGGGTTCTCTGCTCGGTCTCCCCATCCGGTCTCCTTGTTTTGAACCTTTGACCCTCACTTGATCCCTGTTTTTTCCTTAGTTGTCCCCCGGATTTACTTGGCCCCTGGGTCTAGTGGTCCCTCCCGCTAGGCTGGGGGAGGGGCTTTTAGCAGTGGGCGGGCTTGTGCCCGCCCACCTCCTGGGGATCCCAATAGGAGCTGGGGCGCTCCAGCCTGAGAAAACCCCAGGCTGTGGCCTAGGGTTAGGCCCATCTAGGTACTGGGGTTGCGGGTGCAACCCACAGTAGGCTGAGGCAGCAGGTCCAAACCCCCTTTCCCTGTGATGAGTGGCTTATACTGCAGTCTGCCCCAGGGTGTGGGGACTGGCAGTAGCCTATGACTGAGGTGAGGTGGGGATAGTAGGTAGGGAGACCCAGATCTGGGGAGGTATTGCCAGGGGGCAGCACCCCAGTTAAAGGGGCACTGGGTCCTGGGAGGGACTTGTGGGCCTGAGTGGTCAGGTGGCTCACCAGCCTGCAGAGGGCGCTCCAGAGGCTGGTGAGCTAATTCCCTGGAGAAACCAGCAGGAGGTGCCGTGGTGGTGAGTCGAAACCCTGTCACACCAATGTAAAATGCTACACTTAGGGAAGAAAAACCAAAAGCACAAATACAGAATGGTGGGTAACTGGCTTGGCAGCGGCACTGCTGAGAAAGATCTGGGAGTTGTGGTGGATCACAACCTCAGCGTGAGTCAGCAACACGATGCTGTCGCGAAAAAAGCAAATGCAATTTTAGGTTGCATTAACAGAGGCACAGCATGAAAGTCACGGGAGATGACACAGCGCCGTTAGGCCTCAGCTGGAGTACTGTGTCCAATTTTGGTCACCATGTAATGATAAGGCCTTTGTCTGCAGCCATATTGTAAGGCCTAAGGCCTTCATCTGCAGCCAGGTTAAAAGAGCAGCCGAGCAGCAGCCATTAGCTGAGAAGCAGGAAGTCACATCCTCACATTCCATCTAAATTATTTTAAAACAATGTAATAATGGGCTGTTAAGAAGGAGACCCTATTCTAATGGCACCTGCTATCACCAGATAAAGAAACGGATCTTAAGATGGCTAAAGAAAACTTAGTTTAATAGCATTCTGTCTGTCAAGAAATGACTTGTCAATTGCTGTGGTTGTGAAATCCTCATTTCTTTATTATTTTGTCATTATGGTCCCTACTGTTTATCTGTATGGTCTGTCTGGTTCTTTAACTGTTTGTCTGTTACATAATTAATTTTGCTAGGTGTAAATTAATTAAGGTGGTGGGATAGGATTGGTTAGAGAATTTTGTTTCACTGTTAGGATTGGTTAGTAAAATTTTAATATAATGATTGGTTAAGGTACAGCTAAAATGGACTCAAATTTCACTATATAAACTGGGGTCCCAAAGGAAGCTCTCTGGGTACCAACTCCAGGACACAGCCCCAAAATCAGAGCTGCCAGACCTCAACACTCTGCCAACAATGCCATGCAGAAATTGGAGTCCCCCAGATCGACCTGATCCTGACTGGACATCAAGAAAAGTTTTTGTCTCTTATTGGGAATGGTGAGCACTGTATGTGTAGCATGTGCTGTCTGTTTTTGGTGATTGTTAATAAATAGAGATTATATAGTATATTACTGTGTAAGGTTCTTTCACTGGTAAAACATCCCGTAAGCCCACAAAAGATTAAGCCCTGAGTCCATAGGGAAAGGGTGTTTGCCCGGAGCCCATGGAGGGGTAAAGTTAGGTGCTTTTCACCTGGAGCCCTAGGAAATGGGAAAGGGTGGGCGTGCCTAAATTAAGGGGGTTACCCCTTGAGCCCTAGGAACTGGGTAAAGGTGAGTGCCCTTGAGTGTGTGAGTAACAGAGAATTATGTGCGGGTAACAACCAATGTATAGACAGAATCTAGAGGCAAGCAACAAAGATGATCAAAGGGATGGAATGCAAGCTATATGAGAGAAGGGTGAAGGAATGTTTAGTTTGGAAAAGAGCAGGGGGGACATGGTAGCAGTCTTCAAATACATGAGAGGCTGCCATAAAAAAATGGAGAAAAGTTCTCCCTTGCCACAGAGGGCAGGACAAGGGGCAGTGGGTTCAAATTACAGCATAGCAGATTTAGATTAAATCTCAGGGAAAACTTCCTAACTGTAAGAACAGTAGGACAATGGAACAGACTGCCTAGGGAGCTTGTGGAAGCTCCTCCACTGGAGGTTTTCAAAAGGAGGCTGGCTAGCCATCTGTCTTGGATGGTTTAGACCAGGCATGGGCAAACTTTTTGTCCTGAGGGCCACATCAGGGTTCCGAAACTATATGGAGGGCCAGGTAGGCTGTGCCTCCCCAAACAGCCTGGCCCTTGCCCCCTATCCACCCACTGACTGCCCCCCTCGGAAACCCTGACCCATGCAACCCCCTTGTCCCCTGACCGCCCCCTCCTGGGATCCCACCCCCTATCCAAACCCTCCTGTCCCCTGACTGCCCCGACCCCTAGCCACACTCCTGCCCCGAGAGGCCCCCTGGGACTTCCATGCCTATCCAACCCCCCCTGCCCCCTTACCATGCTGCTCTGAGCAGCATGTCTGGCAGCTGCACCGCCTGGCTGGAGCCAGCCATGCCACCGCACTGCCCAGCAGGAGCTCACAGCCCCCCACCCAGAGCGCTGGTGGCTCAGCAAGCTGAGGCTGCAGGGGACGGGGGACAGCAGGGAGGGGCCGGAAGCTAGCCTCCTGACCTGGGAGCTCAAGGGTCGGGCAGGATGGTCCCGTGGGCCGGATGTGGCCTGCAGGCTGTAGTTTGTCCACCTCTGGTTTAGACACAACAAATCCTGCATCTTGTCAGGGGGTTAGACTAGAAGAGCCTTGTGGTCCCTTCTAACCCTATGGTTCTATACTCTAGGAGGGTGCCATTAAAATTCTAGGGATAGAATCTCAGCATCTATAAATGGGCATAAGGTTAGATCATCAGCTTGTGTAAATGGGTGAAACTGCAGTGATTTCAGTGAGCTATGGTGATTTACAGAAGCTGAGGATCTGCCCCCTCACATGTACCACCATGAAAAATGTACTTTGGCTGTAGCACTTGCAGTATTCCTTACAATTTGTCATGGGAACATGACAAATACCATGGTATCTTCAGCTGCTGCAGTGTGTAAATGAATGTCAAGATTTTAACGGAGCCCACTATGGAAACAAGGCAAACCAGGAGGCTTGTCCTGCAGTGAAAGTTAGGCTGTTTCCATTCAGTCACAAATGTCTCTTCTGAAGCAGCAAAGCCTGGTGTTTGTGCACACACATCCCAACCAATGTGTTTTACAAAAGCTGTAGTGTCCATGTGATCCGCTTTTCTTCTGCAACTTACAGATGTGTTGCTGTGAACACAAAGTACAGCACATCACCTGAATCCAAATGCAACCCAAAACTGCTCATATTGAGTTTATTCTGTGGGGATGTAAGGATGGAGAAAACAAAGCTGTGTATCTCTGTGGCTCCTTGGTTTGCTTTGTTATACACAAGTTTTCCCTCCACGGGGAAAGCACAATGAGCTTGACAACGTGCTAGAATCTGGGGATGTTTTTCTAGATGGGTGATTAAACTCAACCAGTGTTAAAGTGCCACTATCAGCAGTGCCACCAAAAGAAGCACAGCGAGAGCATTTCAGATTCATTTTTGGTAAACAGGCCTTTGGCCTCCCCCTCCACCCATGACCGTTCATTGACCTGCCTATTCTTACTCCCTCTTCTTACTGGCTTGTGGATTAACACATTTTTCTCCACTTTCAGTCTGACTAGAAACAGCATGATCAACCAGCAGCATCATTCCTCCCTCCTGTTCCCCCACTGTATTCTTTCCCTGGGTGACTTCCATCTGCTCCTACACTTTTAAATACCGCCTTTTGACAATGATTAATCTACCTCTCTACTAGAGGTACGCGACTGAATTTGTTGGTTCACTGGCCATTTTGAAAAATAAAAAACCCTTCCTGGTTGAGTGAAGCGTTTTGTTCAATCTGAATGAAATATTTCGCCTCTTTAAATTGTTAGGTTTTGGGGGAAGGGGTCGTAACATTTCATTTTGAAGTTTCCTTAAGTTTTTTTGAATTAAAAACAAATATTTGTTTCAAAAGTGTCAATGTAAAGTTTAGACTTTTTGGATTTTTTTTTACTATGATCGATATAGGGAAACCAACAAGAATTCACAAACCTTTTTGGCATTACCAAATCTGCATTATTATTGCCTAAAAATGTTTCAACCAAAAATGTCACCCAGCTCTACTCTAACCTAACATCTACCCGTGTCTAATCTCACAATTCCATCTGACTCTCTCCCCTCAAACTCTAACTTTCCAACCCTGAATTTATCTTTCTCCTCTCCTCACTCTTCCTCCCAGATCCCAACATCACATATTCTGCCATCTTTAATTCTTCCCCTCCCTATATAGCATGTTTTTTCAAAAAGCACTGAAGTCACATTTTCAAAAGTGGCTTAGGCACTTTAGCTTTCAGTGAGACTGAAGAGTACATGGGACAGGCACTTTAGCCTAAGCCACTTTTGAAAATGGGAGTTAGGTGCTCTTGAGAATTTTACCCCTGACCTTTTAAATCTTGTTACATGCCCCATTCTATAACCATCGCTTGCTCTCCCTCCATACAACTAAAACCCTTACCTTTGCTGTAGACATTTTTGGCATTTTACTGTAACCTTCTCCCTTCACTTCTCTACCCTAGTTTATACAAAATGGGGCTGCTAAGGTCATATTCCTCCCCCCACACTCTAATTCTTTCACTAGCATCCTCCCTTTTATCACAAACTTCAAAGTCTTCAAGGTCCTGCATAACTTCACCCCCACCTTATGTCTGTTCTCATTTACTCCCACTCTCCCTTGTATTTCCTGTGTTCCTCCCCATCACTTCTTGTCACTATCCCTTTATCTTCTCCTCCCACCCATCAGTTTTATGCCTTATTTCATATTGCTATCTAGAAACAATCAGCCTCTTCTATCTTATTTCAAATGCCTTTCCTCTCATCCTCAAAACCCAGTTCTTTCATTAATTCTGCTTACTCTGATCTCCTCCCAGCCATCTCCATACCTCTTCTGTAGCCGGGAGCGGGTGGGGGGGATTGTATTTGTTAGATTATAAGATCTTGGGGGTTGGTGCCCACTGAAGCTAGAATGGCCCAGTAGATAGCACTGTGGACTGTAAAACAGGATTCTGGGTTTCTGCTCCTGGCTCTGCCATTGACCTATGGCGTGAGCTTTGGGAAGTAACTTCACTTTTGTACCTGTTTCCCCTACTACCCTTTGTCAGTCTTATGTGTTTAGATTGTAGGCTCTTTGGGACAGTTTTTCTATGTGTTTATGCAGTGATAACTAGTGATCTCTACTGGGACCTCTGGATGTTACCATCATACAAATTAATACTACTTCTTCTGGCTCTACCCACTTAGGCAAAACATTTCACATCTGTGCTCACAGTAAAAGAGAGAGAATGATACTTATCCACCCTTGAGATCTGTCGATGAAGAGTGTGTGTATTTGGATTGTAAAGTCCTATATATATTTTTACAGCATATAGTGGCTCAGTGCGGGGCTCTCCCACTCTGGGTCCTCGGGAGGCCACCCCACCTCACAACATCACTGATACGTTGGCTGCCATGGGGAACAAAGCAGTCTCTGCTCCCAGTTGGAGCCCAGGCCTGTGCTCAGGCTGGGCAGGAATCAAACAGTCAATTGGCCTCAGCCCTGGATCAGGGCGGATCAACAAAGAATCTGAGGCTCAGGCCTGTGTGCAGGATGAGGGCAAACAAGCAGTTAATTAGCCCAGGCCCTGGATCAAGGCGGGGCAGCAAAGAGTCTGAGGCGCAGGCTTCCGGCCTGAGGAAGGGGAGACTGCCACTCCCGGGTTTGGGTTACAGGGGGGACGCAGGCCCACCCACTCCACTGCGTCCCGGCCCAGAGCCCTAGTAGTGACCATGCTAGGTTAGCGAGGATCTATGCCACAACAGGCTGACTCACCCTCTGTCAGTGTTGCAGCCATACAGGGGTCTGCTGCCCCTGGGCCACTTCCACACTCCCCTTCTTAGTGTACCTGTTGCCATGAGGAGGGGTCAAGGTTGATGGCGGCTTCTGGGACTGCGAGCAAGTCTTTGGGGATCTGGTCCATCAGTGGTCCGAGCCAGTCGTCCTCTCCCTCCGGGGTCAGGTCCGACAGCAGTCTGCAGTCCAGGCCAGTTGTCTGCTTCCTCCAGGTCTGAATTAGCTGGTGGCCCTGGCCCAGGCCAGTCCTCTGCTCCCTTGGCACCCTCCGCTTTGGAGCTTTCTGGGCCGCCTTTTATACTTCCCGCTCCTCCCACCCACTTCCTGGGGGAAGGACAACTAGGCTCTGGTCCCGCCAACCAGGACTCAGTGCGGGGGTCCTCCCACTCCGGGTCCTCAGGAGGCCACTCCGACTCACTACACAGCACTATATAAAACTATCATAATTTGAAGTCGATCCTGGTTCCACTTGGGCCAGTATTTTGTCCCAAACCACATGGATTGCATGCACCAAAATGCACCCGAACAAATAAGCAAATCTCTCAACTTTATATAAAACTGAGTTTTCAAAAATGGTTGAAGAGTTGTGTAGGTGTGTGCAATTTCGTATCTCATTCAAACAAGTTTGTACATCACTAATAGACAGGTGTGTAAAAACAGTACTTGGCTAGATCTAGCATGTCGCCTGATATCAGTTACAAGATAGAAACCAAATATATTTTTTGGAAATTACAAATCAGGTCTTCAGCTGCTCTAAATTGGTGTAATTCCATTGACTTCAACAGAGCTACACCAATTTACATCTGCAATATATTGGCACTATTTGTCCCTAGCATAGATTTTAAGGGGTCTTAGTTTCTATTATGGAGGTGGCCGTAGTGGTTTGTTTTTTTCCTAAAGGCAAGAGAGTCAACTGTGCAACCCTTGCACACACTGGAGAGCACCTGCTCACAACCTATTCACTTCAGAGAGTGTGAGGTTGATACCTTCTCGCAGAAACTATTTATATACCCTTTCATGTTCACCTTTTCCTGTTTACTCATTTATCTTATACTATCTCTTGAACTAGCAGTTTTGCCTCCATACTTATCCTGTAGCTGTTGGGAGTCTATACATCACAAACGCTCATCAGTCTCCACCACCAAGGGAAAAGACCATTTGGACACATCTGTGACCAAGGGAGGAAGACGACACAATAGAACAGATACCAAACCAAGTCCTGCCTCCTTAATCAAAGGTAAAGTCCATCTAAATATACTGTCATCTTACCTGTAGTTAACTAACTATAGTTAGTCTCTCAAGGGGGACACACCTTGAGAAATACTTGTCGCTAGATAATCTAGAAAGTGATGCTTTTTCAACTTGATTGTTAGGCCAACTGAGGTGGAGAAGGGAGACAAGATCCTCCATGGAAAACAGTGAATTTTGGAAGTCATAAAGATGAGAAGAGGGTATCAGTAGCATAACAATAGCCTAAACTTCACAGAGGCTGAGCACCTGTATCTCCTGTTCATTTTAGTAAAATTGCTCTTGGATTATATGGGTGTAAATGAGATCAGAATCAGATGCATTATATTTATAATTTCACATGGCATATATTTATTCTACATAAATCTCTTGCTTTATGAATATTAAACATAATTATAGAATATGTTAATTATGTTGGAATTATAGCAGAGACTTAGGTTAGACGACATAAATGCATTGGTCTTCTGTCATTCCTTATTATTTCTAACTAAAGATCTTTGCATGAAACTAGATCTTTATTTTTTTGGAAAGAGATTCTCTGTACATAACATGCCGATTGACTGTTATGGGACACCACATGAAAGGTTTAGGATTTGGATGAGGAATGACAGGCATCAACAGAGGGACTAGATAGTAAATTACAGTTCTCATTTCCTGTCCCATCCCTCCTGACCTGGTAAGGGAGAGTCCCCTTTGTGCCAGATCTTCCTACTTTGGTGGAGCCCCATTTCAATGGTGAAGGAGCTTGTGCAGAGATAACCTGGCAAATTCCCTCTAACAGGGACAAACCCCACTTCCCCAACAGGACAGTGTAGGTTTCTGTGAGAAAATCCTCATGGAGATCTGCTTCCTCTGAGTCCCTTCCCAAATATCGCGCCCCCGCCCCCATAAAAGTGGATGATCTATGTCAAATAATAATAATGATGCTTAGCTCTTCTTAACCTTGTATTTCAAAATTCTGGATGAACTTTCAAGAAACAAATAATCTGTTTTTCAAGCTTATGGCAAGAAAAATGCAAATGTTTTACGAATTAGAAAAAAAATTCCTTTCTAAATCGATTGCTTTTCATAGTTTTTGCTGACATGTCAAGTCCTCCTTAAAGGGAAGGTGTATAGCACATTCTGCAAATCTAACTCTCTTTAAGTCGTCTCAAGTTGAAGTACCCAAAAACTGATCACCCAAAAATCACTAGTCACGGTTTGTCCAGTCAGAAGTCTGACTTTTATGCGGCTATATCTTCTCAGAAAAATGTTCTTTATTATAATATATGGAGACCTGGATTCTGCTATACTTAGGGCTGGCCTCCACACAATGTTTGTACCAATATAACTATGTGAGTTAGCAGTGCATTTTTTTAAACCGATAGAGTTATTCTGATATAACCCCTAGTGTGGTTGTTGCCACGATACTAGTGTAAAGGTGCATATTCTACTGATATAGCTTATATCCCTTCTCATATGTGAGTAAGCTATACTAGCATAACAGCATTAATACTGAGGGCAGGGGAGGTTTGCTCTGCTTTATCTAACCAGTTGAGTTAAAATAGCTTAATTTTGTGTTTCGACAAGCCTTTACACTGATCAGTACCTTAGTCCTCAACAGTCACATTGATTTCATTCAGCGTGAGTAACAATGGCAAAATGCGATCTTCTGCAACCCTTCCATACCCATAATCAATTATCTTCTTTTTGTGCACAGGTCTTAAAGATGACTATGACAAGCCCTTTCCCAAACACCACAGAATATAACTATGTGTATGATGAAGGTACCTCTCCTTGCAGTGAAGGCAATGGTTTCAGCAGGTTTAAATCACTGTTTCTTCCAATTGTTTACTGCCTGGTGTTTGTCTTCTGCCTAGTGGGAAATGCTTTGGTCATATGTGTACTCTTGACGAGGAAGAAAGTCACCACCATGACCGACGTGTGTTTGCTCAACCTTGCAATCTCTGACCTGCTCTTTGTTGTTCCTCTCCCATTTCAAGCTCACTATGCTTCAGAAGAATGGATTTTCGGAAATGCAGTGTGTAAAATAATGGCTGGCATTTATTACATAGGCTTTTACAGTAGCATTTTCTTTATAACCCTCATGAGCATAGACAGGTACATAGCAATCGTTCATGCTGTCTATGCTATGAGAGTTCGGACAGCCACTTGTGGCATAATGATAAGCGTACTCCTGTGGATGATGGCCGGCTTGGCTGCCATACCAAATATGGCATTTAACCAAGAAGTGGAAATTGAACAGTCTCTCGAGTGTGTCCCCAAATATCCTCCAGGCCAAGAGACCTGGCGATTTTTCACTCAGTTTGAAGTCAACATCTTGGGCCTTTTGATCCCCCTCAGCATCCTCATTTACTGCTACTCCCACATCCTGAAAAATCTGCAGAGCTGCAAAAACCGGAACAAGATCAAAGCCATCAAGCTGATTTTCATCATCGTTGTCATCTTCTTCCTTTTCTGGGCTCCCTTCAACATTGTGCTTTTTCTAGACTCTCTGCAGAACTTGCACATCATGAACGACTGCAAGACGAGCCAAAGGCTGGCGCTGGCCCTGCAGCTGACCGAATCAATCTCCTTTATCCACTGCTGCCTGAACCCGGTAATCTATGCTTTTGCTGGTGAGATGTTTAAAGCTCACCTTAAAAAAATATTCCAAACCTGCATCCGTCGCATTTCTAGTAGCAATTCAGCCAATCATTCTCACTCCTTGCCCACTCAAGTATTGGGCTATTCTGATAGTGACAGAGTTCTGTAAGCTTTCCCACTCCCTGCCCAGGCATACATTCTGTGTTCATTTAAATACAGTGTTTGCCTAATAAAACTTAAAAGCATTGACTTAGCCAAGTGTCCTACCTCCACTGTTTATTTTTTAGGGACAGAGGAAAGCTGGTCCTCAATTTTGACTTCCACTCCTTCAAAAATTGCAGTAATTCTTCCAAACACATGATGTGAAAAAAATCCATCTATCCACATGCAGAGATCCTATCTAAAAACTCATACATGAGCAGAACAAGCCATCACCAACATGATCTGACACCTTTGTGGACAATGGAAGCCTACAGTGAATGAAGAGGACATAGAATTGCAGGACTCAATGTAAATATTTCCATAATACTATGCATTGCATATGCTCAGTGGCTCTTCTTCCTCATAGTATTTTTCTGTTTAAAATGTGTATTTTTCTTAAATAAAGCAAAATGGCATCTTTGTATAACCGGCTTCCTGGCAGTTTCCATAGTTTAAAAATCTGGGGGAGGTTTACATATACAAGCATTAAAACACAAACTGGGCTGGAGGGAGGGGACATCTATTGAGGTCTGACTTAATTTGAAATGTGTGTGATGGCTTCTTTTAAAGTTTCCTAGCAAAAAATTCCCTCCTGATTGGCTGCTTTCTTTCTTGATGAGAATTATTCAGTGTAGCCATTGTATAATAATATTCAGAGATTACAGTTTTTCATATATATATATATATATATATATATATATATATATATATATATATATATATATATATATATATATATATATAAATAAATGTAAAATTTAGCTATTTAGCTTAGAAGTCAAATGAATCATTGCACATTTCACTGGCTGGCTGTGCACACGAATCAGTTAGTTTTTAAATATATGGCCTGACTCACACTTCAGTTACTCCAGTTTGACACAGATGTAACTCTCAGTTTCAATGCCATTATGACTGCATAACACTGAAGTAAGACAGGAGTGAATCACATTCTTGTATGGAAACCTCTGAGAGCAGAATTTTTTCTTATGTCAGTTTGGTGCATAACCTTTCTCAAACGTAGAGTGCTCCTCTGCCCTTTGCTATTGACCCAATCCAACACACACTGAAGTCAGGGGGAGTCTTCCCCATGACTTTGATGGGCACTGGATTAGACCTTATGACTCCTGTATGTCCCCCCACACCCTGTAGAAGTAGCCTGGCAATATATGTTATGCTAATTCCTGAAGACAAGCTAAATTGAAGTACGATGCACTGGAATCTTACATCAAAATAAGACCTCTCATATTCCCTTCTAGGCAAGTCTTTTCTCAAAACTCCAATAATACTTAAGGAAAGAAAACTACATTTATGTTCATTTAAGACTGCTGTAAGCACATTTTTAAAGAACACCACAGTGCCTTAAAATCTAGAAAAAATATACAGGTGAGGAATTGTCAAATAATTAACTGTGTCAAGAAATAGTCCAATCTTTTTCACCAATCCTACCTTTCATTTTTAAAATATCATTAATTAGTAACATTACAGTAATTGTAATGACCTGAAATATATTTCTAACTTTAATTCTGACTTCTTGTTGTCATTTCTCATGTCTCTACAAAGAGTAGAAATATACCGTGATTTAATGACAGTACTTCCATTTCTCCAAAGACTTTACGTAGTTAGAAATTGTGAAGCACTCCATTTACATATTTGTATTTTCCTCTCTATTCTCCATGTTTAGTCATAGTTAAGGTTGGACATATATACTGTATATGCTCCTCAGATGGACTACATCTCTCATGATACACTGCAATCATATGACTCCCATGATGTTTGCTCTCCCTCCCCAAGAAGAGAGACCGTGGTATTTCATAAAAGAGGTGGTCCAAATTGGGATTCCAGGCTAACGATGAAAATGAAGCAGCTGAACAACACCACCTATGACACCATAGCAGCATTTCAGAATCAAACATTTTAGGTTTTGAACAAAATATTATGGTTTCAAATTTTTCTTCAAAAACTGGAAGTTTTCCATGGAAAGTTGTGATAAAAATGATTTTTTCTTCATTTTTGTCAAAGCTTTCTTATGGGTGAAAAAAAAAAACCAATACATTTTCTGACCAGCTGTTCTGGAGACACTTCGCTGGAGGGTTACATGAGTATTTATTAGTCAGCAGTACAGCCTGGTGATCCAATATCTGGGTTTCTCTCTCTGGCTCTGGGAGAGGTATGTGGTTTGCAGTTGTTAGAGATAACCAAAACAGGCTTAGTCACAATGAAAGGCAGTGTGGTGCAGTGGCTTAGACAAGGCTTTGGCATAGCAGAAAGCTGGGTTCTGGGCCTACAGTAACCTTCTAATAAGCTCTTTGTTCCAAAAATAGGTGTGGTGGAGGTTGTCCGGAAGATCTTCTGTAACTATTTTCTAGATAAGTGTTTATAGCCTTACTCAAAAATAAGGGTAGTGAACTGCATAAGATTTAAAACAGCACTTATAGGTGAGATTTCAATGGCCAGTCTTTTCTCTCGTAGCTCAGACAGCTTTCTTCTGAACAACAGAGGTATTTGATAAGAGTCTCTCTCATTTGTATGTTCCCTGGATGTAGTGAACAGCAACATTCTCGTTGCAGCACATTTTTCTTTATACCATCAATTTGAAATTGGGCAGCTTCAGATTGGCAAACAAGTTTGCTGTTACCACTTTAAAAAGTACCTTTTTTTAAAAGCTACGCACTTACCTAAAAAAAAAGAATTATAGGAATCTGTGTTATGGGAACAATGATACATGAAATTTTTGACCATAGCTGAAATCTTATCTTTCTGCTAGATGAGCACAAAGAAAAGTCACTCCCCAGGGAAAAAAAGTTGCCCGCTATCTATTTTTCAGCAGCGTATTATGAACTTTCCAGAATTTCACATTGCACAAAAAAATACACCAAATAATCTGTAATTAGCCAAAGATTATAACCAAACTTTCATTTTACTAAAACACATGCACAGACCCCAAATATTCTCCATTCTTTACACTATCAAAATGAAATTCTTTAATGGAACCATAATACTCAATTGGATTTTTCTCAGTGTTAGACTTGGAGTTTCTCCAGGGACAAAGCGAGGGCCAAGCTGTCTGATCTGTAACTGAAACAGTGGGTGTGCATAATGGAGAGCAGAATTTGTCCTGGTAGATACACAGAATCCTGAACACAGAAGGTAAGGAATGTTTTCTACTCTCAGTACAGTGGTTCACTTCATGGCTGCTGTGTTTGAAGCTCTAGTATTTAAGAATCCAGAGGCAAGGTAGAAAAAAAAAGACTTAATTAAGTGCTTAATTCAACTGCATATGCAAGGGAATCTAGGACTTCTGCTCAGCAAACTCTTCAACTAGATATAGAGTAGTACGCTCAAGCAATGAATCACAATGTAAGGTCAACAACGTTCATTAGCTGAGGATTCCCCAAGGGCAGAGGATATTTTCCAGGAGCGTTGAAACTTATAAAATAATCTTTTTATGGGTGTTGAATACACCAGACTTGAACAGCATTGACAAGACAAGGGCAGAAAAAGTTTGATCACAATATCAGGTTCTTACAAGTCTGCAGCTAATGGAAACAAGACCTGCATAGCATGAGGGTGCTGAGGCCGTTGTGGCATGTGGTTAATTCAGGCTCCTCTTCCTGCCTTTTTTTCTTTTGTTGTGTTGAGCTTCTTTACCACTCTGATCAAGTCCGTATAATAATAAATTCTTTACTCCTACTGAAGACTGCACCTTGCAAATGAGCATGTCAATACACTTGCCAAACATTAGCAAAATCTCACAAGACCCTTGGGAAGAGGAGAAATAGATCCATTTTACTGATGAATAAACTGACTTGCTCCAGATCACAGAGAATGTATGACTACAGGAGGGAAGGAGAGAATACAAGCAGCCATTCCCCCTAGATTGCACTGACCAACAGAGTTGACAAGGCATGCAGGAAAAATATGTTGCATTCTCTCATTCACATATACTTTTAGCAGTGGTCAGTGGCAGAGGTGGGACTTAAACTAAGAAGTCTCAATTTCCAGCCCTCTGTGCTAATCAGTAGATCACATTCTCACAGAGATACTGTAGCCATCAGCCTGATACATTTAGCATATGAAAAGGAATTCAAACTGTCAGCTCCAAAAGAAAAATGTCATTTCTACCTGGTATATTAAAAGAAATAGTTCCAGTGGCTCATACAATGAACCGAACTGACAAGGCAGAAATGTTGCCCGCTAACCTCTTAGCTTTAGAAATTTCTCTAGTCCTCCCCAAGTGTATTTCCAAACCATTTTTTTCCTGCTTAGTTTTAATTCTTCCTGGAACAGCCTGCATTAACTTGGTTGGCTGTTGCACCTCTCAGGACACATTTATATTTCTCTTGCCTCTGCTTTTCATTTTTGTACATTTCCCTGTTTCTTGATATTTCTGTGCTTCACTTTGTGCTCAGAGTCTGGTTATCTTTGTTTCAGATTTAGCTACAGTAAGGAGCATAAGGGCCTTTAAGAAAAGAGAGGTGTTTCATTAACACACAATGAAAATGCAAACATACCAGTTGTGAAGGATTGCTGACCCCTTTGAGCAGTGGAGGGAAAGGGAACAAAATATGATTGGCCCCACATCTGCCTCTTTTTTGTGAAATGCCCGCTCTCCAGTGTTCACTGAAGGAGTTATTTCCTTGGACATGGGGCCAAGATTTTCAGGAGAGAAAAGTGGTAGGACAGGGTGGAATCCCACTCCTGTCTCTTTTCAAGTTGCAAACAGCTCAGTGACTTTTTTCTTGTAGAACACCTCATGTGATGTAATTACAGTGTTCCTTTCCACCACTTTTATAGACAGCACAGCTCCTGAGGCACTCACACAAGCAAGAGAAACCTCCCACTCTTTTCCTCCCCTTTGTGCTTTCTTTCTGTAGAGCAGTTTTTAAACTAAGGCCCAGGGCCGTCCCTAGGTGGGTGCAGGGCCCGCAACATAGGCGAGGAGCTCCCCCCAAGCTCCACCCAGGCCCCACCCCCATTCTCCCCCCTTCCCCAAGGCCGCACCTGCGCCCTGCCTCTTCCCACTCCCACCCCACCTCTTTCCCTCCCCCACTCCATCCCTTCCCCAAGGGATTCCCCAAGTCGCCCCGATTTCCAGTACTCTAGGGACAGTTCTGCCAAGGGCTGGGGGAAAGCCGACAGGTGTGGAGGAGTTTGTGGTTCAGACAGAGACATTCCTTAAGGGAGGATCTATTAATGGCAGTGCCGGGTTTACAATGGAGCCAGTATGGAGCCGGAACCATGCTCAGAAAGGGCCCCAGCCTGCTCTTCTTGTATTGTGCCCTGAGACCCCGCCAGCCTCCCACCCCCACCCCACCCACCACTTGCTCCTTTTGGCCTGCCCACCAGCCGGCTTCAGGCTCCTCCCCACCCGCTGGCTTCTTGCCAGCAAGTTAAAGTAGTATGGATTGGATGAATGGACTACAAGGTGGATAGGAAGCTGGCTAGATCATCAGGCTCAACATGTGGTGATCAACGGCTCAGTGTCTAGTTGGCAGCTGGTATCAAGCGGAGTGCCCCAGGGGTCAGTCCTAGGCAGTGTTCCCGCTAATTTTTCCCACCGATGTGAGGAATTAATTTTGTTATATGCACCAATATGGAGGTGATATGTGATGGTTGGGGTGCAGGTGTGAGGGCTCCAGCTGGGGGTGCGGGCTCTGGGATGGGGCGTTTGGAGTGCGGGAGGGGGCTCCAGGGCTACGGGGGGGGGGGGAAGGGGGGGAAGAGGACTTCCGCAGCTCTCTCTCCCCGCAGCAGCACCTGGGCTGGTGGGGGAGAGGCGCCTCTCCCCACTGCGGCAGCTCCAGGGTTGGGGCTGCAGGATAGACACCCCTTCCCTGACCCCAGCAGGTCTGGGATGGGGCTGGGTTCGGGCCAGGGAAGAGGTGCTCCACCGGGTTCCCTGAGCACCTGCACGGTGCTAAATAGGCTGCTCTGTGGCATTAGCATAGCCGGGGGGGAGCAGAGGTAGTGGCCACTCCCCCTCTGAGCGGAAGCGGCGCCTTAAAAAGAAGCAGCAACTTTTTTTTAAAGGGGGAGCAGAGCTAAAAAAAGGTGCCGCTTCTTTTTAAGGCGCAGCTGCTTGCACTCACCCGGCGGCGGTCCAGCTGTTTGGCAGCACTTGGGCAGCCAGTCCTTCACTAGCTACAGGACTTCGGTGGCAAGTACCACCAAAGACCCAGAGCGAGTGAAGGGACGGGACCCGCTGCTGAAGTGCTGTGCCGAACAGCTGGAATGCCGCCGGAGCGCCAGTGGGTGAGTATAAGGGAAGGTGCCTTTTTTTTAGCTCCGCTCCCCCTGTGCTCTGGACCTGGCTACGCCGCTGCTCTGTGGCTGTACAGCTTACAAGGAACTTAGGTCCTGGGATCAGTTATGTTCAATATCTTCATTAATGATACGGATGATGGGATGGATTGAACCCTCAGCAAGTTCGCAGATGACACTAAGCTGGGGGGAGAGGTAGATACACTGGAGGGTAGGGATAGGGTCCAGAGTGACCTAGAAAAATTGGAGGATTGGGCCAAAAGAAATCTGATGAGGTTCTACAAGGACAAATGCAGAGTCCTGCACTTAGGACAGAAGAATCCCATGCACCGCTACAGGCTGGGGACCAACCGGCTAAGCGGCAGTTCTGCAGAAAAGGACCTGGGGATTACAGTGGACGAGAAGCTGGAGATGAGTCAACAGTGTACCATCATTGCCAAGGCTAATGGCATATTGGGCTGCATTAGTAGGAGCATTGCCAGCAGATCGAGGGATGTGATTATTCCCCTCTATTTGACACTGGTGAGGCCACATCTGGAGTATTATGTCCAGTTTTGGGCCCCCCACTACAGAAAGGAGGTGGACAAATTGAAGACAGTACAGTGAAAGACAACAAAAATTATTAGGGGGCTGGAACACATGACTTATAAGGGGAGGCTGAGGGAACTGGGCTTATTTAGTCTGCAGAAGAGAAGAGTGAGGGGGAATTTCGTAGCAGCCTTCAACTACCTGAAGGGGGGTGTGATGGGTCGGGACTCACCACCGCGACGCCTCCTGCTGGTCAGTCTGGAAATTAGCTCTCGGCAGTCCTGGAGTACCCTCCGCCGGTGGTGTCCCGTCCGCCGCTCCCTTGCTGGCGTCCGGACCCGCATTGCTCTCAGCGTCCTCTTCAGGACACTGCCTTCCGGCAATGCCCCTTAGTCCACGCTCGCCCCCTTCCGAGGCGAGGGGGGTTAACAGCAGTCCTCTGGTTCACCCCTGCCGCAGTGGCCAACCACACTCCAAAGTCTATCCCCTTCCGTCAGGGGTCTGGTGCGGTCCTTCTTGGCCACCTCCCACAGCCAGGTGCAATGTAAGGGGGAAAGGTGGGACCCAGGCCTGCCTACTACTCTGGGTCCTGACCCAGGGACCCTCTAGCGACAGCCTCCCTGCACTCCTTCTCTCCCCTCGTCTGCCCGCTCTCCCTGGGTCACTTCCCCGCTGACCCCTTTGCACCCTCTAAGCCCTTCTGGTCAGGGCCCGCAGCCTAGCAGGTAACAGGCTGGAGCTCTCCTATACTCCCCTGCATCTGCCCAGCACTGCTCTGTCCCAGGTGTTGGTCTCCTAAGCAGGAGACAGACCTTCCCCTCTGAAGGCGTAGGAGAGACTGCTTGCTTCTCTCCTGGGCAGCCTTTTTATAGGGCTGAGCCTGGCCCTGATTGGCTGTCTCCAATCTGGGCCCCGATTGCCTCCCAATAAACCCTCCTCGCATTGGCTGCCCATCTGTGCAGGCTCACTGGCCTGCTGCAGCCCTCACTCTCATGGAGTGGGGCAGCCGCCCCACTCCAGGGGGTTCCAAAGAGGATGGAGCTAGGCTGTTCTCAGTGGTGGCAGATGACAGAACAAGGAGCAATGGTCTCAAGATGCTGTGGAGGAGGTCTAAGTTGGATATTAGGAAAAAAATTCACTAGGAGGGTGGAATGGGTTACCTATGGAGGTGGTGAAATCTCCATCCATAGAGGCTTTTAAGGCCTGGCTTGACAAAGCCCTGGCTGGGATGAGTTAGTTCGAGTTGGTTCTGCTTTGATCAGGGGGTTGGACTAGATGACCTCCTGAGGCCTCTTCCAACTCTAATCTTCCATGATTCTATGATTCTCTCTTTCCCCTGGCCAGACCCCAGTGCACCTCCGGCTCTGGGCAGTCTCTGCTTCCCATCACCTGTGCGGCCCCACCGGTCCTCCTGGAGCTGAGGTTCCTGGGACTGGTGCAGAAGCCTGGCCAGTCTCAGCCAGTTGATGGGGACTCAATGTGGGTTGGCTGGGCCCCTCCAGGCAAGTGGGTCCTGAGGGAGGCTGGCTGTGGCAGGCCCTTGCCTGGCTGATCGTGCCACTTCTGGGGGACTGGAGTGATTCTCCACCCCGGGACTAGCCCTGTCAGCTCAGCCTGGCAGACACAGTTGCCTCCCAACAGGGTCAATGAGTGTGGCCGGGAGGCCGGGCGTGGGAGAGTGGGTCTCTAAGGGACCTGGGGGGGATGCTGGGCTATGAGGGAGAAGGGAAGATCTGTGTGTTGAGGCACTAGGGAGTGGGGATTCTGCGTGGGGTGCTGAGCAGTTGTGGTGGGGTTGTGGGCAATGGGGCGCTGGGCGGGGGTGGTGGTGTGCAGGGCACTGTGCATTTGTGACAAGGTCTCGGGCGAGGCGCTGGGCATAGCAGGTCTGAGGGGACTCTGGCCATAGGGAATCGGGGGGCAGGGTGTCCCGGTGTTGGGCGGGGGGAATGTGTTGCACGGCATGGGCCCTCTCCCCAAGAGGAAGGGGCATGCTGGCAGCCCAGGGCTGGATGGACTACGGTGTGTCTGGCAACTGCTGGTTTGTAAATAGTGCCCCCACGTCCAGGGCCGGCGCGCCCCCTAGGCGACCCTAGGCAGTCGCTGAGGGCACCAGGACTTGGGGGGCGGAGACTCCCAGCGGCGATTCGGTGCGGCTGCCGAAACGCCGCCGAGGAGCTGCTGCTGCCAGCAAGGTGAGCTGCCGCGGGCGGGGGCAATGTGAGCCGGCAGGCGAGCGGCGGGCCGAGCCCCCTGCCCCCGCGGCCCGCCGAGCCGCCTGCCCCCGCGGCCCGCAGGTGGCAGAGATGCCTACCCCCGCGGCCCGCAGGCCAGGAGGGGGGCACAGGGCTGGTGCAAGGAAGTTTCTCCTAGAGCACGAGAAACTGCCCTGCCCACACCATGCTCTATTGCCCTTAGTTGACTAAGAAATGAAAAAAACATTTCATTCAATTACATCACATAATAGCAGACAGCTAAAAAGTGATAATTTTTAAGTGCTTATATACAAATGCTAGAAGTCTAAATAATATGGGTGAACTAGTTTGCCTTGTATTAAATGAGGATATTGATAAAAGGCATCACAGAAAGCTGGTAGAATGAGGATAATCAATGGGACACAGTAATACAGGGTACAAAATATATTGGAAGGACAGAAAAGGTTGAGCTACAGGGGGAGTGGCACTATGTGTGAAAGAAAGCATAGCATCAAATGAAGTAAAAATCTTAAATGAACCAAACTGTACCATATAATCTCTATAGAGAGTAATTCCATGCTTCAATAATAAGCATATAGCAGTAGGGATATACTACTGGGCACCTGACCAGGATGGTGATAGTGACTGTGGAATGCTCAGGGAGATGAGAGAGGCTATAAAAAGAAAAAAACCAGTAATAATGGGGGATTTTAACTATCCCCATATTGACTGGGTACATGTCTCCTCAGGACAGGATGCAGAGATAAAGTTTCTTGACACCTTAAATGACTGCTTCTTGGAGCAGCTAGTCCTGGAACTCACAAAAGGAGAGGCAGTTCTTGATTTAGTCCTAAGTGGAGCACAGGATCTAGTCCAAGAGGTGAATATAGCTGAACCGCTTGGTAATAGTGACCATAATGTAATTAAATTTAACATCTCTGGGGTGGGGAAAACACCGCAGCAGCCCACCGTGGTATCATTTAATTTCAGAAAGGGGAACTACATAAAAATGAGGAAGTTAGTTAGATAGAAATTAAAAGGTACTGTGCCAAAAGTGAAATCCCTACAAGCTGCATGGAAACTTTTTAAAGACACCATAATAGAGGCCCAACTTAAATGTATACCCCAAATTAAAACACATAATAAGAGAACCAAAAAGTGCCACTGTGGCAAAATAACAAAGTAAAAGAAGCAGTGAGAGGCAAAAAGGCATCCTTGAAAAAGTGGAAGTTAAATCCTAGTGACAAAAATAGAAAGGAGCATAAACTTCTGCAAGTGACGTGTAAAAATATAATTAGGAAGGCCAAAAAAAGCATTTGAAGAATAGCTAGCCAAAGACTTGAAAAATAATAGCAAAAAAATATTTAAGTACCTCAGAAGTAGGAAGCCTTCTAAACAACCAGTGGGGCCACTGGACAATCAAAATGCTAAAGGAGCACTCAAGGATGATAAGGCCATGGTGGAGAAACTAAATGAATTCTTTGCATCAATCTTCATGGCTGAAGATGTGGGAAACGCCCAAACCTGAGCCATTCTTTTTGGGTGACAAATCTCAGGAACTGTCCCAGATCGAGGTGTCAGAGGAGACTTTGGAACAAATTGATAAACTAAACAGTAATAAGTCACCAGGACCAGAGGGATTCACTCAAGAGTTCTGAAGGAACTCATATGTGAAAATGCAGAACTACTAACTGTGGTTTGTAACCTATCATTTAAATCAGCTTCTGTACCAAATGACTGGAGGGTAGCTAATGTGAAGCCAATTTTTTAAAATGGCTCCAGAAATGATCCTGGCAATTACATACCAATAAGCCTGATGTCAGAACCGGGCAAACTGGTTGAAACTAGAGGAAAGAATAGAATTGTCAGACACATAAATTAACATAATTTGTTGGGGAAGAGTCAACATAGTTTTTACAAGGGAAATCATGCCTCACCAATCTACTAGAATTCTTTGAGGGGGTCAACAAGCACGTAGACAAGGGGGAATCCAGTGGATATAGTGTACTTAGATTTTCAGAAAGCCTTTGACAGGGTCCCTCACCAAAGGCTCTTAAGTAAAGTAAGCTGTCATGGGATAAGAGGGAAGGTCCTCTCATGGATCAGTAACTGGTTAAAAGATAGGAAACAAAGGGTAAGAATAAATGGTCAGTTTTCAGAATGGAGAGAGGTAAATAGTGGTGTCCCCCAGAGGTCTGTACTGGGACCATCCTAGTCAACATATTCATAAATGATCTGAAAAAGGGGTAAACAGTGAGGCGGCAAAATTTGCAGATGATACAAAACCATTCAAGATAGTTAAGTCCCAGGCAGACTGCAAAGAGCTACAAAAGGATCTCACAAAACTGGGTGATTGGGCAACAAAATGGCAGATGAAATTCAATGTTGATAAATGCAAAGTAATGCACATTGGAAAACATAATCCCAACTATACATATAAAATGATGTGGTCTAAATTAGCTGTTGCTACTCAAGAAGGAGATCTTGGAGTCATTGTGGATAGTTCTCTGAAATCATCCATTCAATGTGCAGCAGCAGTCAAAAAAAGCAAACAATGTTGGGAATCATTAGGAAAGGGATAGATAATAAGACAGAAAATATCATATTGCCTATATATAAATCCATGGTACACCCACATCTTGAATACTGCATGCAGATGTGGTCGCCCCATCTCATAAAACAGTGTTTCCCAAATTGGGATGCCGCTTGTTCAGGGAAAGCCCCTGGCGTGCCCGGCCGGTTTGTTTACTTGCCGCGTCCACAGGTTCGGCCGATCGCGGATCCCACTGGCTGCGGTTCGCTGTGCCCGGCCAATGGGGGCTGCAGGAAGCAGCGGCCAGTATGTCCCTCGGCCCACGCCGCTTCCCGCAGCCCCCATTGGCCAGGCACAGCGAACCGTGGCCAGTGGGAGCCACGTCCACAGGTTCGGCCAATCGTGGCTAAGTAAACAAACCGGCCGGGCACACCAGGGGCTTTCCCTGAACAAGCGGCATCCCAAGTTTGGGAAACACTGTCATAAAAGATATAATGGCATTGGAAAAGGTTCAGAAAAGGACAACAAAAATGATTAGGGGTATGGAACAGATTCTGTATGAGGAGAGATTAAGACGATTGGGACTTTTCAGCCTCGAAAAGAGACAACTAAGGGGGGATATGATAGAGGTCTATAAAATCATGACTGGTGTGGAGAAAGTAAATAAGGAAGTGCTATTTACTCCTCATAACACAAGAACTAGGGGTCAATAAATGAAATTAATAGGCAGCAGGTTTAACACAAACAAAAGGAAGTATTTCTTCACACAATGAAGAGTCAACCTGTGGAACTCTTTGCCAGAGGATGTTGTGAAGGCCAAGACTAGAACAGAATTCAAAAAAGAACTAGATAAATTCATGGAGGATAGGTCCATCAATGGCTATTAGCCAGTATGGACAGGGATGGTGTCCCTAGCCTCTGTTTGCCAGAAGCTGGGAATGGGCGACAGGGGATGGATCACATGATGATTACCTGTTCTGTTCATTCCCTCTGGGGCACCTGGCATTGGCCACTATCAGAAGACAGGGTGCTGGGCTAGATGGACTTTTGGTCTGATCCAGTATGGCCCTTCTTATGCCTTTTGTACTCTCTGGGCTAATTAGTGTTTTAACTCTCTCCAGCCCATCCCAGTCTATCAACTGGGTGCAATTCCCATATTCAGGTGTGCTCCAGGGCAGCTAACTGGAGTTGCAGTGGTCAGAGTGCTGTGTCACAAATGGGTTTGGGTGCCTCTGTTTTGTCATGTCCAAAAGCAAGTGGCTGAATTTTCAGAACGAGGGTGCACAGCACTGGTTGAATTCATGCCCCTTTACAGATGTCTCAGATAGGCATTTTTCCCCTCCCCCACCAAACCCCCCTCCCCCCCACTAGTCATGTTTGAAAATCTTGGCTAAGAGAAATAGGGCCAGAGCCTTCACTTACAAATCAGCCTCAGAGCCAGCCTAATCAGCCACATGAAGATTCCCCCTGCATGAGGTGACCCTCAAGTGGGGTGGTGGAGAACTGTCATAGTAACTCCTGTGCCAACCCCTTCCCTGCTGCTTGTGCGGGGTATTGCATGCAGAATACAGCTCCACACAGGCCCCGAGACTCTAATTCACTCCAGGAACCAGCCAGGCAGCCCCAAGACTGGGGAGTTGAGGAGGGGCTGAGGCAATCCTTTGCATCCCCCACCTCGGGTTTAACTATAACTTAGCATGGGCTCTCCAATGGATTAACACACACACACACACACACACACACACACACAGTTCTTTGTTCCCTTTATAAAAATGTGTCTGTCCCTCGTCTGACTGCAAAAAGTGAGAATACAAGCAGCCTTTCCCCCTCACTTGCACTGACCACCAGAATGGACAGGACCTGCAATGGAAAATATGCTGCACCCTCCCAGACGTGCACATTCAGCAGAGCTGTCAGCAGCATTGTGCCTCCTCATTAAAGGCACAACTTGAGTCTGAATGTTATAGGCAAGTAGGATTTTTTTATTGTTTTTTGTTTGTTTGTTTAATGCTATTGCTGATGGTAGCTGTCAAGTGCAGGAGCTAGGAAAATCCTAACAGGGCTGAAAAGATTTTGCCCCCCTCTTCACTCAGACATCTAGAATTCCCAACAGCCATCCAGCATTTTCCATAAAATTCACCTAAGAACAAAACAAGAGGTGGCTCAAAGGCCACTTCATGATTTTGTAATGCCCATGACACAAGAAAGCCTGTCAAAAATGTTTGCAATACACCTTATTAGATTTGATGTTATTACAGAATTGCTGGTATCAATTAAATGTCACTGGCTGAGATGTTGTCATTTCAAAGTACCACCACAGAAGGGCTCAGCTAATGTTTGCCCTCACACTAATTTACTGTCACTTTCGTTTCCTAACTCTGCTTGTAGTAATGCAAGTGAGTTTGCTTGTGCTCAACATGTATGATCCAATCCTGCACCATTTAAATCAATGGGAATTTTGTCATTATTTTCAGTGGGAGCAGGGAGCCAGTGCTGAGTAGTTCAGGCTCTTTGCTCTTTCATAATCAGATCCTGCACCACTTGAAGACAATGAAAGTTTTGCCCTGGGAGACAGGATTGGGCCCTCAGTTCTTGAATTCTCTGTTCAACCTGCCAGAGTCTGAACAGAGTGTTTCTTATTAGTAGTACTTCTTAGAATGAATGACACTTCCCAAACTAGCACTAAGTTGTATCTGAATCAGTGTGAACTTTCCATCCTTTGATCTTCATCTACCATTTTTCATAATACTTCATTTTTATTTTCCATGTTCCTCTGCACTTCTGCATTCTGGCTGGGATCAGGTTATCATAAGCCTGTTCATGTTCCAGACCAAGATCTTCAGGTAAGGTACAGAAAAACAATTAAGCTGGTGTGTGCTCAACCACACTGAAAAAAGTTCAGACCTTTTTGGGGGGATAATTATAAAACTGTAGAGCAGAGCAAAGGTGATGAATGGGGGAACAAGGATCTAGCCCCTTATCTCCGAATTGACTGGTGAAGCAATATTCCGCTTACTAGATGCAGCTGATGGACTCTGAAAAGTTTCACTCTACTCTGTCAGTGATACATTGACAGTTTTTATTATATCACTCAGAAGTTACTTTTTTTGTCATCTCCCATTCAACATCAGAACTGTCCCAGAAATCTTCCAAAGAAAAATTAACGAGACACTGCAAGGCCTGAAATGTATGAAGATGACATTTTAGTTTATGGGAAGTCAAAGGAAGAACATAACAGAAGGTTAAAACAGGTTTTTAAGTAGGTGTCACAGGATAAACTGGTCCTGTAAGAGGTTTGGAGGGTCAGCTGCACTTGTGTAGGGTTTGGATCCCCTCCCCACGTGGAGGTAATGAGTGAAGTCATTTGAAAAGGATTTGGGTAACTAGGAGCCAGGCTTGCTGGAATAGGAAACTGCAAAGAAGGAAGGGAACAACCAGGTTAGAGGTTTCCTTCTACAATCCCAGGAAGGAGTGCTGTGCACTCCAGCTCTAACAATGAAAGGCTTGAGCCTAGAGGATGGGCTGAAGATGAGGGGGAAGAAAACAGTCCCCTCCACCCCAAAAGGGAGGATGGGAGGGCAGAAGTCTGATTTGATTTGTGTTTATTTGGAATGATTAGATACCCCAGAAGGGTTTCTAAATATTTTATATTTAATTCTGGAAGGTCAAGAGAACCAACCCGTGTTAGGAGAAAAAGAGGCAGCAGACTGGCCTGGAGACAGAATGAGTTAGTTCCGATTACAGCAGCACTCGTCAAATTCTCAGTTGAAACTCCCCCTTCATTCCCACAATAGAAACAACTGGGATTTTGACAAAAGGCAAGTATTTGAGGAAGACTTCTGATTTCCTCCAACGTTTTCCATTTTATCAGGAAACCAAAGTGCTTTCAGTTTTGACAAAATGTTGAAGTTTTCTCCTAACACATCCTTTTCTGCCAGCTCTATTTCGAAAGCAGTTGAGGATGCTGGACTAAAATTAAAGAGAAATGTAGGTTAAAAGAAACCCAACTATATTTCTTAGAACATGTGATAGATGAAGAGGGGTGAGAGCAGATCCAGCAATATTCAATCCCTACAGTAGTATCAGAAAATGCAATTCTTCAATGTGATGGAGTTTTGGAACAAATTCATGCTCAACTTATTCTCAAAAAGCCAAGTTCTTTATGAACATCTTCAAACTAGTTTGGGGCGGGGGGGCTTGTTATACCAATAAAATAAAAACCAGCAAGATCTTTTTAAAGGGGATAAGACAAAATGTCACATTTGTTGTGAATACAAAAAAAATCATAGTAAGCAGTCAGTTATAGCTATAACATTTCATTCAGTTTCACATTCATTCACACACACCACACACACACACACAGGTTCTGTATAGATGTCATAGTTACCAGCCTAGAAGTTGCTCATGCCAAGTTACTGGCCAGGTAACCTGGGCATGAGGGTGGAGCCGAGTCCTTGTCAGATTCATCTGATGCTCCTGGTTGGTTGGTTGCAGAACCAGACTCAAAGTCCTCAGTATTTAGAGGCCATTCTTATAGGAATTATTTCCTCTGTCAGTCTATGGGAATTGCTTCATCATGCTGTTGCTGAATCAATCAGCAGATGGCACATTTCTGATGGCATTCCTGGTGGCTCCACACTGTCAGATGTTATCTTGTTTTTCCCATTCTTTGAGATGATCGGGTGGGTCCCAGTTTACCCTCCGGGGGTTGTCTGGTCGTTCCCACTTTGACGCCGCCTTCAGCCAATGGTCACTGAATTCCTAGGCTGGCACCTCCCTGCTCATTCATTCATGTACACCAAGCATTCATCAGCAGACATACTATCTTCAACACTTTCGGGGTGTGTACTAATTTATTTGAGACTCCCTGCCCTTTAATCAAAGAGGGTGGGGGTCTTTCTATGCTGTTTCTAGGTACAAAGCATGCATAAAAAACAAAGTCAAATAACTTGTTTGCAAGTTTCTCATAGCAATACAGTATCTTTCTGAGAACAGATACAATCAATGGTTTACACAGACAGTAGCTTGTAAGTTTAACAAGGGATCCAAGAGATCTTTTACTTGGTAATGCTATGAGGTTTAAATTGTGGGGGACAAATTATGGGGAGTTACTTTCACTTGGGGAATCACTTTCAGTACCTTCTTTAATATCCCTACAGGCTAAGAAACCATAAGATTGTGCTTTTTGAGGATCTAAAGAAGGTATTCATCACCAGTACTGGTGTTTTATGCTTCCAAGTCAAAAGCAGTGCCAACAGCTATGATCGCCATGGGGTGCTACTCTCGGTAACAGAAATGATTGGAAGCGAAAGCCACATTGTCCCAGACAGCTTTCAGACACTAAGACCAAGTATGCCCAAGTAGTTAGAATGTGGCAAATGTACAGATGTACATGAGGCCCACAAGGTCTGAAGAAGGACTCTAAGCTTGAAAGCTTGTCTCTTTCACCAACTAAGTTGGGTCCAATAAAATATATTACCTTATCTATCTTGCTCTCTAATGAGTCCACAAGACATTTGCAGGTTCTTGATGTCAAGGACACACTACAAGTCACTCACACCATTTAGAGAGTCAAGATCCAGGTGCCAGAGATTTCTCGTGATTGAGACATAAAGCCATTAAAGCATATACATCAGAAAAGTCCTTAGTGGTGGTCTCTGAAGAGTTCCTCAGATTCTCTAGATGCTCAGGATCATACGGAAGCACACCTAGCTGTCTGACAGGGTATACTGCTTGTCAAGGGCCTGGGCCAACAAGCCTAGGGTTTGGGGCTGGGAGGAAAGGGTTAATGTGCAGGGACCAGAACAAGAGCCCATTAGGATCCCAGAAAACCAGCCAGGAACATTTAAAACAGGAGGAAGCGGAGATCAGCTGTTGGCTCTCCAACCACTTCTAGCAGCCAAAAAGGCACACAGTGGAATCCAGCTGCCTGTAGAGGATCCTCCTGAACCAATGAGACTTTCTGTTTAACTCAAAGGTTCGAAATCCACTTGCCTCATCTCAATAGAGGGAGAGTTTTGGGACTGAGTCTGGGTAAACCCTGAAGAGGATTTCCTGGGCCGCATGTAAACTGTTTTCCAGCATGCAAGCCACCCCTTGAGTGTCTCTGTGTAACTGCAGCCTGCCAGCACACTTGAGTTACACTCTGAGGGCTGGTCCACACTAGGGGGCGGGATCGATCTAAGATACGAAACTTCAGCTATGTGAATAACGTAGTTGAAGTCGAATATCTTAGATCGATTTTTAAAAGTACTTACCGCAGTCCACACGGCAGCAGGCAGGCTCCCCCGTCGACTCCGCTTCCTCCTCGCACGGAGCTGGAGTTCCGGTGTCGACGGGGAGCGCTTCTGGGATTGATTTATCACATCTAGACGAGACACGATAAATCGATCCCAGAACATCGATCGCTACCCGCCGAATCGGGCGGGTAGTGTGGATGTAGCCTGACTCTTACCAGTTAGTTATACTGCAGGGTGACCTCAACACACCTCCAGTTCCAGATTTTCCTAGAAAGTCCAAATATTTTAAGTCTGTTGTTCCTTTAAGAGAATAATATGCCCTCTTATTGTTTCAAATAGCTATTCAAACAAATACACTGGAGAAGATAAAACAGTACAACAATGTATTAATTATGAAGAGATAGATTTTAAGTGAGTACAAGTAATGAGGCATAAATCAGAAATGGTTTAAAAAAAGAGAAGATAGAATGCTTACTAATGCCTAACAACAAAAGTTTCTCACCACATGCTTTCAGCAGTCTTATTGACCAAACTATGGGTCTGGACCCATTCCCCAGAGTCCAACGAATGCTTCCTTTTCTCTTCAGGAGCAGTGATTATGATGAACAGGGAGAGAGAGACTGGTCTCTTGGGGTATTTGTCCCTCCTTTATAGTTTCAGTCCCCTTCTTAAAAAATATTTCCAGGTGGGCACTAGAAGACAAAGTCTATATGAAAGGATGTTCTCTGTTTTTTTCAGCTGTTTGAATTTCCTTTGTCTTCCCATCCTGCTTGATGACTCTGTTTACTGCTTAAATGCAAATGAAGCAGAGCACACATTCCTTTGTTTAGGACAGACCGGTTTGACAACTTCTGTTTGGGCAGGGCTGTGGGATTTTGAACATGTGTTAATAACATCATACAAGAAAATCTTATAACTTTACATATTATGTTGCTACGCATATTTTACCAGGACAATATTGACTAAAAAATTACGAGTTTTCAGATGATACCTTATAAGACATGCCTTGTACAAAATAACTACAATAGCGTGGAGGGTGTGAACACAGGGGTATATTCTGTCACACCATATCGTCATAGAGTTCAATTCTTTGTTAATTACCCTCTATATGTTTTTACACTGATATAAAATATTTCAAATCAATCACTTTATCAGTTAGCAAGTTTCCTGATTGATTCTGCATGCCACATCAGAGAGTTTTAGGCCCAGATCCCCAAAGATATTTAGCCACTCAATGAGCGAGTTAAGAGCTTAAGTAATTTTGAGGACTGGGGCCTTTGGGTATGTCTACATGGCAATAAAAGACCTGTGGCATGCCAGCGCTGGCCCAGCCCAGCTGACTTGGGCTCACGGGGATCAGACTGCGGTTCTATAAAATTGCAATGTAGACACTTAGAGCCTATGCTCTAGCCTGAGGACCACCACACCCCCCCCATGGGGTCTTGGCACCCAGACTCCAGTCTGAGCCTGAATGTCTACACTGCGATTTTTAGCCCCGGAGCCTGAGTTAGCTGACCTGGGCTCTGAGACTCAGCGCTACAGGGTTTTTTAATTGCAATGCAGGCATACCCTTTGTGTCTAACAACACTTTATTATAATAAAGTAACTCTAGCCTCAATCCCCAATTGTACCCAGGTCCATGAGGCTTATTTGGGGACCGGAAACTGTCTTTAGCTCTTCAATCCCAGGGCTGAATGGCACCAGTAGTCTCAGGGCACTCCATAACTCTGACTGCTGGCCCTGGTCCTTAACGAAATGTCTACACTGCAGCTGGGAACGAGCTTCCCAGCCCAGTAGACAGACTCATGCTAGAGGGGTGTGAGTGACTGTGCTAAAAACAGCAATGTGGACATTCCAGCTCAGGCTGGAGCTCAGGCTCTGAAGTCTAGAAAGCTGGGCAGGCTTGGGAACCCGAGCTTCCGCCTGAGACAGTGCACCCAGAGTGTTATTTTTAGCCCACTAGTTTCAGCCCCATTAGTGCAAGTCTGTCTACCCACCCTGAGAGACTCACTCCCAGCTGCTATGTAGACATACCCTGAGGGACCATCCAGCAGCTGACTTTTAACAAAAAAAGTTATTTTTTTTTAAAAAAAAAAGGTGGGGAGAGAACTAAGTATAAACTTGTTACAGTAGAAAACTTTAAAACTTTGTTTACAATAAACCTCTTTAAAACAAAGCATTTTCACCTCAGAAATACAGTTTAACCTTAAAATGGTGCAGTTCTCTAAAATAGACCATTGTTTCTTCATCCAAATGTCCATCATTTTCTCTCTCTTTCCTTCACTAAGTGGGACATAAGCCATAAGGGCCTGCTGGGCCTCTGCCCAAGGCTGAATTTCACCAAAGAACACAGAAGTTGACAGAAGAGGAACCAGCATGCATGAGGAGAGGTTAAGCCTGCTAACTCAGCAGTTTCAAAAGGGATCCCAATCAGCATGGCAGTCACTGACACCTGATTCTACCACACTGAAGTCAATGGGATTTCTACCACCGATTTCAAAAGGAGCAGATCTGTGTTCTCAATAATCAGGCCTCATATCATCATCAATCATCATCGTGTTCCTATTACGCCTCTGGCATTTAGGGCAGTGACAAAGCTCCTCCACTCCTGTCTGTTTCTGGCAAGTCTGTCAATGGTTGCCCAGCTGTGCCCCACATTTTTCAGGTTGGCTGCCATCGCTGTTTGCCATGTTTTCACTTGCCTTCTGGTGTCCATCTTATTGCTACTCTGGTGATGGCCCAACCTATGGCGTATTCTGCGGGCATATGGAATTCCTTTCCGTATAATCAATGTCATCAAAAGCTTCTATTTCAACTTTACATGCAGTGTTGATCACACTGAGCTCAGTTTTGAAGTCAAAACAGGAGTACGTCAGGGGTGGGTCATGTCTTCAATCCTCTTCAACATTGCCATCAATTGGGTAACGCAGCATACAACAGAAGACATCTCAAGAGGCCTTAAATGGACACTCTTCTCATCCCTTGAAGACCTGGACTTCGCAGATGATGTCGCTCTCCTATCACATACCCAACACCACATACAAGAAAAAACAACTCGATTCAATGCACTCACACAGGCCTCATATACTTAATGGTTATCCTGGCTCTTGTGAAAGTAGAATGAATTATATTGTAATTATAATTCATTAAAGAAATGCTGCTTGTTCTTGCCATCTGTTGCTTTAAACAGGAGAAAGGTTTGTTGAAATATAGTTGTCAGGAAGAGAAACATTAAGGTGTGTGAGACAATGGGTCCTCTTAAACTACTGAGGTTAAGAGCTCCTATTGAGCTAGGAGATTGGTAAAAGTTAGTATGCAAATAAGATATGTATGTATATTTGTCAGTTTTCTGCTCTTTTGTTTCTTATGTTAAGTTTGTCTCCCCTTATCTGTATAAATAAGATAGCTTGTGCCTTTGCATGGCACTCACATATATCTGGGTGCATTGGAAAAGTGCTTTGCTAATAAACAGAGTGGTCTGACAAATTTTGTGAGTCTTGAATCTGACTTTGACACTCTATTCTCATACAGAGTAAAAGGATCAAAATTGGATCCATGTATATTTTAAACAAGAATTGAGGAACAAAGATATATTCAGTGAGTTTGGCCAGCCAGGCTATGGAGCCAGTAGGTCAGTTGTGGCTGTAGACTGGAATTGCCTTTGGCTACAATAATATTTCACCTTACAAGCTCTTCTTTTCGATGCCCTGTATGGGCAGTGGTTTCAGAACCAGGAACAAGCTATCAGAGGGAGGAAAACTAATTAATATGCAGCTGTCATCACCTTGAACAACTGCAATAAAGCAGCCTCTCTGCTCTGGATCTAATTAGCTCTACTGCTTGCAGACCTGAAAAACTTGCAGACCACAAAACTTTGTGGCTTTCATATTCCTGCTGAAGTGAGCCCATAATTACCACTCAATTCTTAAATTTGCCTGGTTATAGCTTTCATTAGGAACCTGAAAATCGCTGAGGTTTGCTGAACCCCTGGTGAATCTTAGATGACTTTCCGGTCTGGATTCCCTTCCATAGCAGGTCATAGTTTCACCTTCCTTCCTTCTAGGGGTAATGGCTTAGTGGCTCTATTCCCCACTCCAATGTCTTCAACAAGCAACTGGTTGGCCCACTCCCCCCCCTAGATTCTCAGTGGTGGTCAGCAGGTGTTCTCCTGAACCTTAGAATGGGTAGGAATCATTGTTCCTGCCACCACATCCATCTGCTGCTGCCTTGCCAGGACATGATTGACTTCCAGTTGACTAGCCCTTTACGTATGTCTAAGAAATGCTAGATTGTACCTAAGTATTAGAGACTCCCTCATCTCACTGTGAGAAAGTACCAGAGAGTGGATTTGTAGGGAGCAGTCTTACATGGCAGCTCCCTCAATGAATTGGGTTGAGGGAACAGCCAGCTGGCTCTCAGATACCACCGTGATGAGCACTGTGTAGGTACTTAACAGAACACCTGAAAATCTAGGAAATGGGCCCCCTAAAAACAGTGGAGAGGAGGAGTTAGAGGCCAGCTGGCCTCATCACCCAGAATACAACTGAAGGTCAGGATATGGAAGAAGGAGAGTACATCTGTTGGAACAGATTTGTGGGAAAGAGGCTCAGGGTGAAGTTTGTTTGTTTAAACACCCGACAAACCATGCCAATGTTTGCTTTGCTTTTAAGGTTTCAGGTGAACCCAAATGTATCTCAAGGGATGCAAACTAAACTTGTTGGTAAGGTTTTGCATAAGCTCTGGGGTCCAGTTAAAGATAGAGCTGCTGCGTTTCCTTTGCACTCTTTGGTGTGGGTGGCTTTTAACTTGAAGCTATTTCAGTACTCTTTTGGGTCTTGATTTCTTTGTAGACCACTAGACAGTCATTGCAAAGAAAAATTGTGAGCACACTGGGTTTGCCTGCTATACTTTACATAATTTCCCCACTAAATTAAACTGTCTAATCCATGAGTAAAAATACTGGGCATACTTGAACAAAACAGTTGTAACAAACAGCTTATCCACATCTGATTAGCTAACGCATCTATTCAGAGTAAAATGACTTGTTCTTACACAAAGAGCCCTGCATTACATTCATGTCGCATAATCCAAGTGCAGTACCGCAGTCACAACTGAAAACACTTCTGTGCACCAATATTGACCACACCATAGTTCCTGAGATACCACAGCTAACTCCTCTTCTGAGAAGATGGAGAAGAGCCGGCAGAGGCTGTGGTATCAGATTCTGTGGTCTGGTAAATTAGCTTTTGTAAGTGTGAAAGCACATTTTGCAAACTGATCTAAACCACAATCTTTGCTTATGCATACCCCATATGTACTAAAAAGTGTAAGATAGTGTTTTCACCCTTCAAATAGAACATATAGAAAGATCATTAGGGCCAGATTCAGTATTGCTCTAGGCAAAGGGACCATAGGGCAGGCTTCAGGGTCCCAAGTGAATGCTCCCAATGCCCAGATACAGAGCTGGTTCCACCAGCTCCAGTTCTGTGCTGCCTACACTGCAGGCTAGGGCACAGGACACATACTGGGGCAGCCTTTGCATAGTCTGGAAGTACAACCTATTGAATTCTGCTCCACTGCTAAGCCCCATAGATGCCACCAGTAGTGGATTAGCCACTGGGCCAATGGGGCCTGTTCCAGGGGCCCTGGAAGAAAATTCGCAGCCAAGACGCGGAAGCCTTAAGCCCCGGCTGCCGGGTGGGTGGGGAAAGCCCCAGTGCTCCGACCCCCCGACTCTGTCCCCATCAGAAGCTGTGGGACAGGAAAGACCCGGTGCCCCCTGACTCCATCCCTGGCAGAGGTCGTGGGGTGGCAGGGAAACCCTCACGCCTGATCCCGCTCTCCAGCAGAAGTGCGGAGCAGGCAGGACAGGAGAAGCCCCAGCACCCCGACCCTGGTCCCCTGCAGAAGCACAGGGGATGGCAGGGGAAGCCTCAGCACCCGGACCCCCACTGCGGACCTGGGACTGGAGGAGCTCTCACTCCCCGCTGCAACCTTGGAGTTGTGGCACAGGGACAGAGCTTCTCCAGTCTTGGGGCTGTAGTGGCGGGGTGGAAGGAGAAAATGGGTAGGGGGCCGCAGTGGGGGGGCAGAATTGGGGGACCCTGGGTGGAACAGGGGCATGCCCCAGGGAAGGGGCAGAAAGGGGTGGGGCCACAGGACCCTGACATTTTCAGTGCACAGAATGGGCCTGTGTCATGACCAGGACGTGGGCAGTCTGACCTAGTGGTCGCAGATGGAGGCAGGCTGGGTCAGAGTTCAAGACAGGCCAGAGGGCAAACCGAGAATCAGGTGTCAGGAGGCAGGCAAGGTGAGATTACCATGAGATCAGCAGCAGGCAGTAGGAGCAGGTATTGCATGGGAAGCAGTTCAATGCAGGGAGAGCCCAGTTGAATGGACAACTTCCTGTTCCTGTGCTGAGTTCATAGAGAAGCTGTGAACCTATCAGGACCCCCAGTATTCTGCCAATCGGATTCCAGGACTGGGTTCAGCTTCTATTTTGGCAACTGTTAGTAGGTCACTGGATGGCAGGTTGGAAGTTACTAGGGCCTAAGAGCCCTGTGGACCAGGGTTCATTATCCCCCTCCCAAATGATGCCCTCAGGGTGATGTGGGAACAGGCTTTTAGGGTGATTGCTATGGAATGCTTAAACAAGTGTGGGGCAGGTATATTTTCCGCAGGTTCCCAGGTGTGCTCCTCAGGACCATACCTCTCCCAGTCAACAAGATACCAGAGCCTGCTGCATTTATGTTTAGAGTCCAGGATTTCATGGATCACATATTCCTTGTGACCCGGGACCATAGGCGCCAACTCCATGGGTGCTCCGGGGCTGGAGCACCCACGGGGAAAAATTGGTGGGTGCTCAGCACCCACCGGCAGCTCCCCACCAGCCCCGCGCCCGTTACTGGCACACTTACCTTTGCCCCCGAAGCCGGCTGACGTTGAGGGGCCCCGCCCCCGAAGCCGGCCGACGTTGCGGGGCCGACGGAAGTCGGCTCCTGTGCCCGGGACCTGTACCAGTGGCAGAGGTGGCTGGGTCCTGTGAGGAGAAGGGATTTCTGTGTAGGTTTCAAAAGTGATACATGAAACACCAGGTGACCCTTCAGAGAGTGGGGGAGTTGTAGTTCAGACATGACTGGATTAACCTTCTGCAGAATTTTAAAAAGGACCAAGATATCAAAACTCCATCTTGTGAGCAGGTCTGCCTGTGTGGAGACGCTCTGTGGAGAGTCATACCATTTGTCCCACTGAGTAGATGGAGGCTTGCTATCAGTCAATGCTGCTCCACATACCATTTATAGTCTGCTTTTGCTATTTCTAAGTGATCCTTCACTTCTTTCTGGGCCTGATGAATCTACTGTATTAGGTCTGAGGCAGCCAGGTCGAGAGAGGATGCAAGTAATTGTGGGTGGAATCGGGGTGGTACCCATCGCTGCCAAAAAAGGGACTTTGACCCATAGACGCATAGTCTGTGTTGTTGTATGCAAACTCCTCGTAAGGGAGAAGTGAAGTGAAGACCAATAATCTTGGTGATTACTGAGGTAGCATTGCAGATACTGCTTGATGATTTGGTTGGCCCTTTCCATTTGACTGTTGGACTGAGGACGGTAAGCAGAAGAAAGATGTGCAGACCTCCAGCAGGTGCAGAACCAGGCCGTGAACTAAGACCCCCCAATCAGAGGTGATGTGCTCCAGAAGGCTGTGGAGGTGGACTACATGGCTAATCCATAGCTGGACTGTCTCTTCAGTGGAGAGGAGGCCTGTGCAAGGGAGTGTCATGCTGTCTGGAGTGGCTCATGACCAAGAGTGCCAACGTCAGGGCAGACTGTCATAAGCAGGACAGAGACCCAAAACTGGTGATATGTTCTACAGTTTGATTTCACCAGTAACAAATGTGAACTCCTAGATTACTGTAACAGTCTTACCATGGAGTCACAGACAGTCCCCTGGGGCTCTCCAGTCTATCTTGCCACCCAGGCAAGCTGGACTTAGTGATAAGTGGTCACTTACACCAAAAAAAAATAATAAAAAAAAAAAATCACAAAATATTCTGGTTGCTCCCAGCCCCAAGAGACCAGTCACTGGCCCCAGATCAATTTGTACCTTAGCTCTCACACCAAAGACAACTCTGCAGCCAATCCTGTAATAAACTAACTAAAGGTTTATTAACTAGAAGAAAGAAGTGAGAGTTATTTACAGGTTAAAGCAAGTGACATATACACAAATGACTTTCAGCTGATTCTAAAGGTGACAGAGATGTAGTAATCTGTCAGCACTGAATGTCGTTTTAGGGCTTAACCCAGACAGACCCTAGGGATTGCTGCTTTTTGTTTCTTAGCTCCAGACTTTGTAAGAGTCCAGACAGTAGAAAGATGACAAATCTTCATGTTAGCTATTTTTATTTCCCTCTTTCAGCATTAAAACCAATGCAATGAGGCCTTCTGCACATACTTCTCCATGGGTGGATGAGGCTGTGATGGTGTACCCCATAAGACTTTAGGGGGAGATGCTTATAAATGTATATATGTAACTGGAATATGTTTTATGCTACAAGTGCCATGTAATATATCTCTGTGAAAGTTATGACCTACTGAATTTATTCCTCCTGTTTGTATGGAGGAATAAACTATCATTGTTGTAGTTGAAATAACTATCATTGTTATAGTTGAAGTTATGAATAATGGTTTTATACTTGCTGGTTTTATACATAGCCTTTATAAGAGCATGGGATCAGGTCTGGAGAAAAGAATGTGCAAGTTGAGTGCAAGCCCTTAACAGACAAAAGAAGGTGCAGACCCCAATCCACATTTGGGCCTGGTCAGGAATGCAACTGGTTGGACTGGTTAGGGTACATGGACAGGTGACTTGCCCATGTGATCCCAAAACTCCAGGGCAACATGATGCTACACAGGGCGTGGGGGAAAGGCTATAAAAGCCCTTGGAAGACGCTCCATTTTGTCTTCAGCTGGCTAAAGAGAGAGGCTCTCCACCACCCAGAGACATACCTGAGAGAAACTGAACAAAGGACAAAGACAATAGGGGGTGTGAGCGATTGCTGGACCCAGGCTATGAGTTCTACTGCCTGTGAAAGGAAGAATCTAGAGCTGGTGAGGTTTTTATATCTGTGTGAAGTTTGATTAGACATAGACGTGCGTGTTTTATTTTATTTTACTTAGTAATTCAATTTGTTTTGTCTGTCACTACCAGGGCCGGCTCTAGGCACCAGCAAAACAAGCTGGTGCTTGGGGCGGCACATTTCTAGGGGCGGCATTCTGGCACCGGCCATGCCGCCCCTAAAAATGTGCCCCGGCCACCCAGCTCACCTCCGCTGCTGCCGCTCGCACGCCATGGCGCGCGAAACAGCTGATTCGCGCGCCGCTGCTGGAGGGGGAAGATCCTGAGCGGCCGCGGCGCGTAAAACAGCTGATTCGCGCGCCGCTTCTCCTCCTCCCTCCTAGGCTTGAGAGCCTGGGAAGGAGGGGGAGATCCTGAGCGACTGCGGCATGCACGCCGCTTCTCCCCCTCCCTCCCTCCTTCCTAGGCTTGAGAGCCTGGGGGAAGGAGACAGGGCTGGGGATTTGGGGAAGGGGCGGAGTTGAGGCGGGGCCGGGGGTGGGGTAAGAAAAAAACGGAGGGGGGGGCAGCCAAATTTGTTTTTGCTTGGGGCGGCAAAAATCCTAGAGCCGGCCCTGGTCACTACTTGGAATCACTTAAATCCTACTTTCTGTAGTTATTAAAATCACTTTTTACTTATTAAGTTACCTGGAGTGCGAGTTGGTACCTAGGGGGGCAAACAGCTGTGCATATCTTTCTGTCTTTGAAATAGAAGGTGAACTATTTATGAGTTTGCCCTGTATAAGCTTTATACAGGGTAAAATGGAGTTAAGGGTTTGAACCTCCTTGGGAGCTGGGCACCTGGGTGTCAAAGGCAAGAGCGCTTCCAGGAGCCTTACAGTTGTTAGTGGACTTGGTTCGGACCTGAGTCTGTGTTTGCAGCAGATCAGTGGAATCTGGCTCAAAACAGACAGGATTCGGGAGTCCCAAGCTGGAAAAGGCCTGGAAGCAGAGGCAGAAGTAGCCTTGGCACACCAGGTGGCAGCACCAAGCAGGTCTCTGTGATCCCAACCCGTCACGGGGCAATTGTCCTATGACGACCCATTTAATTTTAATAGTCCTCCTGGATGGGCAGGGAGAGCCACTTTTCCCAACTGGGATCACAAGTTTGGAGCCAGGATTTTTAAAATTATAAAACAAACTTATATTCTTCTTCGAGTGCTTGCTCATATGTATTCCAATTAGGTGTGCGCGCGTGGCGTGCACAATTGTCGGAAGACTTTTACCCTAGCAACACTCGGTGGGCCGGCTGGCGCCCCCTAGAGCGGCGCCATTGCGGTGCCTGATATATACCCCAGCCGGCCCAGCGCCCTCTCAGTTCCTTCTTACCACCCGTGACGGTCGTTGGAACTGTGGAGCGCAGCTTAGCTGATCTCCACCTCCCTAGCGTAGTTAGCACTCATTTATCTTTGTTGATAGTTTTTAAGTACTTCTTAAGTAGTTGTTAATAGTTTACTGATGGTTTGTTTGTTGTAGTTAGTGTAAATAGTAGTGGGAGATAAGGGGTTTCTCCCCTGTCTCCCTCCCGGTACCGGGCTGATGCCTGGCTCTCCGGGATTCAAGCCATGCTCGGCCTGTTGGAAACCGGTGCCCACGGGGGACCTCCACGATTCCTGTCTGAAGTGCCTCGGGGAGTCCCACCTTCCAGATAAGTGTCGTATCTGTAAGGCTTTCAAGCCACAAACCAAGAAGGAGCGGGACTTTCGGTTCAAGCAGCTCCTCTTGGAAGCGTCTCTTAGCCCGATGTCAGCCCCGCACCGCAACCCGGTACCGACCTCCGCAGCAGGTGCGGTGCCAGCGGCCCTGGAGCGCACGAGCTCCAGCAAAGAACCCCGGCACCAAACAACTCAGGCCGGGATCCCTCAGAGGTGCCGTTCGATGTCTCCAAGAGTGAGAAAATCGGGTCCGGGACCGGCTCCGACACAGGCGCCACTGCATCCGCAGCCGGTTCAAGACCACGCCTAGCCTCCTGGCCCGGCGCCAGCACCGATGACTCTGGTACCGCAAGGACCGTTGAGCTCAGTGCCTTTGGCTAAGACGCCTGCACCGTCGACTCCGGCTCCACAGGGGCCGTCGAGTCCGGCGCTGCCGCCGATGCCGGCACCAGCCCTGTCGACTCCGGTCCCACAGAGACCGTTGAGCTCAGGGCCGCCAACTAAGGCTCCGGTACCGACGACTCCGGTACCGCAAGGTCCATCGAGCACGGTAACTGCCAGCTCCCCGTTGCACGCCGAGGTAGAGCTTACGCTGCCGTCCACTCCGGACACTTTCTCGGCAGCATGGGACCTAATTGCCATGACGGACCCGGCACCGACCCCATCTTTGGCACCGCCGTTGAGAATCATCATGTCCCGTGGCAAACCAGCCATGCTAGGTCCGGTGCCGCATGCGGAGATCGGCCAACATCAGCCTAGATCTCCTCCTCGACGCCGCTCGCAGTCCCGGCACCGATCACCTTCTCGGCGCCGGTCGTACTCGCGGCACCACCCAGGTCGACCTCCAGACACGGTCGATGGTATTACGATTCCTGGTACCGCTCCCGGTCCCACAGCCGGTCGCAGCGTAGATCCCCGGACGATCAACCTCGCTACCGCTCGCCGAGGCGTACGCGATCCAGGTCGGGCTCCCGGTACCGAGACAGCCGTCGGTACCGATCCAGGTCCCGGTACCGATCCAAGTCCCGGCGCCGATCCCCGGCACCACGGCACAGCACGGCTCCGCGGACCGGCCCTCAAGACACTCCGCTCCGCCTTGGCCCTCCCACTCGGCCTCTCGGTCCTCTAGGGCCGGTAGTGCCTTCTATACGGACCAGGGCCACGTGGTTGAGGGCCAGAGCCACTGGCCAGACGAGGGACAGGATCCGTCTTAAGCCCTGACGCAGTGGCCTTTCTGGACTCCGATGGCATACCATCAGTCCCAAGGGGCCCCCTCCAGAGCCTCCCAGTCTGCTCATTCAGAGTCCCGGGCACCGGAGGCGATGGTGTCCTGCCCTCCTCCGGAGGCCCCAGGCCCTGCAGCCCAGACATCGGCCGAGATCCCAGACCCTGAGGCCTTGGGCGTGGAGGCTTCAGAACTTCCACACCAGGACCTACCCCAGGACTCTCTAGTCCCAGGATTGTCGTCTTCCTCCTCCCCGGACGAGGCAGTGGCAGGAGCATCATCTTTAGCCCAGCTTCCCATCGATCTCCGGGACCACCAAGACCTACTGCGCAGATTGGCTCTCAACATGAATCTGCAGGTCGAGGAGGTGGTGGAGCTTGAGGACCCGGTGGTGGACATCCTAACAGCCGACGCCCCCACCAGGGTAGCCCTCCTGTTTGTACGGACTATATTTACCAACGCCACCTCAATCTGGCAATCTCCAGCTTCAGTACCCCCCACTGCCAGGGGGGTGGAGAGAAAATATATGGCACCCCCAAAAGACTTCGAGTACCTCTACATTCACCCCCCACTGTGCTCCCTGGTCGTTCAATCTGTGAACGAGAGGGAGAGGAATGGCCAACAGGCACCCGCCCCTAAGTCCAAGGACGCCAAGCACCTGGACTTGTTTGGCAGAAAGATCTACTCGGGGGGGGGGGGGGGCGCCTCCAGCTCAGAGCGGCTAACCAGCAAGCACCCATGAGCCGATACGGGTACAACACCTGGAACTCCATGCAAAAATTTAAAGAATTTGTACCCCAGGAGTCCAGGTAGGAGTACTCAGCTTTGATTGAGGAGGGCAAGAAGGTGGCCAGAACGTCGTTGCGGGCCTCCTTGAACATAGCCGACTCAGCCGCCAGGACAATAGCTTCAGGAGTCGCCATGCGGCGTATCTCCTGGCTTCAGTCCTCCACCCTCCCTCCGGAGGTCCAGCATACCATCCAGGACCTACCTTTCGAGGGGCGGGGTCTGTTTTCAGAAAAAACTGACGCGAGGTTGCAGACCCTAAAAGACGGTCGCACCATCATCCGCACGCTGGGGATGCATACCCCAGCCACGCAGCGCAGACCCTTCTGGCCCTTCGCACAGCGCCCCTACACCGTGCCTGCGCCTCGGCAGGACTTCTCAAGGAGACCCCGTGGCCGGGGGGGTAGAAGGCAGCAGCCCGGTCGCCAGACTGGCCAGAGCCAGAGCCCCCACAAACCATCGTCGGGGCCCAAACATAACTTTTGAAGGGACGCCCGAGGGCGGAGTACCAGTCTCAGTTCTCGATCCTTTCCCCCCTTTCCGAGACCGCCTTTCCCATTTCTTCCGTGCGTGGTCGAATATCACCATGGACCGCTTGGTCCTACACACGGTGGAAAGCGGATACCACCTTCAGTTTGTCTCCCCCACTCCCTCCTTCCCTGTCCCTCTTCAGGGACCCTTCTCACGAGCAACTCCTAATTCAGGAGGTGCAAACGCTCCTCTCCATAGGGGCAATAGAGGAGGTTCCAAGGGAGTTCAGGGGCAAGGGTTTTTACTCCCGCTATTTCCTAATCCCCAAATCGAAAGGGGGGCTACGTCCTATCTTGGACTTGCGGGGACTCAACAAATTTATGGTAAAGTTGAAGTTCCGCATGCTTTCCCTGGGTACCATTATCCCTTCTATGGATCCTGGAGACTGGTACGCTGCCCTCGACACGAAGGACGCGTATTTCCATATCGCAATCTACCCACCACACAGACGCTTCCTCCGCTTTGTGGTAGACCAAAGACACTTCCAGTTTGCGGTTCTTCCCTTCGGCCTCTCCACGGCACCACGCATGTTCACCAAGTGCATGGCCATTGTGGCGGCCGCCCTTCATCGACAGCGAGTTCAGGTGTTCCCCTACCTCGACGACTGGCTTATCCGCGGCAACTCCAAACAGCCAAGTCCAGTCGCACATTGACGGCCTTGAGCATGTTCGATCAGCTCGGCCTGCTCCTGAATGTAGAAAAGTCCACTTTGGAGCCAACCCAAAGGTTAGACTTTATAGGGGCAGTACTGGACTCGACTCTCGCCCGAGGTTTTCTGCCAGAGGCACGCTTTCAGGCCCTCGTAACCATCATACGCGGCCTTCAGAGCTTCCCAACCTCGACGGCTTGCAGCTGCCTCAGCCTCCTCGGTCACATGGCGTCCTGCACGTTCGTGACCGCTCATGCGAGATTACACCTCCGTCCACTCCAGGCATGGCTCTCGTCGGTATACCGTCCACGCAGAGACAGCTTGGACTTGGTTTTGACAGTACTATCGCAGGTCCCAGCCTCCCTGAACTGGTGGCTAGACCCCAAGAAAGTGCTGGAAGGGGTGCCATTCCATCCGTCACAGCCATCCCTAGCCCTAACCAAAGACGCGTCATTGCTCGGCTGGGGAGCCCATCTGAAGGGCCTTCAAACACAGGGCCTGTGGTCAGTGCAGGAATTAGCCCTACACATCAATGTCAGGGAACTGCGGGCAGTGCGCCTTGCCTGCCAAGCCTTCTCCCAGCACCTGCAGGGTCATTGTGTCGCCGTCCTCATGGACAACACGACAGCCATGTATTACATCAACAGACAAGGAGGGGCACGCTCCTCCCCGCTCTGCCAAGAAGCAATGCGGTTGTGGGAGTTCTGCATAGCCCACTCCATTCACCTGGTAGCCTCCTTTCTCCTAGGGGCTCAGAACACCTTGGCGGACCGCCTTAGCAGATCCTTTCAGGCACACGAGTGGTCCATTCGGCCAGATGTTATCCACTCTGTCTTTTGGAGGTGGGGATTTCCCCACATAGACCTGTTCATGACTCACGAGAACCGGAAGTGGCACGCGTTCTGCTCGCTCCAGGGACGCTCCCCAGGCTCCCTGACGGACGCTTTTCTCCTGCCTTGGTCAGGCCACCTGTCCTATGCCTTCCCACCCGTGCCGCTGGTCCACAGAGTCCTGCTCAAATTACACAGGGACAGGGCCCGCCTAAACCTGATCGCCCCGGCGTGGCCCAGGCAGCACTGGTACACCACTCTCCTAGAGCTTTCGGTGTCCACCCCGATTACTCTCCCGTTGTGGCCGGACCTGATCACTCAACAACATGGCAGGCTCCATCATCCTGACCTGCAGTCTCTCCACCTCACAGCGTGGCTGCTGCATGGCTGAACTCGTCCGAGCTACACTGCTCCGACCCGGTGCAACAAGTCTTGCTAAGTAGCAGGAAGCCCTCTACCAGGTCCACCTACTTAGACAAGTGGAAACGTTTTTCCTGCTCGTGCAGCCCTCGGGGTGTCAACTCTCCGCAGGTGCCGGTGCATACCATTCTGGACTACCTCCTGTCTTTGAAGGAGCAGAGTCTAGCGCTTTCCTTGCTAAAGGTCCACCTGGCGGCAATCTCGGCCTTCCACCCTGGCGAGAATGGACGCTCGATCTTTTCCAACCCCATGGTCAGCAGGTTCCTCAAGGGGTTAGAACGCCTATACCCGTTTGTTCGCCGACCGGTCCCCACTTGGGACCTCAACCTTGTCATAACCAGGCCCATGGGAGCCCCATTCGAGCCTATGGCCACCTGCTCGCTCCTGTACCTCTCCTGGAAGACGGCCTTCCTGGTAGCTATCACCTCGGCGAGGCGCATATCTGAACTCAGAGCGCTGACTTCGGAACCCCCTTACACGGTGTTCCACAAGGACAAGGTACAGCTGCGACCACACCCGGCCTTCCTTCCCAAAGTAGTGTCGGCCTTTCATATTAACCAGGACATCTTTCTGCCGGTCTTCTACCCAAAGCCGCATGCCTCTCCAAGGGAGCAGCAACTCCATTCCTTGGACGTCCATAGGGCCCTTGCCTTCTACATCGAACGGACGAAGCCCTTTCGGAAAACGACTCAGCTATTCGTCGCCGTGGCAGACTGGATGAAGGGCCTCCCGGTCTCCTCCCAATGCATCTCCTCCGGGATCACGTCATGCATCCGGACGTGTTCCCACCACGCACCCTACTGCCCACTCCACCCGAGCTCAAGCCTCGTCTTCCGCCTTCCTGGCGCACATACCTATACAGGAGATATGTAGGGCAGCAACCTGGTCATCGGTGCACACCTTTGCCACTCACTATGCCATAGTTCAGCATTCCAGGGAGGACGCTGCGTTTGGTTCAGCGGTCCTACACTCTGCAGTATCACAATCCGACCCCACCTCCTAGGCAAGGCTTGGGAGTCACCTAATTGGAATACATATGAGCAAGCACTCGAAGAAAAAGACGTTACTCAACGTAGTAACTGCTGTTCTTCGAGATGTGTTGCTCATATCTATTCCAAACCCGCCCTCCATCCCCACTGTCGGAATAGCTGGCAAGAAGGAACTGAGAGGGCACTGGGCCGGCTGGGGTATATATCAGGCACTGCAACGGCGCCACTCCAGGGGGCGCCAGCCGGCCCACCGAGTGTTGCTAGGGTAAAAGTCTTCCGATGATCGTGCACGCCGCACACGCACACCTAATTGGAATAGATATGAGCAACACATCTCGAAGAACAACAGTTACTACGGTGAGTAACCGTCTTTTTTACCTTGTAGCATGGAATACAGATATTACAAGTAAGATTAATGCATGCAGCAACTTACAAGTATTTTATAGAATATAAACCAGTGGTTCTCAACCTATTTACCATTGTCGACCTCATGGGCAACATCCAATACTACCTGTATGGCCCTGAGGATGTCACGTGGGCCGCAGCTGTGTGCTGATTGGACCGCAGGTTGAAAACCACTGGAACACTAAACACATCCTTACAAGTCTAGCAACTATCTTGAACAATATTAACATATAGGTGAACTGTTCTGGTTTCCAGCGATGAATTTGTCAGTGCTGAGCTGATGTCTACAGACTTGGCAAGATCTGGCACCTGGTTTACCAGCATCACAGTGGGCCATTTTGGAAAAGTGGACCACCACCAATCAAAACTGTTATAAACTTTTTGGACTCTGGTAATTCTACAATAAGGTCTACAGCGATGGCTTCCCACGGGCTGGAGAAGGCCCACAGGGCTTGTGGCACGGGGTTTTGGTGTGGCACAAACATCACAGGAGGCAATAATGACTGTATTGTGATGTATTGTGCATCCAGCACCACCAAAAGGAGCAGAATATTAGTTATTAGATTTTGAAGAGCCCCAAGTGTTCTCCTAGGGGGAAATCATGGCATAGTTGTAGGACTGCAACTCTTGTGGGTCCTGTGGTAACAGATGCATTCCCTTACGTACATGATCCCTTCCCAGGAGTCATGCAATTGCTTGTTGATAATAGCTTGTTCGTCGGGCAGATTTTCTGAAGCAGAGGCAATGGGTGTTAAACTTAGTATATCCTAGTGACGAGCTGCACTGAGAAAGTTACAGGATTGGAGAATGGGAGTTGGGTCCTGGCTGGTGGGTTAGTACCATGGGACAGGGCATCTACCTTGCCATTTTGGGATCCAGGGCAGTATGTAATAATGAAATCCAATCATGAGAAAAACAGGTCCCACCAAAGCTGCTGTTGGATTAAGTCCTTTGTTCTATGTACATATTCCAGATTTTTATGGTCAGCAAATACCTGAACCAGGTGACGAACTCCTTGCAGGTAGTGACATCATTCTGCAAAGGCAGTTTTTATTGCCAGGAGTTCCTTGTTAAGTATTTTGCAATTTAACTTTGTGGGGGTGAACTTCCTTGAGTAATGAGTGTTCTCTCCCCGCAACTTGGTCCCAAGCAATCGCATGGGCTGACAGCCCCAATCACAGTACTGGAGGCATCAGCTTCTACAATAAAGGCTTATGTGACATTAGGGTGAGCCAATATGGGTGCTGTGATAAAGGCGAGGTTTAGCTGTTTGAATGCATGTTGGGCCTTGAGAGACCAATGGAATTGGGCATTTTCCTGGAGGAGAGCTGTGAAGGGTTCAATTTGTTTTGAAAAAAAATCAGGATAAACCATCAATAAAAACTGGCAAACCCCAGGAAGCATTGCAGGTCACATACCATTTAGGGAATCAGCCAGTCCTGGACAGCTTGGACCTTGCATGGGTCCATCTGGAGATAAGATAAAGGCCCAGAACTCCATGGAGGTCTGATCGAAGGCACATTTCTCAAGCTTGGCATGAAGGTCATATGCTATAGGCATTCCAGGACTGTTTGGACGTGAGCAGTAAGCGCTTCAGGATAGTCAGAAAAGATCAATATGAAACTAGTCAAAAGTCTCCCAGTGAGGTGCGCATGTCAGGAGCTGTGGAAGGAGGTTGCGTGTGAGGAGCTGGGAGCAAGAGGCACTAGGAGCTGAGAGTAAGAGGGAATACTGCTGGAAGATCCTGTGGTGAGGATAAAGAAGGTGTTGGGAGGAGTCCATGGGGAAGTAGCCCAGGGAGTTGTAGCTGTCGTGCAGTTGTTCCAGGAGGCACTCTAAACAGCTGCAATCCACAGGGCCCTCGGCTGGAACCCGGAGTAGAGGGCGGGCCTGGGTTCCCCCCAAAACTCCCAACTCCTGATCAGACACAGGAGGAGTTAACCTGGACTGTGGATTCTACTAGAGGGGAAGATCTCTGAGGAAAGCAAAATCTGCCAATAAGCGCAGGACCCACCGTGGTAGAGGAGGAACTTTGTCACAATATGTATACATCTTCCTAGTGTATGTTCCACTTTATGCATCTGATGAAGTGGGTTCTAGCCCACGAAAGCTTATGCCCAAATAAATTTCTTAGTCTCTAAGGTGCCACAAGTACTCCTCGTTCTTTTTACAGTATAGTGTGTATATCCTGTCTTTCACACTGATAACATACAGTATCCTGTAAATAACCATCCATTTCTTCATCCTCAGGCTAGTGAAAGATCAGTTTTTCAGTGAAGAAGAGATGGCGATACTGACAACATAGAACTACAGTCATGATGATGCAACACCATGTACAAATGATATCAAACAATTTGCATCCCTGTTTCTGCCACCTCTTTACTCCTTGGTGCTGATATTTGGCCTGATGGGCAATGTGCTAGTTGTGTTAATCCTGATAAAATACAAGAGGCCAAGAAGCATGACTGACATCTATTTACTGAATCTGGCAAATTCCAATTTACTCTTTATCCTTTCCCTGCCATTTTGGGCTTACTATGCAGTACATGAGTGGGATTTTGGAAATGCAATATATAAAATTCTTTCAAGGGTCTATTATGCCTGCTTCTATAGTGGAAACTTTTCCGTAATACTTTTGACAATAGACCGATATCTGGCAATTGTCCATGCAGCATTTACTATTAAAGTTAGGACAGTTACCTATGGCATCCTCACAAGTGTAGTCGTTTGGGGTGTTGCAATATTAGCTTCTCTTCCAGGTTTAATATTTCACACTGTTCAAAAGGAAGGTGTTTATTGGACCTACAGCTCTCATAATCCATCAGGCCATGAAACAAAATAGAAGCAATTCCTGATTTTAAAGATGAACATCCTGGGACTTGTCATTCCACTGGTCATTATGATCTTCTGCTATGCACAGATTATAAAGACATTACTGAGATGTAGGAAGGAGAAAAAACATAAGACAGTCAGGCTTATTTTTATCATAATGAAATGTCTTATCATAGTGAAATGTCTATTTCAGTTAAACTGAGTTCTCTATTTCCATTTTTATTGTGCTGTGAATCCTTGTGCTATGATTATTATGCTTCTTTATCTTTACGTGTTACTAAAAGTTGTTTATAAAATCATTGTTTGAAAAGCTGCATATATTGCATATTTCTTATTGTCTTTGAGGAAAAAGGGGCTTCAGCTCTGATCTCTGGGAAAGGGCAGGGATTGCTCCTTACACGGACACCAAGGGAACGTACATAACCACAAAGGGAGCGGAGAGGAAGTGGAGTCATGGACCAGAACCCTCCCCCACACCAACCCACAGAGAAATGAAACCTACTGCGTATGGAGTTGCTGTGCTATGCTAAAAGATATTGCAGCTGATGCAGATCCTGTGCACCAAGAAGCTTATGGGGGGATTTGGGACTTTGACCTTTGAAAACACCTTTTTTCATATTTTTGGGAATAAATATCAGTTTTGGTGGTTTTTAAAAATCAGGTGGGGTGAAAGTGAGTGAGGAAATATTATATAGCACTGGGGAACAGGCTGGATTCTCCCACAGGACAGCTCTGGCCACTGTACAATCTCTTGGTGCTGCTTAGGGGGTATAAAGTGACTTTAGCCAACCAGAGAATCTGACCCTTAAAGTTTTATATTTAAGTACTAAGCATTTACAATTTAACACGGAGAAGTGTCTGTTGTTCTACAGCCCTCTCCATGCTCCACTCCTTGTCCCCACCATTCCCCTGTCTTCCCTAGGTGCCTCCTTAGGCCTTGTCTACAGTATACAATATTGTCAGCAAAAGGCAGCTTTTGCCGACAAAACAGTGGAGCTGTACACACTACAAAGCTACTTTTGGCCGCAAAACGCTGCTGTTTCGCAGACAAAATAAAACCACCTTGACGAGAGGCAAAGAGCTTTTGGCAGCAAAGTTAAAGTGACAAAGCACCAGTATAGATGCTGCCGTTCATTATGTCGATATAACTGGCCTCCCTCAGTATCCCACAATGCCCACTGTGACCGCTCTGCTCACTGTTTTGAACTCGACTGCCCTGCACCTAGCTGCAGACATGCGCCCCTCCCCTTTCAAAGCTCCAGGAAGTTCAGACAGCTGAGCCTGCTCCTCAGCTCCAGCAGCAAAGAGCAAATCATTAAGTGTAATCCTTCTGTTCTCCCCTGCACTAGGAACACAGTGGCAGGCAGACTGCTGCTGCGAGGAGCAGGGGGGACTGCTGTGCTGCTTTTGCTTTGACATTCCTCAGCATGGAGAGTTTACAGAGCTGTTGAGGATGCCACTCCAGGCAGCTGAGGAGGCTGTGGGAGAACTCAGAGGGAATCACAGAACCATATCCTTCTGGGTTCCAGGGAGGTGGGCAGGCGAAAGCCCACCCATGGCTAAAGGACCCTCCCCTAGTCTATGGGGAGGATCCACAGAGTCCAGAAACTCAAGTAATTACGGGGGACAACGGAAAAAACCAACAGGGACAGGTGTGAAGGTCAAAGGGTCAAAAATAGGGAACCTGAAGGGGACAGTGAGCAGAGAACCCCAGACAGTGCCCACTGCTCCTCAAAAGGTATCAAGGGAGCCAGCGGATGCCGCCAGAGGAACTCTGCCCGGATGTGTGAATGGAGGGAGGATCGGAAATAGGCCCCACCATCTCAGAGAACCCCCTCAGCCAACGTCCTCTCCCTGGTGTTATAGACGGCCACCTTGGTCATCGCAAGGAGGACGCTGACGAGGTGGTCCTGACCAGGGAACCGTAGGCAGGGAGGCAGAGGGGACTGCTGCTGCAGGGACGGAGTTGGGGAGAGACTGCTGTGCCACGCAGAGCCAGGGCTGATGAGTGGGGGAGTGTCCCCCTCTCCCTGGCTCAGGATAGGTTGGTCAGGCTGCTGTCTGAACTTAAAGAGACAGCATGCCGACACACTCACTCTACCCCAACACATATACCTCCCCAACACATACTCTGCTCCTGCCTCTCCCCTCCCCACACACACTTCAGTTGAAAAGTGGCTGACAAGCTACTAGGATGCTCATGAAACGATGGGATTGAGAAACCTGCATCATGTGACGCTGTACCTGCCCAGGAGCTATTGCAAACCTTTCTCAAAGCACCCTGTGGCCAGTTACGCAGTGGGATAGCTACCCACACTGCTCTCTGTGTCGATGCAAGAGCTGCTAACGTGGATGCACTCCACTGACACAAGGAGCATAATGTGGACATGCAACAGCGGTTTAATTAAAGTAGTTTAATAAAAGTGGCGTTACTTTTGTCGACAAAACTCTGCAGTGTAGACAAGGCCTTAGTCTGCTGCAACCTGCTTCCAAGCATCCCCGTCCTCTGTACGCTCCCCGCATCCCTTCTCCATATCCTGCCAATCACCATGTATCCCCAGAGGTGCTGGAACTAGGGATGCAGGGGTGCTGCTGCACCCCCTGGCTTGAAGTGGTTTCCATCATATACAGGGTTTACTGTTTGATTCAATAGCTCTCAGCACCCCCACTATACAAATTGTTCCAGCACCTCTGTATATCCGTCCTCCCTGACAGCCTCTCACTCCAAGACCAGGTAACGTAGCTCTTTGACATCCACTCCCTGCCCCAGTGGGTCTCAAACTTTCTGCTATCATGCCTCACTTTTATTGAAGCAAATGAGCTCTGTCCCCACCTTCATGTGAGTTAGGCCTGGTCTACACTAGGAGTTTGTTGAATTTAGCAGTGTTAACTCGAATTAACCCTGCACCCGTCCACACAACGAAGCTATTTATTTTGACATAAAGGGCTCTTTAAATCGATTTCTGTACTCCTCCCTGATGAGGGGAGTAGCGCTAAATTCGACATGGCCATGTCAAATTAGGGTTAGTGTGGACGGAATTTGATGCTAATAGCTCCGAGAGCTATCCCACAGTGCACAACTTTGTGGACACTCTGGACAGCAGTCCGAGCTCGGATGCTCTGACCAGCCACACAGGAAAAGACCCGGAAAAATTTGAATTCCTTTTCCTGTTTGGCCAGTTTGAATTTCATTTCCTGTTTGGACATCGTGGCGAGCTCAGCAGCACTGGCAACGATGCAGAGCTCTCCAGCAGAGGTTACCATGCAATCCCAGAATAGAAAGAGGGCTCCAGCATGGACTGATCGGGAAGTTTTGGATCTGATCGCTGTGTGGGGAGATGAATCCGTCCTATCCGAGCTCCGATCCAAAAGACGGAATGCAAAAATTTATGAAAAAATATCCAAGGCCATGACGGAGAGAGGATACAGCCGGGATGCAATGCAGTGCCGTGTGAAAATCAAGGAGCTGCGACAAGTGTACCAGAAGACCAAAGAGTCAAACAGACGCTCCGGATCCCAGCCCCAAACATGCCGTTTCTACGAGGCACTGCATGCAATTCTAGGTGGGGCTGCCTCCACTACCCCACCAGTGTCCGTGGACTCCGACGATGGGGTATTATCAGCGGCCGCTTCCTCGGAGGTTTTCACAGACGGGGAAGATGAGGAAGGAGATGAGGAGGATGAGGCAATCGACAGCGCTTTCAACACTGATTTCCCCGACAGCCAGGATCTCTTCATCACCCTGACAGAGATCCCCTACCAACCCTCCCAAGGCAGTAACCAGGACCTTGAATCAGGGGAAGGATCAGTAGGTGAGTCTTTTAAACATTTATTTTGAATACAATAGGCATGCTATGTTAGCAATGGGTTTTTAATGATTAGTTTGCCGTAGGCGCTTTAGCTGCATTCATGGCCAGTGCAGCTACTGGAAAAGTCTGTTAACATGTCTGGGGATAGAGCAGAAATCCTCCTGGGACATCTCCATGAAGCTCTCCTGGAGGTACAGTGAAAGCCTTTGCAGAAGGTTTCTGGGGAGAGCGGCCTTATTGCGTCCTCCATGGTAGGAAACTTTTCCGCGCCAGGCTAGTAGCAGGTACTCCGGTATCATTGCCTGACAAAGCATGGCGGCATACGGCCCCGGTGTTTGCTCGCATTCACGCAGCATATGGTCTCTCTCTGTCTGCGTAATCCTCATCAGAGTGATATCGGTCATGGTGACCTGGTTTGAATTAGGTGAATTTTAGTATGGGGACTGGTTGCCTGTTCCTTTTAAAGAAATGTACCCGGCGGTTTCTAGCCACGTGGTGGGGGAGAGGAGGGGGAACGCTCCTGCTTGGCGGTTCACCGGCAGCATGCAGTGATCGTTCCCGGGAACAGCCACGCGGTGGGGGGGACAAGGGGAGAGTTCTTGCTGGCCGGATCACCGGCAGCATGTGGGAACCGTTCCCGGAGACAGCCACGCAGTGGGGGGGACAGGGGAGAGTTCTTGCTGGCTGGATCGCCGGCAGCATGCAGGGACTGTTACCGTGGACAGCCACGCGGTGAGGGGGACAGGGGGAGAGTTCATGCTGGCCAGATCGCCGGCAGCAAGAACTGGCCAGCACTAGGAGATGTGCTTGGTACGTGAAAGGATGGCGCTGCTGTAAATTAAGCTTTCAGCAGCCAAAAGTCTACGGCTTACAATAGCCAGCTGCTAGCTGAATTCCGTTGTCCAGCCCCGCTTGTGTGATCTGTACACCAAGACCCCAGGAACTCAATATACAGATTGAAAATTCGACCTTGTATTGAGTGCACATGTGATAGGTAGTGTGCATGGTCTTGTTCAGAGGGAAAGACTATATTCATTGTTCGCGAAAATGTATCTTTGTGAGGAATTCACTCCCCTTTTTCCATCCCACAGCTGCGAGTGTCTCCTGGGCTACACTGGCATCTCCCTCCCAGAGGCTGGCACAAATCAGGCGGCAAAAGAAAAGAACGCGGGACGAGATGTTCTCCAAACTTATGGTCTGTTCCCGAACTGAGGTGGCACAGCAGACCCAGTGGAGAGAGGACATGTCTCAATACCGGCGAGCATCCAGCAAACGGGAGGAGAGGACGGAAGCTCGTGAGGACAGGTGGCGGCAGGAAGACCAGCAGGTGACTCAGATGCTGCTTGGGCTAATGCGGGAGCAAACGGACATGCTCCGGCGCCTTGTAGATCTTTTGCAGGACCGGAGGCAGGAGGACAGAGCCCCGCTGCATCAGATCTCTAACCGCCCTCCCCCGCCACAAAGTCCTATACCCCCCTCACCCAAAGTCCGAAGAAGGAGGGTCAGCAGGGGCCGTGAAAACAATCAGTCCACCCCTGCGGACTGCTCAAGCAGCAGAAGGCTCTCATTCCCCAAGATTTGATGCTTTCTTTACTTCCCTCCAACTGCACCCCACCTTAGCCCCCGTCCAAGTTTAATCCCATAACTGTTAAGTCCTTAATAAAAAATACGTTTCTGTTGATTACTGTTTCCTTCATTTTCTTTTAAAGGACAGTGTGTTTGAAGGGGGGGGAAGGGGGTTGGTAATTGGGGAGGATAGACACCTTTACTAGGGTACAGACACGGGGGCAGGTTCACCAGAAGGTTATACACACATTACAGTCAGTAGGTACCCTGGTCAGTCTGGGAGGTAGTTTTCATGTTCTGTGTGGGGGGGGATGTGAGACTTTGTGGCGGGGGAGGGCGGTTACAGATCCCCTGCAGCGGGGCTCTGTCATCCTGCCTCCGGTCCAAATTAACATACCCTGAAATCCTTACTAAAACAGACGGTTTTCTTGAACAATGTTTCCTTTATTTTCTTTTTAAAGGTGTGTTTGGAGGGGGGGGAAAGGTGGTTGGTAATTGGAGAGGATAGGCAATATTAACTGGGTAAAGAAACGGGGGCAGGTTCACCTTCTGTTTAAACAAACGTAATAGTCACTGGTAAGCCTGGTCAGTCTGGAAGCTAGCTGTCAAAGCTTCCCGGATGCACAGCATGTCCCGCTGGGCTCTTCTAATCGCCTGGGTGTCTGGCTGCGCATAATCAGCAGCCAGGCGATTTGCCTCAACCTCACACCCCGCCATAAACGTCTCCCCCTTGCTCTCACAGAGATTGTGGAGCACACAGCAAGCTGCAATAACAACGGGGATAATGGTTTCGCTGAGATCTGAGTGAGTCAGTAAGCTTCTCCATCTCCCCTTCAAGCATCCGAAAGCACACTCCACCACCATTCTGCACTTGCTCAGCCGGTAGTTGAAGAGCTCCTTTTCAGTGTCCAGGGCGCCTGTGTACGGCTTCATGAGCCAGGGCATTACCGGGTAGGCTGGGTCCCTGAGGATCACTATAGGCATCTCCACATCCCCAACAGTTATTTTGTGGTCTGGGAAGTAAATACCTTCTTGCAGCCGTCTAAACAGACCAGAGTTCCTGAAAACGTGAGCGTCATGAACCTTGCCCGGCCATCCGACGTTGATGTGGGTAAAATGTCCCTTATGGTCCACCAGTGCTTGCAGCACCATTGAAAAGTAGACCTTTTGGTTAATGTACTGGCTGCCCTGGTGGTCCGGTCCCAGGATAGGGATGTAAGTTCCATCTACAGCCCCACCGCAGTTTGGGAATCCCATCGCAGCGAAGCCATCTATGATCACCTGCACGTTTCCCAGGGTCACTACCTTTGAGAGCAGCAGGTCAACGATTGCATTGGCTACTTGCATCACAGCAACCCCCACAGTAGATTTGCCCACTCCAAATTGATTCGCGACTGACCGGTAGCTGTCTGCCATTGCAAGCTTCCAGAGGGCTATAGCCACTCGCTTCTGAACTGTCAGGGCTGCTCGCATCCTGGTGTCCTGGCGCTTCAGGGCAGGGGACAGCAAGTCACACAGTTCCAGGAACATGCTCTTACGCATTCGAAAGTTTCGCAGCCACTGTGATTCATCCCAGACCTGCAGCACTATGCTGTCCCACCAGTCCGTGCTTGTTTCCCGGGCACAGAATCGCCATTCCACTGCATCAACATGACCCAGTGCCACCATGATGTCCACTGTGTGGGGTCCCATTCTTTGAGAGAGGTCTGTACCCCTCTCAGAGTTGATGTCCTCACTGCGCTGCCGTAGCCTCCTCGCCCGATTTCTCAGCATCTGCCTCTGAAAAAGGTGGACGATAAGGCGAGAGGTGTTGACAACGGCCATAACTGCAGCGATGATCGCAGCGGGCTCCATGCTCGCGGTGCTGTGGCGTCCGCGCTGTCAATCACTAGAAAAGGGCGTGAAATGATTGACTGCCGCCGCTTTCACAGAGGGAGGGCGGGAGTGAGGGTTGAATGACGACAGTTACCCAAAACCACCCACGACACATTTTTTGCCCCATCAGGCATTGGGAGCTTGACCCAAAATTCCAATGGGCAGCGGGGACTGCGGGAACTGTGGGATAGCTACCCACAGTGCACCGCTTGCAATGTCGATGCTTGCTCCGTTACTGTGGACTCACAAAGTCGAATTACTGTCCTTAGTGTGGATACACACATTCGACTTTGTAATATCGGTTTCAGAAATTCGGTTTAAGTAAAATCGAACTACTCTCGTAGTGTAGACATACCCTTAGAGACAACTTTCACATATAGCAATAATGAATGCAATACTAGAAGGGCAAAGGATATAAACTCACACTCTCACCTCACTGAAATGTTGCAAAGTAAATGCATGAGCCTGAAGAGAAACTTGGGACTCGGTGGCAGGGGGGTGAGAAATAGGCCTAAAAGAGGTATAAGCTGGGGATAAAGGGACTCAAAGGTTACAGGCTGGGGATGCAGAATCAGTTGGGGGACGGAGACTCCCTCGCCTCTTTACCAGCTAAATCCTGAGATCGCTGCTGGCAACTGCAGTTACTTACTTCTTCCCCTCCCTGCTTTCTCTCCACAAGCAACTCCATGCTGACTGGGCAAGAGCAGGGAGGACTGACAGGAGAACTGTGATCAGTCCCTACTGTCCTCCCGGATGCAGGAGAGAGACAGACTGTGGTTAGAAATGGAACAAGCACACAGGAAATCTAATAGAAAATCCCATGTGGTAATTTGCATTCTTTTGTTTTCAAGATAGTCAAAAAGAGACTAGAATTTCAGGGCCCACCCAGACTCCACCAATGGGGGCTGATCCTGCAGTTTGGGAAACCCTGCCCTAACCACAGTCCACATCCTTTCCAGTACTCAACCCTCCTCACTATGCCCCTTCCTCGACTCCTGTCATTTGACATACACTGTCTCAAATGATAAACTGCATTAGTGATAACTAGAGAGATCTTGATGGATCGATGATCATATTGATAGATCTATAGAACTATGATCTATATTGATAGATCTCTGATCACATATTGTATCATACATATCACAAACTGGTGTGTTTATTGGGAAAAACACAGGTCTGTATGTTTATTTCACTGTAATCTCAGATTACAAAGATTAATAATTAAAACAGCAAAAAACAACAGTTTTGGAAGGGATATAAACTCTTAGCTGCAGGACATAAGCCAAGCTCTAATTATTGGGGTTTAGGAAGAAATGTTACCAGTGGGCAGGTTTCTCCTCAATTGCCCACTACAGGCTTTCTTGCAGCTTCCTCTGAAGCAGCCGGTGCTGGCCACTACTGGAGACAGGATACTTGACTAAAAAGACCATGGGTCTGATCCAGGCTGGCAATTCCTATGTTTCTAGAAAGAGACAAGCCCTTTTTCTTTCATCTTTCCTACTTTTTCATCTTGATAAATAAAGTCCTTCCCTTACTTGGGAAAATCTCATTGACACTTGACAGATTTGGAATTGCCTGTGATTGTTTGTGAATATGTTTTCTATATAGAATCAAAGAAATATAGAATTGGAAGGGACTTTGAGAATTCATCAAGTCCAGCCCCTTGCATTGAGCAGGACCAAGTAAACCTAGACCATCCCTGACAAGTGTTTGTCTAACCTGGTCTGAAAACCTCCAAGAAAAGGGATGCCAAAACCTCCCTTGGAAGCGTATTCCAGAACATAACTACCCTTATAGTTAAAAGTTTTTCCTAATATCTAAAGTAAATCTTCCTTGCTGCAGATTAAGCCCATTGCTTCTTGTCCTACCGTCAGTGGACCTGGAGAACAATTGATCACCATCCTCTCTGTAAGAGCCCTTAACCTATTTGAAGACTAGCATGAGGTTCCCCCTCAGGTCTTCTTTTCCCAAGGCTAAACATGTCTAGTCCTTTTAGACTTTCTTCATAGGTCATATTTTCTAAACCTTTTTTTCCATTTTTGTTTTACTTCTATAGACTGTCTCCAATTTGTCCACATCTTTCTTAAAGTGTGGCACCAAAAACTGGACACAGTACTCCAGCTGAGGCTTCACCAGTGCCAAGTAATGCAGAACAATTACTGCCTTTGTTTTACATACAACACACCTGATAATACACCCCAGAATGACGTTAGCCTTTTTTGCAACTGCTTCATATTGTTGGCTCATTTTAATTTTGATCCAATATACCCCTCAAACCTTTTCCGCAGTGCTACTGCATAGCCACTTACTAGAGAGAAAAGGCGGGTGAGGTAATAACTTTTATCGGACTAATTTCTGTTGGTGAGAGAGACAAGCCACTAATTCCCCATTTTATAGCTGTGCATTTGATTTTTCCTTCCTCGGTGTAGTACTTTGCACTTGTCTTTACGGAATTGCAGCCTGTTGATTTCAGATCAATTCTCCAATTTATCACCATCCTTTAAAATTCTAATCCTGTCCTCTAAAGCACTGGAAACACCTCCCAGCTTGCTGTCATCCACAAATTTTATAAGCATACTCTCCACTCCATTATCCAAGTCATGGATGAAAAAATTGACTAGTACTGTGTAGGCCTTGCTGGAACCCTAGGCATAGTTAACAGCAAGAACCAAAGCCTGTGAACAAGAGTAGGCCTGGCCTTGGTAAAAACACCATAGTAGGCATTAGCTAATACCAAGTAAGCACATTCCTGACTGGAGAGGGTGGTACAAAACCACACAGCTCTCTCAAGTAACTACATGAACACATTCCTAAGAGATGGTGCAGGAACACACTGGCCCCTCATAAGATAAGAACGGGATGACAGGATAATGGATAAGGATGTTTTGTTCGCACTAGGAGGTACAAGAATAAGGGTGGTAGCTAGCAATGTCTGAATGTAATCCATAACTTGTTTGTATCAATGTATAAAAGGAGAAGTCATAGAAGGGGTAACCTTGACCAGCCCAGGGGGGGAGCGTCCTGGTATGCTGACTGAGCTAGTACCATTGTCACAGGCATATACGTGTTAGCTTACCTGTAGCTCCCATGGAGCGCCAATACCGTGCTTTGTCAACAACAAACCTGGCTGAGCGCCTTTGCCACTGAACCGAGCCTGTGGTCTTTCTTCTGAATAACATTGAGGTCTGCTGAATCAGCAAGCTGCGTCCTCTGCTCATGCAGCTAACACCACAGCTCCAAGAACAGCAGCACTAAGCAGCCGTAACAACTTGGCAGCAGTAACACCATTCCTCAAAACTTAACATACTGGACCTATGAAAGACGACTGACTGCCCCCACGACATCTGTCCTCCCAGTTTGACAGCAAACCATTGCTATCTACACTTTGAGTTTTTCAATCAGTTTGCACCAACCTTATAGTAATTTAATCTAGATCATATTTCTCAAGTTTGCTTATGAGTGTTTCATAAAGGACTCTGTCAAAAGCCTTACTAAAATCAAGATTATCTGCCCCCTGTTTTCCCCCCCATCCATTAACCATGTCAGAGAAGAAAATTAGGTTGGCTTGGCATAATTTGTTCTTCATAAATCCACCCTGGCTATTATTCATCATTCTATTATCCTCTAAGTATTTACAAAAAGAAAATAAGAAAGAAATACTTGTGGCACCTTAGAGACTAACAAATTTATTTCAGCATAAGCTTTCATGCGGAAATAAATTTGTTAGTCTCTAAGGTGCCACAAGTATTTCTTTCTTATTTTCTTTTTGCTGACACAGACTAACACGGCTACTACACTGAAACCTAAGTATTTACAGATGGTTTAATAATTTGTTCTAGTATATTGCCAGGTATCAAGGTTAGGCTGACTGGTCTGTAGTTCCCTGGGTCCTCTTTTTAAAGATAGACATTATGTTTGCCCTTCTTCAGCCCTTTGGGACCTCACGGTTCTCCCTGAGCTCACAAAAATAATCACTACTGGTATTTTTGATTATTGTAAGGGGGCGTTATTATATGGCTACATGGAGTTAATTCAAGAAAAAAGTCTGATTGCACCAGGCAGGAAAGAGTACCATGGCTTCAGATAGCCACCCATTTACCAACACCTAAGGGACAATGCAGGCGCCGTTCGCCTTGAAGCTGTGGCTCCTGCCCCTGCTGAGCTCACCACTGGACTAGTTCTTCAAGGGAAGAGAACCTGAGAACAGCGGAGAACAAAGAGCCTGTCTAGATTTGAAAGGAGAGAAAGTGAAGGGAGACAGATGCACCCTTATCTCTTGGGGTCAGATTAACATGAGTCAAATGGCTGAGAGCTCTGCTGGCACAGCACCAGAGACCTGCTCTGCATGCCAGGCCCTCCATGTGCCAAAACTGTGGTAGCTGAGGCTACCGCTCCTCTTGGCACTGGGGACCAGGATGGGCAGATCCTAGGCTCACCAGAAGGGAGAGGTAAGGAATGGGGATGGGGGAAGCAAGAGCTCCTGAATAGGGATGGTAGAGGATTTGATATGGATCTAGTTGAGAGACAATGAACATGAAGCCCCAAGTGGTATTTTTTCAATTTCACTGTGGGCTTGTCTACACTTGAAACGCTACAATGGCACAACTGCAGCGCTGCAGCTGTGCCACTGTAGAGCTTCAGTATAGACACTACTTACGCTGACAGGAAGGGTTCTCCCATCAGCGAAGGTAATCCACCTCCCCAAGAGGCGGTAGCTAGGTCAACGGAAGAATTTGTGCCATTGATCTAGGGCCCTGTCTACACAGGAACTTAGGTCGGCTTAACTACACTGCACAGCAGTGTGGATTTTTCACACCTCTGAGCCAACCTAATTTCCTATTGTAGACAAGCTGCCATCACCAAATATTTCAAATTATTTTTGAATATGCTACAAAAGTGTTTAGTACAGTCAAAAATAGTGGACACAATTTTGTGTGCCTAAGCCTGATCCAACTCCCAATAAAGTTAATGGGAATACTCCCAATAGAAGTTGGAACTAGGCCCTGATCCTGCAAACAGAGGCTCTAGTTCAGACTGTGCCCATGTGGAGTGAAGTCATTAGGACTCCATACAGAGGCTGCACTAGTGAATCTATAGGACTGGGAACCTAAGCCCTCAGTTCTGCATTTAACATGCACTCTGAAAATTCAGCATTCTAACGTTACCATTAAGTTAGCAACAGTTTCACTTAGAAAAGTCCATTTTTAGAAAAAGAAGAACTGATTCTTCACTTCTTGTAATAATTCTTGCAAAACTTCTGAGAGGCAGCTTCTGAAGATGTAGACAGGGCTAATCACCCTATGGTTCACAAGAACGAAGACAGTTATCCTTAAGAAGCTTGGTAAATCAGTGAGTATCTCATCTTTCTTGTCTCTTTCATATATATAAAAATGTATTAAGTGGAAAGATATAGTAAATTATTAAGAATTAGCAATAATGATGGTGTAATTAAGCAAGGGACGCAGCCTTTCAGGACCATTCAAGCAGGAAACAAGATGGGGATTGAGCTAGTTGGAAATGCAGTGGAATGAGATGCTACCCAAAGCCATAAGGACAAACAGGAGCAGTCTTGTTGAAAATGTCTGACAAACATTGAAAACAATTCTGAATTTTAGTTCCAAAACTGCTTCAGGAAAACATTAGATTGTAAACAGCTTCATAAAAGAACACGAGCATGTTAAACATTAAAAGCCTCATATCTAATCCACGGGGTATCAGATTTATTGCGTGCCATGGGCTGAGCTCACAACATCTATTATTGTTAATGCGAATTTATATGAGTGAGTCCACATGCACTGTGTGGAGACTGCACCATTTAACATCTTATCTCCCCACATAAAGAGGCTCTCTTCGGTTTAGAAAGAATTAAAAGCTGTGGCAGGAGTGGTCCAGAAAAACTGCACTGGGTCTTGCAATATAAACACTTGGTAGAAGCCCTGCTTTCAAATAATGTGCAATTCCATTGTAATTGAGCAGTAGTACTTTTATAGGATAGAACAGTGATTCTCAACCACACTCAGGCCCCTTCCCTCCCCCGCCCCATTTAGAAATATGGGAAGGGCAGGGTGGTCATAACCCTCTGACACTTGGCAGTGAGCCTGAGGTTGAGAATTTCTGGTATAGAGCATTATCCTGCATGTTTATGTTTAACTCCACCCCTGAAAGGGTTGTGAATGCAGGAGCTGTTAAAGTCTGTGGCTTGTTTGAATTGATCTGACTTGATTTTCTTTGAAGCAGTCATATGGTAGAAAGTAGAATCTAGTTATTAAAGCCCAGGACTGGACACTGGAGCACCAAGTCCTATTACCACAGACTTGCTTGTGATCTTGAGGAATCCACACAATCTCTTTGTGCCTCCATTTCTCTTACTCACCATGCTATAGTGAAACAATGTTTGCACAGCACTTTCATAGCTTCCTATGGAAATTGCTATAGCAACACTAAGTATTGTATCTAGGATTTTGCTAAATATATTGAGAACATAGGACATTGACTTTTCAAAAATTCATAGTTTGAGTCAGTTATAGACACAATCTCAGATATAGGTGGAATTAATATTGTGTGGTCTTGATATACTGATAGTTTGTGTTCCTTTTTTTGAATGAGGAACTATGATTAAAGGGAGATCATGATCTTTTTTATTTAAAATTTATTATATATTGTCATGACTGATTCCCCACTCTGCCACTTAGAATGCAGAAAGTGGGGGCCTGCAAGGATTCTAAAAATTACTACTGGCCTCTCCAGTCTTGGATTAAACTCCCAAGGTTACAGCTTTTCTCTGACCTTGGATGGGTAGATGTTGCCACCACCCAAGTGAAAAAAAACCCTTTTGAAACCCAGGAAGGCGCACTTGGGAATTCCTTCCTGTGGGGTACCCTTAAGCCCTTTCACCCCCCTCCAGGGAAGAGCTGACAAAGAAAACAAAAGGAAATCAGCTGTTGCCACCAGCTAATTAAACATATGCACAAACCTTTTAGGACACAAAAATCCAATCCTGGTCTTAAAAAAAAAAAGGTAAATGTTATTAAAAACAAAAAAGAAAATACATTTGGAATTTAAGCTTTTTGCTAAATTAAAAAACAAGTACAAGGATTAAGCATCAAGATAGCTCTCTTAAGATCCAGCTTAAAGGTTACAAGCAAAACAAAAGCACCTGGGGTTAGCACAAAGGAATCCACTAGCCATAAAGAAATAAACCTAATCGCGTCTTCCTAGACATTTCCTGATCTACTTATATATCTGGGGTTTCAAATGATTAGTTTCTAGGTATGATCTGATGATTTTTCATACTTCATAGAATCATAGAATCTCAGGGTTGGAAGGGACCTCAGGAAGTTATCTAGTCCAACCCCCTGCTCAAAGCAGGACCAACCCCAACTAAATCATCCCAGCCAGGGCATGGTCAAGCCTGACCTTAAAAACCTCTAAGGAAGGAGATTCCACCACCTCCCTAGGTAACCCATTCCAGTGCTTCACCACCCTACTAGTGAAAAAGTTTTTCCTAATATCCAACCTAAACCTCCCCCTCACCAACCTAAACCTGGCATCAGTGGCCAGAAACCTATTGATTGAGGGGTGGCTGGGAGGAGAGAGAGAAATCAGAAAACTGAAAGGTGAAAAATGGAGGACACATGGAACCCCTGCAATCTGTTCAGCAGAGCCAGAGCTTCAAGCACCTCTACTGCCTATTGGAACCCAAGGTGTGGGTAGGTATAAGCCCGCCCACTTCTAAAGGCCCCTCCCCCAGCCTAGCAGGAGGGACCACTGGACCCAGGGACCAAATGAGTACGGGGGACAACTAATGAAAAACAGGAATGGGAGTGAGGGTCAGAGGTTCATAACGAGGAGACCGGGTGGGGAGACCGAGCAGAGAACCCCGGACAGCGCCCACTGCTCCTCAAAGCTGTCGAGGGAGCCAGCGGACGCTGCCCAGTGGAACTCTGCCCGGATCCGTGACACTAGGGAGGATCAAGCACCTCTACTGGTTGATTGGCATCCATTAACACTTTTCAGAAGAAGACCACACCTCATCTCTGTTCATCCTCTCAATAGAGTTGAATATGTTGACACCTTGAATGACATCTCCCAGACAGAAAGAAGACAATAATGGTATGGGGCAGGAGTGAATGAGGGAGTGCACTTAGCATGGTAGGAGAGAAATGGGGGAACCTGGCATGAGGGGAGAGAGCAATGGGGGGCACATAGAAACCTAGTGGGGGGGAAATTGGGAACTCTGGTATGGGGGAGGAAGGAAGGGGGCACAAAGCCATTAGCATGGGGGCTTTTGGAGGAAAATGGGGGCAGAGAGCCTGTGGCATGGGAGCAAAGGGGAGATTCAGAGAAAAGGGGGTTGGGTTACACAGAGGCTCTGGCAGAGAAGGGGGCATGATGCCAGAGAACCCCTGGTGCAGGAGCAGGTATTGTAGGAGGGGAGGAATGTAGCGCACACAGGGGAAGAGGGAAATTGGGAGATTTGCAGGTAGTCTCTAAAAATAGAAGAGCCTTTAGGGTTGGCAATCAGGGAGACCACCCTAGGCACCAACATCCACGAGTGCCAAATAGACAAATTGTGGGGGTTTTGGTTTGCACATCTGTGTGTGCGCACATATGCCTTGAATGGGGGCACTGAAAATGCCCTCAGCAACAAAACATTTAGGGTCAGTCCTGAGGATGGGAAGGTGACACAGAGTTTCTGGGAGGGAACAGAGGGATGCAAGGAGCCCCTAGCAGATGCAATGTGCTAGGCCTACACAAGCTATAAAGTGTGCAGTCCCCTAGTTGGCAACTCAAATAGCAGCAAGAAAAGGATAAATCCTTGCTCCTCCCACCCCCACCTCCGCAAGGTTGGCTGGTCCTAGGGGTTTCTCTCCAGAGACTTCCCAGGTTTCTGCCCAGAGTCACTCCCTTAAATCCAATGGCAGAAATAATGAGCTCAGCTGCCAGGAGGAACCAATCATCATCTCCCAATGCCTGCAAAGAGTGTAGCTCACTCAATATTTATGATTTCATTTAGATTTTGGGCTTAGACAAACTCCTCACAAAAGGGCATCCATATAAAACTCTAGCTGCCCTTGACAGACTTAAAAACATAATCATGTAAGAGTTGCTAAAGGTAAGTTCTTCCTCCCACCCTATGTAACCTTGATTTTAAGTTCTCTTAATTAATATTAAGTTGTTCAAGCTAAAGATGCAATAAACCAAACTAAGTTTTCAGGTTCAAGCCTCTAGGTGGGTTACAGATAATTTAGTTTAGTAGAAGACCCTGAATGACAGAACCAAACTTTATTTGAAATGAAAATGATTAGTTAAGCAAACAGGCATACAATTACCATTCACACAGCTACTACAATTACACCCTTCCATCTTTGAATGTGAATATATCAAGCGATGATCAATCCACTGCCAACAGAATGAAGTCTAGCCTTATAACACTGGAACCCTTATAACCCGGTCACGGGGGTACTCACCACTGGTGGTGCCTCCTGATGGCCATTCCGGGGATTAGCTCCAGCCAAGCATTGCAACCTCCCCTGGCAGCATCTCTCCCATTGTCCTCTCACCCTGTGGACCCCTCTCATTCCAGGAACCACGGCCTCCTCTTTATGACTCAGTCCTCCGGCCAGGTCACTGTACATGTTCCCTCCCTTCTGGGGTATCAAAGTTCTTCCTGATAAATGGACTCAGGCAGTCTTCCTGCTCATTACCCTGCCAGTATCACTTGATCAGCAGCTGGTAGTGGGACCTGGGACTGCCCTCTATTATGGGTCCCGGCTCAAGGGTCCTCTCGTCGGCAGAGATAGTTTGACCTACCCCATACCTCACTGCTCTTTCCCCTAAGCTTTACCTACCTCTCTTGCTCTCCTGAAGCTCTAGGCTTGCCAAGCCTAACTGCCTCCTCCCAGGGAATAACTGTAGGCTACTTGCCTTTAGCCCCAGACACATCTCCCTTCTCCCAGAGAGTGACTGAAGATGCCTTCCCTCTAGCCCCTTTTGTTACCAGCTTCCAGGCTTATATAGACCCTGCCTGTCCCTGCCCAGCTGAGCCTGTTCTACTTAAATCCCTGCTCCCTGTCTCCTTCTCCAGGTGCAGCATGGGCACTTAATTGGCCCACTTAGCCATCTTAATATTTCCAGCCCAGTGTGGTGTGGACAGCGCATCACATAGCTCCAATTAACACCAAAAGGGTATCTCCAATTTAGCAAGGCTACTTCTTTTATAGCCTATTATAATACTAATTAACATTAACCTATGCATTACCATATTCACATTTCCACCATCTCTTTATTGGCTCTTTATGTACATATTGTTTAAATTAACAGCTGCACCAATGTCCTTCCCATGCTATCAATACAAATAGCATTTTAATTTACATTCAACATTCTCAGAAACACTCATGAAAAGCTCTGCTAAAACCAGTTATGCCCCAACCTTGCCACAATGTAACCCTGGGTTGTGTCCTTACTAACTTCAATTTTCCCATCTTACAGTCTCCGACTTATCTTTTACTCATGCTAACAGATTCAATTTCCCATTCTGAGACTAACTTAAACAAAACCTAATTTCTACTTATTTCTTAACCTAGCATGCTCTGCAGGGCACACCTACCAGACCTCATCCAGATCACCAGCCACATGACCAATACAGCTGAAATCAAAGAACCCTGACACCTGTTAAAGTGGGGCCTCCAATTGTTTTACCTGCTTATGCATTGGAAACAGGGCCGGTGCAAGGAAGTTTCGTGCCCTAGGTGAAACTTCCTTGCACCAGCCCTGCTCCCCCCACCCCAGCTAACGCTACCCCCCCAGCCAGCTCCCCCACCCGTGGTAGGTGGCTCCCCATCCCGCCCGCTGCAGCTCAGCCTGCGGGCCGCAGCAGCTTAGCTTCCCCGCCCCCCGCCCGCAGGCTGCAGCAGCTGAGTGTGGAGCCAGGAGGCGGCTCGCCGCGGCTGCCTCCTGCCTCCCTGAGTGTGGAGGCAGGAGGCAGCCGCGGCAAGCCGCCCTCCTCACAAAGCCCTGCTGAGCCCCAGCAGCACGGCAACAGCCCTCACCACAGCAGGGCTTCACGAGGAAGTGGGCGGCTGCCTCCTGCCTCCCAGCTCAAGCGTGGAGCCAGGAGGCAGTGGGCAGCCGCCCGCTGCCTCCCAAATCCTTTGCACCCTAGGTGACCGCCTAGGGTCGCCTAGTAATAGCACCGGCCCTGATTGAAAAGGGGAAGCCTTGTGTTTGGACTCTGGAAAGGAAAACTTTAGGGTTCATTTTTATTCTGTGAGCAGTTCTCGCTGCTGCTGCGGGAAACTCCACCCTCTGATACGTCATTGTTGTCTTGTAGTTTTGCAACATTTATTCTGACTGCGGCGAGGAGGTTTTGACTAAATCCCCCTTTGGGATCATTTCAAACACAGCGTGCTCATTGAGCAATGATCTGTGATGGCAGAACTGAATGAGTCAGGGATGCAATTCTGAGTCCCTCTTGCTTGAAGGGTCCCTGAATGCACAATTTAGGAAATATCAGCTAGGCATACAAGCACCCAGACACTTGAATGGCTAAAAGATGCCACCTCCAGTCCCCTCACAGGTGAAAGCTGATATTCAAGAGGCTCAAAGGCTTGTCTAAAAGCAGCCCAAACATCCAGCTCCAGAAATCTAAAAAAATATTGTCAAAGCTACATGTTCAGGCCTATGAACATACTGCAGTAAGCATAGCCTTGCTATGCAGAGCACTGTCTGCTTTGCTCAGAAGCGCGTGTGCTTCCAACTTGGTCTGGGGCAGTGGGATTGGTGAAGAATTCAAATGCCTCTCCCTTTTAAGTGGGAGCCCAATATTTTCTGAGCATGCTCAGCCAGGTCTCCCCCACCCCTAAACTGAAATCAGAAATGACAGTTTGAAATTTTAATTTTCCCCTATAGCAGACATTTATTTTGGCCAGAAATGACTCTGAAGAGCAAAGGCTTTGCCAACCCCTCGTATGTCTTGTAGGCCGTGACGGGGTGCGCTCACCACTCTGGTTCCTCCTGCTGGCTGTCTTGGGAATTAGCTCTGCATGCCATAGTCACTCCTGCTCTAGGACCCACGTCCAATCATCTAGACCCCCGCTCACTGGGGCAGACTGTAGTCTGTAATGGCCGCTCATCATTGGCAAGGGGTTAGGACCTGCTGCCTTTGCCTATCCCCAGGTTGCACCTCTGTAGCCTCAGCACATTCATAGGCCTTTACCAAGCCCTCAGCCTGGGGCTCCCCAGCTCTTCTGGCCTTTCCCCAGCCCTGCTCCACTCCAGGAACCCTTTTCTCCCAGGCAGCCGGCTCCTTCTCCCTCCAGGGCTGGAGAGAGACTCCTCTGCCTTCTACCCCTGCAGCTCTTTTAGAGGGCCAGCTGTGGCCTGATTGAAATGGCCCCAGCTGTGGCTGCTTCCCCAATCAGCCTAGCTTGGCTGCTTTTAACCCCTGCCTATCGGAGTGGGGCAGCTGCCCCACTATATACCCCCCACCAAAGAGTACCCGGAAGATTTCCCCATTCATGGCTTTGCAGTTTCAGAAGGTGGGTGGAGGATAGGAGGGACAAAAGCCAAGAAGGTAGCTGTCCTCTGTAGACTCATCCCCAAAAATGCCTGTGGGAACTTACTGTGCAAGAAGATGGGTTTATTTGGGGATGATTCTGGAGGTAGCATTTCCTAAAGATGCCTAAAATATGCATCCCTGGGTTACTTTGAAGCGACAAGCAGACAGATCTAACGCACCCAGCTCAACAATCATCTCTCTGAATGTACACAAGCAGAAATTATTAGTGATTTCCTTTGCAATTTGCATAGAAGATCGTACTCCTTGAAATCTTTCTTAACTGAGAATGTCTGTGCAGAGGAGGGGAATGAATTTTTTGCAGGTATTTTAGAAAATATATTTCTAGTTTGTACTAACTGCAAAAGGTCAATATTTCATTGTATGTTTTTGCTTCCTTGCCCACATTTGCTTTACACATGAGGTAGATGCACTTGTGGTTTGGCCTGGGAGACCGTCTGTTTCAGGGAAGGATCTTGATACTAGAGCTCTGCTTTTGCTTTCCTCACAAAATTGATCCAGAGAACGGGAACTGTCACCTACGCCTTCTCACAAAAGAGCTATCTCTAAACACAAAACAGGCTGAGACACATCCCTCAGAGAGGGACATTATCATCCCTACTAAACAAGGTCTTCACACAGTGAAATTTTCCAGCCAGAGTTTAAGATGAGAGAGAGGTCCTTGCCCCATCCCTTACTGCTTGATTTTTTACGTGCTCTCCTTTACTGCTCAATGGGTTAGCCCATTTCATAGCAGGTAGGCTCTGGCTAACCTGCATGCCTTACTAAGTCTCTTCTGTAGACAATTCTCCTGACAGACTTTAAAGTGAGAGCGACCGTACACAAGGTATAATAAAATGCTGAGACAGACAAAATTGGATTCTGAATAGGGAACACTTCTGCTCAATTTTGATACAAGGTGGATGAGACAATATCTTTTATTCCACCATCTTCTGTTGGTGAGAGAGAGACACTTTCAAGCTTACATAGAGCTCTTCTTTAAATCTGTCTCTCTAATACCCTGAGACCTACCTGGCTACAACACTGCATGTAACCAACTTTGACAGCAGCAGTCTAAAAGCAGAACATTTCATATGTCAGTTTTATTGGTTTGTTTGTTTTTATTTTTTTGCACCACATGCAATATTTTAAATTAGGAAACGTTTCTGCTAAATTTTGATACATGCAGTCTAGCAGGAGAACATTTCATAGAGCTGGGTTCCCTTCCCCCCCCTCCCCTCCCCCCATGCTATATTCCACTCGATCATAAAAAATAAATCTACATGAGAGCACCATCTAGCAGCATTGTCCCATATTGGGATGACAGTTGCAATCTGCTTTGTAGAAAATCAGGTGACTATGGTAGAGTTTAATACAAAACCCAAGAGAAGTAGTCCCTCTTCATTTGGTGGAAGTATATAGTTCACTGAAGTTAATGGAAAGGCTCCTATTGACTACATTGGGCTTCAGATCACAACCTTAAATCTGTTAATGTGCCTTTCAGTGCTCTGGATCACTCAATCCTGCAATTTTAGGAAGCAAATCTCAAATCTAATTTCCCACAGTAGAAGTTCCAAAATGTGTGCTTAAATTTATTATTGAAATCTGTAACATTTTTAAATCAAATCACACACAAATTATCCTTTGACTTGTTTAAATGTCCAAAGCAAAGTATCAAGATAAATAGTGAGTGGAAATTCTTTGGTACTTTCATCAGATAAACTGAGTAATATCTTAATCCTTATAAAGTATTGTCTGCTTGATAATGACCAGTGAAATGTGTTTATGAAATTATTTCTTTCCATCATAATAGTAGCTACTGAGATTGAGGCCCCATTGTATTAGGCCAGTGGTGGGCAACGTGCAACCCGTTAGGGTAATCTGCTGGCGGGCCGCGAGACAGTTTGTTAACATTGTCCATCCACAGGCATAGCCACCCACAGCTCCCAGCGGCTGCGGTTCACCGTTCCTGGCCAATGGGAGCTGCGGGAAGTGGCAGCCAGCACATCCCTGTGGCCCACGGCTTCCTGCAGCTCCCATTGGCCGGAAACAGTAAACTGCCGCCACTGAGACCTGCGGATGGCCATGCCTGCGGACGGTCAATGTAAACAAACTGACTTGCGGCCCACCAGTGGATTACCCTGATGGGCTACGTGCAGCCCGCGGGCCAAAGATTGCCCACCACTGTTCTAGGCACTGTACCTACACAAAGTAAGAGACAGCCCTTTCCCAAAGAGCTTACCATGTAGACAGACCAAGTATATTAAGCCAAGTTTACAGATGCAGAACTAAGGAACAGAGAGATCAAGTGACTTGCCAAGATAATCTGTGGCAGAACAGGAACTGACCCCGGATCTCCAGAGTCCCCATCCAATGCCTTAACCCGAAGACCATCAATCCTCCCATAATCTCATTATGAAATGTAAGGGCCTATCAAATTTGCCATTTGGACCCAGAAAATAAAGGTATGTTTCTGCATGACAAAAATACAACCTAACTCTCATGAACTAGTTTTTTGTTATCAAATGCAGCAGCTTAACATCCTCATTTAACTGACCATGAAAACGATTTTGTTCCTCTTATACTCCTCTTTACCAAACCCTATTCCTTAGTTCACTTGTGGTATGGAGAAGCTCTTCCATGCTCCTTGGAAAAATGTAAGACATTTCTTCTTTCTTTGCAGAAACTGAATGGCACAAATCTACAAGCCATAACTTTTGTCCACTGAGTACTGTTTCCTTGCAGAGGAAAAGGGTACATTTTGAAGGTTCCCTGGGCTTTGAGGGGTTCACTAGTAACAGGTGATTTTCAAGGGTCTATGGGCAAATTCAGGTATAGGGCAACCTCAAAACTCAAGGGCCCTCAAAAATCACTCAGCTGTGAGCACAATTATGAAGCCCCTGGGAACCCATCTCATCATCATGCTCAAGACCTAAGATTCATGAACACTCAGGAGGACTCTTATTCTTGAATGGTAGGCTAGCACTGCATGAAGATGCCTGAATGGGTCCATTGAACTTACACATAGAAAAATCCTGGATTTCACATAACATCTGAACAGCAATTGTAAAGCCTCATGAGACTAGGACCCAATGGAACTTCTGAAATGAAATGACACGTTCAGAACAAAAGCACGGTCACAATGTTCTTCTGATTATATCTTACAGGCAGTTCTGCCACAGAGTTCTTATGGGATTCTTGACAAGTCACATAAATCAAACTTTTCATAAGAGGTAACTAATTGTGTGTTCTTTTTTAATGGGTACCCAGCTTGAGACCCCAGGAGCTGATTTGCAGACGTGCTGAGCACTCACAACTGCAACTGAAGTCAATGGGAGCTGTGCTTTGAACATATAAAGTAGTGGTGGGCAACCTGCAACTCGCGGGCCGCAGGTTGCCCACCACTGATATAAAATGTTACATAATGCTAAATGCTGCAAAACATCAGCCATGGAGATCTCAAATTGGACACACAAAATTAGTGAACATTTTTTGCCTTAATATTTCTTTTCCTCAGTTCCTCATCTCTAAAATGAGGATAATATCACCCCATTACCTCAAAGGGTTGTTATGAAGATAAATTTATCAATGTTTGTGAAACACTCAGATTAGCTAGTGATGAACACCATAAAAAGTATGAGGAAATTATTAATTATGTATTCAGTGCAGGGCTTGGATGGCACACAGTAAATAAAACAAGGGGCCACATACTAAATGATAAGTATAAAATGAAATATTGACTAGCTACCAATTCAATGTGAGCACAGTCCATACCGTGCACTGAATGAGATGTGGTCCTGTGGAAAAAATAGTATGTGATCAAGAATATAATGCATATGCACAAAGGGGCTGAATTAAGGTTGTACAGGCAACCTTAGGTCTGGCATTTCCTAATGTAGCCCTTCCTGGAGCACCCCTGGTCCTCAAGAGTGCTAGAGTCCCATATTCACTATTATTCACTCCTTTCTCAGGGACTTAGACCCAGATGCACAAAGGTATTTAGGCTCCTACCTTTAATTGATTTCAGGGGAAGTTAGGAGCCTAAATACCTTGGATCTCAGCCTTGGAGACTTACTTAGGATTAACAGGCTCTGAGTTCTGTGGGCCACTTTGACTGGGCATGTTAACTAACAAGCAACCTTCATTCTGAGTAGTATACAGCTCAATAGTATTCATCACCATGTATTTTTGACTGGTTTCCACTCCCCATTTAGGGCTTATGTCCCGCCCTCCGTCCCCATTTCCGTTGGTGTCGAGGTTTGGCACCATCAGTCATTTTGAAAAACAAAATTTATTTTTGTGTTTGAATAGGGGGAATGTTGTGTGCTTGTGCATTGATACATTTGGTTGCTTGTTTAGAGAAAAAGGTTGAAAGAATAGAGTGAGAGTGTAAGGATTAAAAAAGAAAGCTTTGGTAAGGTTTAGAGGAAAAAGGGAAAGAAAGATCGTTTGGTGAGGCTGAGTAAGGAGAGATGATTTTAAAGGCCTCGTTTGGCATGTTATTAAAGAATAGAAAGAGAACTTCAAGAAAAAGAAAGTTTTGTTTTTAAAGGGTGAGTTTGAAAGAACAGAGGCAAGTTAAAAAGAACAGATTTTTGGTGAGGTTTAGTAAGGAAGGTGTTTTTAAAGGACTAGTTTGGTATGTTATTAAAGAATAAAAAATGTGAGATAAATGTGAAAGGTGTATTAAATATAAGGGTAGGTTAAGAAAAGAGCATTTAAAGAGAGTTAAATAAGAGAGAAACATAGAAAGATAGGTTAAAAGAGAGAACAAGGCAAGAAAAGGGAAAAGAAAGCCCCTTTGCAAAGGGCAAAGATAGACAGCACGTAGTTGAGTTAGAGAGAGAGATCTTACCCTTCCAAGTGTTTCTGCGGAAAGAGGCAACTTCCCAGGTTCACAGCCCCTAAGGCTTATCACCGTCTTTGGATCGGCCCAATCAGATGTTGTTCTACAGCAGTGTCATAGAATTCATTTTCCTGAACCAATCCTATAGTCCCAAGGTTATTAAACAAGAGCCATCTCTTCCCCTCCCCCTTCCCCCTCCTTTAACTGCCTTATTCTTATCTAAAAAAACAGACCCCAAGCATTTTTCCTGCCATGTAGCCCTTTTAAATAGTGACTTTAATAAAAGTTAAAACCCTAGGCCTTTAGTAACAAACAATTTCTAAAAGTTCTCCCCTATGTTTTAGACTAACAGTTATTTTTCAGTGAGGAGAATTTGAAGCTGCAGCAAAACCCCCGTTAGCAAAAAACAGCATCTGTGAGTCAGTGGATCAGAGATAAGAAGGCTGCTTCTTTGCCTGCTTTTTAACCAATACAAGTGAAAATTATATTAACGTTTTGTAAAGGGATAAACACTTTAAAAGACAAGCCTATGTGAAGACATCCCTTCATTTAGCACTTTTGTATGTTTCAATAAAAAGTGAACATGCAGAAACATTCCACGGTTAAAAAACACAGAGAACCTGTTTATAAAAGTAAATTATAGTAATAAAAACGTTTCCTCCTATGTTTTAGACTAACATTGGTCATTTTTAATAAGGATAATTTGAAGCAACATGCTTTTTCAGCAAAGCCACTGTTAGCAAAAACAGCATCTGTGAGTCAGTGGATCAGAGATAAGAAGGCTGCTTCTTCACCTGCTTTTCAACAAATACAAGTGAAAATTATATTAAGTTTTGTAAAGGAATAATCACTTGAAAAGACAAACCTATATGAAGAAACAGCCCTTTATTTAGCACATTTGCATGTGTTGTAATAAAAATGAACATGCAGAAGCAACCCAGGGTTAAACCCACAAACCCCTACTAACAAAACGTTTTAAAAGCTTTTCCCTGTGCTTTTAGTGAGGACAATTTGAAGCTGCAGCAAAAACAGCATCTGAGCCAGTAGATCAGAGAGAAGAAGATTACTTCTTCCTCCCACTTAACAAATAGAGGTGAAAGTTATATTAAAGCTCGTAAGGGAATAAACACTTTAAAAGACACTTATGAAGACACATCCCTTCATTTAGCCCTTTTGCATATGTTTCAATTAAAAAAAGAAAAAAGAAAGAGCATGCAGAAGCACCCCAGGCCTAAACCCATAAACCCTTCTGAACAAAGTTTTTAAAAGCTTTTCCCTATGTTTTTAGTGAGAACAATTTGAAGCAGCCTTTTGAAATTAATGGATTAGAAAAGAAGACCACTTTGAAAAACAAGTCTATCTGAAGAGGCAATTTTCATTTAGCTCTTTTGCATATGTGTTTCAATAAAAAGTGAGCATGCAGAAACAACCCAGGGTTAAAAACACAGAAAACCTGTTTATAAAAGTAATGTAGAGTGATAAAAAAGTTCCCCTCCTATGTTTTAGACTAGCACTGGTCATTTTTTAGTAAGGACAATTTGAAACAGCATGCTTTTGCAGCAAAGCCACTGTCAGCAAAAATAGCCTTTGTAAGCCAGTGGATCGGAGATAAGAAGGCTGCTTCGTAGCCTGCTTTTTAACTTATACAAGTGAAAGAAATATTTAGTTTTGTAAAGGAATAAACACTGTAAAAGATAAGGCTATATGAAGACAGAGCCCTTTCTTTAACATTTTTACATGTGTGTTTCAATTAAAAAAAAATGAGCATGCAGAAAACACCGAGAGTGAAAACCACAGAACCTTAGTAACAGCTAGTTTATATTCCCCTTATTCTGTGTTGGGGCTGACCGCAAGTTACCTTGTCCTGTTATCACAGAATGGTTCGGGGAGGGTGTGCAGGGAGCTAGTAGTGATCTTGTTTTGACCAGCCGGGCTGGCTGGCAGCCACTGAACTAAATAAACAAAACTAAAAATAAAAAATTTATATATATAAAAATAAAAAACAGTAGTGTTTCCTGCCAGAGCTTGCTTGTGAATGTACACGCGCCCCCTTAAAAAAATAACAGCTATGCAAATTGCTTTAGACGAACAGTCTCACCTGCTGACCCTGGCCTTGTGGGTGCCCGGAAATTTCCCATACTAAAGCAGCGCCTGCTATGAGCCCTCAAGGACAAGGCTGGAGGGTCCAGGACTGTCTGTAGCAAAAGGGGCATAAGCACTGATTCTTGCTTGCTTGGTTGCTAAAAAGCACGTATTTAGTAACACGTAAAGGCTGGGAAGCTTATTATACTTTGGCAATAAAACCGGTTACACTTATGCACCTGGTGTGACTTCATTAAGTGTATCTGAGCCCCCCTGCTTTGGCTCGACATTCTGTAATCCAGTGGATCAGAGAGCAGTTTATTTTCCTCCCCACTTTTTAACAAATCCATGTGGAAGTTATATTAAGCTTTCATTTCCTTAGGACTTTTAGATTTAAGTATGAATTTTTCTGTTGCATTATCAGAAGGTCTTTGTTTTTAAATGTTTGCAACCCATGTGCTGAGACAGATACAAGCTCCTGTGTTTGTTTTGGATCCATAGATTTTATTAAAATACAGCACAGGCTGGAGCTGTGGCTTTCTCTACATTTTAAAAACAGATAAGACTAATAAGTCTAGCAAATGATCCATGCACTATAGTCTGCCTTAGCAAGGCTCTAGAGGTCACCACTTCAGTTTGCTTTTTTTTTTAAACAGTCTTTCCTAACTTTTTTAACGCTATTAAAGTTTTAACAAATGGTGAGATTGCATTGAAAGATACTTGTTATAACTTTCACAAAGTATTTTGATAGGTTTCAGTGTAGTAGCCGTGTTAGTCTGTGTCAGCAAAATGAAAATAAGAAAGAAAAACTTGTAGCACCTTAGAGACTAACAAATTTATTTCAGCATAAGCTTTCGTGGGTTAGTACCCACTTCATCGGATGCATGGAATGAAACATACAGTAGACAGATATTTATACAGTCAGAGAAACATGATAAGGTGGAGGTGCATAGACCAACCTTAAGAGGCTAATTAATTGAGAGGAACCATAACAGCAGGGGAAGAAAAACCTTTGAAGTGATAAACAAGATGGTCACACAGGTGTGAATGAGGATCGTTAACTTAAGGGAAATAGATTCAATTAACGTAATGGCCGAGCCATTCGAGGTCCTTATTTAATCCTGAGGTAATCAACTCGAGTTGATATGCAAACTAGATTGCATTACCTCAGGATTAAATAAGGACCTCGAATGGCTCGGCCATTACGTTAATTGAATCTATTTCCCTTAAGTTAACGATCCTCATTCACACCTGTGTGACCATCTTGTTTATCACTTCAAAGGTTTTTCTTCCCCTGCTGTTATGGTTCCTCTCAATTAATTAGCCTCTTAAGGTTGGTCTATGCACCTCCACCTTATCATGTTTCTCTGACTGTATAAATATCTGTCTACTGTATGTTTCATTCCATGCATCCGATGAAGTGGGTACTAACCCACGAAAGCTTATGCTGAAATAAATTTGTTAGTCTCTAAGGTGCTACAAGTTTTTCTTTCTTATTTTCATTTTACAAAGTATTTTATTACATTTACTCATTTTAAAAGACAAAAACTATTGCTTTGTGACTGCATGAAGCTCAGAGATAGCCTATCTGAAGAACACCCCCACCCCTCGATTTCCCCCCATACTTTTAACACTTGCTAAACGTGCAGTGTTTCATTATATAAAGGTTTTTTTAACATTTAACATGAAAATACAGCATTGACTGAGATGTAACATAACATGACCTTTTTAAAAGATATTCTGTATGCAGTGAGGCCTATTTGAAGCATTATGTTTGTTTTTTTTAAAGTTTAACATGAAAAAGCAGTATTGACTGAGCTATAACAAAACAAGGCCCCTCTTAGGGTATGTCTACACTACGGGAGTAGTTCGATTGTTCTTAAACCGAACTTGTGAAACCGATATTACAAAGTCGAGCGTATGAATACACACCAAGGACATTAATTTGAGTTTGTGAGTCCACAATAATGGGGCAAGCGTCGACATTGCAAGCAGTGCACTGTGGGTAGCTATCCCACAGTTCCCACAGTCCCCGCTGCCCATTGGAATTCTGCCCCCAATGCCTGCTGGGGCAAAAAATGTGTCGAGGGTGGTTTCGGGTAAATGTCGTCAGTCAACCCTCACTCCCGCCCTCCATCATTGAAAGCGCCGGCGGGCAGTTTGTTCACGCGCTTTTCTGGTGATTGACAGCGCGGACGCCAGAGGACCGCAAGCATGGAGCCCTCTGCGATCATCACTGCTGTTCTGTCCATTGTCAACACCTCACGCCTTATCGTCCACCTTTTCCAGAGGCAGATGCTGATAAATCGGGCGAGGAGGCAACGGAAGCACCATGAGGACATTAACTATGAGAGGGTCACAGACCTCTCACAAAGCACGGGACCCCGGTCCCTGGACATCATGGTGGCAATGGGTCATTTTGATGCAGTGGAACGGCGATTCTGGGCCCGGGAAACAAGCACTGACTGGTGGGACCGCATAGTGCTGCAGGTCTGGGATGAATCCCAGTGGCTGCGAAACTTTTGGATGCATAAGGGCACTTTCCTGGAACTTTGTGACATGCTGTCCCCTGCGCTGAAGCGCCAGGACACCCGGATACAAGCAGCCCTGACTATCCAGAAGCGAGTGGCCATAGCCCTGTGGAAGCTTGCTACGCCTGACAGCTACCGGTCAGTCGCGAATCAATTTGGAGTGGGCAAGTCTACTGTGGGGGTTGCTGTGATGCAAGTAGCCAATGCAATCGTTGACCTGCTGCTCTCAAAGGTAGTGACCCTGGGAAACGTGCAGGTGATCATAGATGGCTTCGCTGCGATGGGATTCCCAAACTGCGGTGGGGCTATTGATGGAACTCACATCCCTATCCTGGGACCGGACCACCAGGGCAGCCAGTACATTAACCGAAAGGGCTACTTTTCAATGGTGCTGCAAGCACTGGTGGACCATAAAGGACGTTTTACCAACATCAACGTCGGATGGCCGGGCAAGGTTCATGACGCTCGTGTTTTCAGGAACTCTGGTCTGTTTAGACGGCTTCAGGAAGGTATTTACTTCCCGGACCGGAAAATAACTGTTGGGGATGTGGAGATGCCTACAGTGATCCTCAGGGACCCAGCCTACCCGGTAATGCCCTGGCTCATGAAGCCATACACAGGCGCCCTGGACACTGAAAAGGAGCTCTTCAACTACCGTCTGAGCACATGCAGAATGGTGGTGGAGTGTGCTTTTGGGCGTCTCAAGGGATGATGGAGAAGCTTACTGACTCGCTCTGATCTCAGCCAAACCAATATCCCCATTGTGATTGCAGCTTGCTGTGTGCTTCACAATCTCTGTGACAGCAAGGGGGAGACGTTTATGGCGGGGTGTGAGGTTGAGGCAAATCGCCTGGCTGCTGATTACACGCAGCCAGACACCCGGGCGATTAGAAGAGCCCAGTGGGATGCGCTGCGCATCCAGGAAGCTTTGAAAGCTAGTTTCCAGAGCGAGCAGGGTAACCAGTGACTACAACACTTGTTTAAACAGAAGCAGAACCTGCCCCCGTTCCTTTACCCAGTTAATGTTGCCTATCCTCTCCAATTACCAACCCCCTTCCCCCACTTCATTCACTGCTTTAAAAATATAATAAAGGAAACATTGTTTATTAAAACCGTCTTCTTTATTAAGGATTTCTCGGTAAAGGGTTGAAACTGGGACGAATACCGCGGTTGGGAAGCGGGTGGAGTGATGGAAAGGACGCTTCCAAACACGGGGAATGACAGGCTCCCGCTCCTACAGCAGTCCGCAGTGGTGGACTGTTTGTTTCAACAGAGCCTGACACCCCTCCCTTTTGCAAGTCTGTGATGGGGAGCCTGTGTGACTTTGTGGCCGGGGATGGTGGTTACAGATCCACTACTGCGTGGCTCTGTCATGCTGGCTACTGACCGCTGCAAAAGATCTGCAACCTCCCTCCCCCACCAGAAACTCACAGAACACAACACCCCACCCCACCCCCACAGAACAGGAAAACCACCTCCCGGAATGACCATGCCGCCTAGTGAATGAAATGTGAGTGTGAGGTTCTGGTGAACCTGTCCCCCTGTCTCTACTCTGGTATAGGCGCCTACCGTCTCCAAATACAAACCCCCATCCCCACCTTCAATCACACTGTCCTTTAAAAGGAAATCAAGGAACCAGTACTTTACAGAACAGCAATTTTTATTAAGTACAGCAGAGTTATGGGATGAAACTGGGACGGGGGCTAGGGTGGGGTGCGGTTGGAGGGAAGGAAAGGAGCCATCAAATCTTGGGGAATGACAGCCTTCTGCTACTTGAGCGGTCCGCAGGGGTGGAGTGATTATTTCCACGGCCCCTGCCGCCCCTCGTTCTAGTGACTTTGGGTGAGGGGGGGATTGGACTTTGTGGCGGGGGAGGGCGGTTAGAAATCACATACAGAGGGGCTCTTTCGTCCTGCCTCCGGTCCTGCAGAACATCTACAAGGCGCCGGAGCGTGTCCGTTTGCTCCCTCATTAGTCCAAGCAGCGTTTGAGTCGCCTGCTGGTCTTCCTGCCGCCACCTGTCCTCCCGGTCGGTGTATGTTCGCTGGTACTGCAACATGTTCTCCCTCCACTGGGTCTGCTGTGCCACCTCGGTTTGGGAACAGGACATCAGTTCTGAGAACATTTCGTCCCGTGTCCTTTTCTTTCACCGCCTTATCTGCGCCAGCCTCTGTGAGGGTGAACCACGGGTACTGCGGGACACGCTCGCAGCTGTGGGATGGGAGAAAGGGAGTGAATATCTCAGAAAGATACATTTTCCCTAACAATGCCTATACTCTTTCCCTGTGAACAAGACCATGCACACTACCTATCACATGTGCACTCAGTACAAGGTCAAATATTCTGTCTTTATATTGGGTGCCTGGGATCTTGGTGTACAGATCACACAAGCGGTGCTGGACACTGGAATTCTGCTCTCAGGAGACCATGGTAAGCCGTACACTGTAAACGGTTCGCCAATCCTGCCACCCCCCGCCACCGCGCGGCTGGCCCCGGGAAATGTCCCTTCCTGCAGCCTGTGAACCGAGTTCAGTTTGAACGGTTCGCCAATCCCGCCCCCCCCCCCACCCCACCGCGCGGCTGGCCCCGGGAAATGTCCCTTCCTGCAGCCTGTGAACCGAGTTCAGTTTGAACGGTTCGCCAATCCCGCCACCCCCGCACTGCGTGGCTGGAAACCTCCGGTTACAGTTACTCAAAGGAAAAGGCAATCAGTCACCAAACTAAAAAAACCCTAATTCAAACCAGGGCACCATGACTGATATCACTCTGATGAGGATTACGGAGACAGAAAAAGACCGCATGCTGTGTGAATGCCAGCAAACCCCGGGACCGTATGCCGCAATGCTCTGCAAGGCGATGGTACCGGAGTATCTGCTGCTAGCCTTGCGCAGAAAAGTTTCCTACCATGGAGGAGACAATAAGGCCGCTCTCCCCGGGAACCTGATGCAAAGGCTTTCACAGTACCTCCAGGAGAGCTTCGTGGAGATCTCCGAGGGGGATTTCTCCTCTATCCCCATACATATTGACAAACTTTTCCAGTAGTTGCACTGGAAACTACTCAAAACTAAAGTGCCTAGGGCAAACTAAGCAATAAAAACCCATTGCAAACATACCATGCCTATTCTATTCAAAATAAATGTCTTAAACACTGACGTGCTCGTCCCTCGCCTGATTCCTGGTCCGGGTTACTGCCTTGGGAGGGTTGGTAGGGGATCTCAGTCAGGGTGATGAAGAGATCCTGGCTGTCGGGGAAATCAGTGTTGAAAGCGCTGTCGACTGCCTCGTCCTCCTCATCTCCTTCCTCATCTTCACTGTCCGCGAAAACCTCCGACGATGTGGCCGTAGATAAGACCCCATCGTTGGAGTCCACGGACACTGGTGGGGTAGTGGTGGCAGCACCACCGAGCATTGCATGCAGTGCCTCGTAGAAACGGAAGGTGTGGGGCTGGGATCCGGAGCGTCCATTGGACTCTTTGGTCTTCTGGTACGCCTGTCGCAGTTCCTTGATTTTCACGCGGCACTGCGTTGCATCCCAGCTATATCCTCTCTCCGTCATGGCTTTTGAGATCTTCTTGTAGATCTTCGCATTCCGTTTTTTAGATCGCAGCTCAGAAAGCACGGACTCATCACCCCACACAGCGATCAGATCCAAGACTTCCCGATCAGTCCATGCTGGGGCCCTCTTTCTATTCTGCGATTGCATGGTCACCTCCGCTGGAGAGCTCTGCATCGTTGCCAGTGCTGCTGAGCTCGCCACGAAGTCCAAACAGGAAATGAGATTCAAACTGGCCAGACAGGAAAAGGAATTCAAATTTTCCCGGGGCTTTTCCTGAGTGGCTGGTCAGAGCATCCGAGCTCGGATTGCTGTCCAGAGCGTCCACGGAGTGGTGCACTGTGGGATAGCTCCCGGAGCTATTAGCGTCGAATTCCGTCCACAGTAACACGAATTCGACATGGCCATGTCGAATTTAGCGCTACTCCCCTCGTCGGGGAGGAGTACAGAAATCGAATTAAAGAGCCCTTTATGTCGAAATAAATAGCTTCGTAATGTGGATGGGTGCAGGGTACAATCGAGTTAACGCTGCTAAATTCGACATAAACTCCTAGTGTAGACCAGGCCTTAGGGATATATTGCAGAAGTTTAGTGAACTAAAAAGGCTTAAGATACTAGCCTATCCTTTTAAAAATTGTATTTTTAAAGTACCAGAACAGCAACTGGGTAAGAATATGAAAACTGGCAATTGAAGGGAGTTTACATATGTGTTTTAATAAAAAAACAAAAACAAAAAACCAACAAGATTACTTTCTAAAGTTTGGATTGATACAAAAAAAATCAAGGAAGTTAACTTATGTAAAAATAGCTAGCTGGTTTTTTTAACCAAAGATAAGGAGTCTTCCTCACACACACATCCCCATACACACACTTTTCTACAGCCCCCCCCCCCTTTTTTTTTTAATGTATTTTAAAATCTAAACAGAGAGCAAACAATTTTTTTAAAAAGCCACAGCCACAGAGATCATCAGGCCATGGGGGGTAAGAAAGCTGTCCCGAGTTTTAGGGGAATGTTAATAACTCTTTTAGTGGAATAGTTTTGTAGGCAGCCATTCTATGTTAGTTGTTATGCTTTAGCACGGGCAAGCATTTGTCATTCGGAAGCACTTTTCCACTTTATGAGGGGTTATCTTCCCCATCCTACTTCCTATCAGAAATATTAACAAAAACAAACTTAAAGATACTTTGTAGCAATGTTTGCAAAGCAACAATTACAATTTTGTTGATCATTATCTTGTCTAAGCCCCTAGAGAATATATTTGTTTTGTTTTTATAAAACACTTTTATGGAAACTGTAACCCTAGATGATGTACACTGGTTTACAGAATAAGGGGAATATAAACTGGCTGTTACTAAGGATCTGTGGTTTTAAACCTGGACTGTTTCTGCATGCTCTATTTTAATGAAACACCTGTAAAAATGTTAAATGAAGGGATGTATCTTCATATAGGCGTGTCTTTTAAAGTGTTTATTCCTTTACAAGACTGAATATAACTTTCACCTCTATTTGTTAAAAGGTGGGGGAAGAAACAAACTTCTTCTCTCTGATCCACTGTGACATTGCACCCCATAATGCTTTATAGAAATATGCTTATGAGTGTAAATATGACATAACTGGAATATGTTTTATGCATGTGGCAACTTACCCCTGCGGCACCTCCTGCTGGTCAGTTGGGAATTAGCTCATCCAGCCTCCAGAGCACCCCTTCAGGTCGGTGTCCCACCTGTTTCGCTGGCCCCACGTCCCTCCCAGACCCCAGTGCCCCTTGTCTCTGGGGTGCTGCCCCCCTTGGCAGTATCCTCATTCTCAGGGTCTCCCCACCCAGGGGAATCCCACCGACTATTCCCACCTTGCCTCAGTCTGCAGCTACTGCCAGTCAGCAACAAGCCCCACTCCCTGGGGCAGACTGAAGTGTAAGAGTCAGTCATCACTGGCAAGGGGATTCTTGACCTGCTGCCTTTGCCTACCCTGGGCTGCCCCTGAAACCCCTGTACCTCTCTGAGCCCTGAGCCAGGCCCTGCAGCCTGGAGCCTCCCTGTGCCCTTGGCCCTTCCCCAGCCCTGCTCCACTGCTAGTACCCCTCCTGCCAGCAGCCAGGCCCTGCTCCCTCCAAGACTAGAGAGAGTCTGGTGAGCTCCTAACTGCCCTGGCTTTTATGGGGCCAGCTGGGGCCGTTTGGGGTGTGGCCCCCATCTGAGGCTGCCTTCTCCATCAGCCTAGCTTTGGGCTCACAGCCCCAGCCCTCTCCCAGGGCTGGCTGTAACTCTTTCATGTCCGGAGCAGGTGACCACCCCGCTACAGCTAGATATGCCTTGTAACATATCTTTACAAAGGTTATCTTCCACTGAATGTTTTCATCCTATTCACATGCATGTATTATTTTTATATCTGAAGTTATGAGCATTGGCTCTATGCTTGTATTTAAAGTGTTTGCTGTAGGAAGCACATAAGGCAGATTTGGTCAACATAGTGTGAAGGGGTATTCAGGGAATTGGGAGTACTTAGCTAACAATGGACCTTGAGAGATGCCAATCCACATCTGAGCTTTCCTGGGAATGTTCAAACTAGCATGTAAACAATGGCGTAGGCATGTAAAGAACTGAGTCATGCATGGGCATGTGACTTGCCCATGTGACTCCCAAACTCCATCTTGTAGCTGTAATTCTGCACAGGAGAACACAAGGGTGTGACGCTCTGTACGTTGGGGGAACACCCTACACCCCCATGTTCATCTTTATAAAATGATTGTGTGGTATCCAATGCAAAGTTTGTCATGTTGGGTGTCTTCGGAAGGCTCATGATGCACTGAGCATGGTTGTTATAGTGATGTTATAGTAATTGTTACAGTAATGTTATAGTAAGGTTGTAGGTTATAATTTCATGTATATAGTTATGAGGCTGAAAATGAATCCCCGTGGCTTAAAGCAAGCCCATGTAAAAGCTCTCCAAGAACAGAGAGGCAGTTCACACCCCATCAGGGCATGGATGGGACAAACCCAGCCCATCTTCACAGGAACAGTGGACACTGGCTCAGGCAGCAACAAAAGAATCTGTTAGACCCTGGAGGGAGTCACCTCCCTTCCTTTGGGCAGTTTGGGACTGTGATGAAGTAATGCTCACCTGACTCTGAAAGGGGTGGGTGGCAAAGCCAAGAGGAAAGAAAGGACATGATAAAAGGGAGAGACATTTTGCCTTGTTCTCTCTCTTCCGCCTACATCTAAAGACACCACCACCACCAAGCAACTGAAGCGCTGATCAAAGGGGAGAGCCTGGCTGAAGAGCCAGCCTGTGGTGAGAAGCATCTAAGTTTGTAAGGACACTGAAAGTGTTAAGATCAGCTTAGAATGTGTTTTGCTTTTATTTCATTTGACCAAATCTGACTTGTTATGCTTTGACTTATAATCACTTAAATCTACCATTATATTTAATAAATCTGTTTGTTTATTCTACCTGAAGCAGTAGCATTTGGTCTGCAGTGTGTCAGAAACTCCACTTGGGAGAAGCCTGGTACATATCATTTTCTTTGTTAAATTGATGAACTTATATAAGCTTGCAGCGTCCAGTGGGCATAACTGGACACTGCAAGATGAAGGTTCCTAGGGTTGTTTCTGGGACTGGAGATATTGGCTAGTGTCACTCACTTGTACGTAGCTGGGAGAAGCTCACATGCAAGAGGCTGTGCGTGAACAGCCCAGGAGTGGGGGTTCTCACAGCAGAACAGGGTAAGGCTGGCTCCCAAAGTCAAGGATTGGAGTGGCCTAGCAGATCACTGGTCCAGACAACACCAGAGGGAAACGTCACAAAGGGGTTTCCACCCACAAGAGAAAGACTATATAAGGCCCTGGGAAATCCCTCCATTTTGTCTTCAGCTGGCTCAGAAGACAGCCTCTCCATCCCAAAGAGATGCCTGAAAAAAAATGGAACAAAGGACAGTAACTACGGGGGTGTGAGTGATTGCTGGACCCAGACTAGGAGGAAGTCTAGTCTGTTAAAGAAGCTTATTGGAACATCTCTGGGGGTGAGATTTACCTGCATTTAGTTTCCTACTGTATTAGGCTTAGACTTGAGTGCTTTATTTTATTTTGCTTGGTAACTTACTTTATTCTGTCCGTTATTACTTGGAACCACTTAAATCCTACTTTTTATATTTAATAAAATCACTTTTTCCTTATTAATTAACCCAGAGTAAGTAATTAATTGCTGGGGGAGCAAACAGCTGTGCATATCTCTCTATCAGTGTTATAGAGAGTGAACAATTTATGAGTTTACCCTGTATGAGCTTTATACAGAGTAAAACGGATTTATTTGGGGTTTGGATCCCATTGGGAACTGGGTATCTGGGTGTTGGAGACAGGAGCATTTCTTAAGCTGTTTTCAATTAAGCCTGCAGCTTTTGGGGGATGTCGTTCAGACCTGGGTCTGTGTTTGTAGCAGGCTAGCATGTCTGGCACAACCAGGCAGGGTACTGAAGTCTCAAGCTGGCAGGGAAAACGGGCTTAGAGGTAGTCTCAGCACATCAGGTGGCAGTCCCAAGGGCGTTTCTGTGACCCAACCCGTCACAACACTGGTTTACAAAATAAGGGGAATATAAACTGTCTGTTACTAAGGACCTGTGGTTTTAAACCTGGGGTGTTTCTGCATGCTCTATTTTATTGAAACACACCTGTAAATAAAGGGATGTGTCTTCATATAGGTTTGTCTTTTAAAGTGTTTGTTCCTTTACAAGATTTAATATAACTTTTACTTGCTGCATTTGTTAAAAAGTTTGAGGAAGAAGCATCCTTTTTATCTCTGATCTGCTGACTCACAGACGTTGTTTTTGCTAACAGGGGTTTTGCTGCAGCTTCAAATTCTCCTCACTAAAAATAACCAATGTTAGTCTAAAACATAGGGGAAAACTTTTAGAAATTGTTTGTTACTAAGGGCTTATAGTTTTAACTTTTATTAAAGCCCCCATTTAAAAGGGCTACATGGCAGAAAAAATGCTTGGTCTGTTTTTTTAGATAAGAATAAGGCAGTTAAAGGTGTGGGGGGAGAGATGGCTCTTGTTTAAAAACATTGAGACTATAAGATTGGTTCAGGAAAATGAAATCTATGACACTGCTGTAGAACAACGTCTGATTGGGCTGACCCAAAGGCGGTGATAACAAGCCTGAGGGGTTGTGAACCTGGGAAGTTGCCTTTCTTCACAGAAACACTTGAAAGGGTAAGATCTCTCTCTCTAACTCAACCACATGCTGGCTATCTTTGCCCTTTGCAAAGGGGCTTTCTTTTCCCTTTTTTTTTTGCCCTGTTCTCTTTTTTATCCAATCTTTATATGTTTCTCTTTTATTTAACTCTTTTTAAATGCTCTTGTCTTTCCCTATCCTTGTATTTAATAGTTTAAATGCTTTTCTATTAACCTCCCTTTATACTTTTTACCATGTGCTTACTAAACAGTTTCTGCTTTAGTAAATGCCTTTTTTGCCATGTTTGTTCTTTTTAACCTATTTTTCAATATTATTTAATGTTTTGAAATGCTCTTTTCTTAACCTACCCTTATATTTAGTAGTTTAAATGTTTCTTTCTTAACCAACCTTTATATTTTTACAATGTTCTTACAAAACAGTTTCCTTTATATGTTTCTCTTTTATTTAATTGTTTTTAAATGCTCTTTTCTTACCCTATGCTTGTATTTAATAGTTTAAATACTTTTCTATTAACCTGCCTTTATACTTTCTACCATGTGTTTACTAAATGGTTTCTGCTTTAGTAAATGCCTTTTTTGGCCATATGTGTTATTTTTAAACCTATTTTTTCAATATTATTTAATGTTTTTAAATGCTTTTTTCTTAACCTACCCTTATAGTTAACATTTTAAATGTTTCTTTCTTAACCAAACTTTATATTTTACCATGTGCTTACTAAACAGTTTCCTTTATATGTTTCTCTTTTATTTAACTCTTTTTAAATGCTCTTTTCTTAGCCTACCCTTATATTCAATACACCTTTTACATTTATCTCATACATTTTTATTCTTTAATAACATGCCAAACTAGTCCTTTAAAAACACCTTCCTTACTAAACCTCACCAAAAGTATCTTTTCTTTAATAACTTGCCTCTATTCTTTCAAACTAACCCTTTAAACACAAAAATCTTTTTTTAAGTTCTCTTTCTATTCTTTAATAACATGCCAGACTAGGCCTTTAAAATCATGTCTCCTTACTCAGCCTCACCAAACAATCTTTCTTTCCCTTTTTCCTCTAAACCTTACCAAAGCTTTCTTTTTTTAATCTTTAAGCTCTCTGACTCTATTCTTTCAACCTTTTTCTCTAAACAAGCAACCAAATGTATGAAAGCACAAGTACGCAACACCCCCCCTATTCAAACATAAAAAATAATCAACAATTTTTTTTCAAAATGGCTGACGGCACCAAACCTCGACACCAACAGAAACGAGGATGGAGGGTGGGAAATAAGCCTTAAACGGGACCTGGAAACTTGTCAAAAATACATGGTGATGAATACTATCGAGCCGTATACTACTATTCTGGCATCTCCTAACTTTTCAGTTCAAGACTTTGCAACTTAATGATCTTTTCCTGTAGGATTTATCTGTAAATAAAATTTTTGGTTAAACAGGCCAAGCTAACCAGAGGCTGTACATTGTTTAACCATCAGTGAGAGGACATGGATTAAGCACTAGAAGGAATAGTGTCCCCTTGATGCACGCAGATGATGCCATAGAATGTCACTGGGGAACTGTCCAGCAAAACACCTCCTGAAACATTGTACAACCACAAAGCTGAATCCCAACCTATGAGGAAAAAGCAAAACAAAAGATCTGTGCAGTAATAACTATCACCACCAAGGGCTCTCTGTGCTTTGCTTCTCCGCTGAAACTGTCATTGCAGATGAAGTGGCAAACATCTGTGCTTTTTCAAATATATTATAGTCATTCAAAAAACTACCGTTTCCAAGAGTGCTACTACAAGGCAAGAATGCGTGTAGCCTTTGCTCAGTCATGCAAGAAGACTCGGTATTTGCAACCTTTTAATTTGTTTTCTGCAATCATTGTATTAATTATTTGTTTTGGTTAGCAAGCATATTTGCAGAAACTTCGGTATATGTGTCCATAAAACAATACACACTAGAGAGGACTTAGTCAAGCCCAAGTTGCAGTCATCCAATCAGGGAGAAGAAACAATGCCCTGTGAGTTGGGTGATAAATTGCACAGTACAAATAGTGAATTATAAATGCAATCATGCATATTCAAAGCTACAGTCATAGTGAATAATTCATGAGAAACCCATAGGCTGAAATACTTTGTTTGTACAAAACCTTTGAATAATTTTGAATAACTAATATTTATAAATAGCAAAATTTGTTCACAGATAATTTGCAAACAGCTACTAACAGTTTGCCTCATTTTGACAGTTATTGATGGAAAAGATCTATTAAATCATTGATTCCAACCAACTTTCAAACTCCAGACAATAGGCATTTCTGATCCTAAGGACATACCAAATTAGAGTTCAGGAAAAAGGCCATTGCAATAAGAGGAAATAAAATCTTGAAGCAAGTGAATCATTTTAATCCAATATTACATTTTGGCAGAACCCAGTAATTAGAACAAGATAATCAATGCTAACTACAGATACATTCAAAATAGACACTGGAGAGCGTCTTTTTTTGACAAAAGTTTTACAGTGTGAGAATATAGCCCAACAAAGACAATGGTTTTGAAATTATTTGATGCCATTCAGGGTCGTGTTTCAATATCAGTTTATAGATTTGTGGATTTTCTTACAGGTTATCAACTGAGAATAACGTGCTGAATATTTCTTGGATGGTAGATAACAGTGCTCTGCTTTCATTCAAAGTCTACATTTTTCATTGTTTGGACTTGAATTGCAAGGGAGGTGAAACTTGCCATTTCATCCTACAAAGTCAACTCTAGTGCAGGATTGTCTAATCACCTCTTCCACATTTTCCTAATTAACAGGTAAGTCACCTATTTCTTGTATGCAAGGATATTATCATGACAAGAACAAGAGAGCCCGATTCTCATTCACACTAAGACCACATTATCTTGCTCTGACAGTGTAAAAGGGCCTTAAAGTAAAAATAAATTATATTCATATTCACTTCCTTCAAGGCTCCTTTGCATGACTAGGGCAGTTTAAAATGGTCTGGGTGTAAATGAGAATAAGACCAAAGACTTAAAGGAACAATTTTGTTAAATAAAGAATACGGGCCTTATTCTCATTTAGACTTATGGCTTCTGTTTTCAAGGGTTTCTTTTTAGCAGGTTTTTAGTTTTATGTGATGTCCAAAAATTAGCGTTGTTCAGGGTTCTCTTTCTATATACTGTAATGAGTAATGTCTTTTTTCAGAACCAAAGTAAACCAAATAAAGAAGCCCAGAGAGGTCAGTTAATGTGAGAAATGAGCAAACTTGTTGAAAGAATAATGTGCAACAACTAATGTATTTGGCAAATTTTGCTGTGAAATGCTACTTAGACGCTGTCCACCCACAGCCTACCAATGCACAACCACTCATGGCTTATTGCTGTGGTGTGGGCTAATGACATCTGAATGTGGGTAGGAAACCTGAAAAACAATAAGTGTTTCCTCTAGATAGACCCTTTTTTAATGTTGCTCTTTTTGTCTCATTCTGACACTTCTGAAAACCACTTAAACACACTTCTAATAAACCAGCTGAGAACTAGCTATCTTTGCGATTAGTCATCAGCCAGCTCTCAGTTGTGTCATGGTGCTGACATACTTCACTGAAGATGACAAATATTTCTCATACATAGTGCATGTGGAAACCCATATTTGACAAATAGTGGAGGTATCAGAGCGTCTCAAAAAAAGGGTTGCAATTATCTTTTATAATGGAAAACATTAGGCAACTTGAAAATGGAAGTCACTGCCAGCTTCCCAATAATATTATTTGTGGTAAAATTCCAATCTTTGTTTGAGTCCATCTCTTTAGTTTCTACCATCTCTTTCTTCATCCAGGACAGAACAAGATGACTGAAGGAACTGACACAACAACTTATGATTACTATACTGACACAGAACCATGCCAAAAAGCTGATGTCAAAAAATTTGCATCCCTGTTTCTGCCACCGCTTTATTCTTTGGTGCTGATATTTGGTCTGGTGGGCAATGCGCTAGTTGTGCTGATCCTGATAAAATACAAGAGGCTGAGAAGCATGACTGACATCTATCTGCTGAATCTGGCAATTTCCGATTTACTCTTTATTCTTTCCTTACCATTTTGGGCTTACTATACAGCACGTGAGTGGGATTTTGGAAATGCAATGTGTAAAATTCTTTCAGGGGTCTATTATGCTGGCTTCTACAGTGGAATCTTTTTCATAATACTTTTGACAATAGATAGATATCTAGCAATTGTGCATGCGGTGTTTGCTTTAAAAGCTAGGACAGTTGCCCATGGTATCTTCACAAGTGTTTTCATTTGGGTTGTTGCAATATTAGCCTCTCTTCCAGGGTTTATATTTCACAGTGTTCAAAAGGAAGGTGTTCACTGTACCTGCAGCCCTCATTATCCATCAGATGACAAAATCAAATGGAAGCAATTCCTGATTTTAAAGATGAACATCCTGGGACTTGTCATTCCACTGGTCATTATGATCTTCTGCTATGCAGAGATTCTAAAAACATTACTGAGATGTAGGAATGAGAAAAAACATAAGGCAGTCAGGCTTATTTTTATCATAATGATTGTTTATTTTATCTTCTGGACACCATTCAACATTGTTGTTTTCCTGTACACTTTTCAAGAGTCATTTTCCCTAAATAACTGTGAGACTAGCAATCAGCTGGAGCTAGCAATCCAAGTGACAGAAGCGATTGCAATGATCCACTGTTGTATCAACCCCGTGATCTATGCTTTTGTTGGTGAAAAGTTTAGGAAATATCTTTATACCTTTTTCCAAAAACACATTGCAATCTACCTCTGCAAACAATGTCCAGCTCTTCATGGTGATAAATTAGAACGGGTTAGCTCCACATACACTCCTTCCACTGCAGAGCATGATATCTCAATTGGTTTGTAAAGTGCATTAGAAATGTAGCCAGTAAAAGTTTCATTCTCCTTTTTAAATTAAAAGATTGTGCAATTAAACAAAACTCGTATGGTCATCACATTAAGACCTGGACAGTTACCAACCACAGTAATAAAATTTTTGGTGACATTGCAGTACTTCTCATTTTTCATATAGGGAATATTACAAATCCCACAGGAAAATTCAAATACTACAGTTTGATAAATATCCACTGTAACATGGCACTCAATGTAGTATGATTTTGCTCTTTAAACCTGGACTCTGATCAACGAACTATTTCCTCAGGAAATATAATTCAGAAGATGGCTTGAAGAGGGCACGGAACAAGGTTTGTCTTCTCTCAAGAGACATTCACCTATATGCAAAACCACAAGAAAAACTTTAGGAGGAAGGCAACCATGGGAGGACATTATAGCCATTTACATGGGGTTCGATGCACCTTTTTACTTCAATATTCAACATTAATGGAACGTTACAGGGAAAAAACTTTGCAGCAAAATCATAAAAGGTTCTAAAATTCCCATGAATTTTATGTTAGCATTTTTTTCATAATGTAATCAAATACCTATCTGAGGTGGGGAGGGTCTATTTACAATTACACTGCTACATTGTTTTTCCTATAGGGTTTGACGAGCTGTCAACATAAAACAGAGATTTTGATAAACAGGAAATGTGCACACTTCTGTTAAAGGATATGACTGACCTTCTGTTAACCAGAATTGTGTTAAACAGGGGTATCCAATTAGCTGGTGACTGTCTCTTTAAAATAAACCTTTCCCCTTGACTATTGCATTCAATTATTTTGACTTCAGTTTTATACTTTCAAAGAGGAAGTTTAAGCATTAAAATACTTATTGTTATATCTTTACAGCATAATTTTCTTTGAGTGCCTTCTCTTTTCTGAGTGCAACTCTGGAAGTAACTACACACATATCAAGTCATTAGAAATCTAAATGCTATTAACTGCAAGGCAAAGGTGTATCACAAAACAGGATCTTGATTCTGAAAATCATATCCTTAATAGAGAAACAACAACTTCCAGGCTCCGATAAAGGAGCATAAACCAAACCCAGGAGAGTGAGAAATAAAAATTAGTCTTGATGGTTATAGTATATTAAAAGTTTTTGTTTGATTGTAAAAAGAATGGCTAACAATGATGGCACAGGAGGGAGCGACACGCAAAATAGTATTGTGGGCTGGAAATCTCAACAACTCTCTAGATTTTTTAATTAACTGCAAAAAAATGGGAAAATGCAAAAAGATTTAAAATGCAAGAATTTCACACAGAAGTCTGTCTAAGCCCTATATTCTCTTACAGTTATGTTGCAGTGAAATCCTGAATGAAGCATGGCAAATATTTGTATTTTTGCTTTGCAAAGGCTTACTTATATTTTTGCTTTCCAAAAAAAAAAAAGGCTGGAAAATTATTTTGTATAAAAATTTCTTTCCTATTTCCCTGTCAACTTCACAAGCAGAAATTAAACATGGCTTATGCCTTCTAGTCATGACCCAAAAGAGAGAGAAAAAAATGTGTTTAGTGCCCCTTGTACCTTTCATTATTCCACAATAGTACATTACCTTTCTTGATTTGGTAATAGACAGTAGACTGTTGCCTGCTATCCATCTTTGGAATGCTCAAGACACCATTTTCCCTCCACCATTGGTGCCACAGTCAAAATGATTGCATACTAAAGATTTAATATCAGTATTGATAGGAGTTGACATGCACTGCACTAAACCGAGTGGCAGGCATACTAGATGAAAGAATGCTGTGAAATATCACCAGGGCCGGCTCCAGGCACCAGCTGACCAAGCGCGTGCTTGGGGTGGCACCTTCTAAGGGGCGGCCAATCTTGGGGCAGCGGGGCAACGCTCGGGTTTTTTTTGTTTTTTTTTACTTTGGCAGGGCGGTGCTCGGAGGTGTGTGGTTTTTTGTTTTTGTTTCAGCGGGGTGATGCTCGGGGGTTTTTTTTTTGTTTCGGCGGGGCGGTGCACGGGGGGTTGTTTTGGCGGGACGGCGACGGGTTTGGGTTTTTTTGCTGGGGGGGAGGGAGCCTGCACTCGTGTGGTTTTTTTTTGCTTGGGACAGCAAAAAAGTTAGAGCCAGCCCTGGATATCACACAGCTGACCATGGATCATGGACCACTGAATATACAATAAGAAAAAGAGAATCTGAAAAGCAACATCTCCCAGAGAAAATTTTTAAGACCTGAATCTTATAGGCTTGCGTCTAACCTGTTTTTTCCCATTGGAAAGCAGTTTTCTTGGCCTCTTGATCTCTTTGCCTTCTCATGAACCAATGTGAAAACTTCTTACAAGAACAAGAGTTTTTGCATCCAAGTGGGATTCAGGAAAATTTATAAAGTGCTGGCTTCATTTTGCATTTGGAAGTTTTTACTCATCTAGAGTCCTAATATTTAATGCTATATCACCCTTTAATGTACAATGACCTTCCCATGCAACAGCCCTTAATTTTGACACTGCAAACGACTCCATTGCAAGAGAATGATGTGATATGCACAGGAAGAGTGAGGAGAAAATGGGTAGGCTTCAACAAGCTCTTATTTAAGCGTTAAGAGCCTGATCTTGCAAACACTCATTCAAGCAGGCGTTACTCATGCAGACGGACCCCTGACTTCCATCCATTTGCCCCAAATGGCACTACTAATGCATGCAAGTCCTGCTCACGTGAGTAAGGGCTGGCAGGATCAGATGATCCCAATATCTTAGCACTTACATATTACTTTGCAGCTTCACACCTCTGTACAGAACTAGGTATTCACCCTGACGATAGCCCTGTGAGGTAAATATCTGCAGTACTACGAAGTGAAGGCAGACAATTACTCTCACAGTAAACTTCCTTTTATGGAAAAAATATTTTCTGCAAGTTTGCACTAGTGTGAAAGCACCTTTTTAATACCAAATGCATGTCAATGTTATGGTTATATATCTGTTTCAGAGCGGTAGCCGTGTTAGCCTGTATCAGCAAAAACAATGAGGAATCCTTGTGGCACCTTAGAGACTAACAAATGTATTTGGCCATAAGCTTTCGTAGGCTAAAACCCACTTCAGATGCATGCTCAGTTTTACTGAGCTGTCTCCGTTTCCATTTTTATTGGGGTGTGAATTCTGATGCTATAATTTTATGCTTCTTTCTCTTTCCACATTAATGCAAGTTATTAATAAAATCATCATACTGTATGTTTCTCTTTGTCCTTGTGGGAAAGAGGCTTCAGCTCTGGAACCTGCGAAAGTGCAGGGATTGCTCTTTACATGGACTCCAAGGGAACGCACATAACCACAAAGCGGGTGGAGAGGAAGTGGAGTCGTGAACCAGAACTCACCCCCACACCAGCCCACAGGGAAATGAAACCTACTGGGCATAGAGCTGCTGCACTATCCTAAAAGAAGTTGCAGCTGGGACAGCCCCCATTCACCGAGAAACTTGAGGAGGGATTTGGTACTTGACCTCTGTCCCCACCATTCCCCTGCCTCCCCTTCATGCTCTTCCCAATCTCCTGCACCCGACTTCCATGCATCCCAGCCCTCTGTACCCCTGGCTTCACCTCCTCGCGATCTCCTGCCAATCTCAATATATTCCTCCTCCCTGACAGCCTCTCACTCCAAGACCAGGTAACGTGGCTCTCTGACATCCACTCCCTGCCCCAGTGGGTCTCAAACTTTCTGCTATCATGCCTCACCTTTATTGAAGCAAATGAGCTCCATCCCCACCTTCATGTGAGTTAGAGACAACATTCACATATAGCAATAATTAATGCCATACTAGAAGGGCAAAGGATATAAACTCACACTCGCATTTACTTTGCAACATTTCAGTGAGATGAATGAGCCTGAAGAGCAACTGGGGACTCCGGAGAGAAATGGGCCTACGGGAGGTACAAGCTGGGGATAAAGGGACTCACAGGGAAGAAACTGTGGGGTGCAGAATGGGAGTGGGGGGACTGAGACTCCGTGTCCTCTATGCCAGCAAATCGCTGAGATAGCTGGTGGTAGATACACAGGAAATCTAACAGAAAATCCCATGCAGTAATTTGCATTTTTTCAAAAGAGTCAAAAAGTAGGATATGAGTTTCAGGCCCCACCCAGACTCCACCATGGGGTGGCCCTATGTTTTTGGAAAGCCTGCCCTACCCACAGTTCACATCCTTTCCAGTGCACAACCCTCCTCACTATGCCCCTCCCTGGACTCTTGTCAATCGACATTTACTCTCGCATTGGTGATAACTAGATGGATCTATCCTGATGGGTCGATGATCTATATTGATAGATCTCTGATCACATATTGTTTCATATATATCACGAACTGGTGTACTTATTGGGAAAAACACAGGTCAGTATGTTTATTTCACTGTGATCTCAGATTACAAAGCTTAATACTTAAAACAGCAAAAAACAACAGTTTTGAAAGGGATATAAACTCTTAGCTGCAGGACATAAGCCAAGCTCTAATTATTGGGGTTTAGGAAGAAATTTTACCTGTGGGCAGGTTTCTCCTCAGTTGCCCACTACAGGCTTTCTTGCAGCTTCTTCTGAAGCAGCAGGTGCTGGCCACTACTGGAAACAGGATACTTGACTAGACAGACCATGGGTCTGATCCAGGCTGGCAATTCCTATGTTTTTAGAAAGAGACAAGCCCCTTTTCTTTCATCTTTCCTACTTTTTCATCTTTAAAAACAAAGTCCTTCCTGTACTCAGAAAAACTCTTTGATACCTGACAGATTTGGAATTGCCTGTGATTGTTTGTAAATATGTTAAAGATAATTGCTAATGGTATGTTTGATTATAGTAAGGGGGTTTATTGTATGGATACATGGGGTAAATTCAAGAAGAGATTGACTGCACCAGGCAGAAAAGAGTATTATGGCTCCAGATAGCCACCCATTTACCAACACTTAATGGACAATGCAAGAGCCATTCGCTTTGATGCTGTGGCTCCTGCCCCTGCTGAGCTCACTGCTGGACTAGTTTGTTAAGGGAAGGGATCTTGTGAACAGAGAGAACAAAGAGCCTGACTAGGTTTGAAAGGACACAGTCTCTCAGGCAGGCAGAGAGACAGTTAAGGGAGACAGACTGACCCCCGCCCCAGAGGTTCGAGGTGACTGGGAAGCTGGGCCTGTCTAGACCTCCATTTTGGGATGCTAGGTCTCCAGATTAGCTAGACATACATGTGGACCTTTTGTTGTTTAAAAATCCTCTTTTCTCTAAAGCTTTGTTCCTATGAAATAAACAATATTTTTGCTTAAAAAGGATGTTTGGCCCACTCTGTACCACTGGTCACAGACTCATGGAGGGAATCAAGGCTAAGGTTGCCAACACTCCCAGTTTCGCTGGAAGTCTCCCGGAATCGGGCTCTATCTCCCGGAGGCTACTGAAGCCAAACCGGGAGATTTTGGGCCACTAGAAGTCCGGCGGTGCAGCTGGGTTAAGGCAAGCTCCCTGCCTGCCCTGACCCCGTGCCGCTCCCAGAAATGCCGGCCGGACACCTCCCTGCGACCCCTGGGGGTGGGGAGGGATCTCTGCACACTGCCAATGCCCCGAGAGCTGACTCCTCAGCTCCCATTGCGGGGGTGGTGCCTGCAGGCAGGGGCAGTGCATGGAGCCCTCTGTCCCCGTCCCCCCCACAGAGGCTGCAGGGACGTGCTGCTTCAAGGAGTGGCACAGGGCCAGGGCAGGCAGGGACCCTGCCTTAGCTCCGCTGCGCCGCTGACCGGGAGCCACCCAAGGTTAGCGCCGCCCAGCCGGAGCGTGCACACCTCACCCCTTCCTGCACCCCAACCCCCTGCCCCAGGCTCAGCCCAGAGCCCCCTCCCAGACTCCAAACCCCTTGGCCCCAGACCAGAGCCCGCACACCCTTCTGCACCCCAACCTCCTGCCCCAGCCCAGTGAACGTGAGTGAGGGTGTGGGACAGCAAGCGATGCAGGGAGGGGGGAATGGAGTCAGTGGGGTGGGGCTTCAGAGAAGGGGCTGGCCAGGGATGGGGCTTTGGGGAAGGGGCGGGGGGGGGGGGCAAGGGTGTTTGATTTTGTGTGATTAGATAGTTGGCAACACTAATCAAGGCCCAAATTCAGTCAGATCTGCAGAATAAGAATGATTGGTACACAGGGGACTGAAGCTTAGGGCCTACTCTGAAAGTAGGAAAATCACATGATTCCACCCCAATAGCAATGAAGGTGTAACAGAAGGCAATATGCTAATACCAGGTATGGTACGGTAATATATTTTATTGGATCAACTTCTGATGGTGAGAGAGACAAGTTTTCAAGCTTACACAGAGCTCTTCCTCGGGGAAAGGTACTCAGAGTGTCACAGCTAACTACAAGGTCGACATGGCTATAACAACACTGCATAACATCAGTTATAGTATTTAATCCCCCTTTCTATACATCAGTTTACCTTTCTTCTGTGGTACAGATTAGAATTTAATTTTCTCAGGGCTTTGGTATTTATATCTATATATTATACAGAGTTAAACCTCAGATAGCTGGAGAGTGACCTAAAATTTCTAAAGAAAATTGTTCATGAAATCATAACAGCTTACTTACAGCTTTGAAGCAATTGTGAATAATGTCAATAGCAAGTTTTTTAAACACAACACATTCAGGGGGTTCCCACTACTCCCCCAAGGTTTATTACTTGTTACAATCACAAGTTCAAATGAAAAATATAATCAGATGCGTGCATACATATGTTCCACTTAGGCTCTTTTCCATGAAATAGACAACTTAAGCTCCTTAACATCTGGGAAACAAGTGACCGTCCCACCATCTCCTTTAAACACCCATTGAGTCTTCACAATGATAGTCTGCATTTTTCACAGCCTGCAGCAAATTCTAGTCTTCTAGTTCTCCAGTGGAGTTAGGGAACCTGCAGCTTAAATCCAACAAACTGTAAATCCCTGGAAAACAGTCCTTATTGAAGACCCCTCTGATCCTTGCAGTGCTCCACTGCTGAGGTTTTCAGGCTGGCTCCCACTCCCTCTATTTATAAACCCCTCCCACTCCCCATGAGTTCCCATTGGTTCCACTCTCAGAAAGAGACTCTGGGTGCGTCCTGCCAATCTGCTTGCCCACAATGGAAATCACCAAAGTAACTTCAAACAGCTAATGAGCACACCTAGTGTTTGCCACACCCAATTTCTGGACATCCTGCCTGCCTCTGGCAAGTGTGGCACAGAGAGTCCCCCAAATGAAAAACATGAAACTATCATAGAATCATAGAATATCAGGGTTGGAAGAGACCTCAAGAGGTCATTTAGTCCAACCCCCTGCTCAAAGCAGGACCAACACCAACTAAATCATCCCAGCCAGGGCTTTGTCAAGCCGGGCCGTAAAAACCTCTAAGAATGGAGATTCCACCACCTCCCTAGGTAACCCATTCCAGTGCTTCACCACCCTCCTAGTGAAATAGTGTTTCCTAATATTCAACCTAAACCTCCCCCACTGCAACTTGAGACCATTGCTTCTTGTTCTGTCATCTGCCACCACTGAGAACAGCCAAGCTCCATCCTCTTTGGAACCCCACTTCAGCTAGTTGAAGGCTGCTATCAAATCCCCCCTCACTCTTCTCTTCTGCAGATTAAATAACCCCAGTTCCTTCAGCCTCTCCCTCAGCCAGTGTTTCCTTCTGTTTCTTCCCTTATTCACACCACTACATGCTGCAATGCTAAGAGTGGGTTACAAACAAAACCAAACTCTTTCTATAATTATAGCTTTGGATTGTGAAACCTAAGTACTGCCACTACGATTTCAAAATCTATACATCTGTGCTTCAACACACTTTTTATAGGAGCATTTGAAAGTCCTTTTTAGAAAAGAAGAACTGCTTAATTTTTTTAAGTGACAATGATTTGTTCATTCAAAGTCTGCTAAACTTATGTATATTGTATCCTTCTTCACACAGGAAGGGGTGTATGCCTGACCTGTTTCTTAAGTGAAAAACTGATTTAGGCAATGCAGCCGGTCTAAATGACAAAGACATCAGTGGCACTTCTTAGACATTTGGTAAGTCATCTTTCATCTGTTTTTAGTATTTATACATGTATTAGTTGCTTATGTAGATTAAGAGGTAACACTAATGCCTATATCTGTAAACACAGAAAAGTATCTGCTGAGTTAGTGGATTCACCTATACAAATAACAATTGAGAAGGGCAGGAGAAATACACTGAAATGAATTTTTTAAAAAGGATGTAACCATTAGAAATGTTCAGAAGGGGAAACCAGATAAGCATTGAGGCAAATTTCCAGGGACTGTATTGGATGAGATTGCAATGGAATGAGATCTCTCTGTAACAATTGAATTGAACAGGAAAGATTTTTCTGTCAAAACTTACCAGTTGTATCAAGAAGAAAAATCTGTTTTGAAAACACAATAATGGACCAGATTTGCAACTGGTATAAACTAGTGTAGTTTCACTGAAGTCAGTGGAGCTACATGGATTTATATAAACTGAGGAACTGCTCCAATACTGGGAAAATATTGGTTTGAAATATGAGAATGTGAGTACATCAGACATAAAATCCTTCAGACCTAATCTAGAATATATCATCTTTTCAGGACACCATACAAATTGTCTGATTTTACAGTCTTCACAGTAATATGAAATCAGTTTTGCTTTAATAAAGATTGTAGGATTCAGTCCTGACTCCAAGATGCCAAGTGCACAACTCCTGTCATAATTAATGGAAATTGCATTCCTAAGTACCAATTTACTATTGAATATTAAAAGATGACCCCCCCACACACACACTTCTGTCCAGAAGAGAGGAGAATCTATCTGGCTAAGGCATATTTACACCTATCTCAGAATGACTGCAAAAACACTGGTATTGTAATTTAAACACAGTGTGTGATGTGACCTATTTATATTCAATATGTATTTCTACAGGAAGTCCCATGTAATTTAGGCATTTACTGTAAAGTTTTGCTCTGCATTCTAACCTTTTAATTTTTTAATCTTTGCCATTCTTTTCAAAATAGCTCTGATCTGAACATTTCTGTGAAACAGTAATATCTAGCTTTGCTGATTTTTGTGTATGCTTAAGGCATGAAAGGCTGTTTAACTCAAAAACAATAATGATTGGGTTAACTTGCACCAGACAAACTGAATTTTTGATAGGCTGATCACAGATTTCTGGGAAGAAATTGTAGTCTGAGGTCATGACTACACTTACACCCCATATTGTAGTGCTTTTCATCCATAAGTCATGTGATGGGTTGGGTCATAGAGACCCCCTTGGGACTGCCACATGATGTTCTGAGACTACCACTGAGCCCGTTGTCCCTGGCAGCTTGGAACTTCAGTACCCTGTCTTATTGAGACAGACATGTTAGCCTGCTGCAAACACAGACCCAGGTCTGAACCACGTCCCCCAAAAGCTGCAGGCTTAATTGAAAACAGCTTAAGAAATGCCCCTGTCTCCAGCACCCAGATACCCAGTTCCCAATGGGATCCAAACCCCAAATAAATCCATTTTACTCTGTATAAAGCCTGTATAAAGAGAGTAAACTCATAAATTGTCCACTCTCTATAACACTGATAGAGAGATATGCACAGCTGTTTGCTCCCCCAGGAATTAATGACTTACTCTGGGTTAATTTATAAGCAAAAGTGATTTTATTAAATATAAAAAGTAGGATTTAAGTGGTTCCAAGTAATAACAGACAGAACAAAGTAAGTTACCAAGCAAAATAAAACAAAAACGCACAAGTCTAAGCCTAATATAGTAAGAAACTGATTACAGATGAAACCTCACCCTCAGAGATGTCCCAATAAGCTTCTTTCACAGACTTCTTTCCTTTCTAGTCTGGGACCAATCCTTTCCTCTGGTACAGTCCTTGTTCCAGCTCAGGTGATAGCTAGGGGATTTCTCATGACTGCAGCCCCCCTTGTTCTGTTCCAGCCCCTTATATACCTTTGGCACAAGATGGAAATCTTTTATCTCTTTGGGTCCCCACCCCCATTCTAAATGAAAAAGCACCAGGTTTAAGAGGGATTCCAGTACCAGGTGACATGGTCACATGTCCTGTGAGACCCCCAAGCCTTCATTCTTCCCAGCCTGACTCACAGGAAGGCTTGCAAGTAAACAGAGTCATCCACAGTCAATTTTCCTGTTTAATGGGAGCCATCAAGATTTCAAACCACCACTAATGGCCCAAACTTTGCATAATTACAATAGGACCTCAGAGTTATATTTCATATTTCTAGTTTCAGATACAAGAATGATGCATTTATACAAATAGGATGACCACACTCAGTAGATTATAAGCTTTGTAATGATACCTACAAGAGATGTTTTGCATGAAGCATATTCCAGTTACATTATATTCACATTTATTAGCATATTTTCATAAAATCATATGGAGTGCAATGTCATAGGTCATATAGCATTTTTTCCCCCAAAGGGTGGGTATCTTCATCTCTCTTTTATAGATAGGGAAACTGATGCACAAAGAGGTGAAATGACTTGCCTAAAATCAAACAGTTGGTCAGTGGTAGAGCTAGAAATAAAACCCAGGTCATCTGACTCCTAGTCAAGTGTCTTGGCACTGGATAACAGTTTCCTAAAAGAGTGGAAGAAATTGCTTCATGGGATACTGCATATAGGGATATGGTAATCCTGCTCTTTTAAAATCGGAAGGCACCCAATGGTGGTTATCAGTATCTGATGGATAGATACTAACCTCAGATTCAGATACTGTGGCGAGAGGCTTCTGAAGCAAATGTAAGGGGATTGTTATCCCCTTACTAACATTCAAAGCTCCCAGTACCAAAAGGGGAAGGGTCGATGGGACTGACAGTCCCCAGGGGCAATGGGGAGAGGCCAATGCTCCAGGTCAGCTCTGATTGACAGGGTGGGCAGGCGAATCAGAGAGTCAGGAGGTCAGGGTGGATCCCGTCCTCCGTGGGAGCTGGAGCTGCCTGAGTCAGAGAGAGTGGGGTCGAGCTAAGGAGAGGGCAGAGGTCAGAGCTGAGCTGGGCCAGATAAGCAGCCCTGAGAGACAGACCTGCCCTGGGAGCAGAGGTGCAGCCCCAAAGCCAGAGCACAGCTCAGAGAGACAGACCCTGCCCTAGAAGGGAGAAGCTGCAGCAGCCAGAGGGGCCAGGGCAGTAGCCCAGGGAGCTGGAGGCAGGGCAGCAGCAGCAGCAGTAGTGCTGAGGCAGAGAGGAGCTGGAGCTGAGGCAGAGCGGTGGAGCTGGGGCTGGAGCAGTCTGGAGCCGGGTGCGGTGAGCAGCTGGGGAAAGCGAGGGGGACCCTGGGCAGTGGGCCCAACGCAGGGAGATGCCTCAGCCAAGGGGCCCTGCAGGCCAGACTTGCAGGTGGATCTAAACCCCGACAGGGCGGGGGCGACGCTGGGAAGAAGGGTCCTGCCACCCAGAGCCTGCGAGCGTGTGGCCACCGCCGGAGCAAGTATCCAAGCCACAGCGTCCCTGCAGCACAGCCAGGGCCTGAGAAGGAGGCCTGGGACTTAGAAAGGAACAGACTGAACTGCCCTGACATTGCAGAGACACTGTTGGGATGTTCCCTGCCACAGAGCGGGGTGATGTGTTTTCTTAACCTTTCCCATTTTTTCCTTATTCATTTTAAAATTAATTGTTGATTAAATAATTTGCATTTGCTTTAAATTGTGTGCAATGATCTGTGGGTTAGGGAAGTGCAGAGAGAGTACCCCGGAGTGGGGACACCCTAGCCCCTGACCTAGGTGACCACAGCAAGGTTGGGGGTCAAGCCCCCCAGGAATCCTGGGCCCAGCCTTGTTGGGGTTACGAGGACTCTGCCAGACAGGAGAGTGCAAGGGGAGTCCTAGAGGTCAGGGAGGCCTTTGGGTAAAGGAAGTGGGAGTGAGGACTCAGATCCTTCCGCTAGCCCATTTCACCGGGGTAGTGCAGAAGCCAGGAAAGTTCCCCACAATAGCGGGACTATTCCCCCACTCACACAAGGAAAGGGCTGGGCTAGTAGGAGGATTTTAATGGAACCAATCAGAAAGGAGGGAGAGATAACAGGATTTAGGCACTGAGGACAGGTTGGGGGGAAGAAGACAAGCACAAAGGTGATGTTCTCAGGATCCAGAGACAAAGTGGAGGAAGGAAAGTGGGAGCAAGATATAGACACATCACAAGGATGAGGCAGCAAGAAGCAGCCTTGATGAGAAGGAGAGAGCAGGGGCTATACCTAAAGAGTTTGCCACTATATCGCTGTTTTGATGACATTTCAGAATCAGATTTGTATCAATATAACAAAATGGCCAGACTCTTGTACAAATCGGTTCCAAATCAGGTATTTGTCACATCTCTATTTGCTGATCAGTAAAAGCTTAGGATAAAGACGCATGCCCACTATTTCTAACCAGTCTCAAATTCCATCACCCATTCCACAGCACCTGCTTTTGAAATGCTCGATTCTGCTGAGCAGGACTGCCATTTTATTCCCTAAACACCAACAACTTATCTAAACTCCTCTCTCCCTGGTGATAGCTGCACCTGGTTAAGGAGAGTCATGTTGGTCATGAGCAGAAGACATTTTGGGAGTGACTTGTTCTCCTTATTGGAGTTCTTGAAGCTAATTCAATTTCTTAAGTTGTTCAGGCCACAGATACAAAGAACGGCCCCAATTCTGCAAGTGACTATGCAGGCAAACCAAACCAAATAGAAAAAATAAGCTATGGAGGGAAAAGGTTAGTGGCTACTTTTTGGAGAAGTTTCTTTTCTTAAAGTATTGTTAAAAGTGACTATATAAAAATACGATCTTTTAAACTCATTTGCTACCAATGTATTGAGCCATAACAGCTTAGTATACCAACAAAACCACACTTTTACTTTCACAATGACTGTAGAGTCAACACAGCTGTGGAACAACTGTCTCACGGGAAGAATTCACAGGACTTTCTGAAAATCAAGCATCTTTAAAGGTGTCTCAAATTTGACACACACAAACCGAAGCACCCAAAATCACTAGTAACTTTTGAAATTTTGGCCTATTTAGTTTTCAATAGAACTCAGATGTATTGCTATGCATGTGATTATGATAACTTTCCACAAGTAGTTTAACAAGGTCTTAATAAAATCAGAATGGTCCGGTCAGATAAACAAAGAGACAAAATAGGTTAAAGGGAGCTAATATCCAAAAAGAAAATCATCTTGTTCCCTATTGTGCATGATGCTACCTTTCTTAAGGCCATCCATAGGCCCATGTCCCTATCTCTATGATTCTAAAGGGTCAGGATCAGAGTTCCTGCAGACCAGCAAGATCCTTATGGAGATTCTATTGCAGCATAGTTCAGCCATACATCCCCACAGAGGGCAAAGGGTTGTGCTTCCTTGAACAAAAATCCATGTCCTCTTAGCTGCTGCAGGTGCTTTCCTTGCAAAATCTTTTTCAGGTCTCTTTTCTAAGGCAGTGTTTTTCAATCCATGGGTCGTGACCCACTACTGGGTCACAGCATGTAAGGCGCTGGGTTGCCTTGCTCTGGTCAGCACCACTGACCGGGACGTTAAAAGTCCCGTCAGCGATGCTGCCCAGCTCAGGCAGGCAAGTGCCTACCTTTTCCAACACCATGCTGTGCCCTGGAAGCAGCTAGCAGTGGGTCCGGTTTCTAGGCAGGGGGGCCACGGGGCTCTGCGCGCTGCCCCCGTCCCGAGCACTGGCTCTGCACTCCCATTGGCCGGCAACTGGCCAATGGGAACTGGGGTGGTGGTGCTGCGTGCCTCTGCCTAAGAACCAGACCCACTGCTGGCCACTTCCAGGGTGCAGCGTGGTCTGCGGTGCACCCTGGCTGTGCCACTGACGGGGAGCCACCGGAGGTAAGTCCGTGCCCCAACCCCAAGACCCTGTCGCAGCCCTGAGCCCCCCCAAACCTGGAACCCCTTCCTGCATCCCAAATCCCAGCCCCACCCCAGAGTCTGCACCCCCAGCCCAAAGCCCTGACTCTCTCCCGCACCTCAACCCCCTGCCCCAGCCCAGAGCCCCCTCCCACACACTGAACCACTCATTCCTGGCCCCACCCTGCAGCCCTCACTCCCACACCCCAACCCTCTGCCCCAGCCCTGAGCCCCTCACACACTCCAAACCCCTCATCCCCAGCTCCATTGGGTCTTGGGCAGCAACAATTTTCTTCAACTGGATCCCCAGAAAAAAAGTTTGAAAACCACTGTTCTAAGGCAATGGCTACACTGCAGAGCTTACACCAGTGCAGCTGTGTTACTGTAGCATGGCTAGTGCAGATGCTCTAAACCAGCAGTTCTCAGTCAGGGGTCTGGGGCCCCCTAGAGGGCCTCGAGCAGGTTTCAGGGGGTCTGCCAAGCAGGGCCAGCATTAGACTTGCTGGAGCCCAGGGCAGAAAGCTGACGTCCCACAGCATGGGGCTGTAGCCCAGGTCCCTGAGTCCTGCCACCAAGGGTTGAAGCTGAAGCCTGAGCAATGTAGCTTCATGGGGGCCCCTGTGGTGTGGGGCCTGAGGCAATTGCCCTTCTTGCTACCCCCTAACACCACCCTGGCTCTTATATGCAGAAAACCAGTTATTGTGGCACAGGTGGGCCGTGGAGTTTTTATAGCATGCTTGGGAAGCATCAGAAAGAAAAAGATTGAGAACCCCTGTTCTAAACCAATGGGAGAGCGCTCTCCTGTTGACTTAATTACTCCAGCCCCCGCGAGCGGCGGTCACTATGTCAGTGGGAGAAGCTCTCCTGCCAACATAGCGCTGTCCACACCGGTGCTTATGTGGGTGTAACTTACATCACTGAGGGGGTAACTTACATTCACACCCCTGAGCAATATAACTTATACCAACTTCAGCTGAAGTGTGTACGTAGCCTAACTCCCTGCTGTTAACTCTGCTCTCAGCACTTCAAATGCCACATAGTTTGCTATTATTATTAAACTTGGCCATACTTCGACCATGTGTTTAAGGGAATTATGCAGATGGGGCGTATTGGGCTGGTGCCCCTATGTCTATAGTTATTTGACAATACAAAAAGGAAAACTGATATGAAGGAACTGTGACACTTCCCAGGGGTACCCAGGGTCATGAGGCACTTCCCCTAGCATAAGGAAGGCTTTTCTGTGCCTGCCGTTGGTCAGTTCCCTCAATCCATTGGCCACGGACAACACAAGCATTCCCCTCTAGCCTTACACTGGCTCTTCTCTCTCACTCCAGGTTAGTGATTGGGACACTCCAATCCCCGAACCCTCCAAGCATCTCCCTAGAGTGTCTACCACTGTTCCACTGGACACTCACAGATTTGCTGCTTCCAAAAAAACAATACACTCCAGCTTACCAGTTACACTCCATCACCACTCCATTGAACACACAGCATTTAGAGATGTTTATAGTGAAAACACTTAAAAGTTTATTTAATGAAGTATAGAGATTCAAATGATTCAAAGTAGAAGTTTTGGAAACATGATTACAAATAAAATAACAACACGCGTTCTAGAACCTAGACTTACTTATCTAGATACTCTCCTGTCTTATCAGCAATGCTCACCCAAAGTCCTTCCAGTCATACACAGCCAGGCTTGACTGTGATTGTCCATTCATGAGACAAGTCAAACTGTCAGCTTGCCTCCTCAGGGAAAGATTCCAGTGTATGTCTGCATCCCCAGATGTACCCTCATCCCCAGATGTACCCTACCAATCCATTGTCTTTTCTCATAAACATGATCCCCGGCTGCTGTTTATTTCTTCCTGTACATTTCCTCTCTTGAAGATTTCACAATCTCTTGACCAATGTTCCCTCTAATTTTTGACAGGCCGTGTGTGCAAAAAATTTCTTCTGTGCAAATTTTTGTGCGTGTGGTGTTTTACCGTGTGCGCGGGGTTTAGGATCTGTGTGCTCACGTACACGCACACAGCTTAGAGGGAACAGTACTCTTGACTAGCATTTGGCTCAGTAGGCCAACAGGCATCCGTTGAGAGGCCTACAATGCTCAGTACACCCATGACCAGATAGAAAGATTAGCGTCTGCTACCTCCTGCTTGAAAGGAATATTCTTGAGGTCTGTCACCTCCTGGTGACCCACCCTAATTCCAAGTCCTTAAGAATTTTTAGCATAGATACATAATGTCCTTAAATATTATCTGTACATACATTTTGCAATGATAATGATGACCAGTGAGCTACTGGCTCTCAGTAGAGACCGCACATGCCATTGTTTGTATAGGTGCAGGAAGTAGGGATGCAAGGGTGCTGCGGCACCCCCAGGTTTTATGCGGGGTCCCAGCCGCCAGCCCCACTCCCCAGTTGCTGGCCCCATGCCTAGGGCTCTGCGCCAAAGGCCCTGCTCCCGGCTCCATGCCCAGCGCCCCATTCCCAACCCTGCACCCAGGACTCCGTTCGCTGGCCCTGCACTCAGGACTCGGGTCCCAGCCACCGGCCTCGCTCCCCGGCTGCTGGCCCCATGCCCAGGGCTCTGTGCCTAGCTCCACACCTGGGGCTCTGCGCCTGGCCCTACATCCGAGACCCCACTTTCGGCCCTGCACTGGGGCTCTGCTCTGGGGCGCCGGCCCCACACCCTTCTCCCCAGCCACTGGACCCATGCCCAGGGTCCCACTCCTGGACCCGCGTCCCATTCCCTGGACTCCACTCTCAGCCCCATGCCCGACCCCACTGCTCCCAGGGCTCTGCTCCCAGGGTTCCGCTCCTGGCCCCACGCCCGCCCCCAGCTGTGGCCCCAGCCTTGGCCTCCTTACCCCATCTGAGTTCCCCCCTCTCCCGGAGACACAGCTCTGCTCCTGGCCCTGGGAGTTGGGGGGGGACGGGGACATGGACAGGTGTAAAGGGGGGCATAAGGTAAAAAGTAAAAACTGCTTTCAGCACCCCCACTATTAAAAGTGTTGCAGTGCCACTGATTATTGGGGGAATCATTATGCATATATCTCATGCAGGGGATCCCTGGAAAACTGAGTATCCTCTGTGCCCTCTGCCAGTTGGCACCAAGAGTCCTGAGACACAGCAACTAAAAAAAGGCAACTATTTCATTGAAAAGCAACCCTGCCTCTTATGTTGACATAAATTGGTATAGCTCCATTGACTTCAATGAAGTTAGGTGAACTTTCACCACCTAAGGATCTGGAACAAACATGTGTAGTTCATGCATCTGTAGACTTGAAGTCATTAACCAGCAATTTTTAAGGTTTTCAACAACTAAGTCAGAGTATTTTCATAAGTCTGGTCAACATTATATTTTACATATTTATATGATACAGGTATAATCATGTACTGTTTACTGTCAAGGAAATAAAAAGATGAGACTGACCAGACTGCATGTCTCTTCCTACAAATGTTGTGTACATACGAACAAGGCTAAAAGACTGTTATTTAGGTTGCAAAATCAAAATATAGGAAATGCCTGCATAATGGTTGCTTATGCAACTTTAATTCTGCTCCCCCTGTGCATCCATCTTGTGCACTGACTGTGGAAAAGGTCCGGTGGGAAAAATGCATGGGGATCATGTAATTAAATACTGTATCAGAATGTATGTGCACAAGTGGATATAATTAAGGTGCCACCAGCAACGGTAAATCTGGCATTTCCTAACTTTTAAGTACTTGACTTTGCAGCCTAAATAATTTTCTATTAACGTAGTGTTTTTATGTATTTTTTTTATTTTAGAAGGAAACAGATAAAACAAATTCAGTTATGTACAACTCTAATAATCTTTCTCTCATGTGTACTCAGCAGGGCTTGAATTCTTAAACTTTGGCATAGGCATACAGTTATCTACCATTTGAGCTACAGTACCTACCAGCAGAAGAAGGCTATCATCTGAGGGCACACACACGTGTATGTGAACACCTGCATCTAGAGAGTGGCTCGGGGGAGCCTGGACTGCATCTTTGCCCACATCCTCCCAGGAGGTAGGGGAATTTCTGCCCCATGTGGTTCTTCCAGGGGAAAGCTGGGGTGAACAGGTTGCTGTGGCCACATGCTAGGTCTGGGTGGGTGGTTAGTGGGAAGCCGACCTGACTCTCTCTTCTTCTGCACCACAGCTGTTCCAACAGCTCCTAAGCACTACCAGTGCAGTGGCGGCTGCTGCTGCTTAGGCAGCAGTGTAAGCCTGGTGCTCTAGGACAGTTGTTCTCAACCAGGTGTATGTGTACCCCTGGGGAGATGCAGATAGTTGTCCCGATTTTTGTAGGGACAGTCCCGATTTTGGGGTCTTTTTCTTATATAGGCTCCCATTACCCCCCACCCACTGTCCTGATTTTTCACATTTGCTGTCTGGTCACCCTAGATGCAGAGGTCTTCCAGGGGATACATCAACTCGTAGATATTTGCCTAGTTTTACAACAGGCTACATAAAATGCACTAGCTAAGTCAATACAAATTGAAATTTCATACGGACAATGACTTGTTTATACTGCTCTATATACTATACACTGAAAAATAAGTACAATATTTATATTCCAATTGATTTATTTTATAATTATATTGTAAACATGAGAAAGTAGGCAATTTTTCAGTAATAGTGGGCTGTGACACTTTTGTATTTTTATGTCATAACACAGCAAAACCTAAACAGAATTTCATGGGGAAAAAGAAAAGGTGCTTCTCTAGCCATATGGCTTTCTCCCCACTGCATTTCAAAGGCCTTGTGCAAATAATGGAAATCTCAGAGCTTCTAAAAAAAAAAAAGATTGCTATAATCTTTTATAATAGGAAGTGCTAGGCAGCTGAAATATGGGGGTCACCACCAGCCACCAAAATTGTTGTTTGGTAAAATTCCAATCTTTGTCTGAGTTTTAGTCCATCTCTCTAGCTTCTACCATCTCTTTCTTCATCCAGGACAGAACAAGATGACTGAAGGAACTGACGCAACAACCTATGATTATTATACTGGCTCAGAACCATGCCAAAAAGCTGATGTCAAAAAATTTGCATCCCTGTTTCTGCCACCGCTTTATTCTTTGGTGCTGATATTTGGCCTAGTGGGCAATGCGCTAGTTGTGCTGATCCTGATAAAATACAAGAAGCTGAGAAGCATGACTGACATTTATCTGCTGAATCTGGCAATTTCCGATTTGCTTTTTATTCTTTCCCTGCCTTTTTGGGCTTACTATGCAGCTCGTGAGTGGGATTTTGGAAATGCAATGTGTAAAATTCTTTCAGGGGTCTATTTTGCTGGCTTCTACAGTGGAATTTTTTTCATAATACTTTTGACAATAGATAGATATCTGGCCATTGTCCATGCAGTGTTTGCTTTAAAAGCTAGGACAGTTACCTATGGCATCCTCACAAGTATTGTCATTTGGGGTGTTGCAATATTAGCCTCTCTTCCAGGGTTTATATTTCACAAAGCTAAAAAGGAGTCATTTCATTTTACATGTAGCCCTCATTATCCATTGGGACAGGAACGTGAATGGAAGCAATTCCAGACTTTAAAGATGAACATCTTGGGACTTGTCATTCCACTGGTCATAATGATCTTTTGCTATGCCGAGATTATAAAGACATTACTGAGATGTAGGAATGAGAAAAAACATAAGGCAGTCAGGCTTATTTTTATCATAATGATTGTTTATTTTCTTTTCTGGGCACCGTACAACATCGTTATTCTCATGTACACTTTTCAAGATTCATTTTCCCTAAATAACTGTGAGGGCAGCAGTCAGCTGGAGCTAGCAATCCAAGTGACAGAAGCGATTGCAATGATCCACTGTTGTATCAACCCTGTGATCTATGCCTTTGCTGGTGAAAAGTTTAGGAAATATCTTTATACCTTTTTCCGAAACCGCATTGCAATCCATTTGTATAAATATTGCCCAGTTCTTTATGCAGAGGCACCTGACCGAGTTAGTTCCACATACACTCCATCTACGGGGGAGCAGGAATTCTCAGCTGCGTTGTGAAGGGTGTCTAAGTAAAAAAGTTACATTCACTTTTGTGGTAACAGTTGTGCAAAGGACCAAAATGCTTTGAATACGTGGCTTTAAAGAGGCCACTAAAGGGGCAACTGCACAATATAGATGCACATGAGTTTTCTCCAGAAAAAAATGGCATTTGTTCATACAAATGGGTATTTGTACATTTTAAAAGGGGGTGTGCATACCTAACTACTTACTTGGATATATAAATTGAGACTTTGGTAGAGACATGTTTTAGAAAATACAATAGATATGCCATATTTTGGTCAACTTGACCCTTGGAAAGTTTGTGATTTTGTTTTTTATACTAAGTCTCTGGGCTCATGAATAAAGTTCCAACGTAGCTATTAAGAGAAAGTATAATTTAGAACATGAAATGAGGTCAGAAGTGGAGACGCATCCTCTTTAACTACCTCTCACATCTTAGTATGAGATATGCCACTCATTTATATTCAAATGTATTTCATGCCACACAACCTGGTGCTATATCAGTGTTATGTTAAATTGACATCTGTAATACAAAATCTTGAAATTGAGATGCTATAAAACATCATACATTTGGAAAAAGAAACTCCAGCATTTCTAGTTGCTTCTGCTTTTATTTTTGGTTGTGTATTGTCTTTTTTCACATTAAATTTTAATTTAACTATATGGTTCTGTTAAATCATACATAAGTTACTTACGCGATATGTAAAATATACTTAAAAGAATAATTTTTAATCAATGGTTGTTTCAAGTAGATGATATTGTTTCATGTTCAAGAAATTAACAAAATATGCACTCCCCTCCCACCTAAAAAAGTTTATTAATTATTACAGCTTGATCTGTAACTCAATTCTTGTGCAATACTTGAGAGAGAGAGAGAGAGAGAAGATATTATATAGAGGACTTGAACTGGGCTGGATCATACCAGATCAGTAATGTAGTTGCTTGGGGTGGGGGGTGTTTGTTTGAACTTCTGTTTTTCTCAATGGAGTTAACTCAAATGCCAATGCTGATAATTTACGTGTCCAGTGTCCATATTAACCATCTCACTGCTGATCAAAGCACCTAAGAAAGCAAAAGAAGGATCACAGCTTTGTGCAATCTACTGTATGTGGCATCCCATTTTGATGCTGAAAGAAGATGGTATCTGGGAGATAGCATTTTTTCCCCCAATTCAATCCCTGTCTATAAGTGTTAAGCATTTTTGATGGTATAGTATTAGGACATTATCCAGCCATTTATTTTGTACCTAAAACTCCCAAAGTTTGTAATGAGAGTTTTGATGAGATTGATAGCAGAATATAAGCAGGCTATTCCATAAAATTTAGGTCCAGCAAAGCACTTAAACAGATACATAACTTGAAGCATGTGGGTACTCATGTGCATGAGATCATGCATGTGCTTTAGTGTTTTGATGGATCAGGGACACCCTCTCTGGGGTTTCTTGCACTTCCTTTGAAATATCTGGTTTTGGCCACTGTCAGAGACAGGATTCTGGACTAGATGGACCACTCTTCTGATCTAGTATGGCAATTCCTGTTTCCTTATGTTTCTATAAACCATTAGAACAGTGGTTCTCAAACTTTTGGACTGGTGACCCCTTTCACATAGCAAGCCTCTGAGTGTGACCCCCTCCCCCCCGCATAAATTAAAAACACATTTTTATATATTTAACACCATTATAAATGCTGGAGACAAAGCGAGGTTTGGGATGGAGACTGACAGCTCGCGACTCTCCATGTAATAACCTCGTGAACTTGAGGGGTTCTGCCCCCCCCAGTTTGAGAACCCCTGTCTTAGAACAATACTTTGATAGGAAAGTGGTACAGGAAATGGCATTGAAGATGTTTAAAATTATCAAGTGCATTTGAAATCAGGAAATGAAATAAGGAAATACTTGCTTCTTTCAAATTATTCTCAGTTTCGGTACATTATTACATTACTGTCGAGCTACATCCATAAAGTAAGTATGGGCAAACTGGAACTCTTTTCTAATTCATTAGCTTTTGCTTTTTACTTTCTTTTCACACATTATGCATGAGCCACCTTTTGGAATTTGTGATATGAATTTTTACTAGATTGTATCCTGAAAAAGTGAATAGTACTAAATTAATTTCAATAGAAAAAGGATCATTTTCATGTCAATTGATGAAGCTTTGGAAGGACAAATTCTCTTTCAAGGAAGTACTTTCCTGCATATAGTAACCTGCTTGTAAGGTTTTGGGTTTTTTAACTTAAATAAAAAAGCCCCTTTATGATTTATTTACTTTTCAACAAGAGCTGAGAACTTCTACTAATGTCTTTATGAATCACACACATATTGTGAGTGTGATGAAGTGTGTGTAGTCTGACTCTCCAGTCAGAAAAGAATTAACCATCTCCATGCAAAGGGAGATAAAAGCCCTACCACTCTTGTGCAAGAGCTCAGTCATGTAGGGAAGAGCACACAGCTGAAGCTCAATAAGGGAGATTTAAAAGGGACCCTTGTGTCTAGGAGGAATTTCACTTACAGCATGGATCTTTTCTGGAGAAGAGCTATTTGGAGGGCCTAGTAAGCTGTAGCAAAGGACAGCATTTGGACTTACGGAAACAAGTAACCTGATGGGCAGGGCCGTCCTTACCCATAGGCAAAGCAGGCAGCTGCCTAGGGCACCAGAAGATTTGGGGCACCAAACTTCCTGGTGCCCTGCGCAGCTGCGTGCTGCTCCAGCTCTTCCCCAGGGCCCCTGCCCCCAGCTCCGCCCCAGTCCCGCCCCCTCTCCCCTGAGCTCTGAAGCAAGGCCGGGCCTGCACTCACCGGCGGCGGGAAGTGTAGCGACCTGGTTTCAGCTGCGCCGCCGGGGCCGCCCTTCCCCGCCCCCTCGCAGAGGCAGGGGCCAGCCCCCACCCACCCCCCCACGGAGGCCTGGTGCACCACACACCCACCCTGTGGGGGGGCTGCCTAGGGCCCCAGAATAGCTAGGGACGGCCCTGCTGATGGGACTACAGCCTCTTCTTAAGGGACCTGTTACTTCAGTGGAACTGGAGCTTGCTTTGAAAACTTGGGACCAGCCAGGTCCCATTTACCCATGGGATATGTATAGTAGTGAGCCATATTAAATGGAGAACAGCAGAGATGCAGAAATGGTGGAGTCTCTGCTACTGGATGGCACTCTTGGTATATATAACTAAGGGATCCAGAAACAACTCATACTATGACATAGTATGTTTGTGTTTGCAATTCATTAAAGTTGGTTGAATTCTCTGGTTTTGGCTTCTTGCAGAAGAATGTGTGTGTTCTAAAAGAATGGGGGAGGGATGGCAAAGATACTCTTCCACACAGCATGTTGCAATATTGAGTAAGCAGACAGCACAGGGTAAGTAGATGGTTCTGATCGTTAGTAACTGGATATAGAGCCTTTCAGTTCTAGATCAAATCCATTCCACCACTGTGGGTCAATAGCGGTGACAAGCTTCTAGACAGTGGATCTTAAGCCTCTGTCTGCTGGATTAAAGAGCCCTCTGCTATGTGATATCACCTCCACAGGAAGATTAGCTTCTGACAATGTGTGACCAAACATTTCCTCACACATCAAATATAATTAGTGTCAACATCAAGGCAAACAACCTATTTAGACTTAACAGCGCCTCACTTATTAAAGGTCCTATTCTGCTTGGTGCTGAATTGTTGTCTTCTGCGGAAGCTGAACATGCTCAAATGCTTCACAAGATCAGTCACTTAAAGTGTGACTAATACCCAAGATCTCCTAAACAGGGCTAATGCTAGATATTAATAAAATGAATCATCCAAACTTATTCCTTACTAACATTAAAAATATCTTTTCCTCTTTCTGACTAAAATCAAGGGTAGTTTGCTATCTCATACAGCTTTTTGTATCTTACTATTATAGGGGGATGAACTCTAGGTTCTAATTGCTATTTTACATTGTTACTTTTGCCTAGGTCTTAGCCCAGGGGTGGCCAACCTGAGCCTGAAAAGGAGCCAGAATTTTCTAATGTACATTGCCAAAGAACCACAGTAATACATCAGCAGCCCCCCCATCAGCTCCCCCGCCCTGCTCCCAGCGCCTCCCGCCCACCGGCAGTCCTGCTGATAAGCACCTTCCCCTCCCTCCCGATCAGCTGTTTCATGGCGTGCAGGAGGCTCTGGGGATGGGGGGAGGAGTGAGCGCAAGGCAGGCTCGGGGGCAGGAAGGGGTGGAGTGGGGGCAGGGCCCGTGGCACAGCAAGGGGTTAAGCAGTGAGCACCCCCTGGCACATTGGAAAGTTGGTGCCTGTTGCTCCAGCCCCGGAGTCGGTGCCTATACAAGGAGCTGCATATTAACTTCTGAAGAGCTGCATGTGGCTCTGGAGCCACAGGTTGGCCACCGCTGTCTTAGCCATTCCAAATTCTGAGTTTAGAGTGCCACCATGTGGCCACTTTGTTTTGCCTACTTAAACCAAACCTGTAGAAAGGGTATAAAATTTTTAATACAATATTAAAAAAAAAATTTAAAAACCAAGCATTGAATTTTCCTCCCAAAAGTCTAATACAGCTGCCTCAGGATCCTCAGAGTGATTATTATCAGATTTGGCTGGAGGCAATAATAAGGAGGATGGCAGCACTCTGGAGAGCATCAGAGAGACTGGTAACTAGAGACAGATGAAACCTATTACAAAAATGAGCTTGTTGGCTTTGCCTGTACAGATTGCACAGCATTCTATAAAAGTAGGGTCTTGCTCTGCTTGTTCACTGACCAAGTTTTCTACTGCCATCAACCAGCAGTGGCAATTCAGTGGTGCTGTAGATAGTTTGTGAAACACTTGGGAGCCTTTAGGAACCATAACAATGTAACTGATCATCCAGTCCACTGGTTCTCAACCAGAACTCTGGGGATCACAAGCAGGTTTTAGGGAGTCTGCCAAGCATGGCTGGCATTAGACTCACTAGGGCCCAGGGCAGAAAGCTGAAGCCCTGCCAGGCAGGACTGCAGCCCAGGGACCTAAGCTCCAGCACCCAGGGCTGAAGCCAAAGCCTGAGTAACTTAGCTTCACGGTGTTCCTTGTGGCACGGGGCCCTGGGCAATTGCCCTGCTTCCTACCTCTTAACGCTGGCCCTGGTTTTTATATGGAGAAAAACAGATGTTGTGGCACAGGTGGGCCATGGAGTTTGTTTATTGGGAGGTGGCCTCAGAAAGAGCTTGAGAACCCCTGATCTAGTCCCTTCTCCCAGGGAGGGAGAAAAGGATTGTGTGCTACATCTTTGCTGGGAGTGGAACTGGAACAAGCATCATCCCCACCTCGCCCAGATTCACCAAAGGGGGAAGCTCAGCAGACTCCTTTCAGTGCCCAGCTCAGACAGGGTGAGAGCTCCCAAGGTAGACAGGCCCTAAGTGTTCACCCCCATAACTTCCTGTCCTGAATGGGGCAGCTGAAGGGGCACAGCCCTGAGGGGAGGGTGGGGACAGCGTCCCTAAGGAATGAGGAGTACTTGTGGCACCTTAGAGACTAACAAATTTATTTGGGCATAAGCTTTCGTGGGCTAAAACCCACTTCATCAGATGCATAGAGTGGAACATACAGTAGGAAGAGTATATATACACACACACACACATATACAGAGAACATGAAAAGATGGGGGTTGCCATACCAACTCTAAGAGACCAATCAATTAAAGAGGGCTATTATCAGCAGGAGAAAAAAAACTTTTGTAGTGATAATCAGGATGGCCCATTTCAAACAGTTGACAAGAAGGTGTGAGTAACAGTAGGGGGAACTTAGCATGGGGAAATAGATATCCGTTTGTGTAATGACCCAGCCACTCCCAGCCTTTATTCAAGCCTAATTTAATGGCATCCAGTTTGCAAATTAATTCCAGTTCAGCAGTTTCTCATTGAAGTCTGTTTCTGAAGTTTTTTTGTTGAAGAATTGTCACTTTTAGGGCTGTTACTGAGTGACCAGAGAGACTGAAGTGTTTTTGAATGTTTTGATTCCTGCTGTCAGATTTGTGTCCATTTATTCTTAACAGACCTTATCTTCCTACTGTACATTTCACGCTGTGCATCTGATGAAGTGGGTTTTAGCCCACAAAAGCTTATGCCCAGATAAATGTGTCAGTCTCTAAGGCGACACAAGGACTCCCCGTTCTTTTTGTGGACACAGACTAACATGGCTACCACCCTGAAACCACCCCAAGGAGAGACCCCCCACCCGCGCTGTACTGGGGCGGGGGGGATAAGAGCATCACCAACCCCACAGGCCTCCCACTGCATGAGGCCCCCACCTCCGGATGGCATCTCAAGACCCAAGGGTCACCCAGCCGGGCACTACAGAGTGGCTTGGGGCGCACCCCCGGCTGGGCTAGGAAGGGAGGCTCAGGTGTGACCCTTCCCGCGGCAGGGCACCAGCGGGCTGGCTTGAGCGGGGTCGAGAGGCAGCCAGGCGCGGCCACCCCAAACCCCAGGAGGCCAGGCCTCACCGCACCCACTAGACCCAGCGGCCGTTACAGCCACGCCCCCCCCGGGGGGGGGCGCGCGGGAGCCGAGGCTGGAGAAGGCGTAGAAGTGGCAGGAAGGCAGCCGAGGGCGCCGCGGCAAAGCGCGGGCAGAAGCTAGTGACGCAAGCGCTGGGAGAAGAACGGGCAGGCAGCGGCAGAGAACCACTCGTGCGGCCCGAAGTCAAGAAGCGCGCGCTCGGGCTCTATATGGGGGAGCTAAACGCGTAGCGGCTGGCCCTTTAAGAGATGCTCCTGTCTCGCGGGACTCGGTCACGTGATAGGGATGAGCGTGCGCCTGCGCCCCTTAGCATCTCCTGGCGCGCCTGCGCAGTGTGGCTCTAGCTGTCTTCCCGCCCGCTTTGGGTTACCGGCCGGACAGGCAGTACCTGCGGGAGCGAGCCCACTCCGGTGGGTGAGACGCCGCATCATCTATAACCTCGAGTTCCTGCACCCCCCCCCCCACCCCCGCGAGCCCACTCTCCCCTTTAGCCGCCCCAGCGCTTGCTCTCGCCCCGGGCTGACCCTCCCGCTCCCCAGGGGCCCCTGACTCTTCTGGGCTGGCGGCGAACCCAGGCGGCTCGGCCCTTTCCTCCCGGGGCATCGCCCGGCAGGACCCAGCAGAGCCCGGCGGGGGAGGGGGTCTGAGGTGACAGATCCGCGAGGCAGGCGCGAGAACCGCGTCGCGCGTGACGTGCCGCAGCGGGTGTGATCGTTGCGCACGCGAGTGAACCGGCCCCCCCGCCCCCTGCGCGGTGTTTTCGTGACGGTGTCGCGCGGGGAGAGGCGCTCGCCTCGCAGCGGCCCCGCCCACTTCCCTGGCGCCCCGCCGGGGCTCGGCTCCCCCTTCTGCTGCCCCCGCGTCCGGAGAGCGGCAGCAGTCCGGGGAGCCGAGTCCCGCTCGCCCCGCGGCTCCCTCGCGGCGTCCCTCGCGTGCGGCTGGGGTCGGGGGGCGAGAGCCAGCTCGGAAAGCAAGGCTAGGGCGCGTTTCAGCCCCCGTCGGGCTGTCAGCAGCTGAGGAACGCTGCGGGCTGTTTAGTTGCTTCGCTTGTGCAGCCCGGGGTTTCCCGTGGGGGTGTGTGTGTGTGTGTGTGTGTGTGTGTTTACCTCGGTGCGTTGTGTTGTGTTGTGTTGAACGAAGCTTCTGTGAGAAGTTCATCGCCTAGGACCCGATCACAGTGTCCTGTGGGAAAGCCCAGTAGTGACATGCTGATGAGGGACTCCCCCTCTCCTGGTAAAAGGAGCTCCATAGAAAGATCCTGCAGCCCGGGATTGTGTTAACTCTCTGCCCTGAGCTCGGCAGAGCTGATGTGGAGGATGTTGTGCTTAGGCCCACCCAGTACAGTTCCTCGTAGCCCCGGCGAACTCTCCAGGCAGTAAAGGGAGGGAGAACTGTGTGGAAGGCTGGGTAGGGAAGGCTGTGCCTCCCCAAACGGCCTGGCCCCTGCCCCCTCTCCGCCCCTTCCTACTTCCTGCCCCTTGACTGCCCCCTTCAGAACCCCCAACTCATCCAACCTCCCCTGCTCTTTGTCCCCTGACCACCCCCTCCCGGGATCCCCCACCTCTAACTGCCCCCCTGGAACCCCACCCCCTTCCCATCCCCCCCTGTTTCCTGACTTCCCTGACCTCTATCCACACCCCCCCCCCCGACAAGCCCCCCCCCCCCCCCCCGGACTCCCATGCTTATCCAACTGCCCCTGTCCCCTGACTGCCCCCTGAACCTCCGCCCCATCCAACTGCCCCCTGTCCCCTAACTGCCCCCATGACCCCGTGCCCCTTATCCAACCCCCCCGCCCCCTTACCATGCCGCTCAGAGCAGCATGTCTAGCAGCCGCGCCGCCCAGACCACTGGAGCTCGCAGTCCCGCTGCCCAGAGCGCTGGCGGCATGGGGAGCTCAGGCTGCGGGGGAGGGTGGACAGCAGGGGAGGGGCCGGGAGCTCAAGGGCCAGGCAAGATGGCCCCGGGGGCCAGCTGTGGCCCGTGGGCCATAGTTTGCCCTCGGGGACCGGCTGTGGCCCGTGGGCCATAGTTTGCCCACTTCTGCTCTACATACTGCAGTTATTGGGCAGTATATGAGCAAATTAGAAGCACTGACATTTCCAGGGCGTGAATTGTTCATAATGTTTGGATACATTTGTTCAAAAAATTCAGAAAAAGCAATAACTTATGTGGAAAAAATAAGTTAGCTACATCTCATTAATGCAGGTCTTGAATACATAACATAGTTATTCTGAAAACTAGTACTTAACTTCAGAACTTATCTTTGTTTCATCCATTAGTTAAAGGATGAAAAGTGACAAGGAGCCATTTTTTGTTAAATTTATAAAGTCTTCTGGAAACTCTGAATATTTTTTTAAAGCTCTTGAGGTAAGCATTTTTGGTACCACTATCAGCTTTTTTTTTCTGAATTTAGTTTTCCATCTAATTATTTTCATGGTTATTTGTAGCCTATTAATGCATATATCTGTAAATAAAATGTTTTGTTTCTGTAAGATGAAGGCATTTAACGTTAGAGGGGTCTCCAAACTTTAGGAGACGAGGGCCACATTAGATTTTTCTTTAGGAGACGAGAGTCCCGCCACCGAAATGCCTCAGCAGCAGCATTTGAGCTGCTGCCGACGTGCCGCCGAGCAGCGTTTGAGCTGCTGCCGAAGTGCTGCTGACGCGGCAGCAGCAATTGGTTGGGGGGCCGGACAAATTGAAGCCGCGGGCCGTAGTTTGGAGACCCCTGAATATAGTTGCCTTGTTTAACTTTTTTTCTACAGCAAGGATCAACATTTTCTTTGTTATATACTTTTACTATATATATATTTTTACTAATTATAGTGGGTTAGTTTCACTTCTTAATACAGTGGAGAATTCATATAGTGAAATCATTGTTTTGTGAAACTGATTTCCCTGTGGCCCCAATCCTTTAAGGTGCTGTGTGCCTCCAGAAAGGTGCTGAAGCATTCAAAACTTTTGGCCCAATCCTGCAAACAGTCACTGCCTGGCATAGCGCTTACTACTGTGAGATGTTTTTTGAAATAATTGAAAATAGATTGAATAACCTAATTAAGAACCTTGACCTCCCCAAGGAGTAAATTGTCCCACAGGGTTTGAATTAACTTATTGAAGGGGTTAAATGCTGTGCCTTGGTAACTAGCATTTGAATGATCATCCTGATCATACAGTGATTGTAGAGGGCACTCAGCAGGTTCCAGAACAAAGTGAGCTGCAATCTTGAGGGTTCAGGTCCCTCATCCATGCTACTATAACTTCATTGAGGAGGGTGTCAAGTCATTTCTCCCCTGGGAAATCAGTGGGAGTTAGAAGGCTCTCAGCACAGATCAGGTCCAATAGGTGAAAATTTGTACACTGTACATTGCAGTGGATTGAAATAATTTGATATTTTTGTTCAACTTCACTACAAATCGATTCTTGTATAGTAATTTTGCTATAAGTAATTTCAACTGGATATGCTTTTTCTGTTGCCGTAAGATTCATTTAAAAGAATTGTCTAACAGAGGAAAAGGAATTTAAGTATATTGTTGTTTCATGTTTTCTTGCAGTCCATAAAAGAATTTCAGTCAGAAGAATATCTCCAGATCCTTGAAGAAGTGCCAGCACTCAATATAAAAGAGAATGACAAATCCCTTTACATCTGTGACCCTTTTAGTGGCATTGTTTTTAGTCACCTCAAAAAGGTTTGCTACCCACTAGATTACTTACATGTGTCCTATTCCTTTCTAAGGAATGCTTATATACATGATCCTATACATTTTCTCTGTCTGAATTCTGCATACTGTCTTGTAATGTACACAGTGAATATGTGTAAATACGGTATGCTATTAAACAGAGTTTCAGTGGGAAAATTGCAAAGGGTAGGAATAGCATAAAAGGAAAGGCAAGACAAGGGATTCAATCTTTCAGTCTCAATTGCCTCTACTTCTGCAGGACCTGTGCCCACCTTTTTTGTTTCTCCCAGTCATAGAGCAGCCTGGGAAAATGTCATGGTTGCGGTGATCTCTGAGATGTTGCAGTAGCAAAGGATAGGATAGCCAGAGCTCAGTGGTGCTCCAGACATTGCCTCTGTTACCTATGCTGGGGCCAGCTATATTCCACTTGAGGATTTCCCTATGTTTGAGCAATCCCCAGCCAATCGGTTGGTCGGTATCAACCGCTTTGTGTTGCTGGAATGGGATGTAGGGATGTTCCCCAAGATATGTTTTTTGGTTTTTTTTTGACAAGATCACTTTTTTGTGACAAAAGTGTCACCCTTCCTTCCCTATTAATCCTCTTTGATCTTTTTGTTTTATTTTTGTTGCAGCTTGACTGTAGAATCGTTGGACCACAGGTAGTCATATTTTGTATGCAGCACCAGCGATGTGTCCCGAGAGCCGAATACCCTGTTCATAATATGGCCATGGCTGATGTAACAATATCCTGTACTAGTCTTGAAAAAGAAACTAGGGTAATACATTATAATATATAATGGAAGAATAATTGTTCAGCTAGATTTTTGTTAAGTTTACTTCCAGATACACCATTAATAAGATTTATTGGTTAATTCTTTGTAAATGCATTTTGCGCTTACTGAAAATGTTTGTCAGGAATACAATTCAAATATATAGAGAGAGTTATTTTTTAAATGATGATGATATGACACTTTTTTATTTTTTTCCATCTGAATAATTTTTGTCCCTTTGAATGAGTTAAAGTTCCCATTCTAATCTTTTAGACTAAGAAAACATCTGCAGTTTTACGTTGGGTGTTTGGATGCATTTAACTTTTTCTCAATTGACTACTGTGTTTAAAGAATGACATTATCAAAGAGATCAGCAGAAACCTCAGATCTGTGTTATACAAGTAGCATGTAGAAAAAAATACTTCATTGGTTGCTTCCGGGGGGCAAAGGAAACTATGGAATAATTTTATAATTTACAGCATTCATGAACAGACTTGAGATCTAGATGGATTGTCCGGCTAGCTGTCTATGGCTAAAATGTCACAGACTATATGATGTGTTACTGTTTATCTCAAACTATAAAGTAATTAAAGATTTAATACTTAGGCTACTCTGAATTGCTGTTAAATATTGAACGTTTTGATCACACTTTATATTAAAGTTCCATTTATAAAGGCGTAATAAATTATGAGTAGGTGTTTGAATAGCTAGTTAATCAATTAGAGTCCAGGTTAATAAGTGTCTTATAATCTCCTATAACAAGTTCTACTGATGTGCTTATAGTAGGGCTGTCAATTAATCGCAGTTAACTCACACGATTAACTCAATAAAATTAATCTCCATTAATTGCACTGTTAAACAATAGAATACCAATTGAAATGTATTAAATGTTTTTTGATGTTTTTCTACATTTTCAAATATTGATTTCTATTACAACACAGAATACAAAGTGTACAGAGCTCAATTTATATTATTATTTTTATTACAATTATTTGCGCTATAAATATAAACAAAAGAAATTGTTTACAATGTCACCTGAAAGTGAGAACAGGCGTTCACGTGGCACTGTTATAGCCGGCATCGCAAGATATTTACATGCCAGATGCACTAAAGATTCATATATCCCTTCATGCTTCAACCACCATTCCAGAGGACGTGTCCATGCTCGATAACGATCCAAAACAGAGCGGACGAACACATGTTCATTTTCATCATCTGAGTCAGATGCCCCCAGCAGAAGGTTGATTTTCTTTTTTGGTGGTTTGAGTTCTGTAGTTTCCACATCTGAGTGTTGCTCTTTTAAGACTTCTGAAAGCATGCGCCACACCTCGTCCCTCTCAGATTTTGGACGACACTTCAGATTCTTAAACCTTGGGTCGAGTGCTGTAGCTATTTTTAGAAATCTCACGTTGGTACCTTCTTTATGTTTTGTCAAATCTGCAGTGAAAGTGTTCTTAAAACGAACATATGCTTGGTCATCCTCTGAGACTGCTATAACATGAAATATATGACAGAATGTGGGTTAAACAGAACAGGATACATACAATTCTCCCCCCAGGAGTTCAGTCACAAATTTAATTAACGCATTATTTTTTTTAACAAGCATCTTCAGCATGGAAGCATGTCCTCTGGAATGGTGGCCGAAGCATGAAGAGGTATAGGAATGTTTAGCATATCTGGCATGTAAATACCTTTCAACGTCAGCTACAACAGTGCCATTTGAACGCCCGTTCTCACTTTCAGGTATCGTGAACAAGAAGTGGGCAGCTTTATTTCCTGTAAATTTTAACCAAACTTGTTTGTCTGAGTAATTGGCTGAAGTAGGACTGAGTGGACTTGTAGGCTCTAAAGTTTTACATTGTTTTATTTTTGAATGCAGTTATTTTTTTGTACATAATTCTACATTTGTAAGTTCAACTTTCATGAAGGAAATACTTACCAGCAACTACATACCACACAACAAAAACACTAACTCAGGAACCAATCCCTGCAACAAACCCTGTTGCCAACTCTGTCTGCATATCTATTCAAGGTACACCATCATAGGACCTAACCACATCAGCTCCACCATCAGGGGTTCGTTCACCTGTACATTTACCAATGTGATATGTGCCAGCAATGCCCCTCTGCCATGTACGTTGGCCAAACCGGACAGTCTCTACCCCAAAGAATAAATGGACATAAATCAGACATCAAGAATTGTAACATTCAAAAACCAGTAGGAGAGCACTTCAGTCTCCCTGGACACTCAATAACAGACTTAAAAGTGGCAGTTCTTCAACAACACTTCAAAAACAGACTTCAGTGAGAAACTGCAGAACTGGAATTAATTTGCAAACTGGACACCATCAAATTAGGCCTGAATAAGACTGGGAGTGGCTGTGTCATTACAAAAAGTAATTTTCCCTCTGTTGACAAGAAGGTGTGAGTATCAACTGTTGAAAATAGGCCACTTCCACCTTGATAGAATTGGCCTCGTTAGCACTGACCTCCCATTTGGTAAGGCAGCTCTCATTTTTTCATGTGCTGTAATATATATACTGCTTATTTTATTTTTTACTCCATGCATCTAATAAAGTGGATTTTAGCACATGAAAGCTTATGCCCAAATAAATTTGTTAGTTTCTAAAGTGCCATCATTGTTTTTGCTGATACACACTAACATGGCTACTACTCTGAAACCTGTTTTCATGATAAAGAGATTGCACTACAGTACTTGTATTAAGTGAATTGAAAAATACTATTGTTTTTTACAGCGCAAATATTTGTAATAAAAAATAAATATAAAGTGAGCACTGTACACTTTGTATTCTGTGTTGTAATTGAAATCAATATATTTGAAAATGTAGAAAACATGCAAAAATATTTAAATAAATGGTATTCTATTATTGTTTAATAGCGTGATTAATCACACGATTAATTGAGATTTTTTTAATCGCACAATTAATCGCGATTAATTTTTTTAATTGGTTGACAGCCCTATCTTATAACCATATATAACACATGGTGCTCATGTCTATATCATGCTTATGGCATCTATTACTCATTTGTTAACCCTTTATAAACTATTTATAAATTTACTCAATAAAAGTGTGACAACATTTTTTCTTAAGTGACTGTTTCTGTCTAGTAATAGTATGTGATGTGGATTCCTGGGTAGTAAACAGAACACAGGCATATTTTCTTATTTAATCTGGATTATAAATGGATTCTGGAGGGCCCAATCCCCCGGTATTCGCTATTTTACAATTTTTCAAGGGATTCCTTCAAAATTGTTCATTTCTATGTAGGCAAAAGATATTTTTCTGTTTTAAAGCTGCCATAAAGTTAAGTTCCAGGAGAAATCACAGGACATGGAGTAATATATTTTAAAAAAAATAAGCAATATTAAAATATAAGTTTTGTTGTTTGACTACTTTATATTTATTTGCCTTTTTTTTTTAATCTTTAGGAAGAAGTTCATAAGTATGTACAGATGATGGGTGGCCGTGTGTACAGAGATCTCAATGCATCAGTAACTCATCTTGTAGCTGGAGAAGTTGGCAGCAAGAAATATTTAGTGGCTTCTGCTCTGAAGAAACCCATATTGCTTCCCACTTGGGTAAAAGCATTGTGGGAGAAGTCGCAACAAGGGTAAAAGAACCACTTTTTGTATTAGGAAATATTAAATCTTGTACTGGTTCTAGACTATATTTATTCCTTTGGAGTTGTGTTGGAAAAAGATCTGTCTTATTTTCTTTCTTTTTTTCTCCTGCAGTATGGTTAGATACACAGATATAAGCATGGAAGACTTCATATGTCCTTTGTTTCGTGGCTGTACAATCTGTGTAACTGGCTTAAGCAGTGTCGACAGGAAGGAGGTCCAGCGTCTCACTACTGAGCATGGTGGTCAATACACAGGGCAGCTCAAGATGAATGAGTGCACCCACCTCATTGTTCAAGAGCCAAAAGGTAGATATTCTTTAGTCAATTTAAGTTTGAAGGGACAACTTAGCATAAAGCTAAGCATGTGCATAAGTGTTTGGAGAATCAGGGCCTAGGTCTGTATCTGTTTCATTATTCTGTTGTTATTGCCAGTGCTATTAGGAGAAATATTATATGCAAGAAGAGTGATACAGAGTATTCTTAAGGGAAGGTGGCAAGGAGAACAAAGGGACACACAAGGAGAGACCCATATGCTATCAGAGGAGGGAAGGGGAGAGGCCTACAGAAAAGAAAAAATAGGATCTAAACTAAATTTTGGTGAAATTAGAAGACTTAGGAATTTTAATGATATTTATTAATTGGATTACAAATAAATAAACTTGAAGATAAAATTTTCCCACTAAAATTTCTGAATTTCCTCTTACTAAAATAAAACTAAAGCCCTACTTTGTTCTTTGTAGTTTTGTTTGGACATACTGGACAGAATTTTTAAATTTCCTCCCTACTTTTTCTGGGCAATTATTTTGTGATTTCTCTTTTGCCCTCTTGAAGCCCCAAAATCTTGTTATGGCAATTCTGTCTCTGGGCAAAGAGCTTGCCATAGCTCCTTCAGTGGGACTGTCAGCTCTGCAGAACAATGTGAGGCATATTCGTCACTGGGTATGAATGCTTGAGTGCTTGGATACCAGAATGATGAAAGCAGTATAAACACCTGTATAGACACTTCCAAAACATGTCAGGAATTTGTGAGCCAAGAAAGATTTCAAATCTGATTGCAACATGATACAATGTGTTAATGCTGACTGCCCCGTTGGATATTTTTTATTTTTTTATTTAATTTAGGACAGTTATAAGCAGCTCATTGTAGATTAGATTAACATTGTCGGTAGCTCAGCCAACCATATATTTTAATTTTTTATATACAATCATATTGGTTAAAAGGTTGCAAACGTTTTAACCTTTGATGTTTTGCAACTTTGGTGTCACAACTGTGAAATATATCCCCTTGATAACATGGTCACAAGGTGACTTTTTTGCTAGCTGACAGTTGTTTTACATACTTTTATTCACATACTTAAAATGGATTTGCTTTTATATATAATATATTATAAAAACACACAGTTTTTAGGCCGTAAAGTCATGAGTTTAAATTCCATAGCAGAACTTTGGATTAATGTCTAATGTTAGCACTGCAGTGAAGTATAGATGCACTATAAAACTGATATTTTTATAGCATCCTGTAAGTGGTAAGTATATTAATCATTAATATTGCTTAGTATTATTACTGTTTATTAGTATTGCTGTTCATCTTTATCTGACATCTAGCAGTTCCTTCTTCTAATTTCTTGTTGCGGTTCAGATGGAAGTTTAAGTTCTCATGGCAGTTTTCAAAACAGAAAACCTAACAGATAAAAACAGAACCTAATGTCCGAGGATGTGTTAGAATTATTTGGCTAGTGTGCTTGCACTAGCATATCTAACACTGCTTTTAAAGCAAATTAGGATAGTTTGATTATGAAAGGTGTAATATAAAATCAACAAATAATCTTTTATATCATAGGCAATAGTGCTGTCAAAGGAACCAAATTAAATTGTATAGAGGAAAAGCCCCATGGTATTTGAGAATGTGTTGGTAATTACCACTTCCAAATGCAGTTTTTGTTTTAACTTTCTTGATTTTGCAATGTGTGCTCATCCTTTCAGAATTGTCACTTTTTGGAGTATCAGCTTTTTATTTATTGTGATTTGTCTTTATATAAAGGCCAGAAATATGAATGTGCCAAAAAATGGAACGTGCAGTGTGTGTCCATCCAGTGGTTTTTTGACAGTATCGAGAACGGCTTCTGCCAGGATGAGGCAATGTATAAGACAGAGTCTGTACAAAAGCAAAATACCACACCCAGTACATCAACTCCTACTAGCCAAGCCAGCAAACCTGACAGTAAGTAAGACATCTCAGTATAGTGAGTGAGTTGATGAAATTTCAGTTAAGGGAAAGGAAATGTTTCAGTTGAGTGGGCTGATACCAACTTTGACTGCACTACAATTTTGGTAATGAGGCCCTGATCCTGCAAACATGCGCTTACATTTAAGTACATGGGTTTATTCACATGCTTGAAGTTAAGTGTGTGTGTGTTTGCAGGATCAGGGCCCAAATTTTTATGTATATATAATTTTTTTGGTCCGCTTAGGAGCATTGGAGGGCAATTACCAACAGCAGACTATGTTCATATCAAATGTAAATACATCTAATTTAGTAGATGGCCACAAAGCTTATTGAGCTGAATAAGTTTTCAGAAACTGTTCTCCCACATCTTAACGCTGACAGTTCTTCAGGAGAAAGAGGAACATGAGTTCTGTGTAAACACCGTTGCTACTAGTGAAAGCATATTGAATTTTGGTGTAATGAAACTCTACATTTTAACAGAGGCTAGACTATGCATTATTGTGGATCTCAGGTTTTGTTTTCCTTATTAGCATGGCAAAATCATATTTGACAGTCATAGATTCTGTTTGGTTAAGCAGTGGGAGAGAAACTTATTTTCCTCTTTTTTATTTTAACTTAAAGGTCGTACCCTTTCAGATGTCAGCCACATTTCCAATATCAGTTTGAATGGCATTAATGAAACTGCATGTAGCTCTGCTATGAATAGCAGGCTGGATCCTCCTCCTGATGATCTGGAAAATTTGGATATCAGTTCTTTTCAAGCCCCTGATGATTTACTAGATGGGTGTCGAGTAAGTTTAACAATGTACAATTCGGAAATTACCAGTTATCCTTTGGATGCAGCTAGTCTGGGTCTCCTGTAGTTATTGCTACAGTAAAATGTTAGTCCCACTCTCAGCACAAAGATGTATTCTATTTCAAGATAAACCAAACTAGACTGTTTATAATGTATTTCGGGTACTGGAAAAAGTGTCTTCAAATTGGAGTTGGATAAGATGTGAAGTAGTATTGGCAACTTTATTTAATGGAAAATATTTTATTGGCATTTCCTTCTGTTAGTGGGAAGTTGAGTTGTGTAAGACAATGTCACAGGGATGAGCATTGAGGATGGAATAATTTCTTTGGGTTTTTTTTCAATTTTCCGTAAGCTAAAGCTTGTGTGTTTGTATGTTTCTTTGTTTGGGTAATGAATGGTATCAAAATACAACTACTTCAACCAAAAAAATCTTACCATATTCTTTTCTTTCTCCTTGCAGATTTATCTCTGTGGCTTCAGTGGCAGGAAGTTAGATAAAATGAGAAGGCTTATTAACTGTGGTGGTGGTGTTCGATTTAATCAGCTCAATGAAGATGTCACCCATGTTATTGTGGGAGAATATAATGATGAACTGAAGCAGTTTTTGAACAAGACTACTCACAGGTTCTGATAACTATGTTGCTTAAAAGACACTTCTGTAATCATGTTTCCTCCTGTAAACAAAGAAAATATGTATTGATTAAACTTTTTTTTTTTAACTAAATAGCTGTGTATACTGTAGAGATAAAAATTGTAAGGACCATTAAGTTGTGGTCACTAATCAACAATATTTTATCCCTAGGAATAGTGTTTTTTAGATAGCACATTCAACAGAAAAAAATTATTAGCTGGGGTAAATTCTAGAAACCCTCAATATTTTTAATAAATTACATTTTTCTTAGTTGTATTTCTTGTAGAAAATATGTGTAAAAATCCATATTCTCAAACTTCAGAATATTAAAAAAATGCTAAAGGCTGCAGTGTGGATGCAACTCGAATTTTTTTGTTGTAACTGGAGTCAGATGAGTGTCACAAACTTCATACAGAAACACAAGTGTACTTGTAGAGTAAGCAGTGTCTGAGAGGAAAAAAAACAGGTTAAAATGGGTTTGAGAGCCATCTTACCTGTGTGTGTTTGTAATAAAAAAGATAATTTTATTTTATAGGCCTCATGCAGTGACAGCAAAATGGTTGCTGGAGTGCTTTGGTAAGGGTTACTTACTTCCAGTGGAGCAGTATATCCCTCTGAACTACCAGCCAATAGAGAATCCAATTTTGGAGCAACCTGGAATTAAACGAAGTGTTCCCAAAAGTAATAGTCTCACAAAAAAAGAAGCCGTGAAGCTTGTACAGCACCAGAAAGCAGATGAAGACGACCTCCTCTCTCAGTATGTGAATAATGATTCCACATTAAGTAAGTTCTGGTCCAAGCGCTTCATAAAAAGACAAAATTTATGTATAGCTCTTATGAAAAACTTGTGGTGCTGTCCACAAAGATGGATATAGAAAAATGTAATTACCTGATTTTAATCATATGTAAAGAAATTGCAATTCATACTCCATAGCATGTACATTTTTAAAACCTTGACATGGTTTGTATATTAACCCTATTGTACTTAAGAAAACAATATAAATTAGATGTAAACATGCCTCATATTGAGCAGTTTGTAAATGGAATCTAAAACCTTGGATTCCAGTACTGCTTTGTTTTCAATTAATAACTAACAGGATGGTTGAAACTCATTTTCTCCCTTATATCCCTGTATGTGAAATTTTCATCAAGTGGTTATTTTTTCTTTTTTAGTTGAAGCTGAAAAGCTAGAAACTGGTCACTTCAGTGATGCTACTCATATTACCATTCAAGAAGAGAAGCAGTCCTCTATCTGTCATAGTTCACTGACAGAGACTTCTACAGTGGTTGAAGAAGGCTTATTCAGCAGAACGAGGTTCCTTCTTTTGGGTTTTGGTGAAGAGGATGAGTCCTGCATTGTAGAAATTATAAAGGAGAATTCTGGGAAAGTTCTACCCCCTCAAAACAGAGCAATTGCAGATTATGCTGTGGTTCCTTTACTGGGATGCAAGGTGGAGTCAACTGTAGGAGATGTTGTTACAAACACATGGCTGGTAAGGGGATACTGTAGAGCTATGACCAAACAAATATTAGTAATATAGAAACTGAAAACTTATTGATGGTTATATTTGCATTAGAACAGAGGTTTTAGCTTTGTTTAGTTAGTGTACACTTTAATGCACCTTTTTTTTTTATAGGCATGTATTTTACCTGTCTCATTTATTTCTTCCTGCTTTATTAAATCAGATTCTGACTTAAGGGCACAAAGACTTTGTACACAAGACTCTGCTCTAGTTGTCTGCATAATAGGGTTATGAAGGGAGAGCTGGGTGCAGTTAAGTTATAAATGACATTTCTGTTTTAACATCTGTTTAGTAAACAATCTTTTTTTCTCTTGCCCCACACTTCCCCACATATGTAGCTGTATCTGGGTGATGCAATTACAGGCTGACATTATAGCTCAGGTGGTCAAACATTTAAATATGTTGACCTAGATCAGGGGTGGGCAAACTACGGCCCGTGGGCCCGTCCTGTCCAGCCCCTGAGCTCGCCAGGGAGGCTTCCCCCAGTCCCTCCCCCGCTGTCCCTCTGCAGCTACGCCGCCGCGCGGGCAGCACTCTGGGTGGCAGGGCTGCGCAGCAGCGTGTCTGGCTCCGGCCGCTGCTCTGAGTGACGTGGTAAGGGGGCTGGAGCTGGGGGGTTGGATAAGGGGCAGGGAGACCCCGGGGGCAGTCAGGGGACAGGGAGGAGGGGGAGGTTGGATGGAGCGGAGGTTCTTGGGGGGGCGGTCAGGGAATGGGGGGTTGGATAGGTGTGGGAGTCCCGGGGGTCTGTCAGGGGACGGGGTGTGGATAGGGTTGGGGGCAGTCAGGGAGCAGGGGGGCTTAGATAGGGAGTGGGGTCCCCGGGGGTGGTTAGGGGCGAGGGGTCTCTGGAGGGGGCGGTCAGGGGACAAGGAGCGAGGTGCGGGTTGGATGGGTCAGGGATTCAGAGGCAGGCAGTCGGGATGGGAAGTGGGAGAGGATGGATAGGGGGCGGGGTCAGGCTGTTTGGGGGAGCACAGCCTTCCCTACCCGGCCCTCCATACAATTTTGCAAACCTGATGTGGCCCTCGGGCCAGAAAGTTTTCCCACCCCTGACCTAGATAATGCTTATCACCTGGACTAATTGCCATTTGGTGTTTTTCATGATTAGATAATTAACTGGGAAATAAAACCCAGGGTAACCCTTATAGTGGGTTTAAAAATGTTTTAAAGCAGTATTCGTTGTTGGAAAAATAGAAATTCAGGAGGCTTGAATCTTAATGTGAATTTGACTGAAACTTTCTGGATCTTTTGAAGTAATTTATCTGATCACATATAGAGTAATACATGTTCTAATTTGAACTTGAGGCACAAAGACAAAGGATGTCTTACTGTTGATTCCATAAATGCTGTAATACAATGTTTGTTTGTCATATTCATTTCTCTTGGCTTGGTTCTCATTTTCATTTATTTCATCATTTTTAAGATTATGTGTGTAGAACAGCAGCTCCTTTTAAACCCTCAGTCCAACCCACTTTTCACCCCGGTATCAGTAATGGAAGGAAGCACTCCTCTGGAAGACTGTGTACTGTCTTTCAGCCAGTTTACTGGTGCCGAGAGAGACTCCCTGGTGTTCTTGGCAGGTCTTCTTGGAGCGAGGTATGGAGTCTGTTGCCACTTATGTTCATTTTCTGGCATCTAAAAATGTTTCAAGTGTTTAGTCACATTAGAGGAAAAAATGAGCAAAAAACTTAGTTTAGAGTTAAATTTTGTTCTAGACTTCTTTTTGAATTTATTCATTTGTGAAAACTAATGTTGAAACGTGATCTGTTATTTGGTTCTGTATTTCCCCTCTCCTTTGTCATTACCCTTCTAGAGACAATGTCTTTAAGTATTCAAATATTTGTGTATGACACTAGTGAATATCTGTTCTAAAAAATGACTCCTAAAGGGTGTGCGTGGGGGTGGGGGCGAAGACTGGGACATTTGTGGTTGTCCATACTTGGTCAATGATTTTCATGGAGTTTGCTCATTGTACAAGTAAAACCTTTTTTTCTCCCTAGTTGCCAGCCATACAAACTCAGTCTGGGATATAGAAATTTAGCTGAAGTTTTTGGCTTCTGCATTGTCACCAGTTTAAAAAAAAAAAATCTGTAGCCAGCTCTACCCCATTCCAGTTAAAAACGTGCACCACGTCTTTAGTGGAGTTGCACAGGTGTAAGTGAGGGAAGAATGTGGCCCAGCTTTTGAAAGTTAGTTAATAGTTCTGTTTATAATACCCGAGCAGGACTAGAACCCAGCTCACTCTTCCATACTTGTTGGCTCTGCAGTGCTAATAGGAACAGTCTAACCAATGACTCCTTTTTTAATGGTTACTTATATACGCTTATTTCAGAGTCCAGGAATTCTTTGTGCGAAGAGACAACCCAAAGAAAGGAATGTTTGCAAGCACCCACCTAGTGGTCAAAGAGCCAGGTGGTTCTAAGTATGAAGCAGCAAAGAAATGGAATTTACCTGCAGTCACTATGGCTTGGCTCATGCAGTCTGCAAGGACAGGAAAGAAAGCAGATGAAAGCAAGTTCCCAGTTGAAAATGTTAGCTCTGGAGGTTGGTTGTCTTTTATGTTTTCTTGTTTATTTAAATATACATTAATCATGTCATGTTATACTGCATTGCACTGTCATTAAGACATTTTTGAGGATAAGCTGATTTCTAATATTTAGGACCTTAAACTTTTAAAACCAAAAGACTTTTCAGCTTAGAATTTACTTTTCGCTAGTTAAGATGTTTACTTTTTGCCTATCACTAAGATGAGATTATAAAGGCTAGTCGTTTCCACTTGTTTATAGTCAGTGGTCCAGATCTTTAGCTGGGGTAAATCACCGTGTAGCTGTACTGAAGTCAATGGAGCTATGCTGATTTATATCACCTGAGGATATAGCCCAATGTCTAGTTATTTGCACTTTCTGGTTTACACTCCCTTACATGATACTGTTATGTTAAGTTGTAAAACACTGCGGAAGAGTGTTTAAATCTAATTAAAAACTGTTTTACAAGAGAAGGAAGGTTCTAGAAAATGTTTTTCTAAACAAAACAAACCTTAAATTACTTGACAGTGCCCCTTTTAGAATTGAGAAGCAAACTGGACTGATTAATACTGAATACCAACTAACTCACTAGTTTTTACCAATGCATTTGTGGGCTGCATAAAATTGCAGTGATTAAAAACATACCTGCAATACTGCATTCAGCTCTGGGCACCTTAGTGCCAGAAAGATCTTGACAAGTTGAGTAGGAATTCGGAGAAAAGCAACAAAATGATTAAGGGACTGGAAGGAATGATTTTATGTAAAACCAATTATATATGTTTGACCAAAAGATAATTCAGACTGCAAGTCATATTTATGTATGGGTATATGAAGTGTGCAAACTCCAAGGGCCAACGTCTGTTGACTTGAATGAGATCAAGATTTGGCCAAAAGAGGGAGCAGAATTTTTACAGGGTGGCCTAAGGGAGTGTAAGTAGTAGTAATTAAATGAAACTGAGCAAAGGAAAACAATCCAGGCTGAAAATGAGGGGGAAAAAAATCCCAACTTTGAGGGGGGTTTTATTTAATATTTGTATTTGAGTAGCAACCAGAGGGTCTAAACTGGCTTGAGGAGCTGTAGAACCAGACTCTGTACAGTTGTAGAGTTTAAGACCGTAAGGGACCACCAAGTAGTCTGACCTGCTATGTATCACAAGCCACCAACACCATCCAGCACTATGAAGTCCGTGCTTCAAAAAGCGTACAATTAAATACAAAATGCAAGTCTTCCAGAGGATGTGTTAGAAGCCCTATTACTGGAGTCATTTGAAAGCTGGGTTGGCAAAGAGCTGGAGAATAATACAGCAGAGAAAATTTGGCAACATGATGGACTAGATTGCTAACCCCTGCGTTAGGCAAACTTTGGCACGCAGCCCATCAGGATAATCTGCCTGCGGGCCATGAGATATTTTGTTTGTTGACTTATCAGCAGACATAGCCCCCCGCCCGCAGCTCCCAGTGGCCGCAGTTCACCGTTCCCGGCCAATGGGAGCTGCGGGAATCAGCGACCAGCACGTCCCTGCGGCCTGTGCCGCTTTCTGCAAGGTTGCCGACTCCTTGCCTAATAGATCTCTTCCATCTCTGATTTCTCAGATTCCTCAGCTTTACCCAGTGCTTATTAGCAGTATTTATGCCATTAGCATTTCAGTCTATAGTGAAGCTGCTGATCATTAAAGAGAAAACAAGTGAGAAGCTGTAGCTTTTCAACAGTGTCATAATTAAATGTTCCTGTTCTTGGTTTAATACTTTAAAATTCACGGAAGCACAAGACAATATGAGAGAGACAAGGGTTACTCTTCTTTTAGGTATTTAAGGACTAGCACAGTAATAATGTAGTATTGCACAAGCACTAGTGTAGAACATAGGAACTTAAAAACAAAAACCCTCCCTTCATTTTAGAACATATTTAGAAGAACAAAATATTGGATAAATAAAGTCCTTAGCATAATACAAGTGTATGCACATTTACATTAAGGGAAAAAATGGTGATGTTTAATTATAATTTTTCTTTATTTCATTTAAGATAAAGAAGAGAGTTTCATAAGTCAGCCCAACAAGACAGAGACAACTATAATATCTTCAGATACACCAGACCATCCTAGCAATCTCCTTGAAATTGGGAAGAAAACAGCTGTGACGCCTCTTGATGTGAACCGGTTCCAGAGTAAAGCTTTCCATAGTGTGATCTCGCACCATATTGGGCAAAAGCCAACCCTTCCTGCAGAAGGAAGACTACTCCAGAAAGAACCATCTTTACACCTTGACACACCATCCAAATTTCTTTCCAAAGATAAGCTCTTCAAGCCTTCATTCGATGTAAAGGTAAACTCCTTTGCAAGTTTCTAAACCAGTAGTGCCAGCAGGATCATGTGTGTGTGAATGAAAAAGGCACCAAAAATCCCTATGCTAACCCTTTGTAAAGAGTGTGTATTAATAACACATACATACACATACTTCTAGGCTTTTTAGTTTGGCAGGCAGTTCAGAAAATTCACATGTTCTAAGGGACAGGGTTTATTAGAATCGATACCTAAAGCATATAAAAATAATTAAAGCATGAACATTTTGAGAAACAGGTACTAAAACACCCTTAACAAAGCTCCTGTGTGCCTATTTCAACATATACTGGAGGGTCCTAAAGCAATGACCTATGTTACATAGTCTGTGTTGCTCTTTAAAAACAGAGTAAAACTTTAGTAGAAGAATAATAGTATTTGCCAACTATCATAAAATAAACAGTCTGTATTTGGCCCAAAGGCAAATAGTTTTCCAGTGGACCATGTACACTTTTGAACTTGTACACTTAAGTTTTCTTGCTCATCCTTTAATATTCATTTCCTTGTAACCTTATTCTTTGATTCTCCTTTCCCCAAGCATTCCCTTAATTTTCTGTTGCTCTTGGCTTCTGCAGAACTACTACTTTACTGTGATAATCCTTATACATCTGAAAGAACAGTAGCCATTATCCCTCTCATACAAAGATGCAGTTGCATGAAGACGGAGAAAGAAATAGGTGAAGGGGAGACATTTGTCTTAAAGATGGCCTGCAAATGGAAAAAATAGATTGGATTTTTGCCCTTTTCTGCTTCTTTCTGTTGCTTAAAAAAGGTCATTTGCCTTTTGTTTAACCTTAGATATATCAGTGCTGGAGGATTTCTTGACTGACTCAAGTGTGTACTGGAAGCTTACTCAGTGGAGGTGCTGAATATAAACAGAGAGCTCTTTTCCCCAATTAAGTTAAACACTGTTTAAAAACAACAGACCCCAAACAGTTTGAATATAAATCACTTCCCTTCTCAGTTAAGCCAGTTTCACACACATGGTTTCTCTGCTTCCTACACTTTATTATTTCCATTTATCCATAACGGCCAAGGGAAAACAAAGTGGACAGGGCCACAGCTTCTAATTTCAAGTAGAGGGCAGTAAATTTGAAGATGGGTGTGGTATAAATCCCTTTTCAGACCATTTTTTGGCATTTCTAAAGAAGCAAATAGAGCACACATCCAGTTTTTTTTTCTCTTGGTCATATTTGAATAGATATTAAATAAGAGTACAGAGAGAGACTAGTGCTGTGGTTAGAGCTTGGGACTGGGACTCACGAGATCTGAATTTGGTTCCTGGCTCTTCCATACACTTCTTGTGTGAGCTAGAAGAAAGTGAATAGGGGAAAGGTAATTTTAGATTTGATTCTGACTAATAGGGAGGAATTAGTTGAGAATTTGAAGGTGAAAGCGTTCATAGAGTTTGTGATTCAAAGGAAAAGTAGGAGGGAAAATAGCAGAATAAAGACAATGGACTTCAAGAAGGCAGATTTTGGCAGACTCAAAGAATTGATAGGTAAGATCCCATGGGAAGCAAATCTAAGGGGAAAAAAAGAGTTCAGGAGAGTTGGCAGTTTTCTAAAGAAGCATTTCTTTTGTGCCTTTAATAACCTATCCCAATGTATAGGAAAAACAGAACATATGGTAAAAGACCATACTTAGTAGAAGATCTTCAGTGACCTGAAACTCAGAACATAGTGATACAAAAAGTGGAAATTAAGGCAAATTATGAAGGATGAATATAGAAGAACCCACACGCATGTAGGGACAAAATTAGAAAGGCCAAGGCAAAAAACAAGATTAAACTAGCTAGGGACATAAAAGGTAACAAGTTAAACATTTTACAAATAAATGAGAAGCAAGAGGAAGACTAAGGACAGAGTAGGCCCATTCCTCAAGGGGGGTCGGGGGGAGATAACAGCAGAAAATGCAGCAGTGGCCAAAGTGTTAAATGCCTTTTTGTTTCACTTTTCACCAGAAAAGTTAGCAGCAATTGGACGACTCACATGGTGAACATGGGGTAGTATCTGAGGCTAAAATAGGAAAAGAATGATTAAGAATTACTTGAACAAGTTAGATGTCTTCAAGTCGACAGGACCTGATGAAATACATCCTTAAGGAGCTGGCTGAAGAGGTCTTTGAGCCATTAGTGATTATCTTTGAGAATTCATGGAGGATGGGAGAGATACTGAGGACTGGAAATGGTCAAATATAGTACTTATAAAAAGCGGAATACGGACAACCTAGGGAATTCTAGACCAGTCAGATTAATTTAGGTACCCAAAAAGATAATGGAGCAAATAATCAACCAATCAATTTGTGAGCATCTAAAAGAAAATAATGTGATAAGTAACAGTCAACATGGATTTGTCAAGAACAAATCATGTCAGACCAACCTAATATCCTTCTTTGACAGTGTAACAAGCCTTGTGGATAAGGGGGAAGCAGCCCACTTTCATAAGGTTTTTGTTAATGTCTCACATGAACTTTTCATAAACTAGTGAAATATAGCCTAGACAATTATTATAAGATGGGTGCTCAACTGGTTGGAAAACCGCTCAGAGAGTAGTGTAACTGGAAGGGCATATCGAGTGGGTCCCGCAGGGATCTGTCCTGGGTCCAGTTCTATTCATAAATGATTTGGATAATGGCATAGAAAGTACGCTTATAAAGTTTGTGGATGATACCAAGCTGAAAGTTTGTGGGTGATACCAAGCTGAGAGGGGTTGCAAGCACTGTGGAGGACAGGATTAGAATTCAAAATGATCTTGACAAACTGGAGAAATGGTCTGAAATAAATAGGATGAAATTCAATAAGGACAGATGCAAAGTACTACATTTAGGAAGGAAAAATCAGTTACACAAATACAAAATGGGAAATGACTGTCTAGGAAGGACTACTGCAGGAAAGGATTTGGGAGATATAGTGGATCACAAAATAAGTAAGTCAACAATATACCACTGTTGCCAAAAAAAACCAAGCATAATTCTGGGATGTATTAGCAGGAGTGTTGTAAGCAAGACATGAGAAGTAATTCTCCCACTCTATTCAGCACTGATAAGGCCTCAGCTGGAGTATTGTGTCCAGTTATGGACACCACATTTCAGGGAAAATGTGGAGAAATTGGAGAAAGTCCAAGGAGAGCAACAAAAATTATTAAAGATCTAGAAAACATGACCTCTGAGGAAAGATTGAAAAAGAACTGGGTTTGTTTAGTCTGGAGATCAGAAGACTGAGGAGGGACATAAATCTTCAAGTACTTAAACGGTTGTTATAAAGAGGAGGGTGATAATTTGTTCTCCTTAACCATTGAAGGCAGGACAAAAGTGATGGGCTTAGATTGCAGCAAGAGAGATTTAGGTTAGACATTGGGAAAAACTTCTTAACTGGAAGGATAGTTAAGCAATGGAACAAATTATCTAGGGAGGTTGTGGAATCTCTGTCATTGGAGGTTTTTAAGAACAGGTTAGACGAGGGGTTCTCAAACTAGGGGTCGTGACTCCTCCGGGGGTCGCAAGCTTATTACATGGTGGGGTTGTGAGCTGTCAGCCTCCACCTCCAAACTCCGCTTTACCTCCAGCATTTATATTAGTGTTAAACATAAATAAGTGCTTTTAATTTATAAGGGGGGGGGGCCGCACTCATAGGTTTTCTGTGTGAAAGGGATCACCAATACAAAAGTTTGAGAACCACTGGAGACAAAGACCTGTCAGGGATGGTCGAGATAATTCTTAGTCCTGCCTCCATGCCAGGCGGACTGGACTAGATGACCTGTTGAGGCCCCTTCCAGTCCTACATTTCTATGATTCTACAATCTCTCTATTTCCTCAGTTCTCCATCTGTAAAAGTGAGATGTTACTTTCTCCTGTCCTTTGTCTGTCTTGTCTATGTAGATTGCAAGAACTGTGGGGTAAGGACTGTCTTTTACTATGTCTGTATAATGCCTAACCCAATCTTGCTTGGGGTCTGTAGGTGCTACTGTAATACAAATAAGTAGCTTGGTATTTGAATAGTATGAAGCCTTAATGTAGATTGCGTTAGGTGAGCCTGCTATTCAGTGAGAGAACTTTTGATCATGGAGAAAGAATAGTTCATCCATGGTGATTCAATTATTGTTTCTTTACTCGTTTTGGTAGGATGCCCTGGCAGCTTTGGAAACTCCAGGAGCTCCCAATCGGAGAAACAGGAAACTGAGTACTCCTCTCTCTGAAGTCATTGGCAGGAACTTGAAATTAGCTCTGGCAAACAGCACTCGTCATACAGCAGCTCTTACTGCCAGCCCTCAGCTGCGGGCTGCACAAGCAGAAGTGGTAGGATTATGCTCTGTTTTAAATTTATTTGTAGACTTAATTAAGAAGATGTGGTGTAATCATGTAGTTAAGTTAGGAGATACTTAACTTTACACGATAGATTATGAATCATGTTAGCTTTGATACTGTATTTTGATATATTCAGGCAGAAATTTGAATGATTACCTGTTCTTTTGTTTCAGTTGAAAGAGACAAGACCAGTAATTTTGACTCCTAAAAGGCAGAGAAACATATTTAAAGATGTTTGTTCTACTGACCTGGTTTAACAGTTGTTAGGCAGTATGTGTATATAAACATCTAACACTAGATATTCCATAGTTCTGGAACTTGTAGCTCATCACTGTTAAGGAATTCCCAGTGTCTGATGTCATGAGAACAGTGGGCAAGGGGTAAATACTTTTTCTCTGATTAACTGTAATATTGGAGGACACCCACAATTTTCTGTGAAGATACTGGAATTTATTTTTGTCGTGCATCTCCCTTCCCCCCCATCCTCTTAGCCCAGGGCTACACTGTGTGTGTGTGGGGGGGGGTTGATCTACGATACGCAGCTTCAGCTACGTGAATAACGTAGCTGAAGTCGGCGTATCGTAATTGACTTACCTGGCCGTGAGAACGGCGGCGAGTCGATCGCTGCCGCTCCCACGTCGACTCAGCTTCCGCCTTTCGATGAGGTGGATTTCTGGAGCCGACGGGGAGCGCTTTCGGGGATCGATTAATCGCGTCTAAACGAGACACAAAAAATCGATCCCCGATAGATCGATTGCTACCCGCCGATCCGGCAGGTAGTGAAGACAAGCCCTTAGAGTGCTGTTATTGTTTCACTTGGAAGCAGGAGGCACAATATTTCTCACTCTCACCAATAAGATGTGTTTTTCTCATGTTCCTAGTAGTGTGCTTACATAAGGGGTGGCCAGCCTATGGCTCCAGAGTCACATGCTGCTCTTCAGAAGTTAATATGCGACTCCTTGTATAGGCACCGACTCCGAGGCTGGAGCTACAGGTGCCAACTTTCCAATGTGCCAGGGGATGCTCACTGCTCAACCCCTGGCTCTGCCACAGGCCCTGCCCCCGCTCCACCCCTTCCTGCCCCCTCCCCTGAGCCTGCCATGCCCTTGCTCCTTCCCAGCAGTGGGCTCTTGGTGGGGCCAGCGGTGGGACCCCTGCTGGCAGGAGCCCGCGGGGGGGAATCCCAGAGCGGGGTGGGCTGAGGGGCTCAGCCCGCACCGCTCTGGATTCACCCCGCAGGCTCCTGCCAGCAGGGGTCTCTCAGCCCGCTGCCAGTCTGGGTTCTTTCACCCAGGCCAGCAGCGGGCTCTTGGTGGGGCCAGCAGCGGGACCGCTGCGTTATTTTGTCACTCCACCTCCGTCTCCACCCTTTCAAAAATTAAAAAGGCGCCACTTTTGGAAAATGTGCTTGGGGGAGCAGCCGCTCCCCCTGTTCCCCCCCAGCTACGCTACTGGCTGATTGGTGGGTGGGAGGCGCTAGGAGCCGGGGGGAGCTGATGGGGAGCTGCTGACGTATTACTGTGGCTTTTTGGCAATGTACATTGGTAAATTCTGGCTCCTTCTCGGGCTCAGGTTGGCCGCCCCTGGTTTACATACTCTTTCCTGGAAGCAAGGAGCACAGTCCTTTCATGCTTCCTTTTTATACTAAATCTGATCTACCTTGCAGAGAGCAAAGTTAGAGAGAATAGAAAACAGAAATGTGGGAGAAATGTACGGCGGATGCAGTGGACTGAAGACGCAGGCAAAGGCAGTGCTTTGTGTACTAATTTCCACACTTGTACTCTGTAATCAGTATGAGAATGGGGAAGTGGAATGACGTTTGCAAGGGAAGATTAACAGTAATTTTCCATGCTGTACTCTCCACTTTCTCACTCCCTTCATGCTGTGCACATCTTGGGCCCCCTTATCCTTTATACTAAGATGTTTTTGTGTCAGCAGTTTTAGTATTTTCCCTGTTTAAAAGTTCAAGAAGATTTCAGACTGCTAAGAAAGAGGTGTAATATATTCTTATGAGACTTTGTGAGATAAGTCTTTTGCATCCTGGTTCCTGGCATGTGGAGCCATAACAGCACTTCCTTAATAATGGGGAGGTTCAGGAAGCAGAGATAAGCATAACTCTGATAGAAGCAGAACTTCTTTATCATTACAAAGGTGTTGGTTTAAAGATCCTCAGAACGTGATTTTTTCATATTTTTCCCCATGACCATGAACAGGTGGAAGATTCAAAACCTCTTGCTGATCTAGTCATATGTGTTAGTAAGAAACTCAGTAAAAAGCAAAGTGAACTGAATGCTGTTGCCGCTTCTCTTGGAGCAGATTACAGGTATTAACTGATGCCAGCAGTTACTACATTCTGCATTGATACAACTTTTCACTCAAATGAATCTGAATCTTGGTGTTCTAAAGTCCGGTGTGTGCATATAGCTTTTAATTATAGCGAAGCATTAGCCTTCTCTATATTAAGTTTGTAACCAGTTTCCATTTGTAATGCCCTATATTTGCCTGCCCCCTTCTCCCTAATAACTTGGCTTAGAAAATCAGTTTTGCCTGAAAATTCTCAGAATTGCATTGAAAGGTAGAGAGAATTTTTCTACATAAGTATGAAGGCAATTTGTCAAACAGCTTTTGAGTTACAGATTATCTTAAAATGTACCTTGATTTTAGATTTTGACTTGGGTCTAATGTATTTTGGGGTCCCTATAGCTCAAAAACTTCTTATTAATTTTTTTCCTCACACTCTTGTTAAATCTCCTCAAACTCCTGCACTGTCTCTATTTCAAGAAAACAGGTTGTAATTAAGCAAAATTATTAATCGTTTTTGTCATTAGTTTGGGTCCCAATATTGCTCCCCTTGATTTCAGTGGAAGTTTTTTTGCCATTGACTTTAGTGGGAGCAGTATCAGACATGTGCACTTCTATAGGTGATAGCTAAAATAAAATTTCATTAGTTCAAGTGGTAAAAGCCTGTGTTTTTTGCAAGTGGATGTCCAGAATTCCAGTTTGAGCCTTTCGTAACACCGAAAACAGAGAGATCCTTATGTTTTCAATTATACGTCTAAGTTTCAGTGCCTGCTAGAAAGTTTTTCTGAAAACTTTTTGATTAAATACTTTGAGATTAAACATCTTTAGAATGGCTCCTTTTTGAAATTTTGAATTATCTTGATTTGGCTGAAAATAATTGTGCATTGCATTTTTAGGGTTAACAAAATGGGCAAAAATGTATTTTGGAAGGAATCCAAATATAAAAGGCCCAGTTCTTCTGATAGGCATAACTTCCATTGTGTCAATTCCATTTATATCAGGACAGAGTTGGATCCTAAACTGTGACCATAAGAGCTCAGGAAGTACAGACTTTCCAATCCCAAGGAAAGCTCATAGAGAAGCTAGCCAAAGAACTAATGTCCTAGGCCTGACTGTGACAAGCTATTGGGGATACCCAGAGCTGTGAGACACTATGCTATCCTTCTCAGCCTCAGCAAGTGGGAGCTTTGCTGCAGCTAAACTGTGACAGTTCCCTGACACGCCAGCTTGTCTCCTTTGCCAGCAAACTTCTCAGGGTTCTCCCAGTCCAAACCTTGCCTAGCTAGGAACAATTAGTGAACTCCAGCCCGTGACCCCTGTCACTGTACATTCATCGAGGATATTAAGTTTGCTAATCCTTTAAAGAGACACAAACAGCAGCATGTTATTTTGACTGTAGTCATCAATCACTTCAGTTGAGTCAAAGCACAGGATTGGTTTAGCTAAAAAGTAAAAACAAATTTGTTTAATCAAAAAGAGAGGTTTTTAGTGAGTTCAAACAAAAGGGATAAAGATAGGATTACAAACAAAAGTAAAAACACACTTTCTAATGGCTAGGATCTAACTTAATAAGCTGCAGTCTTCGTTCGAGATAGTGTCCTCACCAGTCTTCCTTTTCCAGCAGTGGCTGACTAGGTCTTAATCAGGATCCCCATCCTTGTCTCCACAGGTGAAGGATAACTTAAGGGATCTCTGCCCCTCTCTTTATAATCCAGTAAACCTTTCAAAAGTATTTCTTCTCAAAGCTCGTTGACCCTGCTTCAAGAGGAAGGACTGCTTCTTGGAGGTGCAGTCTCCATTCTCATTGAGATTTAGGGCTTGTCTACACTACCAAGTTTTGTTGACAAAACTTATGTCAATGCCCAAAAGTCGACAAAACAAAAATTGCCAAAGGGTGTTCACACTCGCTCCCTCTGTTGACAGATCATGTCCACATTGGGGACACCATCATTGACAGGGTATGTATGTATGTATCCCACAGTGCAATGTTGTGGGAAGGAAGAGCTGGTCGCTGCGCATCTTGGGATTCTCTCTGAGTTCGCCCACAGCCCCCTCAGCTGCCGAGAGCAGCATCATGAGTAGCTCTGTGAGCTCTCTGTGCTGAGGAATGGCAAAGCAGCACAGTAGTCTCCCCCCGCCACACACACACACAGCAAGTGGCCTGCTGCTGTGTTCCTAGTGCCGGGCAGAACAGGAGCACTCCAACTATTTGCTCTTTGTTTGTTTGTTCCCCAAACAGAGCAGCACACAGATACTTCCCGGAGATTGGGGAGGGGCGCATGCCTGCAGGGCAGGAGAGATCAAAACACTGAGCAGAGCAATCAGGGCTGGCATTGTGGGATACTGGCGGAAGCCAGTTCTGTTGACAAGACAATCAGCAGTGTCTACACTGGCTCTTTGTCGACAATAAAGGGAGGGGAAAAGACAAAAGTCTCTCATAGGGATGGAAGTTTTTTGTCGCCAAATCTGGGTGTTTTCTGCGACAAAAGTCCCGTTGTAGTGTGTACATTTTCTTGCTGTTTTGTCACCAAAAGGCAGTTTTTGGCGACAAAACTTGGTAGTGTAGACAAGGCCTAAGTGATCTGTTTTCCCCCCGCTTGGTCTCCCGATAGTTTTGATTGCCTGGCATGCAAATGTGCTTTTCTTTGTCTTATCTTTGGTCACATTTTGCTCAAATTACGTGGGAAACACATTCAGGCTGGGGGAACCGCATTCTTTTGTCTGAGAAAAAAACCCTATTTATTAACTTCCCCCGACATGCCTAATTTAAACATATTTTAATCGTAATTCCAGCACATCTGCATAATTCTTTGGGTGTTGACAGTATATACAACATGCCAGAATATTCATGATCCATGAGTTATTAGTTTTCTAGTGATACATTATATGACACCTTTTAGATAGAGATTATAACAATAATTAGTTGAGTTACACTGAACTGGTCAGGCCAGCTGAAACTCACTGCTAGCTAACAGGGTGACCCTGGCCTTCTGGCATAGGGATGCTCTTAAGGAGACACTATACAATCTGGATTCAGGCCAGGATGTGGGACAGAACAGTTTTTGGGGCACTGATGTATAATCTCCTGCTGTTATTGAAAAGTGGGCAGACAGCCATTCTCATTCTCCAGGACCTCTCAGCAGCATTCAAGTCTGTCAACTATCAGTAGGGCCCTGCCAAATTCATGGTCCATTTTAGTCAATTTCATGGTCACAGGATTTTAAAAATCGTAAATTTCATGATTTCAGCTATTTAAATCTCAAGTTTCACAGTGTTGTAATTGTAGGGGTCCTGACCCAAAAAAGGAGTTATAGGAAGGTCGCTAGGTTATTGTAGGGGGGTTGCGGTACTGCTACTCTTACTTCTGTGCTGCTGCTGGTGGGGCGCTGCCCTCAGAGCTGGGTGCCCAGCCAACAGTTGCCACTTTCCGGCCACCCAGCTCTGAAGGTAGCACAGAAGTAAGGGTGGCAGTACCGCGACCCCCCTAAAATAACCTTGTGATCCCTCCTACAACTCCCTCTTGGGTCAGGACCCTCCAAGTTAAGAAACGCTGGTCTCCCCCCGTGAAATCTGTATAGTATAGGGTAAAAGCACACAAAAGACCAGATTTCATGGGAGGAGACAAGATTTCATGATCTGTGACACATTTTTCATGGCCGTGAATTTGGTAGGGCCCTAACTATGAGATAGTGGTGTCCTGCCTGAGAGAGGTGCCGGGGATCCAGGGACATGCACTAAAATGGTTTAAGCCCTGCCTGGAGAGATGATTCCAGTAAGTTGTGATGGGAAACTGTGTCTCTGCCACTCTCTGGTTCTGTTCAACGTCTAAATGCAGCTACTAGGAGGACTGGTAAGATGACATGGATTCAAGTGTTAGCAATATGCAGATGACACACAGCACTACCTACCCTTCACCACATATGACCACACTGATATCACCAAGATGGTCTAGTGCTTAAGTGAGATCAGCTTATGGATGAAGAACAGCTGGTTGAAACTGAACCCGAGCGGCACAGAGGTTATGATAGTGGGCAGAGAAAAACACTTTGAAGAGTTCACAGTCATGATGAAGTCTCCTTTGGTTGAAGGCAAACACCCACAATTGGTCATTTCAGTTTAGGAGTTCTGGATTTCTTGATGATGCTGATCTCTCACATAACAGCATCTGCGAGTAAACCATCTCTTGTTAGGAGACTCCATCCCATCTTGGTGGATGGTGACCTGACCTCAATTATACTGTCTTGTCACCTCCTGTCTGGACTACAGCAATGCAATATATCTAGCCACAAAGCCATCAACCCTTAGTAAACTCCAACTAATACTGAATGCTGCAGTATCTCTCCTCGCAACGCAGGATACCGCAAGCACATCAGGCTTATCCTCCACTCCCCACACTGGCCTTCCATAGAATACTGAATCAAGTTCAAGGTTTCAGTCCTTATCTTCAAGGTGCTCAATAGCCTGGGCCCAGCATATCTGAAAGATCACCTAAAGTTTAGTGATGAAGACCAGGGTACATCTTTGCTCTTATGGCACAATGGAACTCTCTGTGATAAGGGTAAAGCTTGTCCATGCAGGAGACAAAACCTCCTCAGGGGCCAGTTCAAGATTGTGGAATGATCTCCCGCATGAACTAAGGACCATCTCAAACACTTCTGCACCACATGCAAGGTGTGCTTCTTCAACCTTGCTGTCTCTTAACATACAATAGTAGTGTGCACATTTAAAAGCAAAAACTACAAAAACAGAACCAAAACCAAACACTACACTATGCACACAATTCTCCCCAGGCAGAGAGTATAAGAGAGAGAAGAAATCACATGTGAAATCACATTGCTTAATGTATTACTGAAAGGTGCTCGAATACAACAAGTGGGGAGGGTAATATAAGAACCTGTATAGTATAAAATACAAAAGAGTCTTGCTGTTCTACATAAATATTTCAATTTGTAAAATGAAAAAACAAAACAAAAAAACAAATCAAATGTTAAGGTACATTTTATTAATATTAAATTGAAATTACTAAGAGAGTCATTAAATGATTCCCCAAACAATTCTTGTATGTTGGATGATGGTGATTTTGAGGGGGGCAGCTAAATAAGTACGTTTTTTGTAGCTTTTGTTAAGCTTCATAGAGTAATGGTTATTTGTCTTGGTGGGATAAGACTCAGTTTCAAGTATGCAGTAATTATAATATTAAACTGGAGTTGATATCTTCAGGTTACATTTTATTGGTGTTTATTTTAGATGGTGCTTTGATGAAACAGTAACTCACTTCATATACCAGGGAAGACAAAATGACAGCAGTAAGGAATACAAATCTGTTAAAGAAAGGGGCATACACATTGTTTCAGAGCATTGGCTTTTAGAGGTATGGAAGAAATTTATTTTTATTTTCCTCTGAAATGTGAAGGAGAATGGAGACAAGATCAGATGTATTGGACTGACTTTCCATTTTTTTAAAAGCATGTGCATGGGTTTAAGTTGTTTATACACAATAGCTGATATTTTATGCATGCTGCTTTTAATTTGCAGGCTTCATGCTTTTAAATCTTAAATAATTTTCATTGGTGTACCTTCACCTTGTAATGACTGTAGAGCTGAAATTGACAATTTCTTCATATATTTGCTTTTCATACCCAATACATTGACTCAGTTTAGCAGAGCTCTTGATTGAGGTTTCCCTGAACAATAACTTTTGTTTGTATAAGTATTTGCCAATGGGACAGTAGTAAAGTTAGATTTAGTAGTCATGAAGAAAAATCTTCAGAACTTTTTGGAAGTAAGAATTTCATACTTACTGTTATAAAAACAACATGTGTCCCCCGTGTTAGTGGGTTTTTTTTCCAATTACGTTATTTTTATTGAAATTTTTTATATTTGGTTTTGCATCATGCTATCTAAATTACTCTCAGTTCTTTCCAGTTTTCTCATAACTTCTTATATTTATGAACTTTGTTGCAGAGTGCACAAGAATATAAACGACTTCCTGAATCTCTGTTCCCTCACACTTACAATCCCAAAATGAGTCTGGATATCAGTGCAGTGCAAGATGGCAGACTTTCTTCCAGTAGACTTCCATCAACTGGAAAAACAGCAAAGGAAGCTGAGGTATACGATAAGATGTAACCTCTGGTCCAATACCGTATTGGACTTATTGGCATTATTTTAATCTAGTTGTTTCACTAACAAAATGAATATAAACTGATACAAATATTGTTATTTAGTAATGTCTGAGGTCAGGTTCAGCAGTTATGCAACTGTAAACTTGCTCTATCCTGGAGGCTCCATCAGGTTCTTAGCATTCTAACTCTCTTTAAAAAAAATATCTATCTATCTTACTAGAGTGGATGCAGTCTTCAAATCTGAATTGGTGTGGTCCTGTCTCTGTCTTCAGTTAGACATAAACAGTAGGCCTGAGAGGTGTGAATTTTATTGAATTTAATAGGATATTAAGTCCAGTCTAGTGTTTTGGTTTTTTTCTTCAATTATTTCACTGCTGTGGCAGAAACATTCAGCTAACCTGAGGCCGATAGAGTGGAACTTTGGTTTGTTGGTGGAGCTTTGGTAGAGTTCTTCCTGTCCCCTAAAACACCGCAACATGGTTACTCCCCCACCACCCCCCCACTGAACACTGCAGCAAGTTGCTATGTCTTTCAGTTTCAGAATTAGATTGATAAATTCTATATTTTTAACATTTGTAGAGTATTTCAGTGGATGAAAATGACCCAGGAGATGTAACTACTAATGAGGTAAAGGAAGCAGTCACAGTAAGGGAGGAGCAAATTGCAGCAAATGAAGCCAAAGGAGGTAAACAAAATATTATTTGTTTTCTTTTTAAAACAGCCATGGAAACTACAGTTATAAATCCAAGCATTTTACTATTTCGGGGAAGCTTGACTTCTAAGATATGGAGGTTTTAGTGTCAGTCTCGTACCTAAGCACAGTGCAGCCAACCAGGCTTCCCTGGAAAAGTGCTGGCTGCTGCTTATTCATAAGTGCCGCAGAGTATGAGAAGAGATGTTTTGTACCCTGCTTTAAAGACACTGGCAAATAAATCCATAAGGAGGACCGACCATCCCTGATGAATTGTTGGGCTGTTGTCTTTAGCAATATCCAGTCTTTGAGAAATTCTAGAATACTAATTATTTGTCATGTGAAACAAAGACTTAATTGAAAGTATTGCCACGTGAAAACATGTACATATCTTTGTCCTGAAAGGAGCTACCTGATTAAATGGCCTAACTCTTGTCGTGACTTCCTCTCACTTCAAGTTTTAACCCAGACACTGGAAATGAGGGAGAACTTTCAAAAGCAACTACAGGAGATCATGTCTGCAACGTCGATAGTGAAACCACAAGCACAAAGAGGATCGTTGTCAAGGAATGGTTTCGACAGTTCCCCTACCACACCAGATGGCACACGATCTCTGCGTAACGGTCGTAGTAGAGTTTTGGAAGCTCTAAGGTATCATGCTGCATGTAAATGTGTCTTACTTTGTCTTGCTTTCTTTTACTTGACTTTGACAGTCTTACAAAAATTTGGACAGCAAAAACTAAGTACGTCTAATAATTAGGGCTGTCAATTAATGGCAGTTAACTCACGCGATTTAATTTAAAAAAATTAATCATGATTAAAAAAAATTGTTAAATTTAAATAATAGAATACCAATTTTCAAATGTATTGATTTCAATTACAATACAGAATACAAAGTGCACAGTACTCACTTTCTATTATTTTATTACAAATATTTGCCCTGTAAAAATGATAAACAAAAGAAATATTTATTTTTCAATTCACTTCATACAAGTACTATAGTGCAAATCTCTTTATCGTGAAAGCACAACTTACAAATGTAGATTATTTTTTTTGTTACATAACTTCACTCAAAAACAAAACTATGTAAAACTTTAGAGCCTACAAATCCACTCAGTCCTACTTCTTGTTCATCCAATTGCTAAGAGAAACAAGTTTACGTTTACAGGAGATAATGCTGCCCACTTCGTATTTACAATGTCACCTGAAAATGAGAACAGACGTTTGCATGGCACTTTTGTAGACGGCATTGCAAGGTATTTACGTGCCAGATATACTGAACATTCGTATGCCCCTTCATGCTTTGGCCACCATTCCAGAAGACGTGCTTCCATGCTGATGACGCTCGTTTAAAAAAATAACGTGTTAATTAAATTTGTGACTGAACTCCTTGGGGGAGAATTCCGTGTCTCCTGCTCTGTTCTACCTGCATTCTGCCATATATTTCATGTTATAGCAGTCTCAGATGATGACCCAGCATGTTGTTCATTTTAAGAACACTTTCACTGCAGATTTGAGAAAACTCAAAGAAGGTACCAATGTGAGATTTCTAAAGATAGCTACAGCACTCGACCCAAGATTTAAGAATCTGAAGTGCCTTCCAAAATCTGATCGGGATGGTGTGTGCAGCATGCTTTCAGAAGTCTTAAAAGAGCAACACTCCGATGCAGAAACTACAGAACCCAAACCACCAAAAATGAAAATCAACCTTCTGCTGGTGATATCTGACTCGGATGATTAAAATGAACATGCATTTGTCTGCACTGCTTTGGATCGTTATCGAGCAAAACCCATCATCCGCATGGATGCATATCCTCTGGAATGGTGGTTGAAGCATGAAGGGACATTTGAATCTTTAGCGCATCTGGCACGTAAATATCTTGCAACGCCAGCTACAACAGTGCCATGCAAACACCTATTCTCACTTTCAGGTGACATTGTAAACAAGAAGCGGGCAGCATTATCTCCTGCAAATGTAAACAAATTTGTTTGAGTGATTGGCTGAACAAGAAATAGGACTGAGTGGACTTGTAGGCTCTAAAGTTTTACATTGTTTTGTTTTTGTATAGTTATTTTTTATACATAATTCTACATTTGTAAATTCAACTTTCATGATAGAGATTGCACTACAGTACTTGTATTAAATGAATTGAAAAATACTATTTTTATTTTTACAGTGCAAATATTTATAATTAAAAAAATACAAAGTGTAGTGCTCACTTTATATTCTGTGTTGTAACTGAAATCAATATATTTGAAAATGTGGAAAACATCCAAAAATATTTATATAAATATATTGTTTAACAGAGCGATTAATTGCAATTAATTTTTTTAATCGCTTGACAGCCCTACTAATAACCTTTCAAATCTCAGTTGCCATAGGATAGCTATAAATACAGTTTCATTACGCATTTATACACTTGCAAATGTGAAGACTACTTCCGACTACGAGGCTTTCAAGTATTACACTTGCATTTTGCCACTAACGTAATTGAGTCTGTCTTGTTGCAGTTTAAAATCCATCCCTGGTCTGTGGGAATGTAGAAGATAGAGTTAAAACCTCCCGTCAAGATGAAAACATTGTTAATTCACCATGAGTGAGATTGCCTTCCAGATCTATCCGTAGTTTCTAAAAAGAACCTAGAATATAGGGCATGTGCTTTCCGATGAATTGAGAAGTACTTGATGGCTAAACCAGACAAAGGGAATGAATGATGAAGAGCCTGATTCCTGGTAAATATTGGAAATTAATTTTCAATATTTACCATCCAAGAAGCAAGATTGCTCTCTCTAACTTTACACCAAGAATATAAGGACAGTAAAGTATGGGATATGCTGATCATGGAACACCTTAGTAGCATGATACATGCTAAAAATGACCATTATTGTTCACGGTCACTTTTTCATAGCCGTGCTGACTGATACCCAGGTAGGCAAACTGCCTGACTTATCAATTTTATATTGAAGTTTATTTTTTCCTGACCCTGCTATCCAGTAATTAAGATTGTAGTACATTATTAACACGATGATAAATACGTCCTTGCCCTCAAGTATAGTTCATCTATTTTTTTAAGGAAACTTTGTGGATTTTGTTTTTTGTTCCTTAGGCAGTCACGGCAAGCAGTGATGGACATAAACACAGAGCCATCACAAAATGAGCAGATTGTCTGGGATGACCCCACTGCAAGAGAGGAGAGAGCAAGGCTCGTCAGCAACTTACAGTGGCCCAATAGTCCTTCACAGTACTCTGAACAAATTCAGACTGATGTAAATAACATGAATGATTCACCTTTCAGGGAATCCTTCACTGATAGAGAAGTTGCTGAATTAGGTAAGGAGAGAAATACATGTTTGAGCTGGACTGTAGTTCGGATTATTTATTATGATACACTGGCATTCTAGAAGCAAAAGAAAACAACACTATTACATGGATCTTTTTCAGCTTTAGTGTGTTGTGATCTCTGAGTGACCTGAACGTTTTTTTCCTTTTTTAATAATGAGGCTCAGGATGAGTGACAGACCATTTTTGGTCTTGTTTTAAAAAGGTGGTTAATTTGTTTTCACTTTTTTTTAACTCTGCTCTTCCTCCAGAAAGACCCCATGCACCTTTTTAACATCAGTAAGCAGTATGGAGGCAGCCCTTGCCTAAAGATAGGCTTTTTTTGTTTTAAGCCCCAATTCTGGAACCCTTATTCATGTTGAATAGTACAGGCAGTCCTCGACTTTACGACATTCAAGTTATGACGAACGCATTTATGACGCCTCTACATTGACACCCTGATTCCATTTACAACTATAGGTTTCAAGTTTAAGACGTACTTACTAAAGCAAATAACTCCACTGAGCCCACTTGGACCTTTTAATGTGCTTAACGGTTGTAAAATCTTAATAGCAGCTGAAGAAGATCCACAAAGCTGGGTAAGAATGGAGGTGTAGGAGAAGGATCACCAATGCCCAGGAGCCCCATAAAAATCGGGCAGCAAGTCTGCTGGGGAGATCAGTGGACCAGGATACAGTCAAGTTATTATTCTTATCTTGCTGTCAGGAGTGGAGAAGAAGCATAGCTGAGTTATCTACTCTGTTTCCCCTTCCTTCCACTCCATCTACTTAAGAGGCAGTGAAGATTCTCCTTTGAGTTGGATGGACTAGGAGATGCTTCCTGGTTTCCACTCTCCTCTTGACTGCAGGAAAAAAAAAGCTAGATGTGAGGAGACAAGAATAGAAGCTAGCAGCAGATGGGCAATCATCAGGTGGCTCTGCAGGAATAGATCAGTAGTGATGTTTATCATTCACATAATGCTTTGTGTTCAAAGTGCTGTGGAAACATTAATCCTCAAAACACCTGTGTGAATTAAATATTACTGCTGCTTTTTACAAATTGGGAAACTGAAACAGAAATTAATTGATTTGCCGAAGGCCCCACTTTGAGTCATTGACAGGGCTGAGATTAGAAATCAGAAGTTCCTGACTCCTCAGTCCTGTGCTCATTGTCAGACTATGCATGAATACTTCACATGCTGTCATGCTGACCTCCACAAACATTGTTCTCCCTTTGCCTCCTTCTGCAGCAAGCTTTCTATAGCTTGGTGTGTGTGGGAAAGGGGCATCCTCTACACCTCCCATCTCCTTACAGCTTTTCTGTTTGAAGCAGCAGCCTACCTGGAGGATGGTTTCTCTGGCCCAGTCTTATATGAGAAAATTGTAGTGATTTAATGAAATTGGTTTATAAACTAATCTAGTTAAATTGGTGCAACCCCCTTCTGTAGCCAGCTTGAGTGCTTCATGTCAAGTTAGTTTAAGGAATCAATTGGGAAGTAGAGAAACCTCAAGATAGTCAAAAATATGAGGCTTGCAACAGCTCAACTGCTGCCTTGTGATGAAAGGATGTAAATTTTAAGACAGGAAGTAAGCAGTTGTTTCTGAAAATGCAGAATAAATGCTGTGATGGCGTTTGTTCATTTGGGATTAATACTTTTTTCAATGTTATCATAGTTATAGTTCAGTCAACAAAATCATGCAACAATTAATTACTATCCACAGCTGTTCATGATTCTGGGAACACAATTGTGGCGGAGGTCCCAAAGCATCCAATATATAGTGATCCAGAAACCCCAGTAAAAGATGATAATGTGATCCCCACACCGCAAGCTCCCAGCATTGCCTTCCCTCTGGCTAACCCTCCTGTGGCTCCACAGCCCAAAGAAAAGGTTTGTTGTAGCAGCATACTTGTTTTTAAAGGATCATACTTGCACTGTAAAGAAATGGCCCAGTGTACTATTAACATGCATCTAATTTTTGAAGCTGACAGTAAATGTATTCATCAGTTTAACATTTTTTAAAGTGGATAATTTCTGTGCAGGTACTTTTAGTTCCAAATTTTTCATTTCTCCCGAGAAACTCTGAACAAGTCATAGAAATATGGGACTGGAAGAGACCTCAAGAGGTGAGCTAGTCCATCTTCCTGTGCTGAGGCAGGACCAGGTAAACCTAGACCATCCCTGACACGTTTATCCAATCTGTTCTTAAATACCTACAGTGATGGGAATTCCACAATCTCCCTTGTAAGCCTATTCTGAAACTTTACCCTTATAGTTAGAAAGTTTTTCCTAATAGCTAACCTAAATCTTCCTTGCTGCAGATTGAGCCCATTACTTTTTATCTGATCTTCAGCAGACATGGAGAACAGTTGAACCACTGTTCTCTTCAGAATAGCTCTTAATATATTATCAGGTCTCCCCTCAGTCTTCTTTTCTCAGTACTAAACATGGCCAGGTTTTTTAACCTTTCCCCATAGATTATGTTTTCTAAATCTTTTATCTTCTCTTTTTGTTCTTCTCTAGAACAGTGGTCACCAACCAGTCAATTGTGATTGACTGGTCGATCCTAGAGGATCTCCCAGTCGATCGCGATCTCTGGCAGCACAATGGGGCTGCTTCTAAGTCAGGCTCCTTAACTGCTCTGGCCCCATGCCGCTCCTGGAAGTGGCCAGTGCAGGCCAGGGGGCAGGGTCTCCCTCAGCGCACCGCTCCTGCAGCTTCCATTGGCCGGGAACGGGGAGCTGTGGCCAATGGGAGCTGCAGGGGTGGTGCTTGCAGAGAGGGGCAGCGCGTGGAGCCACGTGCTGCTCGCCCACCCTCAGGAGCGCATTGGCTCCTTCCAGGAGTGGCGTGGGGCCGGGGTAGGCAGGGAGCCTGCCTTAGCGGCAACCACGCTGCACCACTAACCAGGAGCCACCGGAATTAAGTGCGGCCCAGCGGGAGGCCGCACCCCAGTCTTCAGCCCCCTCCCGGAGCCAGCACCCTGAACCCCCTCCTGCACTCCAAGCCCCAGCCCTGAGCCCCGTCCCAGAGCCAGCATCCCAAACCAGCCCTGAGCCTCATCCTGGAGCCAGCACCCCCACCCCCTCTTGCACCTCAACACTCTGCCCCAGCCCTGACCCCTGTCCCAGAGCCAGCACCCCGTACCCTTCCTGGATCCCAACCCCCTGCCCTAGCCCTGACCCCCCTCCCAGAGCCAGCACCTTGTATCCCCTCCTGCACCCCAATGCTCTACCCCAGGCCAGAGCCCCCTCCTGCATCCAAACTCCCTCCCAGAGCTTGCACCTGTCACCCCCTCCTGCACCCCAATCCCCTGCCCCAGGCTCAGCCCAAAACCCTCTCCCACACTGTGAACCCCTTGGCTCCAGCCGAGTCCGCACCCCATCCCCAATCCCAATCCCCTACCCCAGTCCGGTGAAAGTGAGGTGGGGGAGAGCGAGTGAGTGGGGCAGGGCCTCGGGGAAGGGGCAGTGTAGATCTTGCATTGCCCTTAAGTTCAAAAAGTGATCTTGGGCGTAAAAAGGTTGGAGACCACTGCTCTAGAGGATGTTATTTTCAAAAAGAAAAACATCATTTTAATCCACTTTCTTGTCGTGTTAATGAAATAGATTTTTGTAGGCATAGGTGGGGTCAGGCTTGGGGGGTTCTGCAGTGTTTTAGAGCCTCTTTAATGACATCATAATGGGGAGAAGTTCTTTTTGATTAATCACTTGGGTAGTATGTTGCATTAATACTTAAAAATAAGCTGTCAGAGCTGAAAATCTGTAGCAAATTCACAAAGGGCTATGGAAAATTAATCTAGCTTTTAGTTCACTAGTCCTTTGTATAATTTTGTTGCTTGATCTTTTCAACAGGCGTGTGTGTTCAGTGGCTCACACTAGTAAATAAGCTTTGTTTGGAATGTGTAACTGTTTTATCTCATCCAGGCTTGCCAGTCCTACAGTGGGTTTCCCTCTACTTTTCACTTTAAGGCAAGACCAGACCTGTCAATCATCAGGCAGTGGCTTAGTTTTTCCCTTTTGGAAAACTGTTTGATCTTCTTCCCAGTGGCAGCTGCAGGCACTTTCCAGACCTCCTCCTTGCAAACTACCGAGCACAGAGGAAAAACTATTATAAATTGCCAAGTTGACTCCAGGTTTTTCTTCACTGTGTTCCTTCTACAGCCTACTGTGGACGCCACCCCATGATGAGCAGAATCCCAAGGAGAAAAGGTGCCTGTTATGCTCATCTCCCCGATAACCTTGTTGGGCAGGAGCAATTTGCATTGCCTCTGCCCTTTTGCTCCAGATTTTAAGCCTCAGCACTAACCCTCTAATATGGACCAGTAGCAACAGCTCCTTCAATTTTGGCATGTGCACCCACTAGCGCAGTGCAGATTGTGGCATGTGATAAGAGGAATGATCCTGCTTTGGCACCCTGCAACCAGGTGACCCTAGCAGTGGTACAGAAATGAACAGATACTTTTGGTGCTGAGGGATTCCAGCAGCGGTGATATGGTATTTCACAGATCTCTGGAGAGTTTTCTTGCATCATTCTGCGCAAAACCTAAGGCGCGCATACAAATCCAGTTAAAAACTACCTCGTGAGACTATCATTGGGTTGTTTCTGTAGTACCCAGCAGTAAAGGCAAAAAAGCAGCATACGAAAAGTGAAGGAGCACAACTTGACAGGAAAGATCAAAGCGCATCAAAAAAAGGCAATATCAGTTTCCTGGATTGAAAAATCCATCTATGAAGAGGTCTGGAAGGAAACACCTGGACATGCTATAAGGTAGACGTATAGGCTTCATTGGATGCTACCTTTGGCAGCAGGGCATTACATGCTGTGGTAGCCCTGACAATTTTTCTTAACACATTTTTGACTTTTAAATAATTACTTGAAGCCCTCTGGGATTTTGCTTGCTGATAGAATCCCACTGTAGGAATAGAAAGCTTGGATAAGAGAGATAGACAGGTACATTTGATATTTGATTTGTCAGTGCGTGCAGCTGGCCATTCCATCACTTAGAATGAAAAAATTCTTTTCATGATAGATTATTAAACTGTGCCCTGTAGATGGGAACCAGGGGAGGTTAAGTGTTAGGTTGACTTTGAATTTTAGAATACTGTCTATTTTTTAACTTTGGATGCAGTCTGCTTGACTGGAAGCTAAACCCTTGTCTAGTGACTGACGGGTCTGGTTCTTGCCTTCTCAAACCTCACAGCAGATAGAAAACCCAATGTAGGAAAACCTTGAATGCTAGAGAGAAATAGTTGAGTATCAAATTTATCTTTCTACGCAACTCTCCCTATAACTTTTGTCATATTCCAGGCTATTACAATAGATGAGAAGGTTGATGAAGAACCAGAAAAACAGCGCAAATTCCAGCTGTCTTCACTTAATCCTCAAGAGCGAATTGATTACTGCCATCTGATTGAGGAACTAGGTAGCCAGATGTTTAAAAGTTTTACAAAGTTTGTTTGGGGCTGAAAAGGGGCCTCTGTTAATGAATTGCTAATCTAAACCTAAGGTTTCAGACCTGTAGCTCTCAAGATGCTTTGGCTAGGTCTTCACTGGCAAAGAAGGGTAAGGTGTGTTTACCACTGGGGATAATAATATGTGTTAGCTATCACATTGTAAAAACACAGTGGAGACAAGGCACTTGAGTTTTACTGTGCGATAAACTAGGCGAGGTCAAGCCCAGGCAGGGGTATAGTGCTGACCTCGCGTACTTTACAAAAACTGAAGTGCCTTGTCTTCCCTGGGTTTTTTTTACCTCAGAATAGCTCATGCATCTTAGTTACCCTGAGGTAAAAAGTAAACCTTTTTTAGCACTGAAACAAGGCCTTGTGGTTCTATGACTATGTTTTTGTTATTTGAAGTTATAATTCATAGACTTTAAGGTCAGAATATTGTGATCATCTAGTCTGACCTCCGGCACATTGCAGGCCACAGAATCTCACCCACTCCTGAAATAGACCCTAACCTGGCTGAGTTACTGAAGTCCTCAAATCATGATTTAAAGACTTAAAATTGCAAACAATTCACCATTTACACTACTTTAAACCGTCAAGTGACCCATAACCCATGCTGCAGAGGAAGGTGAAAACTCCTCAGGGGTTTAGCCAATATGACCTACGGGAAAATTCCTTCCAGACCCCAAATATGGTGATCAGTTAGACCCTGAGCATGTGGGCAAAACCAACCAGGCCGATATCTGAAAAAGAATTCTCTGTAGTAACTCAGAGCCCTCCCTATCTAGTGTCCCATCTCCAGCAGTTGGGGATTTTTGCTGCTGGCAGATACCGATGGGCCACATGCCATTATAGGCATTCCCATCATACCATCCCCTCCGTAAACTTATCAAGCTCAGTCTTGAAGCCACATAGTTTTTTTGCCCTCACTGCTCCTCTTGGACGGCTGTTCCAGAACTTCACTCCTCTCTGATGGTTAGAAACCTTTGTCTTATTTCAAGCCTAAACTTCTTGATGGCGAGTTTATAGCCATTTGTTCTTGTGTCCACATTGCCGCTTAACTTACCACCAAAAGGGTGACGCTTTTCATCTACTGGGATTTGCTGTGTGGGATTCTTCTGCAGAAGATTTCCTCTTTTTGCTTAGGAGCCTGCCTGCTATCTACTGGTGGTTCTCCCCTTTCTTCTAAGTTCCCACGGCTTTTTTCCGCCACTAGTGCCTCAAGCTTGCCGATGCCAAAGTGGCTATGCCTGTGTTACAGTGGCACTGCCTTCTATCAGAGCTAACTCCCCCTTTGCCTTCTGTGCATGAGGTTATTTGCCAATAAATGGCAAAGCTTTCTGCCTAGATTCCAGGGTGCATAGCATTGCAGTTTAAGTATGAATTATAAAATAGTTCATTTATTCAGTTGATGTTTCTGTGGTAGACTCTTACTTTAAATAACCTGAATCACATTCACTCCCGTGTTTCAAGGTGGACTGGTGCTTGAGAAGCAGTGCTTTGATCCAAGTTGTACCCACATCATTGTGGGACATCCTCTTCGAAATGAGAAATACTTGGCCTCGATGGCTGCTGGAAAGTGGGTGCTTCATCGTTCCTACCTGGAGGCATGTAGAGCAGCTGGCTGCTTTGTACAGGTTCATAACTCTAGTGATATATCAGTTGTTACATCTCTTTTGCTGTTTTAATTTTAGTAATAAAATGCTTTTAAAGTCTCCACTACGGCTAATGGCAGAAACTTAAGGACAAAATTCTCAAGGGACAAGTGATTTTCAGTGCTCAATTCTTGGCATATTAAAGAGACCTGACTTTCAGAAATCGTTCAGCACTCAGCCTCCCTCTGAAAATCAGTCCCTTTCCAGGTGTCTGGGGTTGGTCTTCCAACAGCTGAGGCACCCATAATCACTCGTCACTTTTGATCATTTAGAGTGAAGTGCCTTAGGTAAATTATGATAAGTGCAATTGAAAATAATGTGATGGATCCTGTTATGCCAGGAATTAAATCCTGATCCTATAGTTTATAAGCATAACAGTCTAAATAACCAAACTCCTCCGTCTTTCTTTTCAGTTTTGTATTTTCTTTTTTATACGCAGTTGAATCTATAATTAGTGATACTCTAAAATACCTTTGGTATCTTTAGTAGTGCTCTGAAACCACTGAATTAGTTATTGTTATTTATTACAGCATGGCAGCACTTTAATAGAGTCTGGGTACTCTGCAGGAAACCAGTCTCCATTTCATAGTTCTCCAGGGTCTAGCAGCTCCATTGACTGGGCTTACTTACAAAGTTTTTTTTTTGTCTGAATAAAAATAAATCACTTGTATTGTTCAGGAAGAAATCTTATTAAATTCAGAGAGAGAGAGAAGGGGATTGTGAGTAAGTGATTGTTGCTTTCACTCTCTGTTGCTTAGTGGTTACATTCCATTGTCTCTAACCACAAGAGGAACCAGAGGAGATAATTTAGGGTAATGAAAAGACTGAGTTTATTTAAAATCCAAGTGAGAGGCTTTAGAGTGAAGTTAATTTTAATAACTACTACTGTGCTTTGTGTCAAGTATAATTGATGTGCAAAGCTAGTGTGTTCTTGTTGTTTGTATTTTTTAATTTCTTGCTGTTGGTGTGGCTATAATTGTTCTAGGAGGAAGATTATGAATGGGGAAGTAACTCCATACTCAATGTTTTGTCTGGAATCAATGTAAACCAAAAGAAACTAGCACTTGCAGCCATGAGATGGAGGAAAAAAATCCATAAAAGGAGGCAGGAAACTGGCATCATTGAGGTATTTGGAAACATATGAAGTGTAACTTCTTGATGTTGGGAGGGAGGCACTGTAATGGGATGTGCTCCAAGAAACCCGGAGTCTCTGTGCCAAAAGAGGGTTAGCTGCTTTGTTCTTTTAAAAACAAAGCATCCTAGCTGGATCCATACTAATGTAATCAATCTTTTTCCTAAAAGCTTTTATTGTCAGCATTGAACATTATTAGCATTGAAGATTAATTAATGGTCTTTGTCCCCTCTTGGCACTGGTGACTGCAATAACTGCCATTGCTAACTAGCCTGCAAACTGGAAATCCTAATACTTAAATAACTGCTTCATTGTTTTTTAACATTACTAAATCATTAAATTGGTCTTTACCCTTTAGCATTATGATTCTAAACAACTCCGACACCTATATTTTCCATCACGCAGTTGTCTAAGGGTAAAATTTTCGGAAGTACCTATGTGACTTAGGAGCTTAAGGAGCTCCACTGACTTTCAAGGAGACTTTGTCTAAATCACTCTCTTGAAAATAGGACTTAGGCTCCTAAGTCACTAGGCACCTTTGAATTTTTACCCTTAGTAATCAAACACACAAGTCACCAGTAAAGGACTGAGAATTGCGTCTTGTAAAATAGGGGTGCACGACCACAGAAACCACTGGTTAAGGGGTGTTTATTAGCATCTTGCCAGGAGCATTAAGGCTATGCTTGATTTGTGTATATATTTACATTGACATTTTAAATAAAAGTGAATGCACTTGACCCTAATATTTTGTTGTACTCCAAGCCTTCCTGAAACACATTAGAATATACTTGATGTGAGAGTTCATCTGCAGTTAATCAGCTTTGTTGTTTCATCCTACAGTTAACTAGGAGTGGGTAGCCAGGTGAAAAGTTGTATGCCCCTGTGGGCTGGAATTTGGCCCCTGGCTTGCATGTTGTGCATCCCTGCTGTTATTTAAAAAGAAACAAAACAAACCTCGGGATGGTGTGGATGTGCTAAATCTTGCCTTACAGACTTTTCTTCAGTGGGGTATAATTAGCTTCATAGACCCCAGTTCTTTTTAAAAACTGAATCTTTTATGTAGGGGGCATTTAGTGGCTGGAAAGTGATTTTGAATGTTGACCAAACCAAGGAAGCAGGATTCAAACGTCTTCTTCAATCAGGAGGAGCAAAGGTATGTGACTTTTTTTTTTAAAAAAAAAATTCCATTCAATAAATGACTTTAGATCATTTTATAGATTCTGATGTTTTGTTTGGCTGGTGGTTGTCGTTCATGTACCAAAGGGCCCTGTTGTGCTAGGCACTGTGAATGCCAGTAAGAAGAGGCAGTCCTTGACCCAAATTACTTACTATCTACATAGACAAGACACACAAAGTAAGTTGTGATGTTCCCCTTTACAGATGGGGAACTGAGGCACCGAGAGAGTTGGTAACTTTCCCAAAGTCTCACAGGACTTCTGTGGCAGTGATGGGATTTGAACCTAGAGCTTCTGGCTCTCAGTCCATTGCCCTAACAAGATCATCCTTCCTCTCATTGGAATGTACATTATTTTGTAGAATGAGGCTATACTTGGTACCCAGTTTTCTGATGACATCCTGTTTAATGTGATGGAGATTAGTGAATACATAATCTGTAAAACATGTACACTCAATTGCCAAGAGCAATAAACACAAAAATAAAAAGTACTTTCTGTTGTGTTTAAATCTGTAGGTGCTGCCAGGTCATTCTCTGCTTCTCTATAAAGAAGCTACTCACCTTTTTGCTGACTTCAGTAAACTGAAACCAGATGATGCCAGAGTTAATGTACTGGAGGCTGCCACCCAAGGAGTGAACTGCTTAAAACCAGAATACATTGCTGACTACCTCATACAGGTGTGCATATTAGGGGCATTATGTACCATTTGTTTGCTTTGAAAAAAACAGTCTTACATATATTTGATGTTCTAGATGTAATCATGCTTATTAAAGTACACTGCTTCACCCATTGATTCACCCAATGAAAACTATTGTATGTAAGTAGGGCGGAGAGCTGCCTGGCATTTGCTTGAAATGAAACACAGACTTTTGATATTGATATTCCAATGTTAGACCTTTATACCTGGTTTGCCCATAATTCTGATCATAAGATCTAATGTTAATATTCTTGTGCTGAGTTTCCAATTCTGGCCACTAAAGAATGACAGAGGTTTGTTTCAGTGTTGGAACTGGATATATAGTATTGTTCTAGCTAGATGGTTTTTAGAATACACTAAATTGTGTGCGTGACCTTGAGATTTATGTGGGGTGCATTTTGCATCAGGATTCTGATACATTTTTGATAATTCCATGCCAAATCAGAAAAGTTTTAAAAACTTTAATGGGCAACTATTTCAGTGTGTCAGAATCAGGATATGTTTAATAACTCCTTCATAGTGTCCCAGAATGATGAATCTTTTTTAATTTTAGTTGGCTGCTAAAGGAGGGTCATGTAGGATGCTTTTTATAATACTGTCTAGCTAAACAAATCTGATTAAAACACCTTTTTTTTTTTTTTTTTTTTCTTTTGAAGGAGCTTCCTCCTCCAATGGAGTGTTACTGTCTGCCAGAGGCTGTTTCTTATCTTCAAAATAGCAAAGACCTGGCAATTGGATTATCTCAGAAGAGAAAAGCACCTGGAGAAACAAGCAAAGTCAAACGATCCAGAATACACTGAGGGGATTCGCCCTTTTTAATTCTTGTATTTTAACTTCCTATTTATAAATATTTTTCCACTCTCAATGCTGAAAAAATTAAAAGCTTTATTTAATTTTGAATGTAATGTACTTAAAAGTTCCCTTGTTTAGTTTGCTGTAATATTAGTTGGAAAGATTGCTTTACTCTGTTAGTGGCACCATCCACATTTGTACAAGAAAATATGTTGTCTACTTAATATTTTGATCACTGAAGCTTTCACTGAGGGACATCAGCCTATAATAAAAACTAAGAATTTTTGGGGTCCTTTCTTTACTTTGAAGTAAAGATAGTATTATCTGTTAGTAACAATGCTGCTGAGTTTGCCACAGGATGATAGACTCTTATATATGCATGAGCATCCCCACCAATCTATATTTATTTTTGGAAGGGTAAGGGAAGAAGCAGATGTGTGAAAGGAAAGATAACGTTTTCTAAATTCATTGTGAACAGTAAGTGCACATAGAGACTGTAATAAAACACTTAATATTGCTATCCAGTCTTTAATCTGGGACTCTTAGAGCCCTTTACAAACGTTAATTAATTATTGCAACAAACCTGGGTGGTAGGCAAATAGTAATACGCCAGTTTTACAGAGGAGGAGGAGAGCTGATACAGAGATGAAGTTACTCCATCGAGGTTCCAACGTTAAGTCTGTGACAGAATTGGAAATGGGGGAGTTCTAACTATTGATATTTCATTAGCGTGGTGTCTCTACCATATACAGAAGTGAATATTTCAACCTGGGCTCTGTCTGGGGAGCAGAGCCTGCCCACCTAGAAAAGAGAGACGAGTCCCTTTCTAATAATTGTCTAACAGCTTACACTTAAGGGTTGTTAAGAGACAGTGCCAGAGCCACACACAGGATGTGGGCTGGCTGGGAGAATGTAAATTGATTGTTTTGTTCCTGTAACAAATTAGATAAGATGAAAGCCTGTTTCATTCTAAACTGAGACTAAATATGGGGGTGGGCTGTTTAGAGAAAAAATATTTTAAAACCATGTTTTTTTCTTCCAACTGCTAAATAATACTTTAAGAAGGATGTTGGTCAATGTCAGAGTTTCCTGAAGGGAGGAGCCACAAGCCACCCAGTCAGATGTACAGAGTGATAAGTGGTTGGCATAAATAGGGTCTAAATGTGAAAAAGTCAGATTCCACCCCAAGCCAGGTTAAGGCAAAAGACCCAATACCAGAGAAGAGTGCTGTCAGAGACAAGACAGGAAAGAGGTGCAGCTAGTCCTTTAACCAGGACATGTTGTTTTAAAAATAGCTTCTCTCTCTAGTGTCACAGTGAACATAAGATCAGAAATCAGGTAGATAGATGGCACTGGGTGTAATTTCTGTTGTCACCCAAGTTATCCCTCTGACTCTTCATTGTTGTTAAATCATATTTAGCCAAGTCTGGTCTATTGCACATCTTGGTCTAATATATTTAATCTTTTCATGCAGTTTTATTAGTGAGCTGCTGCACTACAGTCTTGCATGGCTATGACAAAACTTGCATTTAAAAAATACGAATAGTTGAAACCTGGTTGAAAATGTTAAAGTAAGTCTACATTAATCATCAAAGTTTATCAGAGGAAGTAGGTGATAAGTACTTACACATTCGAGAAGTATAATGGAATTGCTGATGTTGGTAAAAGAGAAATCATCAGCTGTTACCAATATGTTAGCACTAACGGCTCTACAACTTTGAAAATATTAGTGATGCTGGTATTAGTGCCGCTACCTCATCCTGTTGATGACACACAAAAGCTGAGATGGCATTTTTAAGGTGAGCACTGGATTCATCATTCAGTATTTATTTAGGGAATTGACTCATAAGAAAACACATGCCCTGATATTTGGTATGATACACAAAATAAAAAGCCAAGACGCTATGGGGAATTAGCATGATCAAGACAAATAAGATGTAGACTTTTCCCAAAGAGCTGACAGTAGCAGGGCCTGATTCTGACGATGTACTCATTTACAATCAAGCTGTAAGTTAAGACTTAAGAAGACAAGCAAAGACAAATGAGGGACTGCATGAAAGGGACACTAGTTGTGCTGCTTGGGTGGAGTAAGTGGGGGAATGAGAGATGAGGTAAGTGAGAACTTAATTAGACTGGTCCTTGGGGGTAAGAATGATGCGGAAGGCAGTGAAAATACTGGAAGAGCTGAACATGGCTACAATCAGAGCAACAAACCCCACATAACTTTTACAGCCACATTTTTAATGGTAAGGGAGACTAGAGTGGGGAGGAATTTACAATACTTAAGATGAAGGACAAGGGCCTAAATGACACTTTCAGTGGTGGGAACAGAGAAGAATGGATGGATTCTGAAAATGTAAAGGAAAAACCAGCAGGGTTTAGTGGCAACAGCAATGTGAGGGAAGGAATAAAAAAATGAAACCAAGATTGTGTGCCCATTGAATAGGGAGCTAAGGGAGAAGAGTCAGGGGAAAAGCTGAGGTCAGCTTTTGTCTGAGTTGAGTTGCCTGCAAGACACCAGCGTGGATGTTCCACATGCAAAGATATTTCTGATTTCCCTGTGTAAAGTACTGGAATTGCAATATAAGGTACTACCTAGAGAAAATGTGTACTAGGAGACTAGGGCCCGTGAAAGCTCTAAGGCATGTTGACAGAGGAAGAAATTCTAAAGGAACTGTCAGAAGGGTAAGGTAAGAGAAGCAAGTGCTGTGAGATTTGAACTGCATTTAGTGTTCTTAAAGGGTGCTGGTCTAAGCAGCTGCAGTGGTGTCTGGTGACAGAAATGGGGCATTATGGGGTCTTTGATCTGGAGCAAGGACCTCTAGTTGAAAGTCTCATGGTTTTTGCTTCATCTCAAATACCAACAATAGTGTCAATTGTGATGGTGTTGGATACAGACACTGCTCTAACTGACACTGCAGTCACTAATTTATTTTACATACCCTCATGTCCACTTATGAAATGGTTACAAGGGCAGATTTGAACCAGTGACTGGTTCCAGCAGTCATGGGTTAAGAGGGAAGGCCCTCTCATGGATGATTGATAGGTTAAAAGACAGGAAACAAAGGGTAGGAATAAATGGTCAGTTTTCAGAATGGAGAGAGGTAAATAGTGGGGTTCTCCCAAGGATCTGTACTGGGACCACTGCTGTTCAAAATATTCATAAATGACGCAGAAAAAGAGGTAAACAGGGAGGTGGCAAAGTTTTCAGATGATACAAAATCACTCAAGACAGTTCAGTCCAAAGTAGACTGAAGAGTTACAAAGGGATCTCACAAAACTGGGTGACTGGACAACAAAATAGCAGATGACATTCAATATTATTAAATGCAAAGTAATGCACATTGGAAAACATAATCCCAACTACATATACAAAATGATGGGGGTCTAAATTAGTTGTTACTGCTAAAAAAAAAAAAAAAGATTTTGGCATCATTGTGAATAGTTCTCTGAAAATGTTTGCTCAATGTGCAGTGGCAGTCAAAAAAGCTAACAAGGTTAGGTAGTTAATAATTATATTGTCACTATATAAATCCATGGTATACCCACACCTTGAATACTGCATGCAGTTCTGGTCCCACACTCTCAAAAAAGACAATTAGAAATGGAAAAAGTACAGAGAAGGGCAACAAAAATGATCACAGATATGGAACAGCTTCCGTATGAAAAAAGCTTAAAAAGACTAGGACTATTCAGCTTGGAAAAGAGATGACTACAGAGGAATATGCCTGAGGTCTATAAAATCATGAACGGTCTGGAGAAAGTGAATAAGGAAGTGTTATTTATCTCTTCACATAATACAAGAATCAAGGGGCCTCCCAATGAAATTAATAGGCAGCAGGTGTAAAACTAAAGGAAGTACTTCTTCACACAATGCACAGTCAACCTGTGGAACTCAGGGGATGTTGTGAAGACAAACTATAACTGGGTTAAAAAATAATTAGATAAATTCATGGGTAGGTCCATCAATGGCTCTTAGTCAAGATGGTCAGGGATGCAACCCCATGCTCTGGTTATCCGTAAGCCTCAGACTGCCAGATACTGTGACTAGACAACGGGATGTTGTGGTCATTCCCTTGTGAAGCATCTGGCATTGGCCACGGTCAGAAGGCAGGTGGGCTAGATGGACCACTGGTCTGATGTGGTATGGCTGTTCTTATGGTTTAAGGTTTCCATATTGCAATAGCAATTCCACATTCCCACAATGCAATTTTAGAATTACAGGAATGTAATATCTAAGGTACTTACATGCCCTCCAACATGAGATTATCTGAATGCCTCACAAACTTCAAGGTAATTATTCTCAAAACACCCTTATGAAATAGTACTTCCCTATTATTCCCATTTTAGAAATAGGAAACTGAGGCACAGAGAGACTGACCTGTTCAAAGTCACACAGGAAGTCTATGGCAGAGCAGAAAATTAAACCCAGGCCTTCCAACTCACAGACTTGTGCCCTAACCACTAAACCATCCTTCCTCACACTAATACTGCACACTTTTGAAGTAGAGTTTTAAAATGTGATAAAACAGAAAAATCACTTAAGTGACTGAAATCTAGTAAATCCTTTGCTTAACTCTTACCCTGTGCACATTTTTTTTTAATTACAATATCAGAATCAACTATGGTAAAGGTGTCTTAAGCAATATTGCTGGAGAGGCTATTTAACAAGATAAACAGGGTTAAGGAAGTAAAATCAACCTGAAAACAAAACAGTCACTACTGTAAAAGATAAAATAAATTTTATTTTCTTTAGCTTTCTTCAGAGGAACTGTCACAAAATACTTTACAGCGTTGGATATGGTTGTTCTAACACGGATAAAGGACAAGAGGTGTGCATGCTACATGTTTAGAAGCTGAGTAATATGCAGAAGCTGTAATTAGTAAACCATAGTAAAATTCACTGTCAAAATTATTGCCCAATGTACTAACTTTTTTATGACTATAAAATATACATTATAAGGGCCATCATCAATCTTCTAGGACAAACTGCAGGGTCCATATGGGGATTCACAGAACCAGGTCAGATTGTGACTCTACTTCAATTTAAATAAAAAAAAATTGTGTTGTACCAAACCATCACCAGCCACAATTTTTTCCAGACATCTGGTAGGCTTCAAACTGTTAGACATTATGGTAGCTATTTGTCTGTTTTTGCTCCTTTTCACCCACCATCGTTTATGCTGGAATTAGAAACACTAAATTGCTGCAGCTTCATGTTCCAATGTATGATATTTGAAAGCAAGTTCAATATCAATTTTTCGTGCACCAAGATGTCCTCTTAAAATTCTTTGCAAAGAACCCTGCCATATCTTTAAAGATTTTCCTAACATCTGGCTACATCACTGTGCTCCAAAAGCATAAGTTCAGCGTTTGAACTAGCAAACTACTAGTTACTGCCTCACTCTGCTTTACAGCTATCTATTACTAACTACTTCCCTGTCTTGACCACTCTTCCTTCTATCTTGCTCTAGTTACTAAATGCAAAAGAAATGGGTTACTGTTCCTTAAATAACAGCATGAAATCTGTTTGCTTAGCATACTTCAGCAGAAACAGCACTATGTCAGTTAAGCCATTGTCCTGATTAGGAGGGCCTGGAGAAACGGAGTCTGCTGGAGGGTATAATTTTTGCTTCATTAATTGCTTTCAAAATGAGTGAAGTATAAGACTTCAACAAGTTCAACTTGTTAAGTAGCCATAAGAGAACAAGAAAACAACAGACTTCAAAGGAGAAGTCCCAACCCACTGATCTCAAAGGAGTGTAAATCAGGAGTAACTCCACGGATGTCAATGAAGTTACACAAGAATGAAATCAGAGTCAGGCATCTGTTGCATATGCCTAGCAGTACATTAGTTCTCCAGCACGCTCCTGTAAATGACAAGCTGCTTGTACAGTTTCAATCTGGTCTGAACAAGTCTGGTGTTTTCTGCAGCCCAGCATCTCCCACCATACTGGACATCTGGGCTGTTCTGTAGCTCATGGAGGCAGATCAGTGTTTTGGCATCACACTATCTGACCACACCACCTCTGCTCCTGCTTGCTGCCAAATTCTCTGCCTCCAGTAGCAGCAGCCAGAGGTGGTTTCTTTTGCTTCTGCCCTCACACCTTCTATTTTAAATTTTTCCGCCCCGTTTTTTGGGTAGTGGGGAGCAGTGTTATCCCTCCTCGGTATTCCTTCTCCTCCCCAGGCCAGTTAAACCCACAGGGGTTTGACCCTCCCTGAGCCTGTCCCATACAGGCATGGCAGAGCAGCCAAGAAAGCACTGGGTCAAATCCAAGCAAGGCTGCATATATGAGGCTGTCTTCCCAGGCTCACAGATAGCAAGTTGTGTCCAGCCTGCACCCAGGCTTCCATCCCTAACTCTGTTAGGTCCCGGGGCTACAAGTCAGACAGGCAAGTGGGGTCCCCCATCCACTGACACAACTGTGAATCCAAGGGGAGGGGGGGAGGGAATGGATGAGGAATCCCAGTGCGGAGCAGGGAGAGGCATCAAATGCAAGGAGGGCTCCGACCATTCAGGGAGTAAGTCCCAATGGATCCTCGCTGAACAAAGAGGGGAGGCTTGCAGGTCCACAAGTCCTTCCCCCCCCCCGCCCCCACATCATGAAGTGGGTCCTGAGTGCCCTGAGGAAAGAAGCAGGGCTTCTAATCATCCCCCCTCCTTCCCATAACAATGAGTTCACTCCTCTCCCCCTCCAGGGGGAATAGGAGCCAGCAGCGAGGATTCGGAGATAGATCCCTCAAGAGGGCTCCAGGCCCGACAGAAGGTAGGCCGGCCACAAAAGGTCTCCCCAAGTTGCAGAAGTGTTTCTATGCTCCCAAAGTGCACAAAAAACGTTAAAAACAAATCTAAAAAGGCTAAACAGGGAAGGAAAAAGCACAAGAAATCCAGGAGTCCTCTGACCACTCCTCCACTGAGGAAGGTCAGCTGTCTGGCTCTGAAACCTGAGCAGGTTCCTGAGAATAAGCCTCAAAATCCTCCCATAGAGGGCTGGGGACCTCACTCCGAGACCCAGGGGTCTGCAGAATGAGGAGAAAAAGGCTCAAGACATAAGCCTCCTAGAGCTGAAAGCAGTCAAGCTAACTCTGCAAAGGTTCCAGCCCACCACAGCCTGGTTCAATCAGACAATATGACTACAATCACATGTATAAACAACCAAAGGGGAACAAGGAGTCCGGCACTACATGCAGAAGCAATGGAAATAATTAGATGGGTAGAACAGTTCCTCCTTTCCCTCAGAGCAATCCACATCAAAGGGGACCTGAGCCAAAAACAGTCTGGATCAGCAGGCACAGGGTCAACAACTCCTACTGGTGCCTGAATCAGAAAGTTTTTGATCTCATCATTAAGACATTGGGCCTCCCTTCAACTGACCTCTTTGCTAACTGTACAAATGTAAAGAGCCCAAAATACTTCACAAGGGAGGCAGATCCCAGGCCTTATCGCACAATTAGCCGCAGAGCCGACTTTGCACGTTTCCACCCTTTCCACTACTGGGGAAAGTGGTCCAGAAAATAAAACAAGAACAGGCGATGTTAATATTGATAACTTCTCATTGGCTGAGGAGACCTTGGTTCTCCAACCTGATGGAGCTGAAACTGGAGTACCCTCTCCTGCTTCCATGGAGACCAGACATCCTCTCGCAAGGTCCTCGTCTTAATCCAGACCCAAACGGCTTCAACTGACAGCTAGGTCTCAATCTGTCCTCCATAGTCATTGCTTTCATCTAGGAGACTCTCAACACTAAAAACATACTCCTCAATCTAGCCCAGAATCAACAACTGGTGCCAAGACCACAATGCAAATCCCAGGCATTCCAACCATTCTGGACTTTCTCCAAGAAGGCATAGAAAGAGGCCTTCAGGCCAGTACCATGATCCTTGGGCTCTCTGGCAGACAATCCAGAGGTAGCCAGATTCCTTCAAGCAGTCTGATTAGCCAGACCAGTGGTCAAGCCACTCTTGCCAAAATGAGACCTTCTGCTAGTTTTGAGGGCTCTGAGAAGCCATCCCTTCGAGCCTCTGACTTTTATTTATTTATCCATTAAGACTTGTTTCTTAGCAGCTGTCACGTGTGCCAGGTGAGCATTGGAACTGGCAGCTTTATCTATACTGGAGCCTTACTGCGTGTTCCACAAGGATAAAGATGGTGCGTAGGACACCAGAATCCTTTCTTCGTAAGGTAAATTCCTCCTTCCACACTTCCCAAGAAGTTGTGTTTCCTTCATTCTGTCCAAAACCACAATATCCAACTGAAAAGATGTGATCCACCTTAGGTGAGAAGAGCGTTGAATATCTATCCCAAGTATACCGAATCTATGATTGGGTTCCCTATTAGTATCCTTCCACCCAAAATGCCAGGGAATCAGAACTTCTAAGTCCTCCATCGTTAGGTGGATTAGATTATGTATTGTGGAAGCCTACAGATCACTAGAGGCCTCTGTCCCAGGGGATCAAGGGTCACTCCACGAGATCCTTAGCAACCTCATGGGCAGAACGAGCAAGCATGTCCTCTTTGGAAATTTGCAAAGTGGCCACTTGATCTACAGATGAGTGGTTAAGAAACAGTAGATTTTGAGTGAGCTCACACACTTCCTTGCTACCAAATTTTTATTTCATAACTCTCCTTACTTCCAATTCACTACTTGCTATTTCCCAGATGTCCAGAATTGTGGGAGACTCTGGGCTGAAGAACAGAAAATTTCTTACTGATAATTTCCTTTCTGCTAGTAGTCTTCCACAATCCTACCCCACACCCTCAGATGGTTCATGAGTCAGTCAGATATTAAATGGAATCATTACCATCTGATCACCTTCTTAGGTCTAATGTACATAGTTATTTTATCATCTCTGGAATGTTTGTTAATATGTTATGCAGATTTCACATCTTGGGCATAACTCATCTGGCAGCAAGCAGGAGCAGAGAGGCATGACCAGACCATGTAATGCCAAAACACTGATCCATTTCTGTGAGCCTCGGAGAGAGAACAGCCCAGGTATCCAGAATTGTGGGAGATGCTGCTAGCACAAAGGAAATTATCTGTAAGAAATTTTCTGACGAGAGTCACATTTTCTGAAAGAGATGCAGGATCAGGAATTTGGTTTTCAGTTTATAAATAAAACACATGAAGATACTTTAAGCAATGAAGACTGCAATATACATATGAATTCAGGAAGATGGGACAAGGTCGTGACTCGATGATTTCTTTGCTATCACAACTGAACCAGTAAGAAAATATAACATAGAAGGATAAAAGACAGGAAATAAAGAACAGGAAGAAATTATCAAGTCTGCACATAAACAGAAGCTAATAAGGGCATGCCACGGCGATTACTGGTAAGGATGGTGGTATACGTTTGTGAGCTGAAGATTGAGTGAATAGCATGGTGGCAAAAACTGCTGTCAATGTACAATTATTAGGTTTGCCAACACTAGGGAGGATGGTGAATGCCAGAAGAAACTAACAAACTTTATAATTGGGCAAGACAAAGGCAGATACAATTCAACAGAAACAAATGCAACGTAATGAATATTGGAAAGAATTTTAACCATTCATACACACTGATGGGTTCTGAATTAGTTGTTATCTCTCAAGGAGACGATGTAGGCATCACCATGGACAGCTCGATGAAGACCTCTGCTCAATGTGCAGTTGCAGTCAAGAAAGCGAATAAGATGTTAGGCTGCATTAAAGAGAGAATATGGAAAAATATTATGGCATATATTTTTCTCACAGGTCTTCATGCCTAACATTGCTCTGTTTTCATCACCATATCAAAAGATATCACAGAAAGACAAAAGGAAAAAACCGATCAGATGTAGGGGAAAGATTTTATTACCTAGAGGGATTGCAAGAGTAGGATTATTGAGTTTTGAAATGAAAAAAGAAATAAGAGATGAGATAAAGATCTGAGACTCCAACTGAAAAGCAGATAGTCACGGTAAAGCAGTGCTGCTATTTATCAAGGGGAAAAAGGACACTCATTGAAAGGTCATTTTTAACTCGGTCTCTAATCTGTAGAACGCATTGCCTCATGTAGAGTATCTGTTGTTACACTAGCTAGGATAAAAAAACTGGAAAGGTTATCGCTCATGCTTCAGGACTCACTGGTCAGCTACAGACAAGAATCTCCCCTGAAATATCTGATACAATCTGTTGGAGCAAGGCAATAACTACTATACTCTCACGGAGAGGGGAAATGATTGAGAGAACTCTGATGTTTAACAGCTCATTTTTGGGTGCTGTGATGATAAAACACCAGCAGAGGGAGGTGATGGCAGTAGCAAAGGAGCCAGGCAGTGACAGCCAACCTTCATCCCTCTTTCTCTCCAGCTCAACACCCACAAGAGCCAGAGGGCATCTGCTTGGGGAAACTGGGGCCTGGTGCATGCCCCCACCATGACCACCTGGTCTCCCAACACACATGGGCACCATCAGCAAGAGCACAGAAGGTAGACCTTTAACTACCCAACATCAAAGGAGATATAACTTCAAGAGCCTTTTTGTGTCAATTACGTTTCTTCACATCTGCTCCTTGGGCTCCAAGTCCTCCAGCTGCAGTTACTTGACAAGTTAGTTATGCTGATATTTACTGTTATCCACTTATTCTTACATCCTACCTGTTCAGCAGCATACTTCCTGCTCTCCTCCTCCCAACCCTTTCTTCTCATCCACATGGCTGTATGTTTTGCACCTGTCCTCCCATCACCCTACCCCCACTACTATTTCACAGACACCTTCCCAACAACAGTAGCACAATAAATAACCAGGCTTATTACTATTATTGCTTCTGTCCTCCCTTCTCCTGTCTTCTCCTATTGTTATGTCCTCTTGTCTTAAATCAGTTTGTAAGCTTTTCAGGGCAGGAACCAGGCCTTCTTGTGTGTTTCCATAGTACCTAGCATAAATGAGCATTTGGATATTACTGCAATATACATAAGCGGAAGAAAGGACAATAATGGAGGAAAAAGGAGAGGGGAAAGAAGAGCACGTCCTGCTATAAGCAACCAACTCTCATTATGAGTAAATTCTCCGTGAATACACTCGTATCAGTGAACATTCCTAGTTCACATTTAAATAAAACTTTAAAGGCTGTAAATTGTAAAAGATGGGTATTAAACAACAATGTGAACAGAAGTTTATTTCCATCATGGGGTTTATAAAATGACAAAACTGATTTTAAATATATTCCATGCAAAAACAAAACAACTTATGTTAATACAATGTTAGGGTTGCATAGTTAATCACACAAAATCAGGAAATGCCAATTAAAGGTTGAATGCACAACCTTAACTATGCCCCTTGAATGTATGGATTATAAATTTGTAGTTACATGATCCCATAATACTTAAATATAATAGAATGTATATTTCATTTCATAGATATAAGCTTTCCCTAAAGTAGTATTAAACTACTGTACTGAAAACTAATCCAGATGGTCTTCTTTTATTATAACTGAAACAACCAACAGCATTGGACTAATTAATTTGTATACTCTGCACACTATAGCACCTTCTATCAAATGGTCTCAAAGCACTTTACAAAGAATGAATTAAGCCTCACAACACCCCTGTGAGGTAGGGAAATATGACCTGTTTTACAGCCGGGGAAACTGAGACACAGTGAAGTTAAATTATTTGCCCAAGGTTCCACAGCACATCAGTGAAAGAACTGAGAATAGAACAGATTTGCTTCCCAGACCTGTGCCTTAACTACTATCAGCCATTCTTCCTCTTGTTCTTGGACCAGATCTTCCATGTCAGTATTCCTAGATGTGCCACTCTTTTTCTGAGGACTTAATACTTCGGTACACCACCTTGAATATCCATATTCTAGTTAGGTAGCCCACTGAAACTTCACTAAGCTTGATATATAGTGTATTGTACCTGAGCAATTGCATATTATAAAAATGTAATCAACATATTAGAAATTGTTTCATGAAAAAAGGAAATACACATGGATATCTTCACAATTTGGATCAGTGTCACAATTTTTATCTAAGTAGTTAGAGAGGGGGAAATTATTTTTGTTTTAAATTAGATCTCTTACACTTTATTATTTTATTGTTTCATTCAAGATAAATGAATCTTGCAACTTGGCACTATTCTAATTTACTGAAAATAGGTGTGGTAGTTTAGAGACTTGATTATAAGATTTGTTCAGATGGCAATTCCACAATCTCCCCAAAGGCCATTTTCCAATATGTATTTTTTTGCATTCTGAGGCTCTCCCCCACTATTGATTTTCAAACTTTCTTTGCTTCAATTTAAATCTTCAGGTGTATGTCACCTTTGACCAATTAGGACTGCTCCTCTTCATCGCTGTAGCATTCTTCAGCATGGAAGCTATTGCATTTTTCCTCCAACACAACCTCCTCCTATCCTGTACACAACACTTTAACCATTACTTACAGGCCTTATTTTTGTGTTCCCTCCCCTTTTCAAATTGTTCCTGTACCATTGTGTCTGAAACTAAATACATGACGGCTACATGAATACTTAAAAAGCTAAGTTACTTCCTTAATAAGCAGTACCTCTCTTCTATCCAAACTAACATTGGAGAATATATATATAAAAATATAATTTGTATCTGAGTTGTGTCTTGTGCTCGATTTTGATATCTGCTATAAACTGAATATCCTTCTCTCCCTACCTAAAGCTGACCCAATCTAACACCTCCCCTTTTAAACTTGAATCTTTGATTTTTAACTTCTACTTATATTTTCCTTAAAAGTTTTTACTCAACTCTACACAGAACAAAATGTTTCAGTTTTTACTATCAAGTGATTATTGTGCCAGACACAGTCATTTTAGATTTCTGAAATTTTACAGGCATGTTTTCTACCACCATCTGATTTAAACTCTGATTCAGCAAAAAACACAGTTTAGAATGGAAATGCCCATACCTAGTCTCACCTTAGAAATCTATTTAGGAAAAACAGATCGAGCATCCTGCAGTTAGCTAGACTTACAACAGGTCACAAGAGAATGAAGATGCTTCTTTCGTGCTTTAAAAAAAAAAAAAAAAAAAAAGCTTTTGCTAAAGACCAAAGACATCTGGTTTTAAAATTATTATTTGTATCAGCAGGATTATCATACATATCAAGCAGACAGGGGTATTTTCTGAAGTACATTTCTTTGAATAGCTCACACTACCGAGGAGGTAAAGGGATTTAGCTATTGAGAATGTAATTAGCAGCATGTTTATGTTATCTGAAATTGTGTTAAGTCAAGGAAAGACTCAGCTGCTATCGAGTTTTGGCACTTAGGCAAAGAGTCATAACTATAGAATTCCTCCCTGTGTCTAAGAGATGCTGACTTTCATAGCAAGAGTAAGTAAACTCCCCTCCAGGGATCTTGCCTTCTTTGTTGCTGTCAAATTCAGAGCAGACCAAGGAAATCAGATGGGTTAAAAATTTCAGCATATGGAAGTGTAATAGTTTCCGCGAACCAAAGGCCACGCATTCAGATATGAAATGAGCCCCCATGAAGTCAGAGAACCCTACAGAAGACTTGAATGAATGATTTAAAAATAGACTTTAAAAAAAAAGTTATAAGGACAGTTACCCTGGACAAGTTTGATAAAGCCAACTACAAAAAAATAGTTTAAACTAGTGGAAATCAAATACCATACATGGCAACTATTTAGCTATTGCTACCTCATTACTTTTGGATTGAGACTAAGCAAAACAAGTCTAGAGTAACAGAATTGAGTTAAATAGCAACTCTGCTCTATCTCTCTGATGTAATTAATTAGCATAGAAGCCAATATTCCTGTAGCTGAGGTTTTGGAAATCCTATTTTGGAGAAAGCCCCGGGAGATTGTATAAGCACATTCTCACTCCCCACACACACACCCAAAGTTTTTCAGTTTTAGCAATTTTATCATTAACCTTAAAAGTTAGGCTGCCATCAAAAATTCAAATCCAGAATATTCCCTTGTGCACCAGTTTTAGTGTAATTGGATGCTCTGTTATACTAGTAGCTTTATAATTATGTGTCATCTCTCTTCTGCATAAGACATGCATTGAGGTATATACTCTTTTACATCGTAAGTCTGTATGTTATCCACAGGACTGTTTACACAAGTAAAGTCTCTTGCAGTTGCATAGAACTAGATACCACTGACTGATATTTTGACTATACTTCTGCTGTAAGGTGAGAATTTTCTTCATTTTAAAATAAGGCTTCAGAGCTCATGCATAATTTTTAAATGACATTTATCAGCATGTTTAATTAAAGTGGAATATAGCAGCCATATAAATCTGAACATCATTTCAGACAGGCCATTGTACTTTTAGGCCATTTTTACATCTGCAAGGAGTGTGATCCAAAATAATTTGTTTTATTACAATAAGGTGCTAAATATCATCGTTTAACAAAAAAAGTTACATACCTTAATTTGGATTTTGTGTAAACTCCCTAAATGCATTGCTTAATCAGAAAAGTCCCTACAAAAATTCCAGATGCTTGTTTTGTGAAGATATTCTAGCAAGAACTTAGAATGACATGTACTGTGTTTAAGCAAGTGTGACTTTTCATGAGTAGTCTTAAAGACCTCTTTCCATCCACTGAAAAGGGAGTAGCAAACTCCAAAGAAGAGGAGCCACCTTTAAGGTGAAGACCTAGTACATTTTTTGTGTCCTTTCAGTCTATAGACACAGCTGAGAATGCCACTTCGGGCTAAAAACAGATGGTGATTTGAATTAGATACTATCCAGAGGCCTCAGTCTAGCTACCACACTATATGTAGGCTATGTAGTATCAAACATTGCCATGAGCTGTTAACTTTGGCTCTTCTGACCTCGATTTGAACTTAATGACTGCATACCTCCATTATCTGTCCCAAAACTATCCAGTTATCCTCCATTTATTTAAATGCTGCATGGCATAGGCTAGGACTACAGGTAAAGATACATTTGACTCCAGAATCCATGTATATTTCCATTTTATTAGATTTATTAATGTTACAGGTTTTCTTGCACTGCCAAAACCATGCCTGAGAATTCAAATAAAGGTACAATGGACAGTCTCATCTACCCATCATACAGTATATTAAAAACTTGATTCATGTGCATTAACAACTCCCATATCCTTCTTTAAAATGTGAGAACAAAGTTGGGATTTAGTATTTCAGGTTTCTACCATGTCATTGAGTGACACTTCCCTTTAGCGCAAATAGGACAATCTTAAACTTTTAGTGACATAAACCAACAAATGTTTTGTTGGCAGAGATATTCTTTCAGGGAAGATACATTGATACCATTGGACTCTGAGCCATGTAAGTCTACTTTCAGTGGTTTTGAGTCTCAAAATGAAATCTTCAGGTTTTTAAATTTGTCTTTTGATCAGTCTACCTAATCACAGCTGCTAATTTGGAAATTTTACTGCAAAAGTTAACTCTGCAAGGGCTTTAAGGCCAGTTCTATTCCAAGCAGGGGCAAGCCCTGATCCCACTGAAGTCAACAGCAAGATTCTTACTGACTTCAAAGGAAACAGACTTTAGAGCATCAGCAATGAAATCAAAGGAAACTAACCATGTAATTTCTGCATGAGCCACCAAGCCTGGTCTCCTGTAGGTAAAGTACTGTCACATCAGTAAGACTGTTTTGCCATTGGCAAGTATGAAGTGGACAAAGGAATAAGTCTGTAGCCCCTCCTTTTGGCATTCACATTTACAGGGAGAAACCTAGATTTGGAAAAGGGGCTCACTCATTTAACTAGCATACTAAAAACAACTAAATGAAGGGGAAAGACAGATGATATGCCCTGGGGAGAGTTTGGGTGGTAGTCAGATTCTCTTTCATTGTATAGAAGCAACTGGGTATTATTTATCCTGTATCTTTAGCATACAAATGCCATTTTAATTTATCTCCACTAAATTAAGTCAATACAGCTGGCCAAAAATTGAACAAAGCTGTCACTCCTTCCATTGTCACTAGGCTTCCTGCAGTTGAAACAATGCCATTTAAAGTGAGGATTTCTGCCTGGACCAGTTTTCAAGCTCCCAAGGTGATCAGAAGCAGCCATAACAAATGAAATTTCACTGGGTTTGAGGTTATTCTTCCTTCAGAGTCTTCTATCAGCTTACCCATATAAGATAGGATTGGTTGGATACAGCTGTTAAATTTTTCTGTTGTGGCAAAAGTATCTTGAGGTTAATATTATTACTGCCCTGTATACTGCATGTATTTTTTGAAACTACGTTCTGAAGACTAGAGTGGGAGCACAGGCTTCTGCTGTGTGCCAAATCAAAGCCTACTGAAGTCCTAGTCCCTCAGAGAAAGAGAAGCGACCCAATTATGAAAACCAAGATAAACTTATCACTATTAACACATTTCACATTTTTACTTGAGTATACTGCAATTTTATACCAGAAACAGGAAAGGCATTTTTTGTAGAAGAAAACGCTTAAACACAACTGTGAAAATGGCTAATGCAAACAGCCCAATCAATCCCCACCCCACACACCCTCCAATTTTGTATTGGAATGAGTTTTGTTTTGCGGTTACCTCAGTACAGCTCTATCTAAAAAGGTAAACAAACTACAGCTCTGTACTATACTTTGATAGTTTTTGAAAGTGGTATGGCTCCAGAAAGTCTCTAGTAGGCTATGGCTACACATGAAAGGATTCCTCAGGATGGGACACCAGACAGGTTTCTCATTAAGGTCACTTAAATCTTTGTTATTTATAGCAAATCAGAACCAAATGGCTGACTTCTGCAGGATTTCTGACAGGAACCCAGTAGAGAAGCTGGTTTCAAGTTTCAGATGGCCACTAAAACAGTTGTAACCTTCTTTTCCAGAAGTTGTGATCCACATGGTGTCCACAATGAATGCAGCAAGTCTGAGGTAGTCAACCCTTACGAAGGCTCAGTATCTGAACATAAAAAGATTTTGAAATGACCACTGACTGTAGATACTTTTTCAGAGTAATTAAAGAACACTGATGAATCTTGTTCAACCATTTACATTAATTTCCCCCAAATCCAATGGAGAAGAAAGTTGTAACACATTATGCTTCCATAGTGCCAGAGCAATCACTTATGTCAAAGTAGTCTGCACTTGCCGCAGCAGATCCAGCAGAAATAAGATGGCATGTTCATCATAGTCGTTAGCTGTAGTTTAGTTACCTTAGTAGGAGGGTTACCAAAAAAGCATTCCTTAATTGTAATGTGTATGCAGCTCTACTGATCCCCAAGCACAGCATATTGGTTGTCTAGCTGAAGTTTAAGTGCCTGGTTTTTTGAGACCTCATCCCTACCTCTAGTTTTGTGTTTTACTACTTCAAAGCTCTTCTCCATTTCTTTATCCCTAAGGGAAAATAAATGTAGTCAGTAATTGTCTTATTCACTAGCTTCTGAATTGTGAAATTCCTAGCCAATTTCCACCCCAAAACCAACAAAATTAGAAAGTTACACTACAAATGCAGAGTAAAGGGAGTGGGTTGGATTCCACAGGATATCCATGCATTCCCCAAGAGAACAGAAGGTTGCATAGAGTATTTCCAGAGTAAAGCTCTTGCCCTTCATGCTATTTGTTCAGATTACACTGTTGACTTCATTTCCATAAATCCATTCCAATATGGTATACTGTATAATGCAATACATATGGTTAACACTTTCAAATCATGCTATAGCATTTCTCTCAAAGGTGATAGAAAATAGAGGTCCATTTCCCTCCCAGTGAGGTCTGAACATTGCAACATGAAACATAACCAACAGTCACGTAGAAGATCTGGAAAGAGTTGTGTTGCAGTTAGTATGTTACTCAAGTATAATTCAGAATTTCTCATGCTGGTCTTTAAGATTAACACTGCTCAAGTCCTAGAAAAGCCAAGACATTTTTGATAACACTGCTTGTTCAAGTGGCAGACACCAAACTAGACCAGAAAGCAAGCTTATGCTATTGTGCTGTACCAATCAATGCCACATCAAGAGGCAATAAGAGCCAATGAGTTAGAAGTCTATTTAACCCTTCAGCAGGGAAGGAGTCTGTGGGAGGGATAGGAAACTCAGGCAATGTCAGTCTGGAGTCTCCTTAAAGTCACTCAGGAGCATGACATGGCCTTCCAAACTCACAGTTAATGTAATAACTGCAAAAACACTGTGTCTACAATATTCCTCCCTTTGCTCCACACAACCCCTTTTGAAGTTGCCCATGATAACACAGCTCTGCTCAAGCAGCATGTTGCTATTGTTTCCCTGCTGACAGCTGCCACAGAGCACTGGTTAATGTGGATAGGAACTCAATATTGTCAAGACCAGCAGCATTTTATTTAGGGAAATCCCTAAATGTAGGTATTAGGTGGCCAAGGAGAGTGGTAATCCCCTAGTCTGGCCCTCTCCCCACTGAGAGAAGTCCCACTTCTCAGACCTTTGAGACGCATTGGGGTGGGGATCTCCATAAAGTCAGGGGAATGATAAAATTTAGACCCCAACCCCGTCAAATAATCATTTCTGTATTTATAGACCTCTGTGGAAAGATCATGATCCGACACCAAATAAGGAGTTAGCACTCTGATGGGAAAGCATTTTAAATAGGCATCTTAGAGGAACGGATCAAATATACTTACTTTCGGCTATCTACATGCTTGGCAGTGGATTGCAATGATGGAAATTGTGTATCGCTATAGATCTCTGGTGGTCCTTGTGGTGCTTTCCGTGTCCTGGTCTCCCTAGCACCAGGCGGTCGGTATACACCACTGGATTGCACTGGTTCCGGGATTTCTGTAACTAAGAGTTTATTAGCAGAGTTTTAGACAAACAAAAAATTGTATAGCCTTATTGTTAAACTCTGGCTTTGGGCCCTATTTTGTTATTTGCTTCCAATGGCCAGATATTCTAATCTAAGAGTTGACCTAATACATAAGATCTTAGTTTCAGATCATTAATGAGTGTTCAAGATTAATTTTAAAAGGTCTAGTCATTAGTTGGATAAAGTGCAGTTTTAGAACAGCACCACATAGTCACAGGTGGCAAAAGCCACTGAACAGGACTTGAGTGTAATTACTAACATTTGTGATTACTAGCTAAATTTTAAGTGGTTGTATTCCCCATATTTTCCAAATTTAGTTCAAGGAAACTGCCTACAGCCTCAAAGCAGACTGAAGTATTTGCTAACAAATAATGAAATGTAATGTATTGTAAACTTGTAAAGGAGGGAAGAATACACCTGCATGACATTGCTAGACCAAGTGGCCCACCCTCATTAAGTTTAACTAGGTTTTCCAATTCCAAGTGCTCTTACATCCCACTGTAAGGATCTTAAGAGTTTTTAAATTTTCCTGATAAGCAAAAGCAGGGTTTATTATAAGATCATCAGTCATAAAATAAAAGCATAATTTAGCTTTTTGTATTTAAGATGCCATTTAGTAATGTATTTGTTTAAGAGTTGTTAGATGCCGTTTACAGCTGTTCTGTAGGTTATCAGGGTCCTAGGAGAAACAGCATCAATGAAGCAGGGATATCAGAAAAACATGTAACTCGACCCTTAATGTTAATAAAACCGAGCTTGAGTTAGGTACCCCTACTACCCTTAAATCCACAGCAACTCTGCTGGTTACACTCAGGGATGACTATCTTGCCATTTTTAAGTATGTTTGTGTCGTCTGGTAAAGCCTTCTTAATCTATTCAAGGTACACTTAAAGGCTCAAGGGAACTGGTTGCTCTCCACATTGAGACAGCTACATGGTTTTGGCTTGAAACTTCTGATGGAAATGCTGCAAAAGATCTGACTGAGTCAAACAGGAGTTTGTCCTCCTCTAGTCGTCTGCTTCTCTTTGCATGCCTCCATCTGAAGTCTGCTTAAATACCTGGGTACATGCCAAAGAAGAGCACTATAGGTTTTAATTTACAGAATTTCTAAACTCAGACGGAATCCTTTATAATGAGATTGATTCTGCCATGCACAGTTGGTCAATTGTCACATAGTCCAGTAGGTTGCTTGTCCAAACTGAGCTTGGATTATGAACTGCAACCACTGTGGTGATTCACACATGGAAGGACGAAAAGGGAAGTTGGCTCAGAAAGAAGCAATAGTTTCCTTCTGCATCCCTTCATAGTTTTACCACATTTATAGCACTACATTTAGGATTCTGCTTGTGCAAAAAAGCAAGCTGTCAAAAGTTGAGACAAAGCAGTGCCAATGGCAACTCAAATCTTCCTCCCCACCTCAAGCGAGAAGTGCATTGAGAAAGCAAGAGAATATTTATGATAGTTTGCTACTTCCACTAACAAATCTAAGTCATCTTGGACAGAGACTACATTTCAAGTCCTCCCCCCCACCCCCCAACCAAAACATCAGACGACAATCCTTTCACCACGATATAATCGGGAAGAGTGAAGGACTGTAGATATTTATACAGATGTACTAGTTATTGAATCTTGTTTGAGAATCATTACATTAAATGTCAGATAATGACTACCAACATTTCTGCTAATTTACTATGTGATTATGAACTATCATGGCAGTATTTTAGGTATGGGGGGGGGGGGGAGAGAAGAGATCAAATGAGGAAACTAAGCTTAAGTTTGCAAACTATACCAATTGGATGTTATTTTCTCCCACACCATTCCTGAAAGGTATTTAATTTAGTCTATATTCCACTGGGAAGTTAGATTAGCTATATTTACAAAAGTGTATAATAAAATAAGAGTTTAAAACTGACCTATACTTCAGTTTTTGGAGACCCTATTAATGTTAAGGTTTCTGTCTAAAAGATTAACTCCTATCACAACACCCAAGATTACCATACCTTAAATTAAAAAACTATTTTTTTATTTTATACCTTTGGCAGCACAGTCTACTCAGTTTCACTTTTCCCTGGACAGTTAGTTTTACAGATTTGCTATTGAGTAAAGACCCAGGCAGAGATAATTAGGAGAGTTTAGTACTACAAACATTGACAGGGAGCTCTGGGGGCAGGCCAGTGAAAGAGACAAGAAAAACTTACCAATAGTTTCAGCAACAGGTGCTTGCACAGGAGCTGTCTTGTTCCAAGGACCAGATGCTCTCTCTACACCACCACCAGCTTCCTCCCAGTTGTCACCTGGTTCTTCTCTCTTTTCACCATCATCATCATCTTTTTCACTAGTGGAATAGTAGTTAGCATGTTATAACCAAAAGATTTAAACATTTACCAAAAAGATTATACAGTGTGTGAAAAAAGACTTTAGTTCCTTCCTTATTATCAGTGCCATCTTCTCATTATTGGAGTGGCTAGACTACACCTGCAAAACAACTCAACCATCAAGCCCTGGGATATGCAGTATCAACTTCTGCAGAAGTTTCACTTTCAGCTCATGAAATTGGTTCTCAATACACAGGATACACATACTGTACTAGCTGGTCAGTTTTATGCTGCCCCTATGTTTTCATCTTGCTCAAAGTTTTTGTACTGAGATAATTAGACACTGAACAGTTTTTCTGTAGAAAAATTGGAGTTTGGCAGCTAGTTTGAGGTGGTGTTGAGATATCGGACACCTGAGAAAGGAGCAGAAGGGAGTCCATGATTGCGAGCACCATTCTAGCTGGATGTTTCCACCAAAGTGATCTCAGATAATAAGCTGTCAACATTTAACTGCCATCTTGAGGTTTGAATTAGTTTCATTGTAGTGACTCGAGCAATTTATACCTCAGAATTACTGTCAGACTGCCTGAAGATTCAAGAAGCCCTAATATTCTGTTAGTGTTTAAGATTCCCTGCAACCATAAGGCTAGAAACAGCAAATGAAAGCTTATGTTCTAAAATACCACTTGTCACAGAATTGTATTTCCTGCCAGCAGAATCCAAATGAGACTTCGTTCCTTATGCCTGTTAACCAAACCGGGTTAGCAGATTTTAAATTTTATCTTGGCTATTACTTAAGGGACAGTGAAGTAATATTTCTTACTTTATATCAGGATTATACTAATTTTTCACAACATTCATTTTTGGTCAGTGAAAACCCAAACTAATGAGTAAAGTCTGCTTATTTTATAACCTAATAGCCACTCTAGCTAAGCATTTCAGATGTTGATACACTTAGTTTAGCAAAACGATTTACATATTGATTTAAAAGAGTAGGTTATCTGGACTTTACTCCTGGTAAAATTCTGTGCCACTGCAGCGCAGCAGAAAAATATGTCCCCCCTCCTGCAGATTCCCTTTCTTGCAGAAAATGGTTTCTATGGGGAAGCAAAAAGAAACTGCACAAGTGCTCACTCACTTCTCTCCCCCACACCTCCACCAGCTCAGACTTGTCTGTTGGGGGTGTGCACATAGAAGAGGTAAATCATTTGGGGGGAGGGGGAGTCTGGGGATACCCCAGTTGCCCAGGGACATTAGTGCCAGCTGGGCGGGAGGATGAAGACGGAGTCCCCCGTCCCGCTTCCCTGCATGGAGCAGCTCAGGCTGGGTCAGATCAAGCCCCAGAAAGTTCCCCAGGGAAGCAGGAAGCTCGGCACTGCAGGGGGGTGGGGGGGGGGGGGGGGGGGGGGAGAGAAGAGAAGCCTTGGCAGAGGGGGCTGGGGGCTCCAGGTTCTAGGGGTTGAGGCTCAGCAGGGGAGAAGGGGGGGGGGATCCAGATGCACAGGGGCTGGGCGGACAGGGGGAGTAGCTCCCTGTACAGTGATCCCTCCCCCCACAACATCAGAGCCTCCTGGCACACAGAATACCCCCACACACACACACTAACTCCCCCTCGCAAGCCCTCACACTGCTGAGCCTCATTCCCTGCATCAGGAGCCACCCCCACCTCCACCCCACTGAGCCCCAACCAGCTGCACTCTAACCCCCAACCCTACCAAGCTCCACTCCCCCTCTCCTTCCCCCCACTGAGCCCTAACCACCTGGACTCCCCTGCAGAATCCCATTCCCCCTGCACCCAGAACCCGCACTGAGTCCCTGTGCATCCAGATTCCCCCCTGCACCCAGACCCCACCAAGCTGCCTGCACCCAGATTGCGCCACACAGAACCCTGGTTCTCTTGAGAGAATTCTGCACCAAAAAACTTTTAAAAATGTAAACTTCTGCAAAGTTCTACATATTTTAATGGTCAAAACAATACAGAAAAAGAATATAAGCACAATTTCAATTATTTTAGTAATTTATTTCAAAATACTTGCCAGCAAATAATTTAAAATGGTGTGATTATATGGTGATATTTTGACAAATAAAATATGCAGAATTTTACAATATTGTGCACGGAACATTTAATTTTTTGGCACCAAATTCCCTCAGGAATAGGACTTTGACAGTGGGATATATCTATAGCAGTAGAGACTCAAGATGGGAACTATGTACACTGATTAAAATCTCTTCATAAAACTTGAGTATTCTGTGCTTACAAAATAGCCACTGACTTCATGGAATGAGCCACAATGCAGAATTCAGGCCTGTGTCAGTTTTCAAAAATGTAAAGCTACACGACACCTATACACAGCTCTGGTTGGTTTCACAGTAACTTATATGTCAGAACCAAGGACTTTTTGCTGAAATAAAGGCAGTGAGTAGTGATCTTGATAGGAAACAAAAAGTAAGCTGGAGAAAACCTGAAATTTAGGAATTGAAAGAGAAGCTTTCAATACAGGGATTGTACTTTATGAACAGGTTTTAAAGGACTGAAGATCTATTTTACATAGAATTTGTGGAAGCATGTTCAGGAATCCCATCATATTATGTGGGGCATTTGCAGCATCCAAGACTGGCACTCTGGGAGTGCTTTCTTTCCTTGAAGGTAAGAAAAAAACATTCTGCAGAGACTTTCCATTGAAAGAATCACATCTGGAAGAGGCAAGTCAAGTTCAGATGAAGGCTTGATTAGCAAAATCTTTCCAAGTGAGATGGTCATTAAACTAGTCCTTACTGGTTACTTCCCTAGTCTCTGAACACCTAAGTGATATTTGTGGGTATGCGGAAGGTCAGGTTGGTGAAGAAATATTAAATGCCATACAACACCACTACTAGCAGCTCTAAGGGCAAAAAACTGCTTGGTTAACATGGAACTACCATTATGGCCAAGAAGGAATGCGCCTTTTGGAATGGTAATTAGAACAGACTTAGATTAGGCCAAAAGAAGCAATTAGTAGTTTTGATGCAAGATTTAGGCATTTTAAAGGGATCCTAATTTTCGTAAAGTTCCAAGCACCTGCCCTCTGGAAAAGTCAGTTTTAAAGTGTCAAATTGGACATCCAAGTATCACTAGACACTCACAAGATTGGGCCAATGACTGGGGTATAGCAGTCAGTGTCCAGAACTTTGCCTTCATGGAAAAAACAAGTATCTCGGTTTTCAAGACCAAACGCCACAGATCACTGGAGCATCAAATTTGTTGGGTAGATGGAAGTCAGGTTGCAATCTTTATTCCAGTGGTTTTCAACTTATTTACCAGTGTGGGCCACATATACCGCTCTCTTTGTTATATGGGCTTCATCCACACAATATATATACTACCTGTACAGCCCTGAGGATGTCACATGGGCTGCAGCTGTGTGCTAATTGGGCCATAGGTTGAGAACCACTGCTCTCTTCAGAGAAATCCATGGATAATCTACTGTGTTCCATTGTGATAGTGTGGAGATCCTGTGGACAGGAGACAGGATTACAGACTAGGAGTTGGCTTCCTTTAAGAAAAGGAACAACAGCGACCACTTAACTGTTCACACAAGTCATGGCCATAGTGTCGTTCTGAATAAATGTGTTGAGTTTTTAGGGTATTCATCTGAAAAACCAAGTCATTCAGTTCATGTCATTTATGTTCAACAATGATTATACCATGTGCCTTGTACAACTGTGGTCATACCACCCCCGCCCTTCCCCTATTCCCTCAAACCAGGCTGGTATCCTAGGCCAGGATTTACCCAAGTAGCCTGGTCTGGAGTCAGTTAACAGATGATCACAGGAGGGATCTGCTGGATAATAGACACAAGAGTGCCATGAAAATGAGAAGTTTTTGCAATTAAATCATGGGAGTCCTTGACAGAGGATACTAGCATGCCCCATAGCCTCAGAAGAAAGTGGCTTGAAGAGTCCTTATTGGACAATGCCCAACAAGCCAGTGGTTGTATTATTTCCTCTCTTCAGGGTGACAATGTTTAGGCTGAGGACTCTTATCACACCAAGAATGTGAGTGGATCGTGGGGTGAATGGATTCAGTTACTTCTGTGGTGGGGCTGAAGTGACCGAAGAAACTGGATGGTCTGTGTGCCTTGTACTGATTTTTCCCTACAAGAAAGCTCTAAGATATGGTCTATGTAGGAGAATGTGAAGAAGTCTTCTCTAAAGTCTGAACCTAAGATGATCAAAATTCTGGAGTCACAATCCTTCTAGTACTACTATTGTGCCAAAAAGCAAAGCTTGTTGGGGTTTCCAGCTCCACACAAAGAGAAATCTAGGAAATAAGGATGAAGAATGAAATGGGTTACAGATACACCACCTTGAATATGAGAACTAAAAATTGCCTTAGTACATGAGAAAGTGATCTCAGGGCCTCCTTACTGAAACTGGATTTCCATTTATATCTGTAGAGTTTCCAAATCCAAATTCACTTTTGCCTGCACAGAATTGTTGGCTACAATGTATTACAAACCTTTTGTTAAACCAGGTTCTGCAGAACTAGATCTCCAAGCAAAAAGCTATTTCTAGTAATAGATGAAAAAAAACAGTGGTACCTTATTTGCATGGAATGAACTCTGAGCCCACTGTAGTCAATCTCTTCTTTTTGCTCAAATTCCTTCCATTCATCCTCTTCCTGTACAAAAAGAATTTTTTACAAGCTTGTTACCACTTCCATACCATGAGAGAACTGAAAGTGCAAGTAGTACAGAAACTACAGCACCAGTGTGCCAAAAAGGTATGGAAAGACAACTAACTTTTAAAATTTCCTATTTATCTACTTTGTCACCTGAACTTAGTATTACACATATTAAAACAGTCTGTTGGGATTCAGGACAAGAGATACAGCATTAGTACATTTAGCTACTTTCATGCTGTTCATGATGGTTGTGATTTGAATATATTTGGAGATTCTCAATTAGAAGCGAGATCATACAAATCAATTTACCCATGAAGACACCAATTTCAACATAAAAAAAAGTGTTGTGATTGAGGATTAACTTTTAACTAGATCCAGAATATGACTTAAGGTTCTTGTGCATTTTAAAAGCTATATAAGGCATGGCTTGGTAAAACACATGCAGGGTGCAGACTAGGATGACATTTGTTAAAGTAAGTAGGTTTTTCCCCTATGGTTACAAAAAATACCTTATAGGTGTTTCACGCTGGCAAGTCATGCAATGTTGTCCCTCCTGACTACAAACACTTACACTGCATCTGCTGTTGACCATAGTTTTGCCAAGTTGAAGAGCTAAATTTAAGGTTCTGGTTACTTTTATAGTTTCTGTTCAGAACCCCATGAATAGCAGTGAAATTCATGTTAGTTTTACCCTGCTCCTTGAAAAAAAATTACAAGTAGCAGTACTAGTAAGCTCTGCCACTATTAGATAATAGGACAAGAGAGGGAGGGAAAGAGACCCCACCCCACCAGCATCCAAAATGCTGAAACAGAGAACAAGTCTCATCCCTCCCAGTGTTTTTTTGGGAAGGAGGATGACTTCAAACTCCTTGAGGCTGATATGAAAGATTAACACCTCATATGCAGGGTCTGTAATGGCACCCTTGTTTTTCCCAACAGCTGAAGAGGCATAGGGCTTAGCTTCTTATCAGAACATTATCCCAGAACCCTCCCCTTATCATTTGCATCTCTCTCTGGTAAGCAAATATCTGTTTGCCAAGACCTGGTTTAAAGTAGCAATATTAATAGCAAATGACTTCATGTTACTGGGATTGGTTGCCTAGAGACTTTATTCCTTCATTAAGAATGCTACTCTCCATCTGAAGCACTTTAGATTTCTTACATTACCTTCTAATGGCAAACTGTTGCCAGATCAGTATTTTCTAAATTAAAAGATTTTCCTAAGTCTTTATTTTTCATTCTATTAGCTTTTTTGTGTTCTATTTAAACAAGCCTAAAGTAATTAACTATTATCTCTATTTTAGGACCGTGGACTGAAATGTTAATTGACTTGATCACTAACCCTGGGCAAGTTAGAAATGTAACTTAGGTCTCAGATTCCCATACCCTCAACTTTTAACTAATCTGCCGTAGGGAAGAAACTTCCCCATGGGGAAGTTATTCGAGAGGATGGTTTATCAAAGCTTCCTCTGAAGCATCTGGAAATGCCTACTGTCAGAGCCATGATATTGGACTAAATGGAACAGTGGTCTAACCTATTACAGCAAATTTTGTGTTTTCTCTTTCACACTATCCTTTTCACTGCACTGCTTCAGTACATTCACAAAAGCTATCAGCAATCAATGCCTTCACTGGCAGAAATACAAAGGATTTAGTGCACATAGAAATAGGTCCCTTCTGGTTCAGAGGTCCACAGACCACAGCTAGGGAGCCACGTGGTACACTTTCTGGAGTTTCTAGAAGGCTGGCTAGTCACATGGTGATAGATCCTCCTTATTTCCAGATACTAAATTCACATTAGGTCAGCTGAATGCTGCCCGCCATAGATGTACTTATTTATGAATAGACATATTAAACTTCTGGATTGCAAACGGAGTCTTTTACACAATTTGTGTTTTCCAAGTGTAAGTATAAAGATGCTTGACTGGCTTGAAGCATTTGCACATTACAGCAGGATCATGTGCCTGCAGCAAAAGCCTGGCTTAGTCATTTTCCTGCCATTGCATTTCTAATAAATGCATCTGCTACAGCCCCAGTTTAACGCTATCAGTCCCCGTCCGAGACCCCCGCAACAGTAAGCACAGGGGGCAGCACGGCCTCGCGAGAGCTGACAGGCGCTCAGGGCCCAGCACGTGCGGGCGCCGCCGAGAGACGCCAGACATCGACTGGTGCCCCTCCCCCGCTGTCCCCGGCCAGCCACCGCGCCGGGCTCGCTGCCTGATCAGGGCCTGGGGCAGGGCCCCCACCCAGCCGGGGCCGAGGCTCGGAGGCCTGGCCAGCTCCGCAGCGCCGCCCTCTGCCGGCAGGAAGCCGCCGCCGCCCAAAGGAAGCCGCCGGGGAGGGGAGGGGAGGGAGAGGTCGCCGTTGGCTCCCTGCAAAGCGCTGGGTAGGCTGGGTTCCCCCCCTCCTCCGAACGGACCCCCCCCAAACTCCCGGGCGCGAGAGGCCCCAATTCCGCAGCCCCCCCCCCCTCCAATCGCACCTTAACCACCGCCCTGGCGGAGGAGGCGGTGCTGGCGGCGGCCCCGGAGCCCCCCTCGGCCGGCCGGGCTCCCCCCGGCGCGCTGAAGGCGGAGGAGGACGAGGATGCGGCGGCAGCGGCGGCGCCCCGGTTCCCCTTTTCCCGCCGCTTCTTCTTGTCCCTCTTGGCGAAGAAGTCGTCTAGGCTCCTCTCCTCGGTCTCGGCCATGGCGGCGGCTGCTCCGGTTCGAGCCGGCTGCGGCGGGGCGAGCGGGCGTTTCTCTGCCTCACGCGCTGAGGGGGAGCCGCCGGAACCCCGAGTGGGTGCGGGGAGGCGGTTGAAAGGAAGAACCAACAGGTGGCGGGGTTGTGTCGATCGGTACCGCCCGGCGGGGCGTCTCTCCTCGGCAGAAGGCAGTTGGTATCGTCCAACGGTTACCGCTCGCGCCTCGGCTCGAGGAGCCCGTTCGGAGGCGGCTTTCTGCTCTCCACGTTGGTGGCGGTGGCGGCCGCCGCTTGACACAGCCAGGAACTGGGAGGGAGGAGAAAGCGTGAAGGGGGGAGGAGGAGGGGAAAAAAGGCGAGCTACGCTAACTTGCTAGGCGCTCCCGCAAAGGGTCATATTGCGGCAGGCGCATGCGCCTGACAGCGCTGACCAATGGGCTGAGGAGAAGGGGGCTCCTCTGGGCGAATAGAAAGCCTCTGGAGTGGGGTGCTGACGTCGATGCGTCAAGTTGCGTGACGCCTGCGTAGGAAGCAAACGGCCCTGTGACTGGTCCAGCGCAGAACATAGCGTAGGCAAGATGGGTTGAGTTACTTTTTTTTTTTTCAGAATAGCACATGCGCGCGAGCAAACGTAGCGAGGGTGGATGACTCGGGGAGCGGGGGTTGAGGTGGCCACACAGGGAACGTAGATTGCGGAGCTGTCTTCGCCCCTGCCCCGTGTTCCCGCTCGCCTGGAGGGGGGGGGGCGTGCGCGCGCGCAAAACACTCCCCTGCCTGTGAGCAGGGCGCAGTTAACGCGGCAGCCGGCGCCCGCCCGCAGTCGCTGGGGGATGGGCGTCATTCCCGGTGGGGGCAGGAGCGTCATAGCTCTGCGTGCAAACGAGATAATGAGCCTTGTGGTGCGTTTGTGGCCGCTTTGCATGTAACCGGAGGAGGCGCTCTGTGGGGCGGGGAAGCCCGCCTCGCTCCCCCTCAGGAGTGGGGCTAACAAAGGAGATGATCTCACCCGCCCCCCTCTCTCTCTCCTAGGGCCCTATCTGCAGGGTAGCACAGAAGCCATGTGGCTTGAGCGCTGGGCGCGCCCCGCTGAATCCAGGCCTCTTTCTTATCTGCAGCGCAGGGAGCACTGGGGCGGCAGGTCTCCCCCACCATGTTCCGCTGCTGCGTGCCAGCCTCCGTCTGCCCGGGGGTGGGGACTTCATCTAGGCGCAGCAAGGCGCGTTCACGTCTGCCTGGCACAGGCAGGTTTGGGCTTCTCTGGGCCGAGTCTGCCAATTAGTGAGAAATGAGATATGGGAGCCGGAACAGACTTTGTGTGGGAACCCCAAAGACGGATCTGTTCGGTGGGAACAACTTTTAATTCCTCAATTGTCTGTGCTGGATTCACACTGCTGACCTGCAGGTGAAAGACTAATTGATCATTAGCGTAGGCCTGGAGTACTCAGTTCTCCTTAAGAGATACTTTTGCTTTGTTGATGAGATTGCTTTATTGAAATACGTTTATTTAACCAAGTTCTGATCTTTTTGGAGCACATGCAGGCAAGGCCTTCCACTTTCTGTATACGCAGGCAAAAATATCCTCACTGTGCTCTCTCCTCTTCAAACAAACCTTTTAATAAGTATTCTACCCATTTCTAACAGAAAAGTTCTCACTACACTAAAACAAATATTGATACAACATCCAAAACACCTATAAATATGTTTTGTTCTATAAACTATCCCTCGGGGGGAGGGATAGCTCAGTGGTTTGAGCATTGGCCTGCTAAACCCAGGGTTGTGAGTTCAATCCTTGAGGGGGCCATTTGGGGATCTGGGGCAAAAATTGGGGATTGGTCCTGCTTTGAGCAGGGGGTTGGACTAGATGACCTACTAAGGTCCCTTCCAACCCTGATATTCTATGATTCTATGATAATTTCAATATTTATTGCACAGGCTTCACACTGGCATATGTCGACCCCATCCCCCATATGGGCCATTAGAGTTTGAATCCATAAGTTATAACCTTCAGGTATATGGCACCAACTGCTTCTATGGTAGCTATGGGGGTTGCATGAGCATCTGCCATTAAAGTAGAATTACCTTTCCTATTAGCATGGAGGCAATAAGAGACTCCTAAATCTCTACATGAGGCCTAACCACTAGAAAGGGACAAAGATCTGTACTGTGTTAGCATGGGTTACCCAAAGAGAGAATTTATCTCCTTCCATCTGAGAAGTAGTGTGGTAAGGTGTGTTCTATTCCTACCTCTGTCTAGTCTGATATTACCTTTTCCCACTTGTCTGTTATAGTTGTAAAATGAGTGAACAATAATGATGTCTACCTGAAGGTAGGGGAAATGATGCCTTGGCTGCGGTGAATGTAAAATGCAGCTCTTAGCGGTACGGGTCCACTCTGCCCTCCCCCGAAGTGGTGGGGCCTCGGGCGGAAGGGACGGAGCTGCGGGGGTCAGTGTCCCCCAGCCAGTCCATCTGTGCTTCCTGGGCCACGCTGCTCAGGCCTCCGGCGGCAATTTAAAGGGCCTGGGGCTGCGGCCGGAGCCCCGGGCCCTTTTAAATCGTGGCCCCGAGGCAGCTACTTCTCCCCCACTCCGCCCTGTTGGCAGCTGGGGGGCAAAAGGGGTAGCAACATTAAAGCACTACCCCTTTTGCGCTCCCCATTGGTGGCCCTGCTGGTAGGGACCTGGCAGGGCCGCCGATCGGGGCGCAAAAGGGGCAGCGATGTTAAAGCACTGCCATAGGCAACACTGTATTGCACACAGGCCTGCTCTTTAGGAAATACCAATTTTTGTGAAAAAATGCAGGGACACTGATACTAAAAAGTTTAACCTCCAATGGACAAATTAAGAGCTGGAAATAAATAAGAATGAGTCTGTGCTTCAAAATGTGTTGCCAGATGTTTTGGAACTCAGCACATTTTGAAGACCAGGATAAAACTGTCAGCAATGGAGATAAACCTTAAAATGGTGCACTTTTAATCATGTAAAATTATTACTGTATGCTACGTTTGTTAGTCTGCCATAACCAGGAGAAGCATCTGCTGCTTACGTGGTAACCAGAACCAAAATTATCTGTCAAATATTGGGAGCAATATTTATATTCCTATTTTTAGTGCCATTTTATAACTTGGATATTTTTTCTTAGAGCAAAATTATGTATTCCCAAACTTTGGAGGATAGTGTTGGATAAATTTTTGCCTTGATGGATTAAAATACTACTACCACTTAGTGCTTTCCATCCATAAGTCTCAAAATTATTGAGTAAAGAGAAGTGCCATTGCCATATTAAAGAAAGGAAACTGAGGTACAGAGAAGTTAAGTGACCTGCCCAAGGTCATAGAGCAATTTAGTAGCACAGCCAGAAATAGTTTCAGTACTGAACTACACTGTAAGGAGTAAGGACCAAATTCTTCCCTGTCATTTTGGGTCCAGTACAGTTCTGATTGAAGTTGAAGACTTATTGACTTCAGTGGGAGTTGGACTGGGTCCTTACTCCAGGCAGCCGAACGTAAAATTTTTACCTGATTATCTTCTATGAGTTACTTATGCATGCAAATACTAGATATTAAATATCATAAAACTGTTTATAAATTCTAGTACATAAATTGTGGTAGCCCAAGAGAAGTACATTTATTAATACAATATTTTAGAAATGTACATCTCCCTGACCAGCAGAAATGTGTGTTTATATTCAGTTTCACAGTAGTAGTTATAAATAGGTCCATGTGGCTGCAGATAATAGCAGGTCCTGGGCCCTAAAGATTACAGGATAGCAGAAAATTGTAGCCATTATAAACAATGCATTGCACACTTCCATACCGGAAATTATTAATTGTTCAAAAAAACAAAGAATATTAACTTATTTTATTTGAATTTCAGTCATGTGTGTTCACCTAAATTTTTGCCTTAATGCAGATGCATGCTCATTGTAAGGTGGTTTTTGTTTTATTAAATTTCATCTGCAAAATGTATCCCAGCCTGCATTCTAAAATATCTACAGCAAAATAAAAGGTTAATGCTGATGTTTACAGAATCTAAGGATAGCCACAAAGAACTTAACAAGCACATTCCCAGGAGGCAGATTGTCCTTTTTAGTATTAAGAGCTGTGGGAGAGGGTTTGGGGGAAGAAAAACCTCCCTGAAGAATCCTTTGCGGAGAGTTCTCCACGTCATTTCATGGAGGGAAGCAGAGGTTCCACCCTGCAAGCCTCACTCCTGGATCCTTGGCCATGTAGTGCTTGGAACACACTGTGGGCAACGTGGAAAAGATAATGCAATCTGGGGAAACTCTGTGTATCACCCCCAACTTGCCCACACTTCCCTCCAACCTACCTACTCATCATCCCTTTCCTCAACATGGACCCTGAACCACAGAGAAAGCTCTACTGAATCAGGGTGTTAGGTAACAGGGTCATGGAGACAGCTGAGTTCCCTTCTGCACAGAAGGAGGCAGATCTGCTTGTGGAGAACTCCTCAGGCAGATGCGCAAGGACTATGATTTGGCCTTATATCTCTCTTTAGACTCTTAGGGCTAGGCTACACTTACCCGCTGCATCGGAGGCGTCGGATCGATCTTCTGGGTTCGATTTATCGCGTCTTGTCTAGACGCGATAAATCGAACCAGGAAGTGCTCCCCCGTCGACGCTTGTAATCCTGCTCGTCACGAGGAGTAAGTGCTGTCGACGGGGGAGCCTGCGCGCCGCGTCTGGACTCTAGGTAAGATCGAACTGAGATACTTCGACTTCAGCTACGTTATTAACGTAGCTGAAGTTGCGTATCTTAGTTCGACAGGGGGGGTTAGTGTAGACCAGCCCTTAGTCTAGTACCTGGGTGAGTTAGGTGTTTGAAGGCTTAAAATCTGTGGCTGCCTACATAATTGTAGAAAGCCAAACCACACCAGAATTTGCTGCATGGGTCCCCTATTACTGTCACTCTTCACTGTTATCAGGCTTTCGCCATACTCCTTGTTGACTGTAGTCAGCATCTTGGCAGTAGCTTATGGGAGCGTGGACTTTTCCTGCTCATGCCTTTGGCCAAGTACCCTTAGACCAGGTACCTTTTGTCCTATTTCCTTCTCTCATGAGAGGTCAAAAACGTGTTCTTTATGATCAAGAATGATTTGCAATAGATACACAAGTGACAGTAGCACTAAAAATATCTCAAAGGCATTTTTAAATAGAAAACTGAGAGAAAATGGAAGGGTACAAATCATATCTAGTCTACAGTTTGTATAACAGCCCTACAGTATTAGTAAAAAAATCTTGTGTTAACAGTTTGCTGTGGTTTAAGCCAAAAAATCAAATCCTTACATTTTTAGAGTCAGGAGATTGTCAAGCTGTCAGGCTATTTCTGTCACTCTTTCTCCCTCTCAGCATCTCAGAGATCAAGTATCTCTTCCTCTTTCCCAGTGAAATTCTTTGCAGTTATACCCTTAGCTGCCAACTTTATATTAAGTAACAGAGCCATTGCTGCTGAGGCTTTCTAACTAGTTTCTAAGATTTGTCACAGTTATCCTTGTGTATGTATCATACAATGCTGCTCTTATGTTTCTATATATGATTAGCATTGACAGTCTGTGTGCTTAGCTTAGATGGCTTGATTCTGTGCAGGGCAGTTGCTGAGGGTTGTATAGGTTAAAAATTATGAGCAGAACAAGGGAGCACTGGGGAATCTGATCTGATATTGAGAGCACTGTTGAAAGGCTGCCAGATTACTTCTGTCTTGTAGGTAGGTGTAAGGTCTAATCAGGGAACAAGTAGCTAAATAACTATTAGATCATCCTGAAGTCCATTGCTCCCCAGGTGCACCCATGCTCCCCCACCCCATTATCACCCTGTCTGTTTGCAAGGAATAGAGAGACTATGCAAGAGGCTTGACACCTAACTGCTCAGTGTGGAGGAATACACCTGCTGCTTGAACTTAATTGTGCCAATGCACTACTTTCACTTTTACTCATAGTGAGCTTGCACATCCTGCAGTGCACTGTGCAATGACTTGCAGATTCAACAGTGAAATGACCCAACCTGGCAATCAGTTTCCATACAGCACATTTTCCTTTAACTTTCATGGTAGATAAACTGGTATTGTCTTCCATATTGCCACTAAAGAAAGTGCTGCACCTGATCCTGAGATACCGAAATGCAGATCATTTACCCGACATAACACTTTTTCATTAGGCAATTATTGATAAACAACTCCACTCTGTTACCAGGGCTAATGTGAACCTAATGCCTTTCTTCTTCTTTTGTGTCATTCATCTCTAGGGTGACCATACAGCAAGTGTGAAAAATTGGGACAGGGGTAGGGGGTAATAGCCACCTATAGAAGACAAAACCCCAAATATTGGGACTGTCCCTATAAAATCAGGACATCTGGTCACCCTATTCATCTCTTGCAAACACAATATCATAAATTAGTGGAATGGTCCTCTCTTGATTAGAGATTTAATACTTGTTAGGAGCATGGAACTGATAGCTGCTTCAGCTCTTAAATCTGGAACTGACTCAGCAGAAACCAAAGAAAACAGTAGCACCACTTTACTGAGGCATAATCTGTTGAGACCTAGATGCTAGGATGGAATGGGTTATGCTTTACTGTCATATACTATACTTACCCACAGGGACCTAGACCCCAGGCTCCAGCCTAAACCTGGAATTCTACAAAGCAATGAAACAGGCCCATAGTCGGAGCTCAAGTCGGCTGTTGTGGGCCAGCCATGGGTTTTTCTTTGCAGTGTAGACATACCCAAAGTCTCTGCAAGAACTGAGAATAGACCTACCATCTCGAGACTCCTATTCCTGTGTTTTAACAATAAAACCATACTTTTTCCGCATCCTTAGCTTTCTGTCTTTGTCTCATCCCTTTGTGAAATGATGATAATACCTTAGCAAACTGCTTGGATACTCCCCGATCACAGGCACACAATAACTAGAGTTTGAACACTTTGCCAGATAACAACTACTAGCCAGAGGACTATATGTACTAGACAGAGTCTATTTAAAACAAACAAAAATACCAGGAAGACAGAGCACTAGCAAGATCCAAGGGCAATGCCCTAGTGAAGTCCCTCACAGCTGTTCAGAGGTAGTAATTTACTGGGATTCCTGCCAGGGTTGTCATTTGAATCTGCTTGAGGGCTTCATCCTCCATATCAGCCTCTGGCTGTTAGATGTTTGATACAATTTCAGACCCTCACAGTTGGAAGGAAGAAGTTTTCTTGTTCGTTCCCCCTAGCCAAGAGTCACCTGAATGTACTTAATGATGGATAAATGTGTTTTGTTAAGGTCTAAAGTTTTATGAGGAGGATAATTACACAATTATAGTTTGAAGTCTTCTAGGGATTTTTTAACATTCTTTTTTAGTAAAAGACTGTAAATAATCTGATGTGCTCAGATTTACACAGTAGGATTTTACACTAGACCATATGGTGGAAACTGCAATAGAAGGAACGTTGAAAATGGGAAAGTTAATGGAAATAATGGTTCTTTAAAAAACAGTTTGAAACACATCTTAGTTGAAAAATGTAGGTCTGTATCTAACATAACAATTGCTAGAATGGAGAGTTGGGGCAAAAGTGACCTGGGTTGTGACCCGAACATTCAAGAAGCCAAAGTCAGCAGAACGTTTTGAAAATTTTCCCTTTAAGTTGCCGGAGCCTCAGTTCCCCATATCTAAACATTCCCTATAAACCACTTAGAATCATAGAATATCAGGGTTGGAAGGGACCTTGGAGGTCATCTAGTCCAACCCCCTGCTCAAAGCAGGACCAATCCCCAATTTTTGCCCCAGATCCCTACATGGCCCCCTCAAGGATTGAACTCACAACCCTGGGTTTAGAAGGCCAATGCTCAAACCACTGAGCTATCCCTCCCCCCCTTGTATTGTGAGAATAATTCATTATTATTTACATGACACTCAGATACTCTGGTGATGAACACCATAAAAAATACTATAGAAAGTTTTACCCAGGAATACAGTAACTGTTTTCTAATGCACTTCATAGGAAATAACTTTGTTTAAAAGAGCCAACTGTACTACATGTCACACATCTGGGAGACTACTTTGATTAGCTCTTGGTCTTTACTAAGGGAAGAGAGGGTCACAGGAAGTTCAACAAAAAAACTGGGAGAACCCTGACTGTAAGTATTAAAGTTGAGGAAGGTAGAACACAGATGTTTTTCAAACAACTGTTGCAATTCCAAAGAGAAAAGATCTTATTGGGAAAATAATTTATATTTTACATTACAATTCAAAACCAGATCCAACATATGCCAGGTCATTTGAACCTAAAATCCAAGTCCACTTTGAAAAAAAGACTTCTGGAAGATTCCCTATTTCACATAAAATACTCTACTCTTAAACTAAATGAAAGTAGAAGACCCAGGATCCTGCTTGTCAGAATGTGGCTATAAACTCATAATTTCACAAGGATTATCTCTGACAGTGAAGTTTACAAAAATAGTTTCACATCAGGATAGTTGACAGTGCCTTTTCATACCTGTTAATGAAGCATCATTAGAAACATCAAGGAAATGCTCCAAGAATTAGTAGCACCAGTATGATGTATCCTTCCTGCCAACAGATTATTCATTTAATGATTTAAAGCAGCTGCTCACTGTAATTATAGCACATAAAAGGCAACTGACACCCTCACCCTAGCAATAGTCTGGTATATGAAAACACAAAAGTGACTTGTAAATTCAGTCTTCTTCCTCATATTGCAGAGAGAATCTATCAATCTTGGAAACTCACTGTATCTCAAGTTGAGAAACAACTTTGATTGGCTCTTGGTCTTTGCTTGACAACTGCCTGTTTGATAGCTCTTATACCTTAAGGATTCATGCCATGCTTATTTTCTCTATTGTTACTTGTTGAAGTCAAAAAGAAACCAATCCTGGACAATATCCATTTTAAGTCAAGCAGTGGACACACTTCATCTGATCTGCTGTGCACCAGTTTGTGTGTAATTATTTATACTGTAGCAGTACTCACAATTTCCAAGGTGCTGTACAAACATATAGGAAGACAGTTCCTGTTCTGAAGATTTTACAATCTAATAAGAAAAGGAATATACGAATGCCACGTGAAATGGATACAACATACAAGCATGGGCAGTGTGTAATGGAGGCTGGGGAGGCTAACGCTCCCTGCCATGGCCCTGGGGCCATGGCTGGTGCTTGGGACTCCTCTGGGTAGCTGGAGCTTGGGCAGGGTGGCTTGGGTGGGCCAGCCAGGGCTCCTCTGGGTGTGGGGCTCAGGGCTCCTCTGGCCCAGGCGGGCAAGAGGGGGGCAGGGGCGGTGCTTTGGGCAAAAAGGGGCAGGGGGCTAGCCTCCACGAATAGGGGATTTATGCGCTGCCTATGCATACAAGCCCTTTTCTGTTGCATTTAATGAGGCATATAGTCATTTCGTATATACTCCTCTATCAAGCCATTTCTTGACCAAAATCTTGTAGGCATCACAGTTGAAATGGGTCATAATGAGAGATTAAATGAGGAGAGGTTGTTCTGTGGACTATCTCAGGAAGGGTGTTGCATGCCTAGGGGGTTTGTGTAGAGGAAAGGTTAAGACAGTGTTGAGAGAAGCACATTAACAGGGTATAAAGGCTGCCATCACTACTGATGAAGTATAATAAACCTGGAGTTAGTTTGTTTTTCTCATCCATTTAAGGGTCTTTGTAGCTTTGTTTGATATTTATTTAATTAAAAAAAGAAAAATGTCTTCAGACTGTGACTCTTTAAATGTGTATCCTATTTCTTGGCACCCTTTGATTTCATGTAATGACGTATATCAAAATATCCTGAAGCAGATATATGCCAAGCATTTATTTCTTATCTAGTTGTTTATATTGTAAAGCCCTGATCCAGCAAACACATATGTGTTTAGCTTTACTCATATGAAGGGATTACTCTTACAAATAAAAGTTCATATGCATAAGGGTTTGCAGGAGTGGGGCCAAAGTTTTATATTTCTCTGATTACATAGTAACTGCTTGAACATTTTACAGAATATATAACTATTACAAATACAATAAAATGAGAATATTAAAATATAAAAAGGAAGACTAAATAGTAGAGGTGATTGGAAATAGTATGCAGATTGCTTTGTCACAAGGTCCAGTTGAAATATGCTCCAGGTCAGTCACTGCAATTGATTGGTGACTAGTGGCATATGAGAAAAGTTAGTGATCTAGCCCCAATTGCTGCAAGGTGGTCATATCACAAAACATACCACAACACTTGCACTAATTACCACTCTTGTTAGCAAGCTCAGCAGAAAGGCCAAAAATTGAAGGAGCATTGCACATTAGTTACCCTCTTTTGTCTTAGGAGAAGTTTCCTCTGGAAGAGAACTAAGGTATGTTTTTGGGATGATATGAGGAATCTTGGATATCTGCTGCCTAAGTTTTATCTACTGTAAAACTAATTGCATCAAGTTAATTTCATGCTTTATCAACCTCAGGTTTATTAGTGCAAATTAAATTTCACATGACTGAGCCCAAGTTCTTGTGAAGCAACATGGAAACCTGCAGTTTCCATTCATTGCAGTAAAAATACATTTTGTGCTATTTGCATAGTGGGTGAATAGTCTAATAGTACAGTATTTGCATTGCAAAAAGAGATGAATAAACTGTGTGAATAAAAAGAGGACCTTTGCTGTTAATCTAGTATCTTTTAGCAGCACTGAAAAGTATTAGAAAATGATTTTAAAAAAATCAAACAATTACAATGGATTATTTTTATTATTATAATTTTAACAACATGGATAACTTGAAATCTGTAAGCAGAGCACTCACATGAGGAAGAGACTCTAATAAAGTTGTTCAAGCTACAACCTACTTAGATTGTTAAATCAAACTGAATAAAGCAGGCTGCTTTGATGGGTTTATGGTTTCCACAAACATTTTTGTCAGTGATATCATCTTCTGCTTTGAATTCCAACATTGTCTTCTGTGGACAGGGAATTTCAAAATCAGCTGAAAGTTTAAAAAAAAATTATTATTTGCTGGTTAGAGCAAGTAATAGGAGAAAAGGAGAAATTATTGGACCAAATTCTACTTTCACGTCCACTGGTGAAATGCCATTGGCTTCAGTAGGATTACACCAATGTAACTAACAACACAATTTTGCTTAGTTTATTAATTTATCTTACAATGAGTGAAATTTACCCCGTCACAAAGGACCATCTTAAAGTTTGTGCATCACTTCAGTGCATGGTGGTGAATTTCACCCAGTAACTTTATTCCAGCTTTTTGAGAACATTTTGATCATTATTAAAATTCTACCATTGCTATATATTAATATGTAAAGCATTTTCATTTGTATATAAGCACTTTTGAAGATATGGACCATGAAAGGTAGTATGTGTATTTATTAGAGATCACCATGGACCAAAATTCACACCCAACACACATGTAACTTTACTGAAATGTAATTCTCTATCCAGACTTTGTGACTCAGGCCTCTTTCTCTTTCTTCACTTCCACAAATCTCCCCTCACATAAGTGAAATTCTCCTCTGTACAAAGGGCCAGAATAAGGTCTGTAAACTACTTAAGTCCCCTTTCTCTAAGGACTGAAGTGGCACTTCAGAAGTGTACAGGCCTCTTTCTGGCTATCTGCACATAGGTGAATTTCACCCCAAAGAAACATGGAAATTACACCACTAGGCTGCAATAGAAAGTCTTGCAACTCTGAAAAGAAAACAGGAGGGAATCAGTTTTTTTTAGTTGGAAGATCATTAAAAGTATTCTGCGAAGTTATGGACGCAGTTAGCTGTTTGAATGTACAATCCCACCACATTTGTTTGAAAGAACTTAGAACAGAATTGCAGTACCTGTATTTATCATGATCAATTTGCTCCATTATATTATTTATAAGACAGTAGGTAGGTTCTGTGCAATAGCTGATACCGGGCATTCTGATTATTCGTGTATATAGGCAATTTCAAATGTATGGTACAACACTTTCCCACAAAACTTGGAATGAAAATCAGCAGAAATTTTATTTTTTTTTACTTTTTCTTCAGCATTTTCACAAGGTGCATGTGCTCACCTTGTTGCTATCTTACAGCCCACTCAGAAGCCAATTACAGTTGAATTATGGAGGATCAAGATCTGACTAGCACCAAAGTATTTTCTATTAGGCAGGAGATTATGCTGTCTGAAAAGCAAACCATTTTAATGAGGGCCTGTTGACAGAAAACTTTGATTTGGAATGTGAAGGAGGGGAGGATATGAGTTCTCGTAGGCTCTGTGGCTAATTCTGATGATTAGAGATCTTCCAGAAGCAAACCCAAAAACACTTTAAATGAATTTAGAATTTTTTTTCCAGAGGAAAATTGTTCAAAGAAAAAGAGTGGATTATTTTTCTCCACAAAAGATATAGATAGTGGGCCAAATTCAGCTTAGACCACCACAATTCAACAAAGCATTTAAGCATGTGTTTAAGCTTGCTTCTGTTCAGCAATGCACTTAAGCACACGCTTATAATTAAGCATATGCTTAAGTGTTTTTGCTGAATTGCAGGGGCGTTCAGTTACTCCTCAGTTGAGAGCAGAATATAGTCCATGTGTTCTGAACCAGAATTTGATTCAGTATTTTCTTCTGTGATGGAAAATGTGGTATATTTGATGGTAAAGCAAGAAACAATCAACTAAAAGAAACAAATGTTTCCCTTGATAAATATTAGAACATAGTTTAAATATTAATCACTAAGGCCCAGATCACCCTGGTGCAAGACAAGGCTAGGGGGCCCCTTCCAGACTCTGGGCCATACTCCACCACTCTCCAACATCTCCCAATCTCCCTACAGTTCACCCCACCATCCTCCACTTGTCCCCAGCCCCTCATCCTGGTGGGCCCCCACAACACTTCCCACTTCACCCCATAGCCCTCCAACCACTCGCCCTGTCACCCACCGCCCCTAGGACTTTCCTGGCCACTCATTGGCACTGCCATGGCTCAGTGCTCTGTTCCTCTCCTGGGCTAGGGTGGCTCCGTCCCAGTCACAGTGGTTCTGCTCACTCTTATCGCCCACCCCCCCCACACACACAACAGGCCAAATCTGAGTGATGAGTGGCATTGTGAGAGTGCACACTGGAGTTGCAGTGCTGATCTGGTTTGCCCCAACTACCCCTCTGTCATGATGGAGGTGTGGCTGGATCAGATCTGACTGGTGCTGCCTGTGACCCCATGTACCAAGTTGCAAGGTCACTAAACGTGGCCCGGCTGTTCCCTGTCATGACAGAGGGGCAACTGGGCCAAACCTGAACAGCACTGCAACCCCGCATGCCCTGTTGCAATGCCACTCAAATTTGGCCTGGCTGCCCCTCCGTCTGACGGCCAAATTTGAGTGAGTGGTGTGGCGACTCTGTGTACCAAATGAAGTGCTGTAGCGCTACTCTGTCTGTTTGGGCCCCCATAGCTTCGTGGGCCCTGGAGTGACTGCACCACTTGCACCATTGTAGCTATGCCACTGTCTAGCAAAGTATGTAAGCAGCTGCTGACCTTTAAGCATCTGAATAATCCTCTTGACTTCAATGGGACTACTTGTGCTTAAAAGTAAATCAAGTATCAGAGGGGTAGCCGTGTTAGTCTGGATCTGTAGAAGCGACAAAGGGTCCTGTGGCACCTTATAAACTAACAGAGGAAGTTAGTCTATAAGGTACTACAGGACCTTTTGTCACTTAAAAGTAAATGTGGTCAAGTATTTTACTGGATCATGGCCTAAATCAGGGGTCTCAAACACGCGGCCCACGGAGCTCTTCCCTGCAGCCCACCAGGCTCCTCGTGCCCCCCCCCAATTTTAATTTTTTTTTTTTTTTTTAACCCCCAGGCAGTTCCCGCTGCCAGAACAGCTGTCTGGCGGCTTTGCGGTTTCTGGGAGGGAGGGGGGAGGAGCGGGAAGCATGCACAAAGGGGAAAAGGGGGGAGAAGAGGCGGAGCTCCCCCCTCCTCCCCTGTGTGAACGCTTCCCGCTCCTCGCTCCCCCCCTCCGCCCCCTCGCTGCCCCTGCCCCCACTCCAACCCTTCCATTAGGCCCCGCCCCTTCTCCGCCTCCTCCCTCTGTGCGCGGCTTCCCGCTCCTCCCCCCTCCCTCCCAGAAACTGCGAAGAAGCCAGACAGCTGTTCTGGCGGTGGAACTTCAGAACGTAACTTGGGGGGCGGGAGGGGGTGCGGGGAGCCCGGCGGGCCGCAGGGAAGCACTTCAAATCTAGCCACCTATGCACACTGCTCAGAGGACCATGCCAGTTATGTTGTCTCTGGGGATCTCAGTGCATATCCCACAGTGCACAAGGTTATTATTCATGTTATCCACAAGTTCTGTGGTCATGACATACTCTTCATTTTAAAAAGAAATACCTTCTTTCTTCTGCGTCCAGAAGACAGTGATATGCAGCAATATCCTTCTCCAGCTGTATTTTGTTGGACAGCAGAGTTTCACGATCCCTCTGCTGCTGCTCAGTTTCTGCTCTGATTTCTCGCACCTCTGCCTCTAGCTTGGTAATGACAGAGCCTAGGTTCTGAAGTTCAATGTCATGCCAGTGCTTAGCATCATACAAGGAGTTCTCCAGACCCCTTTTCTACACAAAACATTAATTATAACACTCAGAACAGAGTCATGACTTCTGATAATCTATGTAATAGTGTTTCAGCTAGACATCGGTGAATAGTATGTGTGGGAAATTTGAAACTGCCCTAATCCTTTGCATTTGAAAATGCTGAAATGGAGACCCCAATATACTGAGCGTTCTGTTCATTAGATATTTGTATTGTATCTGTGCATTATGGCAATGTGGACTGATAGCCTCAGACAAAGCAGTTCATCTCAGAGTCTTTCAAACTGTGGGCCTTGGAGGGAGCATTACCTCCACGCTCGACCCACCTCAGTGGGCCACCCAGCCTGTGGGTCAGGTTCAACATCTGCTGAGGCTGTGCAGATTTCTGCTCTTGGCAGGCTCCATGCCCAGCGCTGGTTCCACGCTCAGAATCCTTCTCGAGCGCTTTCCCCCACCCTGAAAACCCAAGAGGGGACGGGCAGAGGGGCAGGTATTGACCTTGCCCTAGCCGCACTGCCTGGCTGCAAGGTAGAAGCAGCCTGCTGCTGAGGAAGCCTTGGCTAAGTATCTGTGTATTTGAAACTTACAGGTGTAGGTAATTTACTTAAAGTTGTGTTAAGGCCTCTGTTAGGCTATCAAGCATACTTTTTCATGTATCTATTTTTGTCTGAGTTGTGAGGGTGCAACCAAAATTGTAACTCAAAAGGGGTGCTCAGCTCAAAAAGTTTGCAAACCGTTTGTCTATCTGGTTACAAGGCACTAAAATTTGTTTAATATACGTTGTGCTCTATAACACTATGTACCCAATAATCTCAATGAGGTTTACAAATGTTAATGAATTAAAGTGTTGAGGGATAAAATTTCAGAGCCTGATTTTCATAAGTGCTGGGCACCCACAACACCAGTTTAATCAGTGAGAGTACGGGCGTATAGGGACTTACTCTCACCAGGCACATCAAGATGAGAATATGCTCTAGAAAAGCATACTGAATTTTACTGAGTATATTCCAGTGAGTATACCCCAGTCTAAATCGATAGCTACTTACCAAAGTTCTTAAAGATTCAGTCTCTGCTTGCAGACTCTGTATTTTGCAGGCTGTTTCATGGAACTCTGTTCTCAGGGATTCCACCAGTTCTTCCTCTTGGGTTTGTACAGCAGGTGCCGATTCTGTGGTTTGCTGGCAACAGGTAATAGTTGTCAGTCACAAAATTCTTTATTAATTTACATTCCTCCCATCCCATAATGAAAGTAGTCTTTTGCAATTTGGGGCTACTCTGATTTTAAATTTGTGATTATATTTTAAGTTCCTTTAACAATTTTGGATACTTTTAAGAGCATAACAACCACATTTTCTGTATATGTATTGTAAAATTGGTCTCTGTATACATGTATCCAAGGATACATACATATATTCCCACCCTTAGTGTTCATACAAATACATTAAAAGTGACCTGCAAAGAGAAAAATGGGGTGGTTCTTCGAGTGGTTGCTCATATCTATTCCAGTTAGGTGTGCGCGCGTGCACGGAAGTCGGACATTTTTTCCCTAGCAGCTACCCGTCGGGCCGGCTGGGGAGCCTCCTGGAGTGGCGCCGATATGGCGCTCTATATAGGAACCTGTCGGCCCAACCCCCCTCCAGTTCCTTTTTACCGCCCATGACAGTTGTTGGAACAGTGGTCTCTTGCTCGCAAGTGCTCCACTACTCCCTAGCTTATAAGTGTTAATAGTTCTCTTTGTTCAGTAATTAGTAAAGTAGTTTGTTTAGTGTAGTTGAACAGTTGGGGGTTCTTCCCCCAAGCCCCTTGGGGCTCTAGGGCATGCTGTCGCAAGGCTTCAAGCCCTGCAGGTCTTGCAGCAAGCCCATGCCCACAGGTGACCCCCACGACTCCTGTCTCCGGTGTCTGGGAGAGTCCCACAAGGCAGACAGGTGCAAACTTTGTAAGACTTTCAAACCTCGCACCAGGAAGGAGAGAGAAATCCACCTAAAACAACTGCTAATGGAAGCGGCGCTACGTCCCTCTCAAGATGCGGGCCCCAGCGATTTGGTGCGCAGCGTGCCTCCAATAGCGCCGGCTGCGGCACCGCGAAAGGACTCTCGCCCTCCACGGGGCCGCGGATCCTCCGGACCCCGGGGTCGCTCATGGCACCGCTCTCTTTCACCATCCGGCCGCAAGAGGCAGACTGCCGTCCCTGACGTTGTTGCGGCACTGACCGGTCCTAGTCCGACCAAGTCGACGAGGCCTCGGACGGCCCATGTTAGCCCACGTCAACAGGCACCACCTTGCCTTGACGAGGTGGCCTTGCCCTCTACTCCAGACACTTTTGAGGCAGAGAGAGGGCTTATTGAGATGACGGCACCGGCATCTCCTGTTCCGGTGCCGATCCCGGTATGGGCCCCGGTGATCTCAAGAGGCAAACCAGCGATCTTCGCTTCGTCTGCCCAGGAACAGTCTATTGCACGCTGCTCGGAGTCCCGACGTCGTTCAGAGTCCCGGCACCACATGGTGCATTGGTCTGACTCACGACAACGGTCTGACTCGCGGTGCTGGTCTTGCAGCCCGGACCCTCGGAGCCGTTCACGCTCGAGGTCAACTTCAGCTGCCAGATCTTGGTCCCGTTCGGCCTCCAGGATGAGCCTGACGCCCACCCAGCATCAATTGGACCAGCACCAATCTATTCATCGCTCTCTTCGACACCCCTCCTCGTCGCGGGCCCGGTCCTTGTCGTGGCGCCGATGACCTTCGCAACGCCTCTCAGCATCGGGGCATCGTTCCCCGCTTCGGCACCGCTCCCCGGCGTCCGACCATTCTGATACGCGGCACCGACCCATGGACGGAGCACTGACGTGGATCTCCCCACGGCACCGTGACTCTTCCCGATACCGGGATTTTCCCCGATACCGGGGTTCCCCTCGGCGCAAAAATTCTCCGCAGCGCCGAGATCCTCCATGGCACCGAGACTCTCCACGGCGCCGAGACAGCAGTGCGCAGTACCGGTCAAGGTCACGCTCATACTCGTGCGACCGGTCTTCCACACGGTACCGATTGTCGCTTGACCGCCCCTCGAAGGAGCCAGTGCCATCCTCAGTTTCACGCACTGCCCCACCCTGGCCATCACGACAACAGTCATCTGCCAATTCAGGTCGCCAATCGAGGACACCTGAGGCCACACAGCCCGGTCCAGTGCAGGACTGCTTTTCATTGGCAGCCCCAATGGCCTTTCTGGACCCCTTGGGCATACCACCAAGCCCAAGGTGCACCGTTGCCTGCCTACCCACCACCTCTGGTTCGCAGCCATCCTGCGGAACAGGCTCAGCCCGCGGATCCTGTCCCCACAGAGAGGGAAGCACCTTCAGGTGCCCAGGATGTCCAGACTATGGCTGATCAAGTGGCTTTTCCTGACCCTCCCCTTCCCCTAACAACATCCTCATCCTCGCCTGATGAGGCAGTGGCCGGCACATCGCCATCTGCTCCCCCGCCTATGGACTTTAGGGTCCTTCAGGAGCTACTTTGAAGGGTTGCCCTAAACATGAACCTTCAGGTAGAGGAGGTTGTTGATGAAGAACAGGACCCCATGGTGGACGAAATCTTGGGGCCCGAGGGGCCTTCTAGCGTGGCCCTCCCAATGAACAAGACCATACGTGGTAACGCCACGACACTTTGGCAAACTCCATCTTCTATCCCACCCACTGCTAAAGGGGTAGAAAGAAAGTACTTTGTCCCAAATAAGGGATTCGAGTACCTGTTTACCCACCCCATGCCCTGTTCACTTGTGGTGGATGCAGTCAACGCACGGAAGAGGCATGGCCAACAGAGCCCTGCCCCAAAATCAAAGGACTCCAAGCATCTGGATCTTTTTGGGAGGAAGGTTTACTCTACAGCGGGTCTCTCGCTAAGAATCACAAATCAACTCGCGGTTCTTAGCAGATATAGTCACAACTCCTGGTTGGCGGTCCTTAAGTTTCAGGATCAGCTTTCACCTGAGTCCCGCACTGAGCTTACGGCAATGGCAGACGAAGGCAGGCTGGTAGCCTGAACTTCCCTCCAAGGCGCCCTTGACTCAGCAGACGTGGCAACTCGTACATTGGCCTCGGGTATTACCATGCGTTGAAGCACCTGGCTTCAATCATCTGGCCTCCCACCTGAAGTTCAAAACACCATTCAGGAATTGCCTTTCGACGGCCGGGGCTTATTCGCGGAGCAGACTGACTCCCGCCTGCATACTCTAAAGGACACAAGAAACATCATTAAGTCCTTGTGCATGCATACCTCGGCAACACTAAGAAAGCCGTTTAAGCCCCAGCCTCCCCAAGAGCGCTCTTTCCCGCCTAGACCTAGGCAGGACTTCTCCCGTAGGAGGAACAGGTTCACGAGGCATAAACCATCCCGCCCTCCCCAGGGTCAGAACCATGGTCAGCCCAAGCCCCCGCTGGGTCCTAAACGCCCATTTTGATGGAATGATCGAGGACGGACTACCGGTTCAGAGTCCAGTTATCTTCCCATTTCTGAATCGTCTATCCCATTTCTACCATGCATGGTCCCTTATTACATCAGACCAATGGGTCCTCCGGACAGTAGAGGCGGGATATTCTATCCATTTCCATTCTATCCTCCCTTCCCCCCCCCCCCCCCCATCCCTCTTCAGGGACCCTTCTCACGAGCAGCTCCTCAACCAAGAGGTGCAAGCGCTCCTTACCCTAGGGGCGGTGGAAGAAGTGCCTCAGGAATTCAGGGGCAAGGGGTTCTACTCCCGATACTTCCTAGTCCCAAAGGCAAAAGGAGGCCTAAGGCCCATTCTGGACCTAAGGAATCTCAACAAGTACATTGTCTACTTGAAGTTCCGTATGGTCTCCTTAGCCACAATTATCCCCTCTCTGGACCTGGAGAACTGGTATGCCGCCCTCGATATGAAAGATGCATACTTTACATCTCTATCGCCCCATCTCACAGACATTTCCTCCGCTTTGTCGTCCACAAGACACACTACCAGTTCACAGCACTCCCCTTCGGATTGTGCACGGCCCCCCGTGTCTTTACGAAATGCATGGCGGTAGTAGCTGCTTTCCTCCGTCGTCACCACATTCACGTCTTCCCGTATCTCGACGACTGGTTGATTCGAGGCCGGTCTCGCCAACAGGTCCAGGCGCATGTACGAATAATTACGGACACATTTGCCCATCTCGGCATTATCATAAATACCAACAAGTCTGTGCTGGTGCCAACCCAGTCAATCGAATTCATTGGGGCGGTCCTAGACGCAAACAAAGCACGAGCTTTCCTCCCAGAGGCCTGTCATCTAGCTCTCGTGGACATAATCACCAATCTTCGCCTGTTCCCCACCACCACTGCAAGACAATGCCTCAAGTTGCTGGGGCACATGGCGTCTTGCACCTATGTAGTACAACATGCCCGGTTGCGCCTTCGATCTCTGCAGGCGTGGCTGGCATCCGCGTACCGACCGGGGCGCGACAATCTGGATATGATCCTCTCAGTTCCAGCTCGCACATTAGATTCCCTGCAATGATGGTTAGACCCTCAGACGGTGGGCGCCGGAGTCCCATTCCAGTCCCCTCAACCCTCCCTAACTCTGGTAACGGACGCTTCAGCGCTGGGATGGGGCGCACACCTCGGGGATTTAACAACGCAAGGCATGTGGCAGCATCACGAGCTCGATCAGCAGAACAACATCAAGGAGCTCAGGGTAATTCGCCTGGCGTGCCAAGCGTTCCTGTCTCACCTACGGGACCGCTGTGTGGAAGTCCTAACAGACAATACCACAGCCATGTTCTATTTGAACAAGCAGGGTGGAGCCCGGTCGTCGCCGCTTTGCCACGAAGCCCTTCTCCTTTGGGAGCTCTGCTTAGCCCACTCCATTTCTCTTCAGGCTTCCTACCTACCGGGTGTTCAGAACGTCCTGGCGGACAGTCTAAGCAGACGCTTCCTCATTCATGAATGGTCTATTCGCCCGGACGTGATCCATTCTATCTTCCATACCTGGGGGTTTCCCCAACTCAACCTGTTTGCCTCACGGACCAACAGGAAGTGCCCGACCTTCTGCTCCTTCAGAGGCCACAGCTCGGGCTCACTTGCGGACGCCTTCATGATTCCGTGGTCACACCACCTGCTTTACGCGTTCCCGCCTTTCCCATTGATCCACAAGGTGCTTCTCAAGGTCCGCAGAGACAAGGCGAACGTCATCTTAGTGGCCCCTGCCTATGCCCGGCAGTGCTGGTATCTGACACTGCTGGATCTGTCAATACAGCCACCCATTCCTCTCCCGCTCAGCCATGACCTCATCTCACAGGATCACGGTCGCCTTCTCCATCCAGACCTCCAGTCGTTACATCTCACAGCGTGGAGGATTCGTGGTTGAACCAAACTGAGCTTGCCTGTTCGGCCTCGGTTAGACGGGTTCTCCTCGAGAGCAGAAAGCCTTCTACGAGGCTTACTTATGAGGCTAAGTAGAAGAGGTTCTCTGTCTGGTGTGCACAGCATCGGATATCTCCGCTTTCCACCTCTGTGCCGTCTATCCTGGACTACTTGTTACACCTCAAGGACAATCACCTTGCCTTTGGATCCTTAAAGGTTCACCTCGCGGCCATCTCGGCTTTTCACCCAGGAGCGGATGGTCGCTCGATATTCACGCACCCTATGGTGCGCCGTTTCCTAAAAGGTTTGGAGAAGGTCTACCCTCCAACAAAAACACCCGTTCCGGCATGGGACCTCAATCTCATCCTTTCTCGCCTCACAGGTCCTCCCTTTGAGCCGATGGCCTCCTGCTCCCTTCTCTACCTATCGTGGAAGGTCGCATTTCTCGTAGTCATTACCTCAGCTAGACGGGTGTCCGAATTGAAGGCTCTCCTGTGTGACCCACCGTATACCATCTTTCATAAGGACAAGGTTCAGCTACGGCCTCACCCGTCTTTCCTCCCTAAGGTGGTCTCTCGTTTCCATATATCACAGGACATTTTCCTGCCTGTTTTCTTCCCCAAGCCGCATGCCAACTCCAGGGAGCAGCGGTTACATTCCTTAGATGTAAGGAGAGCACTCGCTTTCTATATAGAGTGCACAAGGCCATTCCGTAAGACGCCCCAGCTGTTCGTTGCTGTTGCAGAATGTATGAAGGGCGCACCGGTCTCTTCACAACGCATATCCTCATGGATTACGGCTTGTATCCGTGCCTGCTACGACCTGGCAAAGGTTCCTCCGCCAATAGTCACGGCCCACTCTACAAGAGCCCAGGCTTCCTCGGTGGCTTTCCTTGCCAATGTTCCCCTCCAGGAGATCTGCAGGGCCGCCACGTGGGCATCAGTGCACACCTTCACATCTCACTATGCCATTATCCATCACTCCCGTGATGACGCGGCCTTCGGCAGGGCTATCCTCCAATCCGCACTTCCTTAACTCCGACCCCGCCTCCGAGGTAAGGTTTGGGAGTCACCTACCTGGAATAGATATGAGCAACCACTCGAAGAAGAAGAAAAGGTTACTCACCTTTGTAACTGTTGTTCTTCGAGATGTGTTGCTCATATCTATTCCATTCCCCCCCACCTTCCCCTCTGTTGGAGTAGCCAGCAAGAAGGAACTGGATGGGGGTCGGGCCGGCAGGTTCCTATATAGAGCGCCATATCGGCGCCACTCCAGGGGGCTTCCCAGCCAGCCCGACGGGTAGCTGCTAGGGAAAAAGTTTCCGACTTCCATGCATGCGCGCGCACACCTAACTGGAATAGATATGAGCAACACATCTTGAAGAACAACAGTTACAAAGGTGAGTAACCTTTTCTTCTGCACTTTTTCCTCTTTATGATGTATTATAATGAAAGTTTTGGGGGATTTTTCAAGAAAGTTTTGAGGGTTTCCCCCCCCCCCATTTAATTTTATATTAGAAATCCACATCTCTTCAACTCTGTGGGTTTTTGTTTTGTTTTGTTTTTTTTTATGGAAGATTGTAGGATTCATGGAAGACTGAAGAACTAATAGGATTATGACATCAAGACCAATGAAGTAAAACCTAATTAATGAAGAGGGGAAATTATTATTCAGATAATTTCATACTTTATATTTTGTTTTTTTAACACCCATTTAACTCAAACTCCCTAGAAATAGGCAAAGGAAAATACTTTTCATGAAAGATTAAACATGACTGCCTCTTTTAGTAAGGGAGAGACAAGATGGGTAAAGTGATATCTTTTATTGGACCAACTTTTGTTGGTGAAAGACACAAGCTTTCGAGCCACACAGCGCTCCAAGTCAAGGGTCAAAAGAGCTCCAAGTCTGCATCGAGCAAACATAAGACTTGATATTCCTGTTTTTTCTCAGAAAAAACAAGTAGGGAAAAACTCTCTTCTCTGGGGAAAAACCATCATTCAAGCCTTCTTTTTTACATCTCAAAAGCAAAAAAGAAGAACTCAGGCCCCATTTCCCCCTCCCTTTCAAGTCACGTTTCAAGTCACTAGTTTATGTAGAGTACTTTGGGTTCACACTGAATGCTCAGCCTAGCCCTATCCCACTTTGTGGCCTATTTTCTGACCACATAATCTTTTACCATGAAGGTAATATAACGTTCAAATAGATCTGGAATTTCATATGCTAATATTGGGAATGCATAGATACAGATACACCAATAGTGGGGTGTGGGCACTTGTATAGCTCAATTTATTTATTACAGGATTTGACTCTGATTATCTCCATTGTAAAGAAATTTAAAAATCTTAGTCCATATGGGTGAAATTCTTCCATGTGCAGAAGGTCAGCAAAGCAAAATGCAGCAAAGCACATGCACCATTTAAATCCCAATTAAGCCCTCAAAATAGGGCTTAAGTAGGACTTAAGTAATGCATTGTGCTGCATTGTAAAGGGGTGAATTCTGTTCTGACTAGATTGTGTCTATTAGACATAATTGTGAGTAGCAGATGGTGTAGAGCCACATTGCCCAGAGGCATTTAGGGAGGGATTGTACCTCCTGAACTACCTGATGAACTCCTGGTGTATATGGTCCTCACCCCTGTGGAATAATTTGCACTTCTAGGGCTGCATAGAGAGAGCCATCCCTATTCTTCTACAGGGACTGCAAATCTCCTTGTCCCTTGTATGAAGTGCACAGAGGACGGAGGTATCCTGGTGTCCTCGCCACTGGACATCAGCACAAGGGCCACTCATAATCTGACCCTAATTCTGATGTGATTATCTTTGTGTCCTCCTGCTTTTATTCTTCCTGCACTTGTGCAGTTGTACCACGAGGAGAGTGTACACCAAATTCCTTGTGCCTGGAGGCATTTGGGTGAGGGAGGGATGGGACAGGATTTCTTTCTAAGTGCATGTTGCTATATTTTTCAAGTTCCTAGATAACCGTTTGAGTTTAGGACAGTCTGTGCTATTTCTCTGCATAGTGCACTGTTCAGGAGTCTGGAAGCTGAATTAATTTGTTTTTCATAGAATTAAAATAACTGAAATGATTAAAATAGAATAATGAAACATCTGAAAGACAATGATAGATCTGATAGTCTAATCAGCATGGTTGCTACAAAGGGAAATCATGTCTCACTAATCTCTTAGAATTCTTTGAACAACATGTCAATAAAGTAGTGGATAAACGAATCATGATTTATGTAGACTTTCAAAAGGTCTTCCACAAGGTGTCTCATAGGAGGCTATTAAAGAAACTAAGTAGTCATGAGGTGACAGGTAAACTAGCTAATAGGAAACAAGATAGCATTAAATGGTCAGTTATCATCATGACAAAAGTCTAACAGCGGGGTGCCTCAAGGTTCTGTACAATGTCCCATATTGTTAATAATCTCGAGGGGTGTGTATGTGAACAGTGATATGGCCAGTTTAGCAGGTGACACAAAGTTATTTAGTTTAGTGAGGAACTTCAGAGAGACCTAACCAAGCTAGGTAAATGAGCAACACAGTGGTAAATGAAGTTCAGTGTTGATAAATGGCAAAGTAGTGTATTTGGAGGGAAATATTGAAAAAGCTTTTATACCATTTTAGGATCTAAATTAACTATCAGCTCAGGATAGAAATTTGAGCATCGTTATAGACAAGTCAATGAAGACTTCAGCAACACATTGAGCCAGATTTTTAAAGATGTTTGGGCACCTGTGTCACATTTGAAAATCCCACTCCTTATTGACATCTTTACATGCATAAATACCTTTACAGATCTGACCCTACATGCGGCTGTGGTCAGAAAAGCAAAGAAGATGTTAGGATGCATGTAGAATAATACAGAACATATTGTAATGATGTTGTATATAAATCAAAGGTGTGGCCTCATCTAGATAACTGTGTGCAGTACTGGTCACCCCATCTCTAAAGAGAGATTGTAGAATGAAAGGGAATTCAGAGAAGGGCAATGAAAATTATTTGGGTCTGGGAAAATTCTCAGGTGAACAGCGATTGAAAAGAGTGGGATTGTTTATTTTAGAAAGGAGATGAAGAGGGAACATGTTAAAATATATTAAAATAATGAATTGTATAGATAAGGTAGATTGTTCTTCTGTTTTCATAACTACATAAATTAATTCATTGAATTCAATTAAATAGAAAGGTGGCAAGTTCAAAATTGGTAAAACGAAATACTTATTCACACAATGAACGATTAGACAATGAAACCTGCTGCCACAGGATATTTTTGAAGAATTTAGCGCAATTCAAAAGGAGATCGGACGTTTACATGGATAACGAGTTGTTATAGTTACTGCTGACAAATTCTGGAAGAGATATTAAAACCTCATGTTTCAGGGTTTAAGCCCCTCTCTAACAATATATAAGAGATTAGGCAGAGGTCTAATGTTGGGAATAGATTATCCCACATCTGCTTCATGCAAAGTTTCTTGCAACTTTCTGTGAACTTCTGGTGCTGGTCTTGAATGGAGGCACTAGGGGAGAGGGAGGCTCTGATGGGGGGCTCCCACCATTTTTTTTTCCATGGGTGCTCCAGCCCTGGACCACCCATGAAGTCGGTGCCTATGCAAGGGATGTTTCCTCCTTATTTATAAAATAGTAACTGTCTTTACATTTAAATTCTTTTTACAGATACAGACTGTACCTCAGATTCCTCTTTTCTTTCATTTTGCTGTCCTCCTTATCCCCCCACTCCTCTTGCACCCTCTATTTTTGTAGCAGCTTCGCATCATAAACCTTATGGGGACTATGTCTTTTCAAAGTATTTCTCGAGCACAGCTGTAATAGTGATTCTTCTTCGAGTGCTTGCTCATATGTATTCCAATTAGGTGTGCGCGCGCGGCGTGCACGATCATCGGAAGACTTTTACCCTAGCAACACTCGGTGGGCCGGCTGGTGCCCCCTGGAGTGGCGCCATTGCGGTGCCTGATATATACCCCAGCCGGCCCAGCGCCCTCTCAGTTCCTTCTTACCGCCCGTGACGGTCGTTGGAACTGTGGAGTGCAGCTTAGCTGATCTCCACCTCCCTAGCGTAGTTAGCACTCGTTTACCATTGTTTATAGTTTTAACTACTTCTTAAGTAGTTGTTAATAGTTTACTGATAGTTGTTTGTTTGAAGTTAGTGTAAATAGTAGTGGGAGATAAGGGGTTTCTCCCCTGTCTCCCTCCTGGTACCCGGCCGATGCCTGGCTCTCCGGGATTCAAGCCGTGCTCGGCCTGCTTGAAGCCGATGCCCATGGGGGACCCCCACGACTCCTGTTTGAAGTGCTTCGGGGAGTCCCACCTTCCAGATAAGTGCCGTATCTGTAAGGCTCTCAAACCTCGAACCAAGAAGGAGCGGGACTTTCGCTTGAAGCAGCTCCTCTTGGAAGTGTCTCTTAGCCCGATGTCGGCCCCGCACCGCAACCCGGTACCGACCTCCGCAGCAGGTACGGTGCCAGTGGCCCCGAAGCGCCCAAGTTCCAGCAAAGAACCCCGGCACTGAACAACTCAGGCCGCGATCCCTCAGAGGTGCCGTTCGATGTCTCCAGTGGTGAGAAAATCGGGTCCGGGACCAGCTCTGACCCCAGCGCCGCTGCATCCGCAGCCGGTTCAAGACCATGCCAAGCCTCCCGGCCCGGCGCCAGCACCGATGACTCCGGTACCGCAAGGTTCGTCGAGCTCGGTGCCTTTGGCTAAGACACCGGCACCGTCGACTCCGGCTCCGCAGGGGCCGTCGAGTTCGGTGCCGCCAATGATGCCGGCACCAGCCCAGTCGACTCCGGTACCACAGAGACCGTTGAGCTCAGGGCCGCCGACTAAGACTCCGGTACCGACGACTCTGGTACCGCAAGGTCCATCAAGCTCAGTAAGCGCCAGCTCCCCGGTGCACGCCGAGGTAGAGCTTACGCTGCCGTCCACTCCGGACACCTTCTCGGCAGCACGAGACCTGATCACGATGACGGATCCGGTACCGCTCCCATCTTCGGTACCGCCGTTGAGGGTCATCACGTCCCGAGGCAAGCCGGCCATGCTACGTCCGGTGCCGCATGTAGAAATCGGCCAACATCTGTCCTGATCTCCCCCTCAACACCGCTCACAGTCCCGGCACCGATCACCTTCTCGGCGCCGGTCGTACTCGCAGCATCGCTCCAGATCAACCTCCAGACATGGTTGATGATATTACGATTCTTGGTACCGCTCCTGGTCCCGCAGCCGGTCACAGCGCAGATCCCCGGATGATCGACCTCGCTACCGCTCGCCAAGGCGTACGCAATCCAGGTCGGGCTCCCAGTACCGAGACAGCCGTCAGTACCATTCCAGATCCCGGCACTGATCCCCGTCGCCACGGCACAGCACAGCTCTGCGGACCGGCCCTCAAGGCTACTCCGCTACGCCTTGGCCCTCCCGCTCGGCCTCTCGGTCCTCTAGGGCTGGCAGTGGCTACTATATGGACCAGAGCCACGTGGTAGAGGGCCATAACCACTGGCAGGACGATGTACAGGACCCGACCCAAGGTCCACAACAGTGGCCTTTCTGGACTCCGATGGCGTTCCATCAGTCCCAAGGGGCCCCCTCCAGAGCCTCCCAGTCAGCTCATTCGGAGTCCCGGGCACCGGAAGCGACGGTGTCCCGCCCTTCTCCAGAGGCCCCAGACCCTCCAGCCCAATCATCGGCCGAGATCCCAGACCCGGAGGCCACAGGCTTGGAGGCATCAGAGTTTCCTCAACAGGACCTACCCCAGGACCCTCTAGTCCCGGGATTGTCGTCGTCCTCCTCCCCGGACGAGGCAGTGGCAGGAGCAACATCTTCAGGCCCGCCTCCCATTGATCTCTGGGACCACCAAGACCTACTGCGCAGATTGGCTCTCAGTATGAATCTCCAGGTCGAGGAGGTGGTGGAGCTTGAGGACCCGATGGTGGACATCCTGACAGCCGATGCCCCCACCAGGGTAGCCCTCCCATTTGTACGCACTATATTTACCAACGCCACCTCAATTTGGCAATCTCCGGCTTCGATACCTCCCACTGCCAGGGGGGTGGAGAGAAAATACATGGCGCCCCCGAAGGACTTCGAGTACTTGTACACTCACCCTCCACCGTGCTCCCTGGTCGTTCAATCTGTGAACGAGAGGGAGAGGAATGGCCAACAGGCACCCACCCCTAAGTCCAAGGACGCCAAGCGCCTGGACCTGTTTGGCAGAAAGATCTACTCGGGGGGGGACCTTCAGCTCAGAGCGGCTAACCAACAAGCACTCCTGAGCCAATACGGTTACAACACCTGGAACTCCATGCAAAAGTTCAAAGAATTTGTACCCCAGGAGTACAGGCAAGAGTACTCAGCATTGATAGAGGAGGGCAAGAAGGTGGCCAGAACGTCGTTGTGGGCCTCCTTGGACATAGCCGACTCTGCTGCCAGGACAATAGCTTCAGGAGTCGCCATGCGGCGTATCTCCTGGCTTCAGTCCTCCACCCTCCCTCCGGAGGTCCAGTATACCATCCAGGACCTACCCTTCGAGGGGTGGGGTCTGTTTTCAGAGAAAACTGATGCAAGGTTGCAGACCCTAAAGGATGGTCGCACCATCATTCGCACGCATTCAACAGCTCGCAGCTGCCTCAGCCTCTTCAGTCACATGGCATCCTGCACATTCGTGACCGCTCATGCCAGATTACGCCTCCATCCACTCCAGGCATGGCTCTCGTCGGTATACTGTCCACGCAGAGACATCTTGGACTTGGTTTTGACGGTGCCATTGCAGGTCCTAGCCTCCCTGGACTGGTGGCTGGATCCCAAGAAAGTGCTGGAAGGGGTGCCGTTCTGTCCGTCACAGCCATCCCTAGCCCTAATCACAGCTGCGTCATCGCTCGGTTGGGGGGCCCACCTGAAGGACCTTCAGACACAGGGCCTGTGGTCGGCGCAGGAATTAGCCCTCCACATCAACGTCAGGGAACTGTGGGCAGTGCGCCTTGCCTGCCAAGCCTTCTCCCAGCACCTTCAGGGTCAGTGTGTCGCGGTCCTCACAGACAACACAACAGCCATGTATTACATCAACAGGCAAGGAGAGGCACGCTCCTCCCTGCTCTGCCAAGAAGCTATGCGGTTGTGGGAGTTCTGCATAGCCCACTCCATCCACCTGGTGGCCTCCTTTCTCCCAGGGGTCCAGAACACCTTGGCGGACCGCCTCAGCAGATCCTTTCAAGCTCACGAGTGGTCCATTCGCCTGGATGTTATCCACTCTGTCTTCCGGAGGTGGGGATTTCCCCACATAGGCCTGTTCACGACTCGCGAGAATCGGAAGTGCCACGCGTTCTGCTCGCTCCAGGGACGCTCCCCAGGCTCCCTTACGGACGCTTTTCTCCTGCCTTGGACAGAACACCTGTCCTATGCCTTCCCACTGGTGCTGCTGGTGCACAGGGTCCTGCTCAAGTTACGCAGGGACAGGGCCCGCCTAATCCTAATCCTAATCGCCCCGGCGTGGCCCATGCAGCACTGGTACACTACTCTCCTAGAGCTCTTGGTGTCCGCCCCAATCACTCTCCCGTAGTGGCCAGACCTGATCACTCAGCAGCACGGCAGGCTCCATCATCCCGACCTGCAGTCTCTCCACCTCACTGCGTGGCTGCTGCATGGTTGAACCAGTCCGAGTTAAATTGCTCCGACCCGGTGCAACAAGTTTTGCTAAGTAGCAGGAAGCCCTCTACCAGGTCCACCTACTTGGCCAAGTGGAAACGTTTTTCCTGCTGGTGCGGCCCTCGGGGTATCAACCCTTCGCAGGTGCCGGTGCATACCATTCTGGACTATCTCCTGTCTTTAAAGGAGCAGGGTCTAGCCCTTTCTTCGGTAAAGGTCCACTTGTCGGCAATCTCGGCCTTTCACCCTGGCGAGAATGGATGCTCGATCTTTTCTAACCCCATGGTCAGCAGGTTCCTCAAGGGGTTAGAGCGACTATATCCGTTGGTTCACTGTCCGGTTCCCACTTAGGACCTCAACCTTGTCATAGCCAGGCTCATGGGGGCTCCATTCGAGCCTATGGCCATGTGCTCACTCCTGTACCTCTCCTGGAAGACGGCCTTCCTCGTAGCCATCACCTTGGCGAGACGTGTATCTGAACTCAGAGCGCTCACTTCAGAACCCCCTTACACGGTGTTCCACAAGGACAAGGTACAGCTGCGACCACACCCGGCCTTCCTACCCAAGGTAGTGTCGGCTTTTCATATTAACCAAGACATTTTTCTGCCGGTCTTCTATCCGAAGCTGCATGCCTCTCCAAGGGAGCAACAACTCCATTCATTGGACATCCGTAGGGCCCTCGCCTTCTACATCGAGCGGACGAAGCCCTTTTGGAGAACGACTCAACTGTTCATTGCCGTGGCAGACCGGATGAAGGGCCTCCTGGTCTCCTCCCAACGCATCTCGTCCTGGATCACGTCGTGCATCAGGGAGTGTTATGACTTGGCTGGTGTTCCCACCACGCACCTTACTGCCCACTCCACCCGAGCTCAAGCCTCGTCCTCCGCCTTCCTGGCGCATATACCTATACAGGAGATATGTAGGGCAGCAACCTGGTCATCGGTGCACACCTTTGCCACTCACTTTGCCATAGTCCAACATTCCAGGGAGGACGCTGCATTTGGTTCAGCGGTCCTACATTCTGCAGTTTCTCACTCCGACCCCACCTCCTAGGCAAGGCTTGGGAGTCACCTAAGTGGAATACATATGAGCAAGCACTCGAAGAGGAAAAGACAGTTACTCACCGTAGTAACTGTTGTTCTTCGAGATGTGTTGCTCATATCTATTCCAAACCCGCCCTCCATCCCCACTGTTGGAATCGCCGGCAAGAAGGAACTGAGAGGGCGCTGGGCCGGCTGGGGTATATATCAGGCACCGCAACGGTGCCACTCCAGGGGGCGCCAGTCGGCCCACCGAGTGTTGCTAGGGTAAAAGTCTTCCGACGATCGTGCACGCCGCGCACACCTTATTGGAATAGATATGAGCAACACATCTCGAAGAACAACAGTTACTACGGTGAGTAACCGTGTTTTTTACTGTGCTGTGCTGTTTTAATAGTCAATGGAGAGTATGACGGCTGTTAAAACATAGGATTATGCACTGAGCTTGATACTGCAATACTGCAAAAATACTTACTCAAGGTAGCTGTTTCCCCCACCTCCATCCCCCCAAATTCATGATTCATCTTAGCAGGGGAAAAGCTGCAGTACATTTCAGTGGTTTTAGTTGCATTGTATGCAAGATGGCTGTGTACTGAGACATGGTAGATGAAGCAGAAGGGTGAGGGGGCAGCAAAACAGAAAGACAATTTTAAGCAGGGATGAAGGTAAAGCCAAATCTAGGGGACAAGTTTCCTCTTCAGATCTATAAATGGCTCTCCTGTTAGATGAAATCATATCACACAGTTATGGTCATCCCTAGTTGACAGCAGTCAAATCCTTCTGTTTGCTAGGATATTGAGTGCTAGCCTATGTTTACTGGTCATGCATGTTTTTTCTTAAACTTTACCTTTTTATTTTTCCCCCCTTAGCAAAGTAGTTGAGAAAGTGTGGCTTTTGACAAAAGATTTCATTCTTGAATCCTGTCGAGCAGTGGTTCTCAAACTTTTAGCAACCCGAGGACCCCCATTTTGATTTAAAAATTTTCAGGGACCCCCAAACTTGCCTGCTCAGCTCTAGGCCCTGCCCCCACTCCACCCCTTCACCCAAGGTCTCACCCCACCTCTTCCTGCCCCCCACTCACTCCATCCCCCCTCCCTCTGTTGCTCACTCTCTCCCATCCTCACTCACTTTCACCAGTCTGAGACATGGGGTTGGGGTGCATGAGGGGGTGCGGGGTGTGGGCTCTGGGAGGGAGTTTGGGTGTGGGGTGCAGGCTCCAGACAGGCGGCGCTTATGTCGGGAAGCTCCCAAAAGCGACCAGCACAGCTCTCTGGCAGCGGCTCCTAGGCAGGCCCACAGGTGCTGCCCCAGCAGACAGGTGCCGGCCCCTCAGCTCCCATTGGCAGAAGTTCCTGGCCAATGGGAGCTGTGGAATCAGCGCTCGGGGCGGAGGCAGCCTGCGGAGACCCCCCACCAGGGCTGTAGGAATGTGCTGGCTGCTTCCAGGAGCAGCGCGGAGCCAGGGTAGGCAGGGAGCCTGCCTTAGCTCCGCTGCATCGCCGGACTTTTAGCATCTAAAATCTGCCGGTTTGACTTCAGTAGCCTCTGGGAGATAGAGCCTGATTCTGGGAGACTCACGGCGATACTGGGAGGGTTGGCAACCCTAGCTGATCAGCAGGGCCGGCGGCCCCGGACATGATTCCGCCCTGTCCCCGCTCCTCCCCCTCCCTCCCAGGGGTTTGCAGACCCCAGTTTGAGAAACACTGCTGTAGAGAACTAATTTTATGCTTTAGCGTCTCTGCATTGGAAATGATAGGAAAGCAAAAATGTGTATAGACTCCCTTATTTTGCAATGAGAGCTCTTCTAATTGCCCTGGTGTCTGACTGCTCAAAATCGGATGCCAGGCAATTTGCCTCAACCTTCCATCCTGCCATAAACGTCTCCCCTTTACTCTCACTGATATTATGGAGCATACAGCAAGCCGCAATAACAATGGGAATGTTGGTTGCGCTGAGGTCTGACCAACAGTGCCAGCGAGCTTTTAAACGTCCAAAGGCACATTCTCACCATTCTGCACTTGCTCAGCCTATAGTTCAACTGCTCCCTACTACTGTCCAGGCTTCATGAGCCATGGGAGCAAGGGGTAGGCTGGGGTAGGTGCGATCACGCGGTGCTGCTGGTTGGGAGAGCAGCCTGAGGCAGAAGCCTCTAGCCTCTCTCTCGCAGGAGAGCAGAGTTGCAGTGGAAGCCATACAAGGAAGACGTTCCCAGAACTCCGGCCAAGCTACTTGTCCAACAAGGACGGCTACCAGTCCTACTGCACTGTCTGCTGCAGAGTTGCAGGAGAGTGGGAGAGCAGAGTTGCAGAGGAAGCGGTGGAGCCGTACACCGTGGACGAGGACAGTTAGCAGTCCTACTGCACCGTCTGCTGCAAAGGCACCCAGGAGCTGCAGCAGTGATGGTGAGCTGAGCGGGCTCCATGCTTGCCTTGGTATGGCGTCTGCACCGGTAACCCAGGAAAAAAGGCGCGAAACGATTGTCTGCCATTGCTTTCATGGAGGGAGGGGCGACTGACGACATGTACCCCAAACCACCCGCGACAATGTTTTTGCCCCATCAGGCATTGGGCGCTTAACCCAGAATTCCAATGGGTGGCGGAGACTGTGGGGACTGTGGGATAGCTACCCACAGTGCACCGCTCTGGAAGTCGATGCTAGCTACGGTAGTGAGGACGCAGTCCTCTGACTTAATGCGCTTAGTGTGGACACACAATCAACTGTATAAAATCTCTTCCAAAAAATTGACTTCTATAAAATCGACCTAATTTCGTAGTGTAGACATACCCTTAGACTGTTATCATCACTCTTTAAAACATTTTTCTTGAAATAATGATTACCCTAGGGGACTAGAAAAAATATATTTTTCTTCACTTGTAATATCCCTTGGTATTGGAGACAGCTGCAGAGAATACTGTAGGTGCCTACCTTAGTATGAAGCAAGGCACCTGTCTCAACACGATTTTTCTCTATATCCTTCTCCCAGTGAATTCTGATTTTTTCCAGTATGTCATCCAGGCCAGTTCCAATAGGAGCTTCCAGTTCTTCCAGCTGTGATCCAGCAAGCTGATTGTATAACATCTTCACATCCTGAAAAAAACATACATATAAGAAAAAGGGTCAGCGGTCAATTCCAGTTTTAGAGGATACTAAGGAGCACTTACAGTGCAATTCAGTTGTCTCGGTGTGATGCAAACACATCCACAAAACTAATATTTAAACTTAAGCTCTTGTTTGTGCTATTGCAAGCTACTTAAAAAATCTGATTCTCCACTACTTTGCACCTTTTGTGGTCATTTACACGTTTGCAAAGTGAATGCAGTGTGAGTGTAAAACACTGTCATTCTGGTTTGGTAGTGTTGAACATTTTATTTGCACAGGAGTAAATGACTATATAAGGTGCAAGGCAGTGGAGAAGCAGGCCCATTGTCTATCCTACTCGCTGAAGGGGATATTCCAACAAATCAACTCTTTCATATGATTTCTATGGTCATATAGAACACTGTATGGTGTGTTACAGGCACCTTTTTAGGATCCTTCCCAAGAGTATAGCACAGCCCGCAACTGAAACCTGTCTCTGTATAAGCATCTGTGTGTTTATGTATGTATAAATATACTGTGTCTCTGCTCAGAGGTTCTGCATGCTTCTTGGATGTGAGGCTGGGATATGAAAAGAATAAAACTTCCTGGAAAAATGTGTGTTCATCGCTGCTTGAGGAAAAACTGTTTAGATAGCTGGTAACAGGTCCATTATTTAAAATTTATTTTCTGCAGACCAAATTCAGGCCACCTCTTTCACAAACCTTGTACAAATATTTTTGAGCACTGTCACTTGTTTGGGCACAAAAACAAATGAGGTTTGCACATGTAGGCCTGAATTATAGTCCCTTTTACACCACCCTATTTACATATGCCATTTCCATATACTGCTAGAACAGTGTAAAGGGGCCTGAGAATTGGTCTGTAAACAATAACGCCTATAAGTGATAACAGTACTGAGAATATATGTGGTCAAGGGTATGAAAAGATGTACGTGCAAAAATGGATGCTGAGTTGAGGTCACTTTAAAATGTGCCCTTTGAATATACTCATTCTGTTGAACAGTTTCCTGTGATGGCATTTCCATGTGAAGATCAAGTACTTATTCTGGGTTCAATTGTGACCTGTCTTATGGGCCTGCACCGGTAAATAATGGAGCATATGTCACAACCGTACTCCTCTGCATGAGCTACCCACATTGCCATTCTGGGTACAGAAGGAGAACAGTTGCTGCAGAGCCACTACTCCCTTCTAGGGCTGTCGATTAATCGCAGTTAACTCACACGATTAACTCAAAATTAATCGTGGTTAAAAAACTGAATCGCGATTAATCACCGTTTTAATCGCACTGTTAAACAACAGAATACCAATTGAAATGTATTAAATATTTTTTTGCATTTTCAAATATATTGATTTCAATTACAACACAGAGTAAAAAGTGTACAGTGCTCACTTTATAGTATTATTTTTATTACAAATATTTGCACTGTAAAAATGATAAACAAAAGCAATAGTATCTTTCAATTCACCTCATACAAGTACCGTAGTGCAATCTCTTTATTGTAAAAGTGCAACTTACAAAGGTAGATTTTTTTGTTTGGTTACCTAACTGCACTCAAAAACAAAACAACGTAAAACTTTAGAGCCTACAATTCCACTCAGTCCTACTTCTTGTTCAGCCAATCGCTCAGACAAACAAGTTTGTTTACATTTTCTGGGAGATAATTCTGCCAGCTAATTATTTACAATGTCACCTGAAAGTGAGAACAGGTGTTCACATGGCACTTTTATAGCTGGCATTGCAAGATATTTACATGCCAGGTGTGCTACAGATTCATATGTCCCTTCATGCTTCAACCACCAATCCAGAGGACATGCATCCATGATGACGATCCAAAGCAGTGAGGACCAACGCATGTTCATTTTCATCATCTGAGTCAGATGCCACCAGCAGAAGTTCAACTTTCATGATAAAGAGATTACACTACGGTACTTGTAGTAGGTGAATTGAAAATACTATTTCTTTTTACAGTGCAAATATTTGTAATAAAAAATAAATATAAAATGAGCACTGTACACTTTGTATTCTGTGTTGTAACTGAAATCAATCTATTTGAAAATGTAGAAAACATCCAAAAATATTTTATAAATGGTATTCTATTATTGTTTAACAGTGTGATTAATTGCAATTAATTTTTTTAACCGCTTGCCAGCCCTACTCCCTTTCCTTCCCACCACACGTGGATGGGGAGGAGGTAGACGGAGACGGGGTGGGTGGAGCCTTGGCTTGGCACAGCTGTGCCAGTGTGGATGGGGAAGCAATCTACAATTAGGTATAGGGCTGGTCCAGTTTACTTCCCCAGTGGAAAAGGAGAATGCATGTACTGAATTCTGACTCTCTTGAGTCACAGTTTTCTCCCTGTCCTGTTCCCTGGGCAGCACAACAATGCACTGCCCTTAAATGGGCCTTGTGGTAACTCTGCAATTTGTCTTCTGTCATTGAGGGTGCTTACTTGGGGTTAAATGCTGCAGCCTTTACTGGTATGACTAATCTTCACTAATGCAATTCCTGCCTAAGTCAATGAATAAGGATTGCAAAATTGGGCCCGTGGGTAGTCTATTTTCTCATGTCATTATGACTTGTTTCAATGATTTGTTGCTCAGAACAGAAGGCGAAATTAAGAGTTTCGGGAATGGAGTGGCTTGCTAAGTATGGCACATTTAATGTAAAGTAATTTAAGTACGTTATTTCAGAAGTTTGATGGTTTAAAGATCTGTGAGGCCAGATTCTTCTCTCAGTGGAATTTACTTTTTATTTACACTGGTGTGAGTGAGAGGAGAATCAGGCCTCAGAGCACTGGGGATTTACACCTAATGAAGGTCCAGCCTCATAAATCATCTTGTGTGTGCGTCGTGTTCAGTGTCACATGGAGTGGAGATAGCTCAGCTATGTTATATTTATCAGATGTCAAAAATGTGGAAAGTTGTATGTGGATAACTTTAATTAGGACTAGAAAGATGAGAGGTCTGTAAGCTAACAAAAGAGAGAGAGAGAGAGAGAGAAATAGGAACAATTTGCAGATAGATAACTAGCATTTATACTTGACAGAATTAGCATTTTTTGCTTCTGGTTAAGACTGTCTCATATTGACCTGACTTAAACAGACACATACTACCTATGCATTGCACCAAGTCTTGACTTACTTCTTCATGATTCTTTGACAGCAGACCTAATTCTTCTTTCATGCTTTCTATCTGACGCTCCAGATCCATTTTAGTTAAATTAGCATCATCAATCACTTTATATAGGGAATTAATTTCATCTTCCACTGCCTTTCTGAATGGCTGCTCATTTTCATATCTGCAGAGAAAAATGTAGTAAGCACATGTGGGCAAACTTGCATTTTGTAAATGATACTGTAGTAATCCTGGCATCAGCACCTGCTGTAGGTTTAAGTTAGAGGTATTATTAGGGCTAGGGTGACTATACATCCCGTTTTGGCCAAGACAGTCCCTTTTTTAAGTCCTGTCCCAGCCATCCTGACTTTATTGACAAAAGTGGCAAGTTGTCAAGAGCAAATGGGCCAAATGCCCACTTTTGTGAAAAAAGCAGGATTTGAAGGAATGTGTGAAGGAGCGCCAGCCCAGTGCATAGGGTAGGCAGTGCTTGGGCAAGCAGCGACGCCAGCCCTGCATGGGAAGCGGGAGAGCAGAGCTTGGGTGAGCAGCCTGGGCCAGCCCTGTGCGAGGAGGGGGCAGTTGGGGCAAGCAGCAATGCCAGCCCTGTGCGGGGAAGGGGGGAGCTCGGGCAAGTGGCTCGGGACAGCCCCACGGGGGGGTAGGAGGGGAACCTCTCCTAGCCCCAGATGGTGTCCCGTTTTCCCTTTGGGAAATATGGTCACCTTAATTAGGGCCTGCAGCTTGTGATGCAGCAGTGTACAATGCTGTCCTGGGAAGGGAACAGCCAATGTGAAAGTAGTTTGAGCCTGGGGAGGGTATCAGATGACTGGGAAGGAAAGGCACTTGGAAAAAAGCTGTTAGATTCTTCTCCTTCCCTCCTTCTCTCTAAGGGCTAAGTTAGTGGATAAACCAGAGCTGGAGTAGGAGATGAGGTGATAAAATAAAAGAAGAACAGGAGAATAAAAGTAAGGGAGTGAGAAGGAAAGAAAGAAAATAGGAAAGCTTTCAAGTCAGGAGAAGCAGAAAAAAATAGAACTGGGTATGTTAGCAGATACTATTAGAGAAGGGAAGTAGAGGGAAATAAAATCTGAAGACATACTGGAGAGAAACTATCAAGGGAAAAGAACTGAAAGGAAATATAATTGGTAAAAAAGGGAATTGATCAAAAAGTTGTTAGATGAAAATAGATTCTGAAAACAGTAAATGAGAAGCTCAACCACAAAGGACCTAAAGTAAATGAACAGAGATAATAACTGAACATCTATTGAAGGAATGCAATTCGAAGGCATCCAATGCCCAAGTGAGAGCCACTAGGCAAAGAAACTCTGCTTGTGGATAAACTTGATGAACAGAGGTACAGCCACAGAACCATCGAATCTAAGGAATACTACAAGTCGAAGTGAAGCAAAGGACAGCTAAAGTGGAGCTGGACTTACAACCCAGGAGAGGAAAAATTGATTATTCTCTGAAGTGACCCGGTGTATTGTTGAGTAATTTATTTTGTTCTCGTTAATAAGGACGCATTTGGTATTAACTGCACAAATTAAGGAAGAGTAGTGTGTATAAGCTTGCAAAGGTTAATGAATTAGTAACTTATAGTTTTATTATTATAATAGTAAGTACTTGGTAATATTCTATATTATTTATGTTCCTGCTACAAGTTTTGGGTTTTGCTTTATAAAGTTCTAAACATTTTAAATTATCACATTTGTCTTGGTTTGCCTCTGCCTCGCCTCACAGTTAGCCTAGCCTAGCCTTCAAATTGGTGTCACAAACAGGATAGGAGGAGTCCAAAGCAAGAGGGTAACCATGTTAAAATAACATAAATTGGTCAGGGGATAACTCAGGAGAAAGGACAACTGGTGGTGGGGCCCAACAACCACTCACGCCAACACCACTGACTATGCCATATTTCTTTGGAGCTCCTTGGTTGTAAACATTTTCTAGATACAGTTATGGGAGTAATGCTGTTTTATTTGGAGAATTTAAAACAATGCTACAGTCAATGTTTAGACCAGGGGTCTCAAACACGTGGCCCGCGGGCCACATGCAGCCCGCGGAGTTATTTCCTGTGGCCCGCCATAGGCGCCGACTCCACGGGCAGCCAAGCTCCGAACATTACTGAGTGTTTATATTTTATTAAAACTCCTCTTTGCATTACAGTTTTTAAAAAGTTAATACATTGACTTTTAATAGAATACTATATTACTCTTCATTTTTTTCATTTTTGACTATACTTTTGTATCATTGTATGAAAAGGTTTCAGTGATGCGGCCCTCGGGCCAATTTACTAGTTCTCATGTGGCCCTCGTGGTGATTTGAGTTTGAGATCCCTGGTTTAGACGGCATGGAGAAAACAGAGATTCTGACTGGGCAATTAGTGGGTACAGCTGAAAAAGAAGTGAGTACAAGGCTGAAAAATGAAAAAGAGGCTGTAGAACAGATAGTCAGAAGATTAGGCTGTATGTTTGACACTTGTACCTTGTCAGAATTGAAACAGAGGTTCTTCCCCAGGGTACAAACTCCAATGGAAAGTCTAAGGTAGTACACATTAGGATTACAGTAGGTTTTACAAGCAATAGAAGAGTTAGAATCTCACAAAGCCCAAGATACTGATAACATGCTGAAAGACAAATTCATTGAGGGGTTATATATGTTATGTTTTTATATATGGAATGAACGTGATCGTTAAGATAGAATCCGGAAACTTCCATCCTGGACTTTAAGAAGAGGCTATAAAACTTTATGAGAGGTAAAGGACCAGTCAGGGCCGTTATGTAGCCACAGTATGGCTACAAATATGCTGTTGCCTTACAGTGTGGCCCCCATAATTGAGAGTCACAACTGGTACTGATCCTTCCCCCCGCCCCCCATTACAACATTTTTGCAACTATTGTAGGATTCCCTTCTTTACCTCAGCGAAGTAAAGCGATATACCCCTGTCAACCCATTTTTGTTTGACAAATTAAAATGGTTTCTGTATTTGGGTGCAGCTTGATGGCACGCATCTCTTTTATTCTCACTTTCCCCATATTGGTTATCAAAAGTTTCATAATTTCTTATATGTCTAAAGGTGTTCTGCCAGACTTTCTTTTTTTTACTGGAGAGCTGCTCCTGATCCTTTAGTACCTGCAGCAGCTCCTCGTAACAATGTTGCAGTAGATTCATACCTATGACTGTTGGTGGTAAGCATTCACCGTTGACATCACTAACAAAAATACCCTGATTGGGATATTTAGTAGTCCCACTTTGAATTTCAGCTTTCATGTAGCCAACACATGGGATAGCCAAACAATTTCCTGGTACCAACTTCACCCTGTACTTAGTAGTCAATAAACAATTTTGAGCCTAGTATTTAATGAAATGTTGGCTCTAATGTGGTAACTTGTGACCTGGTATCCAGCAAGGCCCACATTTTTATCCCATTAATCTTAAACAGACAGGCATTTTCCTATAGCAGTAGCCTGCCCTCCAATGTTGTTCAGGTCTATTCTCTTGTCCTTCCAAGATCCGATCCCGAATCGGCAAGCTTCTGCTTAAAGCCACAGCATTAGTAGTTTTAGTCAGAGAAGGCCAAGAACACAATGTATATTTTGATGTTATTAAATTTAACTATTAAAGAGAGATGAATTTAGGAAAAGATCAAAATAATTGAAGGGTGAAGATAAACTAGTGTGAAATACACGTGGAGTATAAAGGTCTGATCTTGCAAACCCTTGCTTATGTAAACAGTTCTAATATGAATAAGGGTTAGAAGAATCAGGCCTAATAGTAGTAGTAGTAGTAGTAAGTGCAATTCAAAGGTTCTCAAACTTTTTACTTTGCGCCCCCCCGCCCCCGCCCTGCACTCCCAGGAGTTGGGCCGGGAGTGGGGCCGTGACTCTGGGAAGGGGGGATGTGGACAGGGGTAAGGGTGACGAGGCTGGGGCCATAGCTGGGGGGTGGGAGTGGAGCCTCAGCTGAGACCCGCGGGGCTGGGACCAGGGGTGAAGCTGGGTGGTGATCCCTCCCCACCCCACATGGGGGCAGGCCTGTGCCCCAGCCACTCCCTCCCTGAATGTTTCCCTGCACCCCCCAAGGGGGTGCACCCCAGAGTGTGGGACCTCCGCTGTAAACAGTCATCTACCAGTGATACAAACTGTAACTTGGATTTTGAAAACTGTAAGAATTTTTAAAAATACAATTTGTCATTATTTATGCTCTTCTTTTACTCTTTTCATTACTCTTCATGGACAATGAAAATCAGTAGTCGGTTTCATTTTTGTATATATGCATTGCATAGAGGTTCAGCGTGCTACGATGTTTGTATTTCTTGTTTCATGTGATGTTTTAAAAAAACCATAAACTCATTTCCATAGGAATTGGGTTTTATAAAACTTTGTTTTTATAAAATTAAAATTTTGAGCCAGATTTGAGTTGTGTCCCTTTAGCAAGAGCCCTAGGTCTTTATATCAGTGAGAGCCAAGAAATAACTTTGCCAGTAAATTTCTGTCTACTGGAAATATTTAAACGTGCACGATTTCAAAATAATAATAATAATAATATGTTGCTCTCAAATCACCTATCTGAGGATCTCAAAATTCATTACAACCTTAATTTAGCTACACAATAAGACGGTGAGATAAGGTCACAGGGTGTCCAAGGTCAAAAAGTGAGTCAGATCCCTATGCTAACCACTAGACACATTTTCTCTCTAAAATGGACATTCCGTTTTCATATTCAATATGGTAAGTGTATGTTTATTCAAAGAAATCACCCATATTATTGCCTCAAGAAAGCTACCTGTCTTTAAAATCTTCAGCACAGGCTTGAATGTTCTCCATCTGTAACATAAGACGTGCATTTTCGAGGACTGCATCACCCACCTAGAATAAGGACACAACAAAGTTCAAGCAATTAAGTATATTAAATATGTGTATATTGCAAGCATATGCATAATTTTAGATTCTGAAAGTAATTTAACCTTTGGCCTAGAGCTACTCAAATTATTCCATGGCTGTGACACCTATTTGTTCACAAATTATCCACAAATAGGGTGTAATTTTTCTTAATTTCTTCATTGTTCACAATTGTTCAACAACTAGTTGTGTAAACAAATTGTAGCTTCTCGTTTGTAAACTGGTCACTGTGGGTGAAGTTCACTGCTGTGCAGAGGACCCAGCACAAGGCCTATGCATAACTTAAGTGCTACTTAAATCCAGTGTAGAAAGTATAAATAGGACATAAGTGGTATGTGGACCTTGTGCTGGTCCCTCTGCACAGTAGTGAATTTCACCCAGGGAATATTTGCTATTCATGCTATATGACTGCCTAAATCCTATAATGTTTCAGGTCCCTAATTGTGTGGCATGGCTTCATAAACAGGAGTCTTTTTCCCTTTTCACACAATCTATCCATGAACATCTGTGACAGTTAGACAAAACTACTTTATGACTGGAAAGAGCTTTTCAAACTGGCCAAGAGAGTAATTGCAGTACAAATCCTTCTTATGGCTATTAATTAATGTTTTGATTTCCACATGTTCTTTGTGAATAAAAACAACCAAATGTTTGCAAATAAAAGGGGTTGTGAATCCCACAAAAGAGCTCAGTTCTGCCATGCTGACTCACATAGAGTAGTACCTTACTCTGCAAATACTTTCGATATATGGCAAGAAACTACTCAACATGAGCAAGAGAGGCACAAATAGCCCTAAGTGAACCTGCAGGTGTAATTCTCAAGAACGTTCAAAAATACTTTGTTGTCCTACTCACCCAGTGCTACTTATGAAACACAGAATTAAAAATAAATCCAGAATGAGTCTTCAGCTTGGCTTTTAATGAAAAATAAATATGCCTGCAAACAAATGACTATAATAACTCTCTAACTTTTGCATAATATTTAGAGGATGGTACATAAAAGTTTGAGCTGAATTAAAATACTCTAAATTCTGAACATTTTTGTTACCGTAGGGTTGAGTGTTATAAATGTCGGGGCTTTCTGTATAGCATCCAATTAAATGCAACAAATGTGGGTGGGACTTGACAGGCAATTAAATCAGATGTTAATGCTCATGAGTTCTTACACACCAGCTAACACATATCCTCTGGGTAGGTGTTATATTACCTATATCCTAAGACATTTTAGAAATTCATAACATTTGAGTTAATGAAAAACAAACCTTAGGCATGACCAAAAGGTGATGGGCAGAAGCTAGATAAATAAGCAGCTGGAGAATAAACTATCTTGCACTGTCTCCTGGGCTAACATATTCAAACCTTGAAAAATCCACAATATAATGTTAATTCCATCAAAATGCAAAACACTTTTAGATTACAAAAGTAGAGTCACTGGAGACTAAAGTTGATCTACTTACTTACCTGTTTTTCTGGCCATAGGATTTAGGTGGGAACTGGGAAAGTGGCTGAAGCATGTGGGTAGGGGCTGCTCCTGACCACTATAAAGTTAAGCACATTAAAAACCCACTCACATCCTCCATCACCACTCAACCCCTTGTCTTCCCTGCCCTATTCTTCAGCAATCTAGCTTCACTTCCACAGGCCTTACACCCTTCCCTTTACACAGTCAATCCGTCTACATGAATGAGCAGTTCACTGAAGACATGGCAGAGTGGTAAGAAGAAACTCAGGGGTTTGGTGACACGCTTTTGCACCTCTGGCAGCAGCTGGAGCCTCTGTCTTGCCTCTCAGAACTCAGGCTCCACTTCTGAAAAGGGAGGGGGATATTGAGGGACACGTGGCAGAAGTGTGGCGTAAGGGTCTGCCACACACAGACAAATGCCCTAGGGAGTCCTATTACATTGTCTGTGGTCCAGCGGGTGAATAAGGAGCAGAGCTCAGCCTAGCCTGTTTCTCAACATTATTGCTGCATCTTTGGCAATAACTAGAATTTTCCCCCATCTGGGACACCTACTCTGTCATATACCATCATGCTTTGGGGGGGTTGTTTTTCATTTTAAGAATTTTGCACTACATTTTAATTACATTTGAATTTTCATTGTAGCCATAAGACAGAAAAAAATTCTGCAAAACATTTTTCTTGAATTTTAAATGAATTAATGTTTGCCTTTCGGAAATCCTTTTATGTTTTGCTTTCTGCAGACAGCCCTGCAATCAAATTTTCATTGCAACATTGCATGCAGATTTTTTCAGAAACCAATTTTTTTCTTACTCATCTGGTCTACATGATTAAAATAATGCGTCAAGTTTTTTAGAAAAAGGAATAACTTTGAGGAAATTGTGTGCATTGCACAGCCAAAACAAGACTGCATTCATTAAGCTATGTGTTGCCAGTTATTTACTATGATCTATTAATCACCAAAACATAAGGAGCCACACTGAAACCTAGTGTAAGAGGGTGAAAATTCTTTGACCCCAGTGAAATTGCACCTGTTTATGTCAGGTGTGAATGTGGTCCAGAAAATGCAAAATTAAGGATCTCACCCTATTTATAGCACTCAGCATTCTGCCTTGCCACCCTGAAGAGCATAAACCAATAAGTGTCAACTTTTGTTTAAAAGCACTGGCTAAATTCAATAGGTCAGATTCTGGCCACAGTTAAACCCATGCAATCTATTGATTTCAATGGCAATGAGGCAAAACTTTAGTGGGGTTGCAAATGAAAGTAAAATTTGACCTGAAATATCTAGTCGTTTTGCTTTAGTTATCCACTTCAACATGGGTTCAAACTCTGCAGAGTCCACAAGTGAAATATGCTTGGTGGTCTTATCCAAGGCCCCGATCCTCAAAGGCATGTAGGCATCTAACTCCCATTGATTTCAGTGGAAGTTAGGAGCCTAAGTAACTTTAACCATCTGGGCCCAAGTCCCTAAAGAATGTTTGAGCACATGAAAAAGCCACTTCTCTGTGTGGCATGAGTATCAGTCTGCTCTTAGGAAGAGACTGATCCAAGTCTTTCTATTGACTTCAATAGAAGTTGAAATGTTGGATCAGGCACTAACAGCAATGGTGTTGCAGGTCAGGAGTGAGGAGCAGGTGCACATCTGTGTGGGGAACCTTGCACAATTATGATTTTTAAGTTTCTTACTCTCATATGCATCAAATTCATCCCAAAATAATAATAAAGAAATCCCTGGTATCTTACCAGAAATGCAGTTCTGAATCCGCTATCATGTCAAACCTCTTCCCACTAGTAACAGCAGTAAAAGTGAAACATCACTGCTTTTTTCTTTTTGAAAGAGTTCCTCTTAAAGGTCCTGATCCAAAACTGATTGTAGTCAATGGAAAGACTCCCATTGTCTTCAGTGGGCTTTGGATAAGGCCTATAACGGCTACTGACTTAGTGTATGTTCCTGCTCCACGTTGCTCTAAGCATTGCCATTTGCTTCAGAAGAAATGGGATGGGGCCATAGTAACAGCTGGTCCAATTAGCCTCCTGTGCCAGAAAAAGGATTGTCCAGTGCTTTTGGATTCGATTAGAGTGGAATCTTTACTGGCTCTCATGGATGTAGTACAACAGAGAGCTTCAGCTTTGGATATGTTATAAAATGTCAATGGATTGCTGCCTATCCATCCACTTGGAAAGTCAGTCTATCCAAAAATGAATACATAAAAATATATGTATTTACACTAACCATGTACCCTAAGTAATGGAAACAACCTGAATAATGGTGTTTTTATTATTCACATCAAATACTATTATGTTTTTGTACTTTAATTAGTTCAGTTCAAAATGAAACTGGGCCTCCTGATGTGTGGGTAAAATGGTATAACTTACAATGGAAGCCACAGAGGAGAGTAATTGGTGATTTTCAGCTGGCTGGCTTTATATGTCTTCACTGGGACAAACTGATCCCTGGTATAGCCCATTGGTTTCAATTAAGTTACGTGTGGCACATTATCAGATCTAATTATTTTAAAAATAGTAACACACATTAGCAGTAGTACTATCTCAGTTTTACTGAGACACTTAGGCTAACTTTGTTACATGGCCTACAGATGGGAATTGGAGATGCCTTTAACCTCTGGGTCCAGGCTGTCTTAAATTTTGGTCGTGTTCAAACTTTGAATCCAAAATGTTTCTAATTCTGGATTCAGACCTGAATTATGTAGTTTGAGTCCATTGCTAATAGGAACATCTATAGGGTCTGATGTTCAGAGGTATAGAACACCCACAACTCCAACTGAAGTCCACGAGTGCTGTGTCTTTCAGGACCTCTCAAAATCAGACCCATACTGTTAAAAACTGGATAGTAGAATGAGGAGAAGAACTGTATATGGATAACTTATGGAGAAACTTGGAACCCTGAAAAATCATCTCTCTCTATCGTATTTACATTAGCTGTGAAAAGAGTATTAAAAGGTTACTCTTTTGTAGCCTAATAAGAAATGATGAAAGACTTCCATCTAGTGGCTTTTTTGTTCAATTTCATTCTTCTACTAGCATCAGGAGTTGAATACAAAAATTAATATTAATTAGAAATGATCATCTTTGCAATGTGTGATCCTCGTCACTGCTACATTGATTACAATGAGTGATGCAGCAGTTTGGGACATGTCCTTATCTATGTTCATTTAAAATGACAAAGCTCATGGGGGAGTAAGTAGCATTAGTTAGATATTGCTTCCTCCGTTTGTAAAATGAGAATATTTCTCTGCCATATAGGAGTGCTGTGAACCTTAATTCTTTAATGTTTGTAGTGCATTTTAAGATCCTACGAAATAAAGTGCTATAAAATACAAAATAGTATAATTAATAATCCTTCTGAGTCACATAATATGTTTCTGTATTCATATTTGTAATGACTTTGTAGCAAAAATTCACCTTTATGATTCCATTAAAAGGGAAGGTAGGAAGAGTAAATGGAAACTGTCAAAGAGAAGAGTAATTTAAACATCAATGACAGATAACTATCCAGTAAAATTAAAAACGTAAAATAAAAAATGGGTTTGTTTTCAAAATATGTCCACGTTTTCACTAGTGTGAATTCTCTTTTTGAAATATCCTGGTATGTGGGGTGCCTAAATTTGAGGCTATATTTGTATTCCTAGTCAGTGGAACATGACTGGACTAAAGAAGCTACAAGCTCTGAAACTGGGAGAAGGTCTCTCTAGCAATTGATGGATGCCTTCATTCTGTTTATTTGAATGACAGTTTCAAGAGCTTTTAAGGTGGGGGAGTCACCAGTACAATCAACTACTTTCTTCAAAGAGTCTAGAACAGGGGTGGGCAAACTACGGCCCGTGGGCCACATCCGGTCCCTGAGCTCGCCGGGGAGCCTCCCCCTGGCCCCTCCCCCACTGTCCCTCTGCAACATGCTGCCGCGTGGGCAGCGCTCTGGGGGGTGGGGCTGCGTGCTCCGGCCACTGCTCTGAGCGACGTCGTAAGGGGCCGGAGCCGGGGTTTGGATAAGGGGCAGGGAGTCCCAAGGGGCAGTCAGGGGACAGGGAGCAGGGGGAGGTTGGATGGGGTGGAGGTTCTGGGGTGGGGCGGTCAGGGAACGGGGGCGTTGGATAGGCATGGGAGTCCCGGGGGTCTGTCAGGGAGCAGGAGTGTGGATAATGGTTGGGGCAGTTAGGGGGCAGGAGGGCTTAGATAAGGTGTCGGGTCCCGGGGGGTGGTGATTAGGGGTGGGGAGGTCTCTGGAGGGGGCGATCGGGACAAGGAGCAGGGGGGCATAGATAGGGGGTGGGATCTCGGGAAGTGGTGGTTAGGGGCGGGGGGATCTCTGGAGGGGGTAGTCGGGACAAGGAGTGGGGGGGGTTGGATGGGTCAGGGATTTTGAGGGGGGCAGTCGGGACGGGGAGTGGAGAGGGGGTGGGGCTAGGCTATTGGGGGGGGGGGCACAACCTTCCCTACCTGGCCCTCCATACAATTTAGCAACCTGATGTGGCCCTTGGGCCAAAAAGTTTGCCCACCCCTGGTCTAGGAGATGAACTGATTTTGGAAAGGAAAGCAAAGAGGAAGTTTAAGAAAGAGAAAGTTTAAAAAAATAAAATAAAAAACAGACCTATATTTTGTCAGATCAGCCCAATAAACCATTAGGTCTGGTATTGTCCCTCCATCAACAACCTATGCCTGTTGTTTAACCAAAAGACAGATAGATCAGAATGATTTTAAGCTACCATCCAACTAACTGTATTAATTATCAGCCTGGACAACTGCTTTTTATTGAAGCAAGTGTACGCATGCTAGTTGGGACAGATGCAAAGTGGGAGGATTTCTACAGGAACTGAGTGAATTGAGAAAATCTTGCTGAAAGGAATGTATGTGACAGAAATTTAAATTTACTTAATTTTATCCTTCTCACCCTCTTCCTCTCAGTTCCCTTCCCAATCTGCTTATGTAAAGTTAAAAAGATTTAAAATTCTAATGAAATGTCTCTTCCCCAAAATAGAAAGTTAATTTGTAATGATAATTCCTCCCCACAGAGAAATACAAGCACCTGAAAAAAGAGAGTGCTTAAAATAATCTTAGTAAGTTTATAGGGGATGAGAGATTAGTTAAATCCAGTAGCGTAGCCAGGGGGGTAGCAGGGGGAGCAGCCGCTCCCCCTGTGAGGAGAAGCGGTGCTAAGGCGCTGCCCGAGCCCGGCTGCGGGAGCCGGGCTCGGGGGGCGCTTTAAAGGGCCCGCGGCTCCCCGCAGCAGCAGGAGCCGCCAGCCTTTTAAAGCGCCCCCCCAGCCCCGCTGCCGGAGCTGGGCTGGGGGGGGGGGGATGCTTTAAAAGGCCGGTGGCTCCTGCCACTGCGGGGAGCCGCTGGCCCTTTAAAGCGCCCCCCCAGCCCTGCTGCCGGAGCTGGGCTCGGATTTAAAAGGCCCGGGGGCTCTGCAGCGGCTGGAGCTCCGGGCCCTTTAAAGCGCCACCGGGTGAGTACAGGGGGAGCGGGGAGGCGCCTTTTTATAGCGCCGCTCCCCCTGTGCTCTAAACCTGGCTATGCCACTGGTTAAATCTCCATTCAGTTGGGTGTGTGTGAATGAAAAAGGGGCAAATAGTACATTTCAAATTCTAGAAGTACAGAATAACAGAAATAGAAAAAATGTAGCAGGCCAATTTCATCACTGTTGTGATTTCAATGGAGATTATGTGGTTCTGAGATTTTGGAAGATCACTGGAGTTTTCCTCATGGAACCCTTCATTTGCAATCAATCTCAGTACAGTGGGAGTCAGCTATTGTCCATATCCATTCAAATGTGAATATTAAGTTTGAAAGAAATAAAGGACTGATCTTTTAATTGCAGCATTTAGAATTACATTCAGTAATTCTTTTCTAGGGGGGTAAGGCCAAGGAATCTCTCTCTTCTAAACTCTTCTTTAGCATGAAACATTTAAGAATCACTCAAACAAGGAAGGTATGTTTTCCTCCTCCTTTACATATCAGGAAGCAGTGACTCTGAAAAAGATTTAGGGTTGTGGTGGATAATCAGCTGAACATGAGCTTCCAGTGTGATGCTGTGGCCAAAAGAGCTAATTCAATCCTGGGAGACATAGGGGAGTATCAAGGAGGAGTGTAAAAAGTTATTTTTCTTCTATATTTGGAACTGGTATGACTGTTGCTGGAATACGGTGTCTGGTTCTGGTGCCCACAAATCAAGAAAGATGTTGATAAATTGGAGAGGTTTCAGAGAAGAGCCACAAGAATGACTTGGATAAAAAACATGCCCTTTAGTTATAGACTTAAAGAGCTCAATCTATTTAGCTTCACAAAGAGAAGGTTAAGGGGTGACTTGATTACAGTCTATAAGTACCTACATGAGGAACAAATATTTAACAATGGACTCATCAATCTAGCAGAGAATGTCCACTGGACCACAATGAAACAGTGTCTTTCCCTCTCCAACCTTGTTTTGCTATATTCGGATGAAGGGACTGATTCTCCAATGGGAGAAAGTACTGTCATAGAATCTCAGGGTTGGAAGGGACCTCAGGAGGTCATCTAATCCAACCCCCTGCTCAAAGCAGGACCAAACCCAATTAGATCATCCCAGCCAGGGCTTTGTCAAGCCTGACCTTAAAAACATCTAAGGAAGGAGATTCCACCACCTCCCTAGGTAACCCATTCCAGTGCTTCACCACCCTACTAGTGAAAAAGTTTTTCCTAATATCCAACCTAAACCTCCCCCTCTGCAACTTGAGACCATTACTCCTTGTTCTGTCATCTTCTACCACTGAGAACAGTCTAGATCCATCCTCTTTGGAACCCCCTTTCAGGTAGTTGAAAGCAGCTATCAAATCCCCCCTCATTCTTCTCTTCTGCAGGCTAAACAATCCCAGTTCCCTCAGCCTCTCCTCATAAGTCATGTGCTCGAGCCCCCTAATCATTTTTGTTGCCCTCTGTTGGACTCTTTCCAATTTATCCACATCCTTCTTGTAGCGTGGGGCCCAAAACTGGACACAGTACTCCAAATGAGGCCTCACCAGTGCCGAATAGAGGGGAATAATCACGTCCCTCGATCTGCTGGAAATGCCCCTACTTATACAGCCCAAAATGCCGTTAGCCTTCTTGGCAACAAGGGCACACTGTTGACTCATATTCAGCTTTTCGTCCACCGTAACCCCTAGGTCCTTTTCTGCAGAACTGCTGCCCAGCCATTCGGTCCCTAGTCTGTAGCAGTGCATGGGATTCTTGCGTCCTAAGTGCAGGACTCTGCACTTGTCCTTGTTGAACCTCATCAGATTTCTTTTGGCCCAATCCTCTAATTTGTCTAGGTCCCTCTGTATCCTGTCCCTACCCTCCAGCGTATCAACCACTCCTCCCAGTTTAGTGTCATCTGCAAACTTGCTAAGGGTGCAGTCCACACCATCCTCCAGATCGTTGATGAAGATATTGAACAAAACCGGCCCCAGCACCGACCCTTGGGGCACTCCACTTGATACCGGCTGCCAACTAGACATGGAGCCATTGATCACTACCCGTTGAGCACGACCATCCAGCCAGTTTTCTATCCACCTTACCGTGCATTCATCCAGCCCATACTTCCTTAACTTGCTGGCAAGAACACTGTGGGAGACTGTATCAAAAGCTTTGCTAAAGTCAAGAAATAGCACATCCACTGCTTTCCCCTCATCCACAGAGCCAGTTATCTCATCATAGAAGGCAATTAGGTTAGTCAGGCATGACTTGCCCTTGGTGAATCCATGCTGACTGTTCCTGATCACTTTCCCCTCCTTTAAGTGGTTCAGAATTGATTCCTTGAGGACCTGTTCCATGATTTTTCCAGGGACTGAGGTGAGACTGACTGGCCTGTAGTTCCCCGGATCTTCCTTCTTCCCTTTTTTAAAGATGGGCACTACATTAGCTTTTTTCCAGTCATCCGGGACCTCCCCCGATTGCCATGATTTGTCAAAGATAATGGCCAATGGCTCTGCAATCACATCGGCCAACTCCTTTAGCACCCTCGGATGCAGTGCATCCGGCCCCATGGACTTGTGTTCGTCCAGCTTTTCTAAATAGTCCCGAACTACTTCTTTCTCCACAGAGGGCTGGTCACCTCCTGCCCATACCGTGCTGCGGAGTGCAGCCGCCTGGGAGCTGACCTTGTCTGTGAAGACAGAGGCAAAAAAAGCATTGAGTACACTAGCTTTCTCCACATCCTCTGTCACTAGGTTCCCTCCCTCATTCAGCAAGGGGCCCACACTTTCCTTGACTTTCTTCTTGTTGCTCACATACCTGAAGAAACCCTTCTTGTTACTCCTAACATCTCCGGCTAGCTGCAACTCCAAGTGTGATTTGGCCTTCCTAATTTCACTCCTGCATGCCTGAACAATATTTATATACTCCTCCCTGGTCACTTGTCCAATCTTCCACTTCTTGTAAGCTGCTTTTTTGTGTTTAAGACGAGCAAGGATTTCACTGTTAAGCCAAGCTGGTCGCCTGCCATATTTACTTTTCTTTCTACACCTCGGGATGGTTTGTTCCTGCAACCTCAATAAGGAGTCTTTAAAATACAGCCAGCTTTCCTCGACTCCTTTCCCCCTCATGTTATTCTCCCAGGGGACCTTGCCCATCAGTTCCCTGAGGGAGTCAAAGTCTGCTTTTCTGAAGTCCAGGGTCTCTGTTCTACTGCTCTCCTTTCTTCCTTGTGTCAGGATCCTGAACTCAACCATCTCATGGTCACTGCCTCCCAGGTTCCCATCCACTATTGCTTCCTCTACTATTTCCTCCCTGTTTGTGAGCAGCAGGTCAAGAAGAGCTTTTCCCCTAGTTGGTTCCTCCAGCACTTGCACCAGGAAATTGTCCCCTACACTTTCCAAAAACTTCCTGGATTGTCTGTGGACCGCTGTATTGCTCTCCCAGCAGATATCGGGGTGATTAAAGTCACCCATGAGAACCAGGACCTGTGATCTAGTAACTTCTGTTAGTTGCTGGAAGAAAGCCTCATCCACCTCATCCCCCTGGTCTGGTGGTCTGTAGCAGACTCCCACCACGACATTACCCATGTTGCTCCCACTTCTAAATTGAATCCAGAGACTCTCAGGTTTTTCTGCTGTTTCATACTGGAGCTCTGAGCAGTCATACTGCTCTCTTACATACAACGCAACTCCCCCACCTTTTCTGCCCTGCCTATCCTTCCTGAACAGTTTATATCCATCCATGACAGTACTCCAATCATGTGAGTTATCCCACCAAGTCTCTGTTATTCCAATTACATCATAATTCCTTGACTGTGCCAGGACTTCCAGTTCTCCCTGCTTGTTCCCCAGGCTTCTTGCATTTGTCTGATGGCTAAAAAATAGGTTCAGGACTCAGAACATTTGAGTTCTCTTTTTGGCTCTGCCACTGATCCATTGTCTACCCCCCAGGCAAGTTACTTCACCTATGTGTGCCTCACTTTGTCCAGTTAGAAACCACCCTACCTCAAATGTGTTGTGAGACTTAGCCAATAAATATTTTTCAAGTATTTTGAGATCCTCAAATGAAAGCGTATGCTTTGTGCACACTGCACAAGTGAAACATTGATTCAAATACTTGCTATTTTTACTTTGACCTTTCATTAGCACTGCAAAAAGTATCACTTGCAAGTTTGTGTTGGCTTTCCAGGTTTTTTTATTCTTTGTCCACTAGACAAATATAGTCACCATTTTACTGTCAGGTGCTAAATATTTTTCCTTACAAACATTGTGTAGAATGTGCTAACTTGTGTATAGAACACTGAGTATGTGGAGGACAGGGAACGGCGAGGGGATAGGCGGGAGCCACCCGGTCGTGACCATGTAATAATTGCTTGCAACTAAATAGAGCTTTTGAAAATGTGGTCAAATAAATGAGAGAATAAACTGAAATCTGAATTGCTAATTAAAAACAAGGTTCTGACGATATCAAGTTGGTGGATAAACTCATTCAATCTTAGTAGTTTTCTTTTAATAATTCTGCTCCTCATTGTAATAACCAAAACTAAGAGAAAATAACTGATTTTAATCAGGCCAGACTATAATCCCAGGGGGTGCATTTCAATACCCCCCCCCCCCCCCGTTTACATAATGCCTGGGGCTGCTCTCCTGTTTAATAAGCATTTTCCACAATATACTGTGAAATGATAATGCTAATTATGATGAAGATAGATTTGAAATCCGTCATCTAGGGCATTGTGCATTGGAATCAGGCGGCATTTATCATCAGCATCAAACCCCACTGCTAGGGGTTTGCTAATGATTTATTAATCTTTTTCATTGTTAAAGTTCTTGTACTCACTTGATGATAGATACTCTCCCAGTTCTCTCTCAGTGCTTCCCAGCTGTTGACATTGGATGACTTCTTTTCCAGGTAGACTCTGATGTGCTCTTCCAGCTCTTGGTTGACCTGTTCGAGAGCTCTCACTTTCTCTATGTACTCCACCAGGCACCCATTCAGGCTCTCATAGGATAGGCCCCTTCCCTTTTCCAGCCCCTGGGCTAATGGCACAGTTGAACAGGAGCTGCGCAGGCCTTGTAAGAAGACACTGCTGATGCCTAAGGCTCTGCGGGACACGCGGGTCCCTAGGCTGCTCACACCTCCAGTGGGGACAATACCCACATAGACACCTCGGGATCTAGGTAGGCTTCCACTACCTGCAATGCTTAACCTGTGGCTGGTAGCTCCCGTGCTTTCATTCGTGGAGGAAGAGGGCTGTTGCCCCAAGAATGAAGATCTACGTCTTGGCATGGGCATGCTGCAGCTAGAGTCTATTGCACTAAACAAGTTGACTCTGCCTCAAAGCCTCTGTGCCGTACCCACATTGGTAGGATCTGCAGAACCAAGCAGATTTTTGGTTTTGTGTTGTTTTTGCTTTGTCCCAAGTCCTTCTGGAACCATTAGCATTGTTTCACTGATCATCACAGGCATGTTTGTCACATTGGGGCTTTTCACTGGGTCAGCAAACCCATTTAAAAAGAAATCTCTCTGCTGCTACTGCTGCAAGTATAGTATATGAAAAGGACAAAGCTGTTTACAGTGACTGCAAAACAATAATTCCTTATAGTGCATATGTTAAAATAATACGGGTGTTTTCTAGGCTGCAAGCCAGACCGATTCTTAGCATTTTACATACATTATATATATATATATAATATCACATCACACACACACACACGGCTAGATTCTGACACCCTTATTCATGTTGAGAAGTATCATACTTCATGAGTAGTCCTATTTATAGAATCATGGAAGTGTAGGACTGGAAGAGACCTTAAGAAGTCGTCTAGTCTAGTCCCTGTACTCGAAGCATAATAATTAGACCATTCCTGACAGGTGTTTGTCTAACTTGTTTTTAAAAACCGTCAATGATGGAGATTCCACAATCTCCCTAGGCAATTTGTTCCAGTTCTTAACCACCCTAATAGGAAGTTTTTTCTAATGTCCAACCTAAACCTCCCTTGCTGCAATTTAAGGCCATTGCTTCTTGGCCGATTCTGAGAGGTTAACTAGAACAATTTCATATAATCCTTTTATGTACTTGAAATACTGTTGTGTCCCCCTTCACCCCCTCAGTCTTCTCTACTCCAGACTAAACAAACCCAATTTTTTCAATCTTTCCTCAGAGGTCATGTTTTCTAGATCTTTAATCATTTTTGTTGCTCTCCTCTATTTTTATTCAGTTTGTCCACATCTTTTCTGAAATGTGGTGCCCAGAACTGGACACAATACTCCAGCTGAGGCTTTATCAGCACAGAGTAGAGTGGAAGAATTACTTCTCTTGTCTTGCTTATAATACTCCTGCTAATACATCCCAGAATAATGTTTCCTTTTTTTGCAGCACTTACACTGTTGACTCATATTTAGCCTGTGATTCATAGTAACCTCCAGATCCCTTTCCATAGTACTTCTGCCTAGGCAGTCATTTTCCATTTTGTATGTGTGCAACTGAGGCCTTGTCTACACTACAGGAGAAATTCAATCTAAGCTATGCAATTTGAGTTACGTGAATAGCGTAACTCAAATCAATGCAGCTTAGATCTACTTACCATGGCGTCCACACTATGCGATGTCGATGGGAGACGCTCTCCCGTCAACTCCCCCTACTCTTCTCAATCCAGTGGAGTACAGGAGTCGATGGGAGAGCAATTTGCTGTCGATTTAGTGGGTCTTCACTGGACCCGCTTAATCGACCGCCAATGCATCAATCCCCATGCGTCGATCCCCCAGTAAGTGTAGACAACCCCTGGTGGTTCCTTCCTAAGTGGAATACTTTGTCCTTATTGCATTTCATCCTATTTACTTCAGACCATTTCTCCAGGTTGTCTAGATTATTTTGAATTATAATCCTATCCTCCAAAGCACTTGCAACCCCTCCCATCTTGGTATCGTCCGCTAACTTTATAAGTGTACTCTCTATGCCATTATCCAAATCATTTATGAAGATATTGAACAGAACCAGAGGCAGGACCAATTCCTGCAGGATCCCACTCAATATGCCCTTCCGGTTTGACTGGGAACCACTAATAACTACTCTCTGGGAACAGTTTTCCGACCATTATGCACCCACCTTATAGTAGCTCCATCTAGGCTGTATTTCCCTAGTTTGTTTATGAGAAGGTCATGTGAGACAGTATCAAAAGCTTTACTAAAGTCAAGATATACCACATCTACCATTTCTTCCTATCCACAAGGCTTGTTACCCTGTCAAAGAAAGCTATTAGGTTGGATTGACATGATTTGTTCTTAACAAATCCATGTTGACTGTTACTTATCACCTTGTTATCTTCCAGGTGTTTGCAAATTGCTTGATTATTTGCTCCAATATCTTTCTGGATATTGAAGTTAAGGTGACTGGTCTGTAATTCCCTGGGTTGCACATATTCTCCTTTATATAGATTGGCACTATATTTGCCCTCTTCCAATCCTATGGAAGACAGGAGAGATTCCAGGAGTTTTCAAAGATAATTGGTAATGGATCAGATATCTCCTCAATTAGCTCCTTGAGTATTCTAGGAAGGATTTCATCAGGCCCTGCCAATTTGAAAACATATGACTTCTCTAAATAATTGTAATTTGTACTTCTCTATTTTAGCCTCAGATTCTACCTCATTTTCATTGACATTCACTATGTTAGACATCCAATCGCTACATACCTAGGGGGCTACTCATGGGGTAAACTACTATTCAAAATGGGCATGAGTGTTGAAAGCTGGCTCCCAGCATATATTTCCAGTTTCCAAAGCATTAACAGGAACATAACCTACCTGGATTTTAATTGATTCAGTAATTAGAATTTTCCCTTCACCCTCCAGAGTTTCTCTGGGTCTCTGAGACATTACATTCTCATTTCTCCAGACTTTAACTTCACCTTTACAACCCTATGAAGCATTGCATCACAACCACCTGCCTTCTGGCTAAGGACTGCACAAGAACTTTCAGAGTTAGAATAGGCAGGGCTAACAGCATATGTCATATTTGCCACTTTCTTTTTTCTGTATTTTTAAAAACCCCAATAGCGTAGGTGCACATGAATGAAACCTACTGACTAAATGGAAGATAGCGGAACAAGGTTAAAGGACTTTTTTTTCATTCTCTTTATTTCAGTTTTTCCTTATTGGGTGTTTGCATAGTATTTGGATGGGTAGTTTATACGGGTAAATAGATGATATAATAGGCACTATGTTTTTTGCAAGCATAGGCCATGCATAGTGACATGCATGGGCCAATACACACGTCAAAATTATAAAATCAGAATTGTTCCTGTTTAGGATTAGTATCTGGGCATGTACCCAGGTGTGTTTGTGGTGTACTGATGTCAAGCACTGACCTTATGTAATGTAGGTTTATATATGGATATTCAGATGGGTCTTTAGTGGGGTGGAATTGGACTGGAATGTCCTCACATATATCTATATGATAAGAGTCCAGAATTGTCACTGAGTGTCTCTCTGAAGCCTATTATGTCTATAAAGTCATTAGGAAGTGATGGAAACAGATACAAGCATGGTTGAGGGCTCTTTTTGTTCAGAATATCACCAGGTTCAGTCTGTTCATGTCCAGTTTTTGCATTTTCAGCTGTTTTGACTGTATGAATTATATCTGTGTTATGTGCAGCTACAGTAAGGCATGTATCTATATCCTGCCAAGAGTCCTAGACCACTGTGATATCATAGGTAACTCAGCCAATCACTGCCCTTACTCTACAGCTAATTTGCACACAACAGTTTCATTGGTGTTATGAGGGACGCTGCATAGATGGTGGCTTATTTGGCCCAACTGCCATGCTCCAGCATGCACCCTTCATTTTCCACTTACACAAATCAACACAACTTTCCCAGCACAACACAACCCCAAACACGCATAGTTCCTCATGGCAGCCCACACCCCTCATTTGACACCTGAATAAATCAACACAGATCTCTCAATATAATTCCCTTACGCACACACACCAACACAACCAGTGTACATGATAACCCCAAACATCACTCTGAAGCCTAGAATGTTTGTACAGTCAGTGTGCAGTGATGGAAACAGTCAAAAACTGAGAGCTCTTTTTGTTTAGAATATTGGTAGGTTCAGTTATCGCTGGGATTTGTGGTCCAGTTTGTAAGTTCTCAGCCGTTTTTGGCTGTTTTACATGACTTTATGAATTATACCTGTGCAACAGCATGGACTTTTAGCTTATATCTATAATAAAAGCTGCCTACGTATGTGTTTGGACATTTGGGAGGTGATACTTGGTTTTGGATGTGCTTTCTAGAACTGAGTTTATGTAATCTAACAAGGACTCTGGGGTTTTCCTTCATTTGCCTAGTTGTCATGAGTGATGAGATGACTGCATATAGTTTTTTTAATTTTCAGTGTCTGATGGTGAGTTTGATGATGATCGTAGCCACCATTACTCATTTGCCTATAGAACATATGAGACCTGGGAACTCAAAATCATTTGTTTTTTTGGGGGGTGAGGAGGGGGATAAGGAGGGGGACAGATTTCTAGCCAGTATTTCACTATGTCAGGGCAGTCGTATAGCCCGTATCCCTATCCTTTTTGCTATCATCAGCTGTGATCTTTAGGGTAGGAGCTAATTGGTGAAGTCCCAATGGAGTCTGTTTAGCATTTTGTAGTGATTTAGTTTGCTGTCTCTAGTAGACCTGTTTTATGCCACTTCTTTGCTTTATATGCCTTGTTGATGTCTAGCACTCATAGTTTTTCCAACGGCGTATTATTTTGTGGCTTTTGTTATCAAGGAGGTTCATGCAGGGCAGACTTGGCATCTGTAGTATGCAGGGAAAATTCTATTACTGGGAAGGTTAGACTTGCTAGTTTTTTTTCATGGAGTGGTGGTGGTGTATGCATGCCCGGAAATCAGAAGGCTGTAGTAGGTATATTTGTTGTAGATGTTAAGATTGAATTAGCATCCTTGCATATGCCATCTAGAAATAGCATATCCTTTCTAAGCCATGCCATCCAAAAAAAACGTTTTACTACTTATTTCTAAATGCAGTTTCCCGAGGTATGGCAGCTAGGATGCCTGATATGTTGAGTAGCATGTATTTTTCTGCAGTGTTTTCTGTCTTTATGTTTCTAAAATTTGTGTTTGAATAATGGCGCAACAGTGTTTAAATTCCTTACAGTCTTTGTATAAGTATCCTCCAGCTGTAAAATCTATTATATGTGCTTAATTAAGACATTTAGTATTTCCTCAGTCCTTCGCTCTGCAGAGAGCATTGTGTAATCATTTGGAGTACATTAAAGACCTGTGGTATTTTTTCAAACTTGCAACTTATATACATTATCCAGTGCCAGTGGGTAATGTTAGCCAGGTAGGGTTACGGCCATGACCTCCTGGGAAACGTGCTGATTCAGTGACTTTACCTTATTAGGGAACCTTAATGGAGGGCCTTCTATAGAACCCCACTGGTATATTAAAGGAGCACTCTCCTGGCAGTACCTTAAGGAGATGCTGGTGGTATAAACACTGCTTGCCTTTCTACAGGGGTGAATTCCCTCCTGGTATAGAGACTGTTGCTGGCACAGGAGAGTGAAATGTGCATTTACACCGTTTGTACTAGCAAGTGTGACTCAAATCCTATGTACATATGTAGAGATAATATATATCCTATTATTCCTGTTCTACTCAAATACCCAATTTGAATCTACATTACAAAGCAAACGGAGCTAAAAGTTCTCCAGTCTTTTTTTTAAATGATACTTTCAGTATAGTTTCCCCATACAGCATATAACAAATTCAGCCCTTGTAGAAGTTAAGTACAACTCTTATTTAAGCCAACGGGAATTGTACCTGCTTCTGTAAGGAAGATATGAATTTTACTTTATTCACTCTCCCTTTATGCTTCAGATTATAAATACACAGTGTACAGTGTCCTGCAGCCTTTTCCACAGGCCAGACTCCTAGTGAAGTTTGTTAAGCCCTAATCAGATCTGATGTTCATCAAATAGAATGTTTATCATTCAGTCACCAGAGTTAAGGATGAACAGCTTTTGCCTCTCCATTGAGCATGTGTGCACCTGAATGCTCTCATTGTCCATAGCCATATCCAATAACTTCTTAACAGTAAATCTAATGACTTATTAGAGAAGTAGAGAAACTATATTACTCTGATTCAAAGAGGTGAACGAAATGACCCGTAACAGCCATTCTATCCTTAAAAGCTATGATTTTATGGTTCTGTGAGGATTGTGGCCCAGATTCGGAGTAGTGTCTCAGCATTGTAGAAGGGGTGGGTCTAAGATGCTTTTGTGGCTCCAAGATTCTAGGCCCAGCACTAGCTGGATTAATGACATATGCTAGACTAGTGGCAACCTGGAGGCCGCACTAATTTATGTACAGCTACCCACAGCACTCGGGGCCAATCTGGCAGCAAGGAACAGCTAGACTAACGGGGCCCTGGTCACATTCCTATTTATCTAGTCATGCCTGCCAGACCATGGGACTACACCAGCTCTACACCACCTGAGCATTCCCCTTATGCAAGGGAAATTTTCTGCTAGCCAATTAAGCTGGTTTTCTGGCTTCATTTGAGTGGCAAAAAGCATCTAGAGTAGGAGCTAATATCTGTCTGTCTAACTGGAAAACCCTGGCAGGGTCTCTACTGTCTCACAGTCTACCCCGATTTAAATCCTGTATGCAATTAGCAACGTTAAATAAATAAATAAAAAATATCTAATGAGTAAAGGTCAGCAATAGAGAGAGAAGAGCTTGGACCTCAGTCAATGAACAGTATAGGAAAGGGGATCTCAGGAACAAAAAAATGAAAACACATCTTTTGGTAGCGGTACTAGGTTGTTCAAGGGGAGGACATGCCATTGATTTAGATAATGACATTACAGTTTTCATTTTATTCTCTGTTGTTTTTAATACATCCTGATATCTTGCTCTTTACGACCCATCACTGCTCGTGGAACAGAGATCTTAATTAAGTTGGCTACTGCAATTTGCAGGCAAGTTTTATAGAGGGCTCTCATTTACTGCCATTACACTATAGAATTTACTGGCAAAACTTCCATTGTCACCAGGACTTTAGTATGAGTGTTGCCTGTGGAAGAGTGGGGTATTAGTCCCCTAAGGAACTATTCTTCCCTCAGTATTGCACATATTATTTGCTATCCAGATTCTTATGATCACCCTAAATCATTAGGCAAAAACTGTCTGATGGGAGGAGTGCTGGGGGTGTGGCGATGTTGCAGAAGAATGGGAGGTGCACTGAAGCATTCAGAGAGCATTATGGGAGCATGCTGTATAGTGTTGCTTATGTTGATTGGTGAAAGATACAACATTCCCTCCCCTCAGATCATGCTACTAGATGCTCACAGGAGGTAGTGCCCTATCCAAGGTGTTGACCTGGCTATCCATTCCCTGCTGGGGCAATGACTGGACTGCTGCCAGGCTTGCTAGACAATTCCCTAAAGCTCAGGGACTGCTAGCATCAGCATGCTGTCTGGGTCCAGCACTACAATGCTAGGGCTGAAAGGGGCTCACTGTGTTGTTGTCTGTCTTCCATAGCTCATCTCACAGGAACAGCTAGAAAATATCCCAGCATATTAGATCACTGCGCTTGCTCTATCATGCAAATCTAATGTAGAATGTGTGCCAAATGGGTGATATCTGTTTCACCTTTATGAATATTATATGTCCACTTTCAAATATGTTAAGGGCTATTATAAAGAGGGCGGTGATCAATTGTTCTCCATGTCCACTGAAGATAGGACCAGAAATAATTGGCTTAATCTGCAACAAGGGAGATTTAGGTTTGATATTAGGAAAGACTTTCTAACTATAAAGATAGTTAATCTTTGGAATAGGTTTCCAAGGGAAGTTGCAGAATTCCCATCACTGGAGGTTTTTAAGAACAGGTTGGACAAACACTTGTCAAAGATGGTCTAGTTTTACTTGGCCCTGTTTCAGTTCAGGGGGCTGGACTAGATGAACAATTGAGGTCCCTTCCAGCCCTGCATTTCTGTGATTGCTATTCCATTGCTATGTGACTACCACAGTTAATTCCAGCAAGAACTGCAAAACTGTCAGTGGTTTCAGATAAGTCCTATTATCAGCACTCAGCAAGACTACGCAGCTGTCATTCCTTTTATGTTTCACCTACACTCAAGGCACCACTAGGAGTTAGGGAAGATCCTGGTGGGACACTAAAACAAAAAAGCTTTGGTTCTGATAAAAGCAGCCTGACAGACAGAGAGATTCTAGGAGACAGAGAGAGGCAGTCTAGAGAGATGCAAGCTGATCCTCAGATTTGGATAAGCTAAGGGCCTGTTTAAACTAGCAAGGAAAGACTAAGTTTTGGTATGAAAGAATGTGTTCAGGAATGTGTTTCATTGTTTTAGCCCTGTTTGTGTCTGCTTGTTAAATTTCTATGAACCGACAAATCATACTTGTTTTTGAAGAAGCTGTCCTGAGCCATTGCCTTTTACACTGGTCACGAGTACCTGGAGAAGATTCTAGAGCCAGACCCAAACCAATTTGGGCTGGCTGAGGTAAATACAATTGGTGAAACCTAGTGATCCTGTCTAAACTGGGGTAACTCTGGGGTTCCATTCTGGATAAAGTGCTGTAGAGGCCTGTCACTAGGAAAGAGTGCCCATGGAGACACAGAAAAGATTCACAGGTGCAGGTTGCCCCTGCATCATGACAGGGCGCAGCACCAAACAGGCGCTGTCTTCAGTGACGCTAACCTTACCTAGTGGTGATACAGACCAAACGTTCTGTATAAGCATTTAGTAAATCATTGACAGCAGGAAAAGCAGTTAATTCAATGGGTGTTTTGCTTAGAAATACCTTTATTTTATAAAGCCACAGTCTGCTCTGTAAAGTTTTACCACACTTATAAAAAAGAGGTTGACAATTCTTAGGGGGGAAAAAAGCTGAAAACATTTCTCATAATTCAGGGTTACACAAAGATTATATTTATAATATATATATTTATTTATAATTTAGAGACACTAAAGATGGAACTGCAATACAAGGACAGGTGTGGGGTCATATTTCAGACACTTGCTCATGTCCTACAAATAGTGTTTCTTGACAGAATGGGTTAACAAGGACCATCCCACTGTCTCTGTAATCACCATTAGCTGGGGAGCGTGGCTCAGACAGATGATCCTAGGAGAAAGAGAGAAAAAGAGCATGAGCTATTTAAATTCTGTTATCTACCCACAGTGTACATCACAACACATTGCTGTGTGTGTTTATGGCAGGGGTCTCAAACTCAAATTACCACGAGGGCCGCATGAGGACTAGTGCATTGGCCCGAGGGCCGCATCACTGACCCCGCCCCATCGCTGCCCCGCCCCCGCCCTCACTCCACCCCTTCCATTAGGCCCCACCCCTTCTCCGCCTCCTCCCCCGAGCGCGCGGCTCCCTGCTCCTCCCCCCTCCCTCCCAGAAACTGCGAAGCCGCCAGACAGCTGTTCTGGTGGCGGAACTTCAGAACGTAACTCGGGGGGGGGGGGGGTGCAGGGAGCCCGGCGGGCCACAAGGAAGCACTCCACGGGCCACATGCGACCTGCGTGTTTGAGACCCCTGGTTTATGGAATATAAAGGAACGTGGTTACATTATAAGACCTATAGAGTTTAAAGAGGAGAGAATATGTGCAAATTCTTCAGTGTCCCCTAATTTTGGGTGCCCCAATTTCTGGATATCCCGCTTTAGAAAACCAGGCCTTGATTTCCAGAGGTTTTGCTCCAACTACAGTCAATGGGAGCTGTGGGTTATAAAATCAGACCACTACTTACTCAACTTGGCCACCCAAAAATTGAGTAGCCCAAAATTATAGGCCACTTTATAGAATTTGGCCCTATATGTCATTTTGCTTTCTTTAAATTTTGCAAAAATAATATTTTGTGAAATTTCATATCCATGATTCCCAGCCAGTCAGCTACAGGAAAGACTCTCCCAAGCCTGCATAGAAGGGAATTATGGGGGAATGAATTCAAAGATACGTTTTCAACCTCTTTTTTTTAATGTAATGAGCTAATATGTGGTGCCCTGCTATCCAGAAAATGCCTATGACATTAACAGTGGATATGTTCCTTTTCCACTTTAAATTAGTGACAAGACAGCAAAGAAATATTATAGTTGGGATTCTGGCTTTGGCTAAATTTTCTTATAAAATTAGAAATTGCAGAGCCCCAAACCACAATGTACTTATTGGGGTCAGGGATAGGGATCAATAGAAATTTAGTTTTTAAAAACGAATCTCCACTTTAAAAAAACCAAGACAAAAATATCCACACATTTTTTCAAAGGGTTGCTGTATTTCATATATATATCTATCCATCTCCTACATAATCTCAAGTGGCCACCCAGGGGCCCTGGATGTATGAGGGCATTTTGGAAGACTCCCTGTGCTGCACTGATCCTTAGTTGCGTTTTTGGCCCCTTGGGGCCACTAGCAGTTCATACAGTATATTCTCTAATACTATGTCAAATTCAGTTTTAAATAACTCAAGTGATAGGGCTTCCACCTCTTCTCATTTTGGTGACTATTCCACACCCTAACAGATCTCACCATTAGGAAGTTGTCTCTTGGTATGTCTAGAGAGGAGTTTGCGGTTTGGTTTTCAATTGAGTTAGATGATTGCCAGTTAACTAAGTTAACCAACAGAATTGTAAATGATAGTCGACTCTAGACACTCCACAAAGGCTTGTTTCTGGACACAAATGTTTGTGTTACCCAAAGCTGACTCAATCAGCTAACTTGAGTTAAAATAGACACTAGTCTAGACAAGCCCCTTGAGTTTAATCCATTTTCCTTTGCTTAATCCCTTCCATTATTCCCAAATTTATATCCTTGAACTAAACCAACTAATTCCTCTTCTTCCTGAGACCAGGCTATCAAACACTTCTCGCACTGGTGAGCACCTACCCATGTGAATAGTTCCATTGAAATCAATCCGAATGCTTGGGTAAGTGCTCACAAGTGTAAGCAAGGGTTTCACAATCTCATTGGCAGGTGTTTACAATTTTCTCTTGCTTGTAGAAGGCACCCCTGAAACTGTTGCAGGACAAGCCACAGAAACCTCTTGAGAACTGGGCGTTCAGACATCTTTTATGTTGTTAACGTCCACTGTGCCATCATCATGATATATGGGCACATTACAGAGATTAAGATGAACCACTGTAGGCAATAATTGGCACAAATCAAACTACTGGCACGAATACCCTGAACCACTCCCACTCATTGATTAGAATGCTATACTCAACTGTAGGCCCAAATTAAGGCAAGGCCAAAGTGAACAACCTTGTCTTGTACTGCTTAACCCGGGGAGTTCAGTCCTAGGAATAGACAGCAAGAGCTTTCTGGCAAAACATAACTTTAACAGGACATAGAATCTTTGAGATACAGTGTCATCACATCACACTGGGGTGGGCTTCTTTGAAAGGTGGTTTCTCTGGATGTACATAAAGTTTTCAAAAGAGTTTATTAATATTATTCATCTAGTATGGTTTCAGTGAAGCTTGTCAGTCACTGGATTTGTTATCATGCAACTATGGTACCTCTGAAGTTTCAAGGGACTGGATCTCTCTTGGTAACTCTACAGCATGCCTGTTGAAGTAGTCCATGGTGATAGCATTGTTCCAATAGCTCAGGTTGTTTTCTGGGTTAGATGTCTTTTTCTTCCTCCTCATGCAGCAGACTGTCAGCAGAACTGCTGTTAACAGAAAAATGACAAGAATTTGATTGTTTCTGTGGGAAATCACTTAGTGACTTGGATTTGTTTTTCAAGACACGTGGCCGTATTCGGATACCCTTGCTCACATGGAATAGTGTCTTACTCCACTGATGTTGTGGAGCAAGTGTTTCAGAATCTAGCCCATACAAAGTATGTTTTGGGCTTTGCAGAAATTGCAGTTTTTACTTGTACCTGCAAAAATTTGTACTTTTAAGCATTTGTACTTTTAAACTACCTGATTTACACCTACTATGAGTACTTAGCGATGAATGTACTTTCATTTGCACCTATAAAAAGAAGACTGCCCTTCTGAAAATGTACTCCATAATCAATGTTCCCTCTAATTTTTGACAGGCCTTGTGTGCAAAAAAATTACTTCTTTGCAAATTTTTGACAGGCCACGTGCGCAAAAAATGTCTTCTATACAAATTGTTGTGCTTCTGTGCAAATTTTTGTGCGCGCAGTGTTTCGCCGTGTGCGCGGGGTTTAGAATCTGTGCGCGCGCACACAGCTTAGAGGGAACAGTGTCCATAATGTCTAAATCCCTAATCAGAGGAAACGAGAGAAAATATTCATGAATTAGGAAAAAAAAATTTCTCAGCTCCAGCTAAAGTTATAAGAATTGTAGCCTAATGGAAAGGAAACAATTTAGAGGGGTCAGAGATGCTTCGTATATTTTGACAAACATAGCAACTACGCGTTTGCCATGGATCTAGTTTCACATCCCATTTATTCACATAAAATGTCAATACAAAAGCTCTTCCCTGCACATTTATATCTGCCCCTGGACATTTCCACTGCTTGCATCCGAAGAAGTGGGTATTCACCCACGAAAGCTTATGCTTCAATACCTCTGTTAGTCTATAAGGTGCCACAGGACCCTTTGTCGCTAATACAAAAGCGTAAGGCTAGAGCTCTGTTTAAAATAACAGAGTAAGCTACAACTGAGGAATTGTTCATGGGTTGAGGTCAGGCAGTCTCTGCCTGAGTCAAAGCAAAAGACATGCTGATACCGTAAATCTGTATTAAAATAATGGGAAAATATTTCATACCATGCTTGCACATTTCAAAACAGCAGGCCATTATGAAGCTTACTATTATTCAGACTTGCCTCAATTTATCCATTACTAGTAACTTCACCCCCAGTGTATGAATTTCCTTAGGGTTTGATTGTGCAACCCTTAGTCACGCTGGTGCACACTGCGTGAGCAGCCCCACTGAAATCAATTGAATTGCTCTGCCTGAGAAAGTACTCACAGTCATAAAGATTGCACAGTTACTTGGGCCCTTATCTTTTCAGATTATTCAACCAGTGTCAATAACCACTAGATGTCTCCACTCTGCCCTGGAGGCATGTTAAGACTGGACAGTGAAGCAGAACATGTAGTTATCCCCATTGGTAGGCTGTATAAAGTGAGCATAGTAACAACAATACTCCTTCAGTTTTCCTAGCTGCTATGTAACGGGTGCTCTGTAAATACCTAAGATAGATAGAAATTTTTAAAGTTGCCTGGAGATTTAGTGACAGGACTCCCATTAAAATCAGTGGGAGATGTATGGTTAAATTCTGTGCAGGTCTTTTGAAAAATCTAGGGTTTACAGTCTGTACAATTATGTTGCTTTTGTCAGTGTCTGAGAGCTGGAAAGACAGTGGTACTGTGAGCAGTGAGAAATTTGTATTTATTCAAAAGGAAATGGCATGATAAATGTGTCCTGGGCTATCCTGAACTTCCTCTATGAACATAACTTTCTCTCCCTTCCCCCGCCCGTCATTATGTTTTTGGAATGTGAATCTGGGACTAGATCCACAAAGGGATTTAACTGCCTGTCACTTAGGTGCCTAAATCCAACATTTTAGTGACACTGAGATCCTCAAAACTCCTACTCAGCTGCCACCTAATCCTGGAGGTGCCTAAAGTCCCTAGGCCCTTATGTTTCCACTGTTAAAGTCCTCAGGGCACCTAAATATCTGTCGGTTAACATGCCCACAGGAGCCTGTTTCCTGACATCTCTGTGTTCATGCCTAAGCTGCAACACAATTCTCAAACTAGGTGTTCCCCCACCACTTGGGCCCTGCTTCAGGCAGAGCAGGGATTCAAACCTACAGTGCCCACATCCCAGGAAAATGGCCTGGCTAGTGGGCTGTTAGATATAATGAGGATCCCCACCTTCTTATCAGTTTTTTTCCAAGAAAGGACTGACACGGCTTAGGTGCCTAACTCCTGGAGAAAGTTCACAACTGTGAATCCTGAGTGGAGGGAGGTGCCTAACCCCTTGAGAGGGGATTTAGGCCCCACCCCTCTTCTTAGCATTTCCATTCCAGCTGGCTAGAAGGGGTGTCTCACAGCTCAGTTTGTTGCCTTCTAGGAATCCCTTTCTTAGGTGCCTTGCTCTCCCTATGCATTGTATAGAGAGCCTGGGCACTTCACTCAGGGCTGTAGATTCCACTAGGCAGGGTGCCTAAAAGTTAGGCATTGCAACGTCTAAGTCCCTTTGTGGATCAAACCCTTAGCTCTTCTGAGTACTGCCATATTGAAAAGCCAGAAGAATGAAGTCCCATGTTTATTACAGATTAAGAATAGCAGCAGTGAAAGATCCCCTATGCTGTCTTTTCAAGGTGCTTCAATCCTAAGCAGGAGAGACTGTTTTATGAAGGGGATTTCTGTCTCTGGGCTCATTCAGTCCTTGGCCTCTTTGCTGAGACTGCCAACAAGTGTGCCAATAAGTGTGAATTAACTGTGGTGAAAGTTTTTTTTTTTTTAAAGTAATGTAACATAACACTGATATTATTATATCTAAATGTACATTATAAAAGTGGGTATAACTACGGTATTATACCAATTATACAGATGGGGAAACTGAGGCAGGAGCAGGTATAAGTGACTTGCCAACTCATAATACTGGGAATAGAACCCAGTTTTGTTTGGTAAATGGAACACTAGATTAGGACCCGAGTGCCTGGGGGTACCTATAGACTGTCATCTTATTATTATCTGTATTATGGAAACACCCAAAGTGTTCCAGAACCTTTCCGTTCATACAATCTAAGACAGCAACTCCCAAACTTTACTGGTTCACATACCACCTTCTTAAAAAAATGTGAAGTGAATGGATGGATCATCAAGCATGTATACCCGAGTTTGGGAACCCCTGATCTAGGCTGTCAGACAGGAAATCCTAAGTGGGTGAAACACACAAACACAGTAGAGGTGGGTTGAAAAGATGAGGTAACAGTAAAGACAACAGACTAGAGCAGAAAAAAAAAGGCACAGCTTCCATCTTGCCTTTTCTATAATGTGTCTTGTATTCTAGTGAAGACTAAAAATTAGTATTGTTTAACTAATGCTGCAACATCACATTTCTTTTAGTGAGGTGTGAGTCTGTTTGGATAAAATAAGAACCAATTACAGCATTCCCTCAAAAATTTACCTGAACCCTCAGGAAAGCTTGATTGACCTTTCCCTCTCTATTATATTTCATTTTTGCATAGTCTCTAACTATAAGGAAAGTTTTCCAGAACTCAGATAATTCTTGTAGTTCTTTCCTGAACCCTTTCCAATTTCCAGTATTATTTTTCAACTGTGAATACCAGAACTAAACAAAGCATTCCAGTAATGGTCTTACTAATGCCATATACAGAAATAATACCACCTCTCTATTCCTATTTGATACTCCCCTTCTTATGCATCCAAGGGCTGTGTTTGCCCTCTTCACTATTTAATATTATTATATTACTGCATCAAAAAAAAACTACATTAAAAGAACTTTAAGGCTGCAAAATCAAACATTCAATAATTAGGAAATACCAGATTTAAGGATGTCTCTGCTACCTTAATTCTGCCTCCCTTCTGCATTATGAGAGTCTTTAATTGCATGATCACATTGTATTTTCCATAGGATCACTGCCTCATTCCGTGAATGAGTACTTATTCAATATTTCTTTTTATCCTTATTCAGTGTGTGGCCCCAGACCTTATTCACCACACAAACATTCATTAATTTTCTTCACAATGCCCCTGTGATATTACGTGGTAGTATTATCCCCATTTTAGAACTGGGGAATTGAGACAGAGAGAGATAAAGGTTACGATTGTTAAAAGTACCCACTCATTTAAGGTGTGCAACTTGAGACACTGAGGGCCTGATTTTTCAGAGTACTTCACAGTTTTATAGCACATATATTCAGAGCACAGCTGTGAATGCCCTGCATTTCTGCAAATGTAGCACCAAGTGTCTCATGTTAGGCACCAAGAAAATGAGGAACATACAATTAGTGGCCAGCTGTGAACACGTTTTGGTTTGAGTGACTTGCCCGGCATCACATAGGAACTCTGTGGAAGAGAGAGGGCTAGAATCAAATTTTCCAGGGTAGTACTGTACTGAACTGCCTTAGCCATGAGATGATCCTTTCTCTCCCTGCAATCCCTTGCCTCCAACTTCTGCAACAAATTAGGAAGTGGTCCTACAGACAATAACCTCCTTCACTACAGAACACTTATACATTCCAGAGCAGGTCCAGCATGTTACTCCTGAGGGAATTCGGCACCAAAAAATTAAATATTCTGCACAAAAAAATAAAAAATGCTGCGTGCAATATTTTAAAATGTGGCATATTTTATTTGTCAAAATAACACACTATAACCATACCATTTTTATTATTTGCTGACAAATATTTTGAAATAAATTACCAAAATAATTGAAAATGGTCGGATTATGTTGTTGTGTTTCTGTTATTTTGACAATATACTTTGTCAAAGAACTTCACAGAATTTTAAAATATTGTGCACAGAATTTTTATTTTTTGGTGCAGAATTCTCTCAAGAGAACCAGGGTTCTGTGTGGCGCAATCTGGGTGCAGGCAGCTTGGTGGGGTCTGGGTGCGGGGGGGAATCTGGATGCACAGGGGCTCAGTGTGGGGTTCTGGGTGCAGGGGGAATGGGACTCTGCAGGGGAGTCCAGGTGAAGGTGGTTAAGCTTCAGTGTGGGGGGGACTGGGGCTTGGTGGGTGGGTGGGTGTCAGGGTACAGCTGGTTGGGGTTCAGTGGTGTGGGGGTCCAGGTGGGGGGGGGGTTCTGACAGGGGATGATGCTTGGCAGGGTAGGGGGTTGGGGGGCTTTGTGGAGGGGGGGTTCCGGGTGTGCAGGTGGGGGGAGGGGTCACTGTACAGGGAGCTGCTCCCCTGTCCGCCCAACCCCTGTGCATCCAGACCCCCCCCTCCCCGCTAAGCCTGCCCTCCCCCCATGGTGCAGAGTTTCCTGCAGCCAGGGAAGTTTCTGGGGCTTGATCTGACCCAGTCCTGGCTGCAGGGGTGCGGGATGAGAAACGCCATCTCTGTCCTCTCCTCTCCCGCCCAGCTGGGACTAACGGCCCTGGGTGGCCGGGGCATCCCCAGTAGGGTGACCAGATGTCCCGATTTTATAGGGACAGTCCCGATTTTGGGGTCTTTTTCTTATATAGGCTCCTATTACCCCCCACCCCGTCCTGATTTTTCACATTTGCTGTCTGGTCACCCTAATCCCCAGACCCCTCTCCCCGACTGCCCGAACAGACATGTCTGAGCTGCAGAGCTGCTAGGGAGGGGTGAGTGAGTACTGGTGCACCATCTCTTTGCTTCCCCACAGAAACCATTTTCTGCAAGTAATCTGGGGGGGGGGGGGGGGACACGACATTTTTCTGCAGGGGAACAGAATTTCCCTAAGAGTAGCATGTGCACTGAGAGGCAGGGGAACTGTGGAAATAAGTAGTAAGAGTCTCTGCTTACAATCATAATGCCTACACATAAGTGGGGTGAATTAAGGGTTGCATGGGCAACTCTTAAATCTGACATGTCCTAACTTTTGAGAACTTGACTTTACAACCTTAACATTCTTTTCACATTGTTTTTTAAATGTAATTTCCTGACTTTACAAAAATCTGGAAAAAATCTAGAAATTCTATCATGTGGAACCATACTGATCCCCAGCATGGGTTATCAGCAGTGTCTGGACCTTTATAGCACAGACGACTACCACTTAGCTAATGGAGTAACTGGTGGTAGTAGTCAAAGACTAAATATGGGGATCAGCTACTAGAGGGGGATGAGACTCACACTTTGCCAGGGGTTTCACATATATGTGCTGACAATAGAGATACGTAGAGACTCCCTGTTCTCATTTCTGGGGTATAATGCTACTGTGAATTGTAGGGAAAGTCCTGCTCAGCCCAGCCCCTGCAACTCCATCATAGAGTACACACAGTGTAGTCTGCACATAGGAGCTGTGGAGGGCTGGGGCATGCTCAGCGCAGACAGAATTTCTGGAGACTTTAGCAGCCATACTCTAAGAAGTTTCTCTTGATCATGTGTGAGCTGAGATTTTTTTAAAGGCTCGGACCTTGTGAAACAAAGCATGGAGACATTAGAGCACCTAAAAAAAAAATGCACTGGTTGTAAGAATAATGTGGGCAAAACAATGGATTTTTCCCTAATCTCACCTGCAGAAACAGCTCAATTCTTTTGGCTGAAACTTTCAAAACAAAAAGCAATCCCCCTCCCCAAAAAAATTCAGCCTGAGGCAAGCACCCAGAGTGGAAAATTTCAACTCAAATCGTTTAACTTCTGCAAAGTTTTATGCAACTGAAAACAGGATCTTATCTCATTCATATATATATATGAGATAAAGAAGACTATTACTAACTATACTATGAAGCTTAAAACTATTTCTCTTTTGTCACAGACACTGGGACACCGCTACGGAGCTCCATCTCAGGCGGGGATGGTTAAGAAGGAACTGAGGGGATTGGGTCGTGCACGTGATAGATGAGGCGCCAACAGCCCTACGAGACAACCACTGTGCATGCGCGACCCAGACCGACACTGCTGCTGAAATTCTCCAATCAATGGCGCAGGGGCACACCAACACCTGAAGTGGAGCACCCACAGGGGGACACATCTCGAAGAACCTCAATTACTGTACAAGGTGAGTAATCTTCTCTTCTAATAGGAAGTGCCCAGCAGCTTTAACAATAGTTTTTACTACCTATATTATTACACTATTTTAGCTATATTACTATTATTATTGAAGTTCTTTACTGACAAACAGCTGCTTCCAGCTGGACACAGGATTCACTGCTGAGGCTTATGTCTACACGATGAGCTAGTGGAGTGAGTCTTCTGCTTGTATACAGATACTTGCATTAACTCTCATTGAGGTAGCACTCGTATAAATAGCAGTGTAGCTGCGGTAGTCCTGGTAGCAGCAGCAGACACCACTGAGCCAGGCCGAGTACGTATCCACCGGTTCCAGGCAGGTTTGGACTCAGCATGGCTCAGCTGTGCCTCTGCTACTGCTACCTAGTGCCACTGTGGCTACAGTGTATTTATACTAGCGCTAGATTGATGGGAGCTCGCGTGAGTATGTGTACAAGAGCAGGGCAATCACACCCCTAGCGAGTAGTGTGGAAACAGCCTAAATCTCAGTCTGGTCTTGCTTACAGTGGTGCAGTACATCTGCATGAAACAGGGTGAGATCAGAATCAGGGCCGGAGTATTTATCCCTTTGGAGAACTAGACCCCAGGACAAACTTTCATAAATTCTTCAATGAAGGTTGGCAAAAGGCACTTTTGAGCATTCCCCAGTTGATGAAATATGAGCTAGGCTTAGCTGGATCCAAGGCAATACTTCATACATTCTTTGGGTTCTGCTGATGTTTCCACACTGCAAGCCAGCCTCCCTCTCACATTTTCTGTCATCAGCAGAACTGGCTAAATGAATGTACTGCTGTGCATCTGACTCACAGGTTTGTATTCTTCTACATTTAATCATGTCACTTGGTAATTACAGAAGGATTTTTTTCACTTATTTTAAAAAAAGAACTTGGAACTTGAGGGATCAGTGATGTGAGTTTTAAAATCATTTCACAACACATCCTGCATTGCGGCTGGGCATGCAAGAGAGACCAAAACCAAAAATGTTCAAAGCTGCCTGAAGGACGTCACAAAAACGGTTGCAAGTTGAAAATAGCGATCTCATTGTTACGTGGCACTTTGGGAACATAACAATATTTAGCCCTTTTTATCTGTGGGTCTCAAAGGGGATTAATTAGCCTTACCCTCATTGTGTAGCTGGTGAAACTGAGGCACTGAGAAATGAAGCGACTCTTACAAGGTCACATAGAAGAGCTGGGCATAAACCCCCGGTCCACAAATTCCCAGGCTGGGCTACTAAACTATTCTGTGTCATGATAGGTGATACTGGGCAGCGATTGATGCAGTTAAGCACTGAGTGGCATTCCCTGTCATATGCCCGGGAGACCTAAGAAGTTTGGTGTAGCTCTGGAAACAGGTACTTGCAGATTTGGTAGGTATGGTGGCACTGTCACCTTTACATTAGCTGTGGTCTGAGGTAGCAGTGTTCAGATATGAATTGGAATTAGGTTTATAGTGGGTTTCGGTTTGAGGCCAGACTAGGGCTAGGATGCTGGTTAACATTTGACTTGGGAAGATCCTACGCTACTTTCTTGCCTCCTCATCTTGGCAAATTTCCATCCGATGAGCAGGATCAATGAAGATTTAGGTGGCTACTTGAGGATTTTTTCTCCCCTGGGGAGAAGCAGTGAAGTTCCTGCCAAAACCCTCATGACTCCTCTTCCCTTGGACTTGTGGAGATGAGAACTGCAGGAGCTGTGTAGTTTCCCCTTCCTCTGGTTCCATGGGCTAGGAAAGTGAAGGCACCTCCAGAGGCTCCTTAGTTAGCAGTAGATCCACATTCTATAGAGAAAACCACTCCTAACAGGTAATCTAGCTGGCCCTCATAGTAACAGTTGGGGGTGGGGGGAAGTGCTAGAGTTGAGTATGTGGGTCATGCTCTGTATGTGGGGCACCCAGAGCAGTGATGCCTCCTCATCCCAATATATTGTATGTCTCTGTACCTATGTGCAGAAGAACTACTCAAAGAAGGCCCTTCTAGGGTTCTCATCAGTTACCGGGGGAAAAGTGCTGCTCCTGCAGGTTGATACGAGTAGTAGTAGAGATTAAAAGTGTCATTCTCCTCTAGAAAAATGTGTGCATTCTCTTCGTGAAAGCATCCTCAAGAGTCAATTGATTTGAGAGGTGTTATTCTAGAAAGCTTCATTTATGGGGAAGTGAGGTACTGTAGCCAGGGACCACCTGAAGTAGAGGGAATGCTACTTTAGACACGCTGTGATAACAGAGAGCCTTTGGAACATGCTGGAAAGTTCTCTACTTTTGTTTTGGCTAAATCCGCAGGCCTACTGATGGAACACACTTATCTTCCTTGAGGTGGGAGCTGGGTTAATTTGACTCCTGCCTCTCTCTCTCCTCTCCTTTCTGTTGTGAAAAGGCACCGATTCCCTCCCCATGCCTAGTTTCTCCTTCCCTTTCTTTAGGGAGTTGGGAATGCCAAGTGCTGGCAGGCCCTACCCTGTATCTCAGCGGATAGGGAGACTTGTACTCCCTGGCAGACTTCTCAGCATGTAACGCTTGGGTCAGTGCCAGTCTCTACACTCTCCAGCCCTCCCAATTCATGCTGCCTTCACCCCGCCAGTTCCCCATGAGAGCTCAGAGCTGGGAACTGGTAGCTGAAGAACACCCTTAACAAAAGTCCTGCCTCTCAGAGTCAATTATCATCTTCCTTCCCCTTACTCACTGCTCAGTCCTCCCTTAGGCACCTAAGGTGTTAAATTCTTAGGCCACTGGCCCATTCTAAGGTGTTCAAGATTCGATAGACTTGACTTGGAGCTGAGTCCAAACACTCTCTATTTTCCCACCCCCATCACCCAAAAAGGGAGATGGACTGGAGTCAGTTTATTTTGCACACTGCATGTAGTTGTGAAACCTTTTCATTGCAGCAACACCCCTTGAAGATCCCATAGCAAATCTGTTAGTTGTAGGTAATTTTTTTACTGTATTATAACATGTTCCTTAACATCAAATTCTGAAGTTCATCTTTTCTCAACATTAGGAACCACCACCACTTTTCATCTATAGTCACCTCTGCCTGGAGACAGGAAAGAAGGGCTTTAGATATTTGTTTGCAAACACCTTGTTTCCTGAAGATGGCAGCAATGTCTTTACTATGCAATACACCCAGCTTCATCAGGTTGTTTTGTAGCAGAGCTACAGTACCAACTGTTCATTTCCACTGCATCTGAGGATACATATGAGCATGTAAGCGGTTCAGAAGACAACGCTTCCTCTGTTGTGGAATGGCACCAGGGAGCTACAACAGGCCTTTCCATCAGGGAAAACGTTCTTTTCATTTTAATATGACAAGCAAAATAACTCACAAGGGCAGTTTATGCACATTGTGCATGGTGTGTACTGTTGCTTGAGAGATTTCCTTAGAAATACAATGGTAGCAGAGCAGTGTGAAGAGTCAGCACTAATGAGCTATGCATTACTATTATGTTCATTACACATCACTCATGTAGTGAGATTTGAGTCCCAGGCCGGCTGTTTTGCTGAGTGTTGAGTGCTGAAGCTAAAGTGACATTTACATCCAGCAGGTAAAAAGAGACTGTGGTGCTTTTGTGTGCAGAGGTGGTTAAATCTTCAGGGCAGTTAAAAGAAAGCAAAGGAACTCTGAACCTTTGTCCTGCACAAAGAATGTGAGAGCTGCAATGTGGAGAATCACTTCTGCCACTATATGTAGATAATGCCTGACCCTTCAGAACATTTAAAAATGAATTTACTGCCTGAGTAACAATGCTGGGGAGTAATTATCCATGCAGCAGGTACAGCTTGAGCAAGTTTCCTCACATTATCCCACCAACATGCCTCGACCTTAACTTGGAGAGATGATTTTTCATGCCCATTACAGCCACTGACTTTCTGTTGAGGCTGAAACTAAGCAGAGCAAGTGCTGCAATGGATTTGGCAGGAGGACATCTGTCTGCTAGAAAATTAACTGAAAGGTGGCTACCAAATGTTAAAAGTTCTCTGGGTAAAATGTTTCAAAAGCGACTTAGACCTGGTCTACATGCAGTTTGTACCAGTATAATTTCAAGGTAGGGATGTGGTGGGTTTTTTTGTTGTTGTTGGTTTTTTTTAACTGGTACAACTCATAGTGTAGATGCAGTTATAGGTGTATAAAGGTGCATTATACTGATGCAGTTTATTCCCTTATAGGAAGAAGCTGTGCCACTATAAGCACATATACGTTATTATCACTGCATCCACCCTTAGGGGGGTTGTACCACTTTAATTATATCAATGTAGTTAAAACAGCACATCTTTTTGTATGTAGATTTAAGCCCAGAGCCTTCAAGGTGTTTAGATGCCTAACTCCCACTGAAATCAATGGGAGCTAGGCACCTAAACACCTTAGAGGATCTGGGCCTTAGGAGCAGGGCCGGCTCCAGGCACCAGCCTACCAAGCACGTGCTTGGGGCGGCACTCAAGGTTTGTTTGTTTTTTATTTACAAAAAAACCCTAATCTTCCTCTAGCGCCCCTGCCGGGGGAGCAGGGCCGCTGGTGTGCACGGTGCTGCTCCCCGCCGGCGCCCCCAGCCAATACATGTCCCATCGGGCTTGCACACATTTTGTATCTCAAGGAAGGAAAAAAGAAAAGAAGCAATTAACTCACAACATGAAGATATAGGTACACTGATAGCCAGAATGATCCAGGCAATGTCCACCTTGGTGAGACAAATGGTTGCTCTGTGCTGGGGTTTATCCCCCTCAGTGACATGGGAAATATTCCCGGGCATGCCAGGCTTCCAGGTTCCAGCAGGCACCAGTCTGTTTAGAAAGTTTCCCGTTGCTGTGGAGCCAGCTGTTGACATGGAGCCGGACAACCTTGTGGTGGGTGCTGTGGAGAGATCCCTGTTGGATAAAGTAGCATTATTCACCATGGTGTGCTGTGTCATGGAGGTTCCTTTAGGGTTTCCCATTGTAGGTGATGAAATGTTGACATCAAAGCTGGTCTGAACTGAATGAGCTGCTGCTGTTGCAGTTCCAGGGCTGGCAAACAAAGGTACATTTGTACCTGGGGTCAAGGTTACCCAAGAGTTATTTTTGCTGAGGATATCCCATATATCATAGTGTGTGGGTTTAAAAGGCACCGACACTGTTTTGGGATCAGTCGATGGGCCAGCTGTTGGGGTGGTAAGATCTGCTCTCTGCATAACTAGCCATGTTCCATTTACCCGCTCTGCTTTTTTAAGGCTTTCCAAGGTGTTGCTGTGAAGAGAAGAGCTTGAGTCTGTCGTAGTTGCTGGCCCAGTACTATTGGGATCATTGGAGGCTGCAATCTGGGGCTGAAATGGGTGGTTAGTGAATGGGCGCCTCAAAGTAGGAAAGGGAGAGTGCAGTGCTGTCTTTAGGGAAGGCTCTGTAGATTCTGTGAAGTTGCCTTTGAAAATCTGAAATATTTTCCCCTTCGGGCCAGTCTGTCCTGAATACAAAGCACTCTGGTTGTATAAATGGTATGTTTCCATTTTGCCAACGTGATGGCTGCTGGTTGCTTGCTTCCGGTCAATGGTAGGGGCAGGTGTCTCCATTGGGCGAACTGAATGAAGAGTTGAATGAGTAGTTGTGGGAACCGGTCCTATCGTGCGATGGCCTTTGTGTCGAGGTGTTATCCCCATGGCTGTGATAGTGGTAGTGTCTGTCAGGAGGCCCTGAGACGATGATCCACTCGGAGGCAGTATCTGAACAGCAAACACCAGCTTTTCTGTCAGTGCCAAGATCAGTAGAACACCTTGAGGAAAGGACACAGAAAGGTATTGAAATGAAAACCACAGAAGTACAGACTAAAATCCCTATTATTGTGTATTCATGCTTTCCTTATTCAAGCTTTTGTGGTATTTTACAAGTTAGTTCACTATAATTTGTCAGGCACGCAAATTATAAAGAGAGATTGCAGTGAGAGCCTTAGGAAGACACCAAAGCATTAAGTTATAGTGCAGCAGAAAAGTTCATGACTAACTTTAATCTTCACCTCCTTCTCTAAGAAATCAAGAGGTGGGGAGAACCTAAAGGAGGGGACAAGGGAAAGAGAGCCTAAAGGAGCTCTGAAAGCCCTAGGTCTTATTGGGGAAGGATTCCTCCAGTGTGGGAACTCAGGATGGCAGCTGTAAGGTTGCCTTCTGACATTCGCATAAGGGCCAGGCCAGGGGCAGGGCTGGGAGTAGGAGGAGGGGTGTGTCCTGGGCAGGGCTGGAGCACGTAGAGTCCAGGCAGTGCTGCCACTCAGCGTCGCCCGCAGAAGGTGCTGTAATTGGGCTACTGTAGGCCCTGGAGCAGCCCAGGATCTGGAGGTGCAAAGATGGTTTAAAGCCACCTTAGTTTCCCACCCCCTGGGCTGCAAGATCTGTGGTGGGCTCCTGGCATGTGGTAGAAGCGGGAATAGGCATCACACAGAGCCCCTAACATATGGTGGAGGGGGTGGGAGGAGTCCCTGAAATAGATGGGAAGGGGAAGGTGGCACAGAGGGAGCTGGTGGGGAGGGATCTGAGGAGCCCCCAGTGTGTCCAACGTGCTCGGCCAACAGAAGCTTTAGAGTGTACCCCTAGGGGGTTGCAATTAAAACAACATATTTTCTATTTTATTCGTGCCCACGAGCCCCCCCGAGGCAGCTGCCCACTTTGTTGTGAGCCTGTTGGGGTTTTTACCCTCCTTGTTCTTTGGCTAAGATTGTTAAGCATCAGTAGTGATTTAGGGTGTGTCTGTTTTTGGGTGCCCAACTGGAGATGCCTTAAAGAGATCTGATTTTTTGAGCAGGTGGATGGCTCAACACTTTCTGAAACTCGGATCTCTTTAATGTGTCTAACGTTGGGCACGGAGAAATTGAGACACCCAAAATCACTGGTCACTTTTGAAAATCTTGCCTTTTATCTACAGTGTCTGAGAAGTGCAAAACACTCAAACATGGGCAAAAGACCACAGTTTTGAAACTACAGTATTATTAGGCTTCCAATTTTGACCCAATACAGTCAACCTCTGTTTTAACTTTTATATGGATGTTTGAATTATCATTTCCTGTGCTTGTACATGTTGTGGACTTTGGGGTTTTCTGTAGGCTTTTGCCCTTCCCACCCCCCAGTAAGTGACTATTAGCTCATGAAAAGTGCCAGATTCACAACACCGGCAATGTGAATTCTTCTGTTTATCTTTAATCCAAATAACAGTAATAGTACAAGCCCCTACCCTGTTCTGCTGATGTACCTTTATGTCACTACAATATGCAGGAACCCACACTGATGCCATGTCTCCATTTACTGAAATTGTCAACTACCTTGTGGATGCCTGCCCACTGAAAATGCACTGAGAAAACCAATTCATTTTTAAGAGGCTATTGGCTACCACTAGATGGCAGTACTAAACTGGGCTGCATTAGAACCAATGATCTTGAGGGGAAAGGCTCCATGGCCTATAACCAACCCACTGAGCCAAGTGTTTTGCACTTCTTGGACACCAACTTAATCCATTTTAATCCTTGCCGTTGTAAGCCTTCCAGCCAGCAGTGTGGGACACACACACAACCTCCTATGAGAGCACTGTTAAAAGCCATTTTGATGCTAATTCACTTGGGAGTAATTTCTCACCATTGAAAAGTGAAATCTCTGTAGAATGGGACTCATGAGCATCAAGGAAGATGCTGCATTATAACTTCCACTGGGGTCCCTGGACACTGCTGGGATTATTTATTTTGCTTTTGCTTTTATACAAATGCCATACCAGAGGATTCCCATCCCAAAGGATGCCCTTGGAAAAAAAGGACATAGGAGATATAAAGTAAAACAAAACACACCACATTAAAAAAACAAAACAAAACCACCACCAAAGTAGTAGCACTTTTTCCTCCTGCCCTACCACACACTAGTTGATCACAAGCCACGTAACCCATACATCTTAGAACTGCCTCATTGTAGTTTCCCCACCCTAAACTGCCTTAACCCTCCACTCATGCTGACTCAGTATGCTTTGTTGTCTGTACAGGAGGTCAACAAATTGACTTTAAAATACAGTGTATAAGACTGTAATACAAATAACTAGGGCTGTTGATGAATCACAGTTAACTCACGCGATTAACTCAAAAATTAATCGTGATTAATCCCAGTTTTAATCACACTGTTAAACAACAGAATTTCAATTGAAATTGATTAAATATTTTGGATGTTTTTCTACATTTTCAAATATTTGATTTCAATTTGCAACACAATACAAAGTGTAAAGTGCCCCCTTTATATTATTTTTATTACAAATATTTGAACTGTAAAACTGATACAAGGAATAGTATTTCAGTTCACCTCATACAGGTACCGTAGTGCAATCTCTTTATCGTGAAAGAGCAACTTACAAATGTAGATTTTTTGTTGTTACATAACTGCACTCAAAACCAAAACTTTAGAGCCTACAAGTCCACTCAGTCCTACTTCTTGTGCAGCCAGTGGCTAAGAGAAACAGTGGGAGATATTTACAGGAGATAATGCTGCCGCTTCTGATTTACAATGTCACCTGAAAATGAGAACAGACGTTTGCAAGGCACTTTTGTAGCTGGCATTGCAAGGTATTACGTGCCAGATATGCTAACTGTTCGTACGTTCCTTCATACTTTGGCCACCATTCCAGAGGACATGCTTCCATGCTGATGACGCTTGTTAAAAAAAAAAGTGTTAATTAAATTTGTGGCTGAACTCCTTGGGGGAGAATTGTATGTCTCCTACTCTGTTCTACCCACATTCTGCTATATATCTCATGTTATAGCAGTCTCGGATGATGACCCAGCATGTTGTTCCAAGAACACTTTCACTGCAGATTTGACAAAATGCAAAGAAGGTACCAATGTGAAATTTCTAAAGATAGCTACAGCACTTGATCGAAGATTTAAGAATCTGAAGTGCCTTCCAAAATCTGAGAGGGATGAGGTGTAGAGCATGCTTTCAGAAGTCTTGAAAGAGCAACACTCTGATGCGGAAACTACAGAACCAAACCACCAAAAAAGAAAATCAACCTTCTGCTGGTGGCATCTGACTCAGATGATGTAAATGTAAACAGACTTGTTTGTCTGAGCGATTGGCTGCACAAGAAGCAAGACTGAGTAGACTTTTTTTAATACATAATTCTACATTTGTAAGTTCAACTTTCATGATAAAGAGATTGCATTACAGTACTTGTATTAGATTAATTGAAAAATATTTTCTTTTTTTACAGTGCAAATATCAAAAATAAATATAAAGTGAGCACGCTACACTTTGTATTCTCTGTTGTAATTGAAATCAATGTATTTGAAAATGTATAAAACATCCAAAATATTTAAATAAATGGTATTCTATTATTTAACAGAGCGATTAATTTTTTTAATCGCACGATTAATGGCGACACATTTTTTTAATCGCTTGCCAGCCCTACAAATAACTCAGCACCTTTTAGTGACTGATGCAGATGTTAGCGAATGCTTTTCACTTCTGAAATAAAGTAAATAAACTTCACAGATAAGCCCCAACCTGGTACCTTGCTCTTCACTGCTAACCAGAAAGAAAGACACTTGATCGAAGTGAAAAATATACTATTGTAGGACAATGAGATGCTTCCAACAGACAGGAATACCAATAGAGCACCACTCAGTGAAATGCAGGGAAATTTTTCTGACAGCACATACTCTGAGGTCAAAGTCAAGTCAGATAGTTCAGTGATCATATGGCTATTTCATGTCAAGACAAGTAGCTGCAGGAGAACAATTTAAAAGGGAAGAATGAAGATTTGTTTTGGATTCTGGAGATAATGTTTCAGAAAAGTTCTGGGGCACTGCTCTGAACACAGAAGATGAAGTGTGTTATGGTATAACTCCTATTAATTTTGGAAGCTGCATGTGTAACAACCTTCAGCCACACCCTTGACTGTACAAAAAATCATCCTCCTTGGATTGTTTTTTTCTGGATTTTCCTTAATTTGTAACAGAGGACATAGTTGCCAGCTATGCTGCACACAAAGCAGCAGAGCTAGAACCTCTGGTGTTCCTCCCAAAGCACATACCTCTATCATTTCAGTTAATTATGAATCAATGTTGCCTGACATTAGGATTTATAACCTTTGTAGCCTAGTCAGAGGAAGTAACGGGACTGACACTTCATTCTTCAAGGACATTTTTTTCCCCCAATACAAAACAGAACCAAAAATCAAAAACTTTGGCTTTCAAAAACTGTCAGTTACAGAAACTAGTTTTTGAAAACTACTTCACATGGAAAGCTTTATATGGTTGAAAACCAGAAAAAAATGTTTTGGTTTTCATTGGAAAAATATTTCAACCAGCTCTAGCTACATTATGGACCCACCTTCTCCTTATTTAAACAGAGCCCAAGCAGCTGGAGTTCCAGTTCAGCACTTGGGCAACAGTCAGTCTGGGTTGATTCCATGTCCACAAAACACAGAACTCTAGAATTGCCGTCTAACCCATAGCAGAAGCTACCCATTGAACTAAAGGCGAACCTCTGAAGATCCTAGTTTCTATCCCTGATGCTACACGTACAGTTCAGATATTAACCATGGCATATGTCGGTATGCACCCATACTGTAGTTAAGGACAGGTTCCCCCTTTTTTGGATATGGACTCCAGCTGCTCAAGGCACAGCTTCATCTATTTGGGGGAGTATACAGTGTACTGCCCAATGCATATATGTACCACTGCCATCCAGCGATAGAATGCCAAAACTGTATTAGAGCTCCAGCCACCAGAGGGCAATGTAATCAGACACTAATGGCTGGTCCACACTGGGGGGGGCGGGGGGGGGATCGATCTAAGATATTCACGTAGCTGAAGTTGCGTAACGTAGCTGAAGTCGAATATCTTAGATTGATTTCAAAAGGTACTTACCCTGGTCCACACGGCAGCAGGCAGGCTCCCCCGTCGACAGCGCTTCCTCCGCTCGCGGAGCTGGAGTTCCAGTGTCGACGGGGAGCGGCTCTGGGATCGATGTATCGCGTCTAGACGAGACGCGATAAATCGATCCCAGAACATCGATAGCTACCCGCCGAATAGGGCGGGTAGTGTAGACGTAGCCTAAGAAGATATAAGTCTAAATACTGCAAAAGCCAGTGAGTCCTAGTGGCTAGGAGTCCTGTGTTCAATTTCTGGCTCTGCCATTGTCCAGGCCCCAGTTGTAAAACAGGGATAATGATACTTACCTCTTTTGTAAAGCACATTGAGATCTATGAATAAAAAGTACTGCGTAAGAGCTAGGTATAACACTACAGGTGGCTCTCCGTTAGCTTGAGAGGCAGACGCTGAAAATGTTGGTGCTGAAAGCCCTGGATGGGCACTAGGTCTGATGCCACCTGTCTCCAGTTTAAATGGTGACTTGTGTCTGTACCATGGACTTTTTAAAATGGGATTCAGAAAATATGATAGTCTTCAACAATGATCAGCCCCACCCTTGTGAGAGTCCATACACTAATGCTACAGATAGGGCTGTGCTGCAACTGGGAGTGTGCCTCCCAGCCCAGGTAGATGGACACACACACACACACACACTCTGCTCAAGCTAGTGCACTAGAAATAGCGTGGATGTTGTGGCATGTGAAGTGGCTTGGGCTAGCCACCAGAGTATAAGCCTGTCCTACTCCCTGGGTCTGTACTCAGGTGGCTAGCCCAGGCCACAAGATCCACACTGCTAGCTCAAGTGCACTAGCTCAAGCAGAGCTAGCGTGTGTCTGTCCACCTGGGCTGCAAGGCATGCTTCCAGCTGCAATGTAGACATAGCCTTAGTGTCCTCTCCTATTTGCCACACCACAGACCTGAACTCCACAGTCTCTGTACATCAGAGGTCCCCAATTTATGCGGCGCGTGCAGAAGAACATTCGGGGGGGGGGGGTGCAGCTGGGGCCTGGGCTAGCCCCCGGGGGGCGGGGGCAGGGAGCGCTACCCAGCTCTGCTCCTGGCCCCGTCCCCCTCACTGTGCCAGAGGTCCCAGCCGCCATCCCCACACCCAGGGCTCCACTCTCAGCTGCGACTGCCGACCTGGGGCTCTGCTCTTGGCTGCGGCCCCAGGACCCAGGCTGCCAGCCTCAGCTCTGCCCCCGTATCCAGCTGTGGCCCCAGCCTCGGCTTCCCTTACCCCTGTCCGTGTCCCCCTGCTCCCAGAGCCACAGCCCCACTCCTGGCTTGGGGGAGGGGGCACAGACAGGGATAAGGGGGGGCATGAGGTAAAAAGCTTGGGGACCACTGCTGTACATACTATGCGCTTGTCCTCAATAAAACAATGGTTCATCTGAACAATGAACACAAATGCATCTACACACATTGCTAAAATATCAAGACAGAGCTTTGAGTGTGAACATTTGACACCAAAACTAGACTGTGGTATCCCGTGCAGAAATGAAAGATATTATTTATTAACTGTGACAAAAGAAAGCAGTCAACAGAACTGCAGCATGGAGGTGGGTACATTTTATTTTTGAGAGGGAAGATTTTTGAAAGTGCAAAAGGCAGTCAGACACTGAACTCCCATTGATTTTCACACGATGTAAGTCAGGGCAGAATTTGTCCCTATAGCTTTTAGATGCTCAGACAGAAGGTTAGCAAAATATAGCTTAATGAGAACTCACTCTGGATTTTAGCAGATATTCATGAATAAGTGGAAAAATCTGTTTTCTTTCCTGACAATCCATCTCTTTTCTATGTAAAGTCACTTTAAAAAAACACTGAGGCAATTTACAAGGCATCCAGTATTTTTAGATGTGGATTATGCGAAATATAATTTTAAAATAAGGAAAGGTGAGTTGGAAGAATGTGATGTTGCCCTAACATGACAACCGAGAGTTCTGACAAATCTGAAAAACAATTACTTGAAAGCACAAGGTTTTTTTTTTAATATACGTATTGAATATGCTGTTATGTTGAATGATGAGGAGCATTTAGGCCCTAGTCTGATAAAGATTTAAGCACCTGTATTTCTATGCACATAAGGCCCATTGACTTCAATAGGTCTCCTCGTGGTTGTAAAAAGTAAGTGTGTGCATACAGGTGCCTCCCGTATCCAGCAGACTGGGGAATTCATTTCCTAGGATCTATGGGGTTGGAAAGCCATGCCAACTCAAAACTAATTCCTGGTGGGTTTTTTTGCATTCTTCATGCTCAGAAATGGCCAAATGATTTTATTTGTAAGTGTCATATATCAAGTGTCAGCTTTGGAGCCTAATTCAATAGCTCTGTTAAAAACCCTTCAATCCTAACAGGAATGTTGATGGACCTCGTATGTTGGCAGTGTGAACAACATCACTCTGTTCTTGCATAATACTCTGAGCACTGTTACACAGTGCTCTAAGTACTGTACGTTAAGTACAAAATGAATTCACTCAGGTATGAAAAATAGTGCAGTAAAAGGATGATGTATGTAGATGAAACTAATGAGAGTCTTTAGCAGGATTCAATGGACCAAATTTTGATAAATCCTCAACGCAGAGGGCCAAATCTAGGCTTACTCAGGCTGAAACTGTTCCCTTCCATGGAGAAGCTCACAGGAAGAGATAAGCGGTGTGTTTATATATGTTTATGTGGAAGAAAATGATGAAATTCCTCTAGAGCAAGGGTCTCTGCCTGGGGCTCATGATGCCAACAGGTGTCAAGGGGTTGTGATCACCCTATTCTTCCCACATTACTAAAGGAGAGAGGTCCAGGCTTTGAGAACCACTGCTCTGGTGCTTCTTCTGAATACTTTCATTGAGGGGAAGGAATACCCTGCCTTCTCCCCATCAGAAGAAGCTGGGGGTTCAGTTCCCAGAACTTATAGCTCTTTGGGTATCTAATCTGCTGTGTCTTGAACCTCAGTTCTGCTGCTCTCTCCTGGCTCTGTTGGCACAGGTCTGGGGGAGCCATGCTGACATGGTTCCTGAGCTGTCCACTGCCCCTGCAGCCCCCTCTTAAGAGGGTTCCATTGCTTGGAGGGGTGGGGTCTGCTCAGGAATTAATACAGCCTGAGGTTGCCCTTGATACTTTACTAGCAGTAGCTGGTAAATAGTTTTAACTTCTGCAAAAGTAAAGAATAGCTTATTAGCCTTACATGAGAGACTGTGCATGTTACTGGAGTCAGCTCAGACTTTAGGAAGAATCTTTAAACAACAGCATCTTATGCAACATGTGGTCTGAAGTCAGTAGAAAGACTCCCACCAACTTCAGTGGGCTTTGAACCAAGCCCTAATGGCATAAGATATAGTGGAAAGTTTTGAGCCCCATATTAACAGTTTTCATGGTGAATGATTATCCACAAAGAGTTCAGTCTGGCATTTGGAAGCAAAGATTCCTATTCTGGCCCCCTCCACCGTAGACCCAGCAGCAGAATAAACAGAGCCTCATTGAGCCGTGCTTGAAGAACATTTTTGCTGTGGGAAGTCAGGAACAGCTTTGTATTTAGACCTACTGCTGGATCTGTTATCTCAGATTGCCTTGGGCAAAGGAAGCCAAAGGAACAGTTCTACAAAGGGGAATGTACAGAGCCCCATTAAACTACAAAAGCATATCTTGGATGCATGTATACCTGGGCAGAGTACAGTGTGCTTGAACCTTATTGTGCCGCTAACATTCTTGAATTACTAAGTGATGGTAAAGACAGCACTTGAAAAAAAACTGTTTAAAACAACTGAAATAACACATTTTTGTAGTGAAAACCTTCTGCATTATCCTGTTCTTTTGTCATGTGCATCTCAGCTAACAACAAAAACAAAAGTAGAAAAAGTGACTTTTAAAATATGGAAATTGTATAACCCTGCAAGATTCATTACTTTTGTTCATGTAATTTTTGGGTATGTTTTATTGTTTACATGCTGCATGAATGCTTCAAATAAATGACAGGATTTCCATGTAAACAATGTAGAGTTACATTTGTACAAGCAAAGGGTTAAGCAATTTCAGTTACCATGAGCGATGGAGGAATTGACCAAAAAATAAAAATAAAAAAATAGGCTACTTCCACATGAGCAGTTTTTCTTCACACCATCTTACATCAAGTCCGAGAATGCCATGGAATAGTTCTCAAATGTTACATTGCAAGTTATTTTTTATTTTTTCTTCAAGTATTGGTCAGAAGGGATGGGGAATGCAGTTAATATTTTATGGATTCCACTACAAATTCAACTCCTACTTTTGTATTCAAGGTCTGATTAAAATCTATGATGTAGAAAGTGAAACACCAGGAATAACAAAGGAGTGCAATTAATCTAACAGCAATTGCATAAAATAACCTGAGCCGAAGTTTTGGAAATCACATACAGAAACAAAGAGCAACCAGAAGACATTGACACAGTATGAGAATATAAGAGTCTGCTATAGAGTTTGCACAAAGCTACTATGCCCAGCCCTTTAACAATTTAAATTATTATAGGCACAACCATCACAGCTGGTAAGGGTCTTTCCATCAAAGGCTTCAAGTGAGTCTGTCCATAAGCAAAAATCAATTTTAGATTTTCAAGTGATACAAACAACAGGCATTACAAATAAAATAGTATCTTCTCTTTCGTTTTCATGCTGCACACAAAGGCAGATAGATACTATGGTAATAGGTGCTTTAAAATGCTATAGATGCCCATTCATTTAAAGACATGCAGACTTCTGACTCTTGTGAAAATGATCATTGACAATCTAATACCGCAATAATGACTGAGGAGAAAAATAAAAGATGACTCTTATCTGATTGTATTAGGGAATCACTTACCTGAAAATATCATTTGGACTTGTCAGCAGACATCCTCACCTGCTCACGTCATGCAGACTTGGAAGCTTCATATTTCAACGTAATAAATAAAAGATGCTACCATCTCCTAATGAATGAGGTAGTTCCACTGAGGAGAGTTTGCTGCTAATGTTGGAATTCCTTTGGAGGAATGAAGACAGACTCAGACTAGGGAGGCGTGTCTTCCAGAGATGTAAAATAAAGGGCTTGTGCTCCTTTATGAAATACCATTGCAAGCGCAAAGAAAGCTGATTAGTTATTGAGCCATTTGCTTTCTCAGCAAGCAGACTGAATGGCTGGCCGGTATTCCAGCTTGCTTTTCCATCAAGTCCAGATACAGTTTGTCTGGCACAGTTCTATTCAAATGCTACAGAGGATCGCTGGCTGTTCTAGTTTGCTGGGAACAAAACAGCAACAAGCTCCACAGCTGCACGTCCGTGTGAGGCTGCCTAATGTTCTGTTTCAAGGCAGAATGCTCCTGCTCTGATATGTCATTTAGCTTTTAGCATTCAGATGGGTTTTACAAACCTAGCTCCTGATTCTATACCTGTAAGAATAGTTACACTTTCATTTGATTATTTATAGGACTATTAAAATTCTTGTCAGATAAAAATATGTAAAATGAAATACTGACCCTATTCTCTTCCTCTCTTTGGAGTCAAAACACCTCCTAGATTTTATTATTCTCGTTGGTGATAACTTTATGATTTATATTTGATCAGTTTGATTTTTTTTTAAAATACTGAAAACACAGATCAACCTCCTGATTCTTAATGCCAGCTTGGTAATATTCTTTTTGTGTGTGTTACGTAAGGATGGGTGAATGGAAGAATACATTGGCCAAGCAGGGCAAATATAGGCCTAGTTCAATAAGCTAAGTGTTCCCCAAAAGGAATAGGGAAAATAATTGGCTTTCAGACAGTGTGCACCAAGAGGGTCTCAGTGGTAGAGGAGGACTGCAACCTGACATGAGAGAATCCCAGCCAGTCTATGTCTGGATATAGAGTCTCAGTCATTCCTCATTTACTGTGGGTGCTGGAATAGCCCAAGAAATTTGCTACCCTCAAACTCCTTAGAAAATTCATTCTTGCTGTTTTGGGAAAGGAGTGGGGAGGAGAGGAGGTGGCGGGAGGAGAGGACCGGATTTGGAACAGTAAGCACCAAGTCCAAGTGGTGTCTGTTCAGGGAATAAACTGAAGCTAGCCACATCTGCAGGACCTGAGGCATAGCCTTGTGTGCCAGACCAGGTATGTGCACGCGACTACGTGTCCCAGTAGCTTGAGGCAAACCTGGGCAGTCATGATTGGTTGGACAGTGACCTTGGATATCAGGTCCAACATGGTCCGGAACCGGGCCTCCGGAAGGAAGGCTCTGGCTTGGGTCAAGTTGAGCAGTGCCCCAATAAACTCTATTCTCTGACCTGGAATAAGGGTCAACTTTTGCTCATTTATCAATAGGCCCAGCGCTCGGAAGGTGGCTTGGACCAAGTTGATGCTGTTCTTTACTTGAGCCTCTGAACGACCCTTGATCAGCCAGTCATTGAGGTACATGTATCCCTGAACACCTTGCTGTCTGAGGAATGCAGCTACCACTGCCTTATATTTTGTGAAAATCCAGGGGGCTGCAGACAGGCCGAAGGGAAGAGTGGTGAATTGGTAATGGTCTGGGGCCACCGAAGATAGCAATGTGAAAGTAAGCATCCTTCAAGTTGAGGGCGGGTGGCATACTAGTCCCCTGGAGCCAGGGAGGGAATGATGGAGGCCAGGGCGATCATGCGGAACCTCAGTTTCTTGAGATATCTGTTGAGGTGACGCAGGTCCAGTATGGGACAAAGGCCCCCTTTGGCCTTTGTGCTTGGGAAGCAACAGGAGTAAAACCCCTTCCCTCTCAAGTTTTGAGGTAACTTCTCCATGTTACACCCCATCTGTGGGAGTGTCTGCACCTCCTGGGCAAGGAGTTGCTCGTGAAAAGGGTCCCTGAGGACCCTTCTCACGGGGATGAGGTGTGGTAAGGAGGGGTGAATAAAAACTGCAGGGTATAACCAATCGCCATTGTATTTAGCACCCAGGAGTCGAATGTTATGCGGAACCACGCCAGGCTGAAGTAGGACAGTTGGTCCAAAAATAAAGGGGAGCAGGATCTGAAGTGGAAACTGGTACAGCACCCTTGGATGCACCTTCAGAAGCCTGCTTGTTCCTACCGGAGTACCTGTGTGACCCTGGCTGGGAGGTTGAGGTGAATGGAAGTGGTTGACGGCGCTTGTAACCTCTCCCTTTTCTCTTATAGGGGTCCTGTCTCAGAGGCGGAGCTGAGAAGCATGGCTGCTGTTGAGGCATGAAGTGCTTCCTCGAAGTGGATGGAGCAAGAGGCCCAAGGACCCGAGGGTAATCTTTGAGTCCTTCAGGCCATGTAGTCTTGCGTCCGTCTGCTCTGAAAATAGTGAGGAGCTGTCGAAAGGGAGGTCCTGGATAGACTGCTGGATCTTCTGAGCGAGTCCTGATGACTGCAGCCAAGAGCATCATCTCATGGTGATAATGGAGGCCATTGTCCTCCGTGTCTGCTGCGTCCAGTGCCCCCAGGAGAGAGGCTCTGGCAACATTCTTTCCTTGTTCTAAGACGGTTGAAAATTCCTGCTATAAGTCTTGAGACATGGAGTCCTTAAATTTGGACACAGAGTCCCACAAATTGTAGTCATATCTCCACAGTAAGGCTTGCTGGTTTGAGATACGTAGTTGTAGACCACCTGTCGAATAAACTTTCCTCCCAAACAGATTGAGTTTCTTTGTGTCCTTCTGTTTGGGAGTAGCACTCAATTGGCCCTGTCTGTCCCTTTCGTTAGCCACCAATATGACGAGGGACCCAGGAGGGCGGTGAGAGTACAGATACTCATACCCTGGCACATTTTTTCTTCTCTGCCCTCTTCGAAGTGGGGGGAAGGGGGGCAGAAAAGCTGGGGTCTTCCACAGGACTCTGACCGGACTTATTACCGCCTCACTAATGTGTAAGGCTAATTTAGATGGAGCTGCTGCAGCCAGAATGTCAATGAGGCTGTGAGAGGATTCCTGAACGCCTCGGTCTCAAGCCCCAGGTTAGCTGCTATTCGCTTTAGAAACTCTTAATGAGCCCTAAAGTCATCTTGGGGAAGCGAGCCGCTCGGCCCCAAGTCGGCCTCATCCGGGGAGGAGGAGGAAGAGGCCTTTACTGGAGAAGGGGCCACTAGTTTCAGCCTCTTCTTCAGTCTCAACCTCCGAAGTAACCAAGTGTGAATGGTGGGAGAGTAGACCTAGTACCAGGGGAATCCCCCAAGGGTTTCAGAATGGCCACTGCATAGGCCACTATCCTCCTGCCAGGTACCAGTGCGGGGACCCGCACCGAGATCCTTCGGCATGTAGGACGGTTACCGGCGGCCCTAAAGTTGAACGTAGGGCTCTGCATCAGACTCAGATGAAGAATTCTTCCTAGGCAACCACAGGGGAGCAGTACCTCTCACTGCCTCCGATCAGTGCCAAGGCTGGAGACAACCTCGCAGAGGACAGAGAAGTTGGCTTGCCTCTAGAAGGAGCCAGTGGCTCAGTACTGGGAAGGAGCTCAGAGCATTGTGCTCTCTCCTGCTCAAGGATGACAAAGCCGGCAGCTGACCTAATGGGGTCAGCAGGACCGGGAGTGACAACAAGTCTCTGGCTGCTGCAAAGACCTCCGGGGTTGAAGGCATTGCAATTCCGCTGGTGCCGCAATGACTTCCTGCCGTTGGCAGAGCGTCCCGCATTAGACTCTATGGTGCTGCCATGGGACCAGGGGTGGAGGAGTAACTCCACTGCCTTCCCCTTGCTTGCCTTTCTTTGGCACTGGCGAACTCCCTTAATCAGTGCACTGCTTTTTGCGCTTCTTCCTCAGCCCGGGGATGGAAAGCAGTGCCGGAGGAGCCCTTTGCACCAAGTTCCGAGGCTGGTCTAAGAGCAGCTTTCTTTAGGATAGCCTTAAGTCTGATTGCTCTGTCCTCCTTTGTGTGAGGTTTAAAGTCCCGACAAATTTGGCAGAGGTCTTTCATGTGAGCTTCTCCCAGACACCTGGAGTGTGGGTCGTTCACAAGCATAGGCTTGCCACAGGAGGCACAAGGTTTGAGGGGAGGGTGTTAACTAGCTACATTAAAAGTGCATCCGGCCATGTTTTAAGGTCATGCCAGGAATACCAACAGGGATGCACTGAAACAAAAATAACTTTGGGAGGACATTCCTCTTCAGCACACAACCTAGCTGAGAAATTTCATATTTGTTCCATTCCCCCATGTATTTTATTATTGTATTTTAAAGACTGCTTTACCCATTTAAATGTACATAGCTGACCGTTTATTTTGACCCTTTTGGGAATATTAATTCCTAAAATTTCTCATTTGTTATAGTTTATTTTGAAGCCTGATACCTGCCCAAATTCCAAATCAACTGTTCCATAATTTTTAGCATGTTTTGGTACCCTTTAACAAGGGGTGGTTTCTCATATTTATTGCAAATGGCTCCATTGCCAAAGCAAACAGAGCATAAGGGGAAGGCTTGTCTTGTAACCCTAGACAAATTAAAAGGAGGTGATTGATGATCATTAACCAAAGCAGACAATCAAAGATGAGTAAGGCTACGTTTTAGTCACGGGTATTTTTAGTAAAAGTCATGGACAGGTCACGGGCAGTAAACAAAACTTCATGGCCCGAGAGCTGTCCATGATTTTTACTATAAACTCCTCACTAAAACTTGGTCTGGGGAGCCATGGATGCTCTGGGTGGGGGGCGGTCCAGGGGCGCCGCAAGTGCTGAGGGGGGCCCCTGCTGGTGCTGGTGGCGGGGGTGTATGGGTCACGGCGCATGGCCTGGGACCCATGCTGGGGGGGGGGGGGAGGCAGCAGCACCCGACCCGGGACCCCCGCTGGTGCTGGGAGGGGGCAGGCAGCAGCACACAGCCCAGGACCCCTACTGGTGCGGGGGGGGAGAGGGAGTAGGGTTGGCGAGGCTGGCTAGAGGAGGGGCAGCCAGGGGGGGCTCTGCGCACTGCTCCCGCCACAGGTGCTGGCTCTGCAGCTCCCATTGGCCAGGAACTTCAGCCAATGGGAGCTGTGGAGGTGGGGGGCGTCTGCGGGCACAGGCAGCGAGCAGAGCCCCTTGGCCCCTCCACCTAGGAGCTACAAGGACATGCCAGTGGGAGCTGGGGATGCCCCCCGAGGTAAGCGCTGCCCCGCACCCAAACCCACTGCCCCAACCCTGAGCCCACTCCCACACACCCAAACTACTGCTGTTGCTGGCCCAGGCAACCTCTGAGCCAGCACCAGCCACTGCAGAAGTCAAGGAGGTCCGTGACTTTCCGTGACAGACATGCAGCCTTAAAGATGAGTACTGTATACAGGGCCAATATGCCTGTAGAAAACTGATTTCCAAAAGCCAACTTTTCCAAAATCTGTCTGAGGTGCTCCCACTGCAGCCAGGTGAAGGCTTTCTCAGCATCCAAAGAAAGAAGAACACAGGAAGAACTGCTAGAATTAACATTATAGATCAAATTCAGAGTTATTCTGGTATCAGAGTGATGTCTGCCAGCAATGAACCCAGATTGGTCAGGGTGAATATACTTGGGCAAGATGACAGTCTGTTCACTAGCACCTTGGCATAAATTTTAGCATCCATATTAAAGAAAAAGGTCTGTCTGGTGCACAATCTTTTACTTCTTCAGAAATTACCACAGATTTTGCCTCTTTCTATGAATCTGGTTCCCCTGCAATATACCATTACACAATTCAGTTAAAATATGGACCAACACTTGCTTTAGAGCTCTATAATACTCCTCAGAATATCCATTGGGACCTGGAGCTTTATTGGATTTTAAATTCTTAATTACAACTTCAGCTTCCTCTTCAGCAGTTTGCCTATCAAGAGCTGCCACATCATCCTCTGAGAGCTGAGGTAGTTTCACACTTCTCAAATACTTATAAATTCAGGATTTGGATGTTCTGAAGCGTACAAAGTATAGAAAGTTAGCTAATGTTTCAGAAATCTGTTTGATGATACACAGAATGAAATACAAAGATTTAGTAACTAGCCTCTAACAATTAAGACCTATCAATACAATCTGAATCCAAATATCACGCTATTTACCAATTCCTAGAACTCAGTACTTGTATAAAACCTTTTTGCACATATCTTGGCTTACCATCATACTGCAACAAGAATACCAAATGGGAGCATGCCACTAAAACACAAACCTGATCTGGAGGATTTGCTGCATCAGTATGTAGTAACTTACTACAGATTTCTTACCTGTGTGGTGTGCAGTGGGTGGAATCATATCATCCTATATTATAGAGATACTGATTGGAGTCTTTTGGTATTTTAGACACTTTATTTTAAAAAATTGCTATGGGGGCAATGATACTTTTAATATCAGTATCCAAAAAGAAACAAAACAAGCAAAACTATTTCAAGAACATTTTTGAAAGAAATCTGAATTTGCAAGATGTTTCTTGGTCTGAATGCTACCACTTCACACATTGCTTGCCCGTCCCTAATTTTGTAATCCATGTCCCTCCCTCTCCAGCCCTTACTTGGCAGCACTCTTGTTGGCAGGATGCTGTTGCCAAGGGAGACAGAATGGATGTGCAGCTGGCTTTTCTTTAATCTGCACTTAGTGCTGCAGATACCACTGATGTGACTATACAACCTTTGGCTACTAAGACCTACTGTCAATGTCATATGACTTTATGAAGAGCTTTGACAATTGCGTAAATAGCCATACTGCATGTTGGAATGCTAAAATGGGACCTTGTCAAAGAAGGGATTTACTTGGTGTCACAAATGCTGACTCAGTCAAGGGTATCAATTTCATTTATACCAATAAGAGGGGGACAAAAGGATTTAAAACTATTTTAAGGAGTCTCCTCCAAAATAAAAGCCAAACACAGTGCCTACACATATTTGGGTGAGATAATTCTCAAGCAGAGAAAGGAACTGTTTAAGGTGTTACATTAAGGGGATACATAAAGGAGCAATGGATGAAACTAGGAAAAGGTAAAAATTGGACTATTTCTAATGATGAGATCTATCAGACTGTGAAATAGTCTCTAATTGGAAGCAGTGGAAATCTCATTTCTTGAGACATTTTAAAACCAGACTGTACAAAGCATTAGAAAAAATGCTATAGAGAGAACAATATTTCATTGGCACAAGGTGAAAAATAGATGACATAAGAAATCTTTTTCAGATCTAACTTCTGCAGGACGTACTTACTCAGAATTCCCATTGATATTACTGGGACTATGGGCTCAACAAGGATTGTAAAATCAAGCACAATGATATTAATTCTTGGCTAGTTTGCACAGCATGAGAGCCATATCTTGCATAGTTAATTTACCATGACTTCTGTCATATAGAAAGTGGTTGCTTTATAGACTGTTACTTCAGTCTCAAGGTGGTCTCTCTCTCTCTTTTTTACAACCAGCAATGATTATTTTGTTTATTTGCCAGTAATATTTCTCTCTCCAGCTTTGTTTGAAACCCATGAACTAAACATGACAGGAGATATCTGCTTTCATTAGATTTATAAAAATGGGTTTGCACATAAGGAGAGGACTCTACCTGATGGGGTCCGGAAGTGGAGGTTAGGAAAGAGGAGTTCTGGCAAGGAATTCCTCAAAGGAAGCAATTTGAAGTTTTGGAACTTGAATGCTAACTATCTTTGTTACTTCTGAACCCGCTACGACCTTTATCTTCCCATAGTGTGACATCATGGGAAGGTTCTGGAGAAATATCCTCTCTCTACAATGATGCTTCCAAACACGGTCTGAAAGATGTGGTGCTACCCCAAAGCTGAATGTTTAAGGCGGGCATTTTGTTACCCACTAATCCTTCTACTAGTAAGATTGGTGTCATTTTTTCCATAACATTCCTGGAAAGTCAGTGCTTATATACTACAGTGGCAGGTGCTATAGAAACATCAGTTCCATAGTTAGAAGTGATACTAGGATTACAGACACACTGACTCAGCTTCCACAGGCCTTTCATGTGTCTCAGTGATTTCATCCCTTTCACAGGCAGTAATTTGGGAAATTCACTACCCTAGAATTCAAAGCCCAGGAAGGTCAGAGAATCTAATGCTGCAGCTGGAGTTAGAGAGGAACTGGACAATTTTGTGACCGGTAATAACATTTGTAGATCAAATCTCATGCTTCACAACATCAGCTGATCACTGCAGAGATAAAGTTTTTCACCCCATTAAGCAAATTGCACAAGTGGCTAGGTACTGATATATGAATTTTTGCTTTCCTTTGAAGTCAGATATTGAACTAGAAGGAATGATGGTCTGATCTGGTATGGTAAATCCTATGTTCTTATAAGTGAGGTCACAGCTAGACCTCAGCTGGACACAACACACAATTTCTGTTAATGAGGGAAGGACCTGGCACCTTGTACTTAATTCAGTACTGATATGATTCATTGCTTGATTAACTCAATTCAGTAGTGAGTGACATGGAAGACAGTGTATATAGGTACTTCGTATACTGCCTGATCCAGTAATACAGTTTATCATATTGGTAATTTATGTCTCCATCTGAGTGTGAATGGCATTACATACTGACTGCAATGTACTGAATTCCATATGGGGGCGTTAGTTTTATGTGCACATTTGCATTTCCTTCTAATTTAACAAGCAGTGTCTGGGTGGTGTTTCTGAATGTTATTTTGAATATTCTCAGGCCTCAGTTTCCCCCTCACACTGTAGAAGCACCTGGTGCATACAGAATACCATTTACACCCTTACACCTTTGTGTCAACTGTCCGTAATGGGCCATCTTGATTATCACTTCAAAAGTTTCTTTTCCCTGCTGATAATAGTTCCTTTCAATTAATCAGCCTTTTACAGTTGGTATGGTTACTTCCACCTTTTCAAGTTTCTCTGAATGTATAAATATCCTCCTACTGTATGTTCCATTCTATGCATCCGACGAAGTGGATTGTAGTCCACGAAAGCTTATGCTGAAATAAATTTGTTAGTCTCTAAGGTGCCACAAGTATTCATTTTATTTTTGCTGACACAGACTAACGTGGCTACTACTCTGAAACCTGTCATTTACACCCACTGACTCCCATGGAAATAGTTTTCACAAAGCAGAACTGACTAAAAATAGTTCCAAGGAAAAGTTTTATAAGTTGTTTCCTATCTAGTTTGTGGCATCTAGCTAGAAATGGGTAGCTACAGCGAACAGATACATGCATAGATGCAGCAAAGCACTTAAACACAATGCATAACTTTAAGCCTGAAAGTAGTCCTTTTGACTGCCTATTTCAATGGACTGGTTATGTGCATAAAGTGACAAAGCGTTCTGTGGCACCTTATAGACTAACAGACGTTAGTGGGTGAAAACCCACTTCTTCAGATGCAGTGGGCACAGGCACCAACTTCCGTTGGCGCCGGTGGGGGCTAAGGCCGGGCGACGTTGCGGGGCCCCGCCCCCGACGTTGGGCCCCACCCCTGACGCCGGGCGATGTTGCGGGGCCCCGACACCTATGCAACGTCGCCCGGTGTCGGGGGCGGGGCCCCGCAACGTCTCCCGGTGGTGAGGTGAGCTGGGCGCGGGCCCCGGGGCTGGCGGGGAGCTGCCGGTGGGTGCTGAGCACCCACCAGTTTTTCCCCGTGGGTGCTCCAGCCCCGGAGCACCCACGGAGTCAGGCGCCTATGGCAGTGGGTATTCACCCATGAAAGCTTATGCTCCAATACGTCTGTTAGTCTATAAGGTGCCACAGGACTCTTTGTCCCTTCTACAGATCCAGACTAACACGGCTACCCCTCTGATATGTGCATAAAGTTACACACCTTGAATCATACAAACAGAATGCTGGAAGGGACCTTGGCAGGACCAAGGAAATCTAGACCACCCCAGACAGGTTTCTTAAAAACCTCCAGTGATGGGGATATCACAGTCTCCCTTGGAAGCCTGTTTCAGAATTCAACTACTCTTATAGTTAGTTTTTCCTAATAGCTAACCTAAATTTCCCTTTCTGCAGATTAAGCCCATTGCTTCTTGTCCTGTCTCCAGGGAGCATGGAGAACAATTAATTGATCACCGTCCTCTATATAACAGCCTTTAACATATATGAAAACTGTTACCAGGTCCCCCCTCAATCTTCTTTTCTCAAGACTAAACATGCCCAGTTGGGTTTTTTTAACCTTTCATCATAGGTCAGGTTTCTTGTTGCTCTCCTCTGGCCTCTCTTTAATTTGTTCACATCCTTCCTGAAGTCTGGCACCCAAAAATGGACACAGTACTTCCATTGAGGCCTCATCAGTGCCAAGTACAGTGAGACAGCTATCTCCTGTGTCTTACACACAACATTCCTGTTAATATACCCCAGAATAACTAGCCTTTTTTGCAACCGCATCCCATTGCTGACTCATTCAGTTTGTGATCCACTGTAACCCCCAGATCCTCTTCAGCCGTACCATCGCCTAGCCAGTTATTCCCCATTGTGTGGTGGTGCATTTGATTTTTCCTTCCTAAGTGTAGTACTATGCACATGTCTTTATTGAATTTCTTGTTGATTTCAGCCTGGTGTCATCCACAAATTGATGAGCAATCTATACTCTCCTCTCTATTATCCCAGTCATTAATGAAACTATTGAATAGCACCGAACCCAGGACTGACCCCTGCGGGACCCACTAGATATGCCCTCCCAGTTTCACAGTGAGCCATTGATAACTCCTCTTTAGTACAGTCTTTCAATCAGTTGTGCATCCACTTTATAGTAATTTAATTTAGATCACATTTCCCTAGTTTGCTTATGAGAATGTCATAAGGCCTTACTAAAAAAAGCCTTAATAATATCAAGTGCTTTGTTGGGTTGGCGTCAGACTGTCATATTAGCCTTGTCAAAGGTTAACATCTCAAAGTCATCCCCTTGGGGCAAGAGCAGGCACTTCCCTTACCTTATTCTGTGGGCAGACACAACCCTGTGGTCTGGTTCTAGCGTATGGGGTGCAGCACTCCAGCTGTGTCATTTAATAACCTGCCCCCTCACTGGGGATGTAAAGCATTCCCAACAAAAGCAAACTACTTCCCCAGCCCCCTTTCTAGAGCAAGAGAGAGGGAAGAAGTTACTCAGTCCCAGTTTTCACTCTTCAGTGTGAGTAAAGATAAGGGATTCATCCTAGGGGATTTCAACAAAGAGACCCAGCCCAGCCCATCTTTCTCCGCAGAGCTTGCAAGCTATAGGTCAGTTGGTGCCACGGGGGCCCCCCAGTCTGGGAGCCCTGCCTCTGCTCGCTTCTGAGTGCTACCCTTACTGCACTGGGTTCCTCCCACTGAAAGCCCGCCTCCAGGCCTCACAAGCTCCCCAGGAGCCACAGATTGGGGCTGATGGAAACCCTAGGAATTCCTTAACGCCTGCATCCCTTACTCTTGGTAAAATACCCATAGACATCACTAGGAGGGTTGCCTTAATAGGAGAGCTAAACCGTTCCCTTTTATATGTAGGAGACAGAAATCACTTCACCCATCTCTGGAATGCAGTCACTTCTGCAGTTTCTTGAAAGGTGTTACATTGACAGCCCTAAAAACCCTTGGATTCTTCAGGCTGATTCCATCCCCGTAAAACCTTGTTGGGATATTGGCCAAGTGATGCTTCAAAGGGAAATGTGCCACCTTGCTCCACCACAACTATTTCCTGAGGCAGTCTGGGTTTTCCCCTTAAAACACAGATCCTCAAAGGTTTTAGGCTCCTAACTTCCATTGAAATCAACCGAAATTAGGCACCTAAATATCTTTGAGAATCTGGGCCAAATGTCAGGGGTCTGTGCAACGCGCTTTTACCCTTTTGTTCCTAGCCCTGTGCTCTGATTGCTGTGTTGCTGCATGCTATTGATTTGTCCATTGAAATCATTAAACCGTCAGCCAGGTACCTGCACATCTGCAGTTAGCTTGAACGGCTGTCTCAATGGAGTGTAGCAGAAAGGAGACAGCTCTACCAGCAGCCACCCTCAACATGTGTTCAAGGGCTGGCTCACAGAGAGGAATTCAGATCCCTTTCCCTGACCCACAAACAGGACTTTGTAAACACCTGTGATTTTTTTTTTTAAATGATGATGTAAGCGCAAAAATACAAGTATGCATTTGGAAAGATTGTTTCATGGATGAAAAAGTTAATAAAAATGTCTGTGTTGCTCTTACACTAGCTTTCCTTGCTTTAGATTTTATTTTAGAATAACCTTGAAACTAGAGCACCGGGGAGCTAATGGCAAACTATAAACCCTGTGTTGAAACATTTTGAACCAATTACAATTAACATCACTCTGTGTTCTCATTGGACATACAATATCCTTGCATGTTAGAAGATCTGTATGGATGGCAATCAAATGTTACATTCCCTCAAATGTAATAGTAATGCTGACAATAAGTGCCTTGTTGCCACACTTTCACTTATTACATTTTCTCCCCTCTTTTTTTAAGCATCTTCAGCTGTCATTGTACCATAACAGTGAAATTATTCACACTGTAAGTGCAATACAGAAAACCAATTCTGTTTAGAGACAGAACACTAGGCATGACACATCACCGCTACAGCTGCAGGAGAACATTAGTCTTTGCATTAACGGTGACTACGGTGGCAAAGTGAATATATTAGCAACAGCCACTTCCTTACCCATATTAAAGGTCAAGATATAGAAAGGGGGGGAATATAAATGAGCACTATGCAGCAAACATAACTTTATCTTAAAGTGTCCTGTTTTAACCCAAATCAATATGAGTGGTTGGAAAGGGGTGGGCTAGGATGGAATAAAATAAAGAAAAACTTGCTCAAGAGACTAATTCTGGTCCCAGTGAAGCCAGTGCCAAAAAAACCAGCCCCTTTCAAGACAAATTCTGGCCTCATTAACACTGGCATAAATACATAACTCCACTGAAGTCAATGTGTAAGTACCTTCATAGGGAGAGACTACTAGGTACTAAAGGGCTCTTCAATCTAGCTAAGAAAGGCATAACAATGGCCAGAAGGTGACGCCAGACAAATTCAAATTAGAAATAAGGCACAATTTTTAACCACTGGCACAAATTACCAAGGGAATTGGAGTCTCTCTTTATGTCTTCAAATCATGACTGGATACTCTTCTGCAAGTTATGCTTTAGTCAGGCATAAGTTATTGGGCTCAATACCGGGGTAACTGGGTGAAATTTAATGGCCAGTGATAGGAGGTCACTGTGACCCAAGGATCTATTGGTGCCATGTGGCAGATGATACAGGGGTGCATGAGTTACAGGATTCCCCTGGGTCTGGTATCTACATATTAGTTTGCCAAAGAGTGTCATGAAAGGTCTGTACTGAAAGCCTGTGTCACACTGGTCATCATAATTGTGAGATGTCTGTATGGATAATGTGTGAAGAATTATGTATATATACTGTGATACAGCATGGCCAGAAGGCAGCAGGAGAGTGATCTAGGGTGAGGAGAAGCCTTATTCCCTGTAGATTAATTAAAAGCACCTGAAACCAATTAGAGCACCTGAAATCAGTCACCTGATAAAATCCCCCTGCTTCAATCAGCCAGAGGAGGAGCTGGAGCAGAGTGGTTTGGTGGTGGAGCAGAGAGCTGTTTGGAGGAGTGAAGCAGAGTGAATTGGTGGTGGAACAAAGAGCAGTTCAAAGGAAAGTGGAGGAGAGTTTTGAGAAGTGCTGCAGCGGGCTAAGAAGACCAAGATCCTAGGTAAAGGGACACCTGGCTTGTGCAGAGGGAAGGCAGGAAGCCCCACAAGCTGAAGGTCAGGAGAGGGAAGTAGCCCAGGGGAAAGAATCACTGGTACAAGTGGTTCACCTACTATCACAGGGCCCCTGGGCTGGGACCCGGAGTAGAGGGCGGGCCTGGGTCCCTCCCTCTCCACTCCCCTTCCCTGGGATACTAGTAGGATAGCTGTTACCCCAGTTCAGGGGCAAGAAATGGCACCCTGAAACCCCCCCACAAGAAGAGAAAGTGCGGGACCCATCATAGTAGTGCCGGCAATTTGCCACACGTGGTGTCAGGTGTGGCACACGTGGTGTCAGGTGTGGGATCTCCGCACTGGGGACTTAAACCAGGGTTAGCCAAAACAATACAGTCCTTAAGATGGACGACGTAATCAAGGCCCTAATACAAGCCACCACGGCCCAGCAGGAGGCTACCCGGGTCCAAGCAACCGCCCAACAGGAGGCGACTAGGGTACAGCAAGAGACTAATCATCTGTTGATGAGTCAGGCCGCCCAGGACCGAGCCCTGCTGCAGGAGCCGGTGAACCAGATGAAGGCCCTTATGGAGCGAAGCCAGAACGGCGATGGGACCCGGACTATACGGGCCAGCCACTGCCTACAGAAAATGACACGGGAGGATGATGTGGAGGCATACCTCCTGGCTTTTGAGAGAGCAGCCCTGCGGGAGGCCTGGCCCCGAGACCAGTGGTCTGGTATCCTTGCCCCGTTCCTGTGTGGGGAGGCCCAGAAGGTATACTACGATATGGCCGCAGAGACTGCAGCAGACTACCCTCAGCTGAAGGCAGAGATCCTGGCCAGATCCGGAGTAACTACAGCATTGCGAGCCCAGAGGTTCCATGAGTGGCAGTATACAGAGGACAAGACACCCAGATCGCAATTGTTTGACCTGATCCACCTGACCCGGAAATGGCTGCGCCCTGAGGCCCTCAGCTCTGAGAAGATGATGGAGCTCCTGGTACTGGACCGGTATATGAGGGGGCTACCACCAGGCCTCCGGGCTTGGGTTGGCCAGAATGACCCCTCCACCTATGATGAGTTGGTCTCCCTCATGGAAAGACAGCTAGCAGCCCGTGAACTGTTCCAGACCCCAGGGGGTGAAACACGGCAATCCAGGAAGCCAGCCCCAAACCCACGGTCCCGGACCGCCGAGAACTACAGGAGAACTATAACTGGGAGGAAAGACATTGAGGAATGGCCCGAGTCCAAGAAGGGACCTGGGGGGTTGGGAAGAGAGGGCTGGGGGGGCTGACCAAATAGCCCCAGGCAGAGGGCGGCAACCGGGATAAGGGGTCGGCGTTACGAGTGTGGGGAATTGGGGCATATAGCAGCCCAATGCCCCAACAGGGAAGAGCCTATGCAGTGCAATCTGGGGGATCCTGGGGAACAATGTGGCCTAATTGGCCTGGTAAGGGTCGCAACGACCCCACATGGGTATACAAGGTCAGTAAAAATGAATGGTATTGTGACCACAGCATTAGTAGATTCCGGGAGTGCTGTCACGCTGGTCTCGGGGAAGTTGGTGGGGCAAGACCAACTAACCTGGGCCAAAACCACAGGGGTAACGTGCGTTCATGGCACCGTAAATTTCTACCCCACAATCCCAGTACGGATTGAGATCCAGGGGAACACTACCAGGGTAACTGCAGCAGTGGTCCCTAGGCTCCCCTACCCGGTCTTAATTGGTAGAGACTTCCCTGGGTTTGAGAACTTACTCCCCCCAGTAGAGCCAAGGGAGGGTAGCAACCCCCGGGCTGAAATGGAGGCACCTACAGATAGCTTCACCCCAATTTTTGCTGAATTTGCCCCAGAGCTATTCTCATCCCCTGGGAAACCCCGAAAGTCTAGGCGGGAAAGGAGGGCAGATAAAAGGCTAGGGACCAGGATTCTAGCAGGGAACCAGAAAGCCTCCCTTGGTGGTAAGCGAACCCGTTCAGGAGGCCAGGAGACAATTCAGGCCAGTGAGGACTCAGAGTCAGTTCCTAGCCCAAGTAGGGGCAACCCAGGGGGCGGAGTAGAAATAGGCCCCCTGGAATTAGGTCAGATTGGTACCGCCCGTGAGAATTTCAGGCAGGACCAAGCCAATGACCCGCTATATGCGAATGTGAGGGAGGAGGTAGTGGAAGTAAATGGCGTACCGGTGGAAGGAAAGACCAAAGGCCCGGGGCCATATTATGTGATCAAACGTGATCTGTTGTACCGAATAGTGCAGATCCGAGGGGAAGAAGTAGAGCAGCTCTTAGTCCCACGGAAACACACAAGGGCAGTACTAGAGCTAGCTCACAGTCATTTATTTGGGGGACATCTAGGAATAGACAAGACACTGGATAGAGTCCTAAGAAGGTTTTATTGGCCAGGAATACGTGCGGAGGTCCAACGCTATTGTGCCTCCTGCCCAGAATGCCAGTTGCATAGCCCTCGACCTCACTTGCGGGCCCCATTAGTACCTTTGCCTATTATTGAAGTCCCGTTCGAAAGGATAGCCATGGACCTTGTGGGCCCGCTGGAAAGATCAGCACGAGGTCACCAAAACGTACTAGTCATCCTTGACTATGCCACACGGTATCCAGAAGCCATTCCTTTAAGAAACCCCACATCCAAGGCAATAGCAAAAGAACTACTCCAGGTTTTTGCCAGAGTGGGCATCCCTGAGGAGATCCTGACTAACCAAGGAACCCCTTTCATGTCGAAATTAATGAAGGACTTATGTACCCTGCTCCGCATCCATGCCATAAGGACCTCAGTCTACCATCCTCAAACAGACGGCCTGGTCGAGCGGTTTAACTGCACCCTTAAAGGTATGATCCGGAAGGTGGTAGCACAGGATGGAAAAGACCGGGATACCCTTCTACCATACCTAATGTTTGCAATACGGGAAGTCCCCCAGGCGTCCACCGGTTTCTCTCCCTTTGAGCTACTATACAGACGCCACCCATGAAGAATATTAGACATCGCCAAGGAGGATTGGGAAGAACAACCCAACCCAGGAAAGAATGTCATTGAGCACGTGACACAGATGAGAGAACGAATAGCTCGAGTAACCCCTATAGTACGGGAACATTTGGAAAAAGCACAAGAGACCCAGCGGACATATTACAACCGCCAGGCGAAAGTACGGAAATTTCAGCCAGGAGAACGGGTGATGGTGCTAGTGCCGACAGCAGAAAGCAAACTCCTAGCCAGCTGGCATGGGCCGTATGAGATAGTGGAAGCCATTGGGGAAGTGGACTATAAGGTCAGACAACCAGACCGCCGAAGACCAGAGCAGATCTACCATGTAAACTTGCTGAAGCCCTGGCGTGACCGAGAGACGTGCCTGGTCATTCGGAGAGCTCCACCCCAGATGGACGACCGACAGGGGCAGGTGAGGATATCCCCTGAGTTAGCCCCAGAACAACGAACAGAGGTCATTGATATGATCCAACTGAACCAAGATGTGTTCTGTACACAGCTGGGCCGTACGACACTGGTCCAACATCATATCGTCACCAAGCCCGGAATAAGGGTGACAATAAGACCATACCGGATACCGGAAGCTAAAAGAGAGGAAATTAGGACAGAAGTGAAGAAGATGTTGGAACCTGGGGTTATTGAAGAATCCCACAGCCAGTGGTCCAGTCCTATCGTCTTAGTACCCAAGCCTGACGGCACCTGGAGGTTTTGTAATGACTTCCGGAAGTTGAATGAGGTATCCCAATTTGATGCCTATCCAATACCACGTGTCGACGAGCTAGTTGATCAGTTAGGCAAGGCCCGATACCTAACCACTCTGGACCTGACTAAAGGATATTGGCAAATTCCCCTGGCCAAGAACGCCAAGGAGAAGACCGCTTTCTCTACACCTGATGGCCTGTTCCAATACACTGTCCTCCCTTTCGGACTCCATGGGGCCCCAGCAACATTCCAACGACTTATGGATAAATTGCTGCGACCCCATGCCAGGTATGCCGCCGCCTATTTAGACGATATAGTCATCCATAGCCCTGACTGGGAAACGCACCTAGTAAAAGTAGAAGCGGTACTAGACACCCTGAGGAAGGCTGGCCTCACTGCCAACCCTCTCAAGTGCATGATAGGACTAGTTGAAGCCAGATACCTTGGGTATGTAGTAGGGAGAGGTTTGGTAAAACCCCAATGGAACAAAGTGGAGGCAATACAAGATTGGCCTCGGCCAAGCCGTAAAAAGCAGGTCAGAGCATTTCTCGGTTTAGTAGGGTACTATCGGAGATTCATCCCTCATTTTGCCACAAGAGCAGGGCCATTGACTGACCTGATAAAAGCTCGGGGCCCCGAGATAGTAAAGTGGTCTGATGCAGCAGAAGGGGCATTCGCAGATTTAAGGACAGCCCTTTGCTGCCATCCTGTACTTATAGCCCCAGACTTCAAGAAAGAATTCGTTCTACAAACAGATGCCTCGGAGGTAGGGCTAGGAGCCGTCCTTTCGCAGATGGTAGGGGAGGAGGAACACCCAATCCTGTACCTCAGCCGGAAGCTCCTCCCCAGGGAACAAAAGTACGCCGTCGTTGAAAAGGAATGTCTGGCGATAAAATGGGCCATGGAAACTCTCCGTTACTACCTACTGGGGCGGCGATTTACCCTGGTGACAGACCATGCCCCGCTCCAGTGGATGCACAGAAACAAGGAGAAGAATGCAAGAGTGACTAGATGGTTCCTATCTCTGCAACCTTTTCATTTCCGAGTACAGCATAGGGCCGGAAGCCAACACGGCAACGCAGATGGCTTGTCACGAAAGCATTGCCTCTCGTCCCAAGTTGCCCAACCCCATGGTGTTGAGCAGGGGGGGAGGATATGTGATACAGCATGGCCAGAAGGCAGCAGGAGAGTGATCTAGGGTGAGGAGAAGCCTTATTCCCTGTAGATTAATTAAAAGCACCTGAAACCAATTAGAGCACCTGAAACCAATTAGAGCACCTGAAGCCAGTCACCTGATAAAATCCCCCTGCTTCAATCAGCCAGAGGAGGAGCTGGAGCAGAGTGAGGAGGAGCTGGAGCAGAGTGGTTTGGTGGTGCAGCAGAGAGCAGTTTGGAGGAGTGAAGCAGAGTGGATTGGTGGTGGAACAAAGAGCAGTTCGAAGGAAAGTGGAGGAGAGTTTTGAGAAGTGCTGCAGCGGGCTAAGAAGACCAAGATCCTAGGTAAAGGGACACCTGGCTTGTGCAGAGGGAAGGCAGGAAGCCCCACAAGCTGAAGGTCAGGAGAGGGAAGTAGCCCAGGGGAAAGAATCACTGGTACAAGTGGTTCACCTACTATCATAGGGCCCCTGGGCTGGGACCCGGAGTAGAGGGCGGGCCTGGGTCCCTCCCTCTCCACTCCCCTTCCCTGGGATACTAGTAGGATAGCTGTTACCCCAGTTCAGGGGCAAGAAATGGCACCCTGAAACCCCCCCACAAGAAGAGAAAGTGCGGGACCCATCATAGTAGTGCCGGCAATTTGCCACACGACCGAAAAAAATGTTCTAAGGTCTCTGAGTTGGGGCTGGTCACCAGAACTTGTTAAACAAGTTTCTTTCAGGCAAAAGATGTTTATCCGTCTGTCTACATAGAAAATGAGTGCACCATGGGTGTCAATTTACAGTCTGAGCAGAATGCTAATCAAGTGAGTGCAAAGTGTCCAGGAGAGACTCTAGACAGGAAAACACAAGCAGTGGGGGTTATCCTGTTTACAAGAGCAGACAATGGATTTTTGGACTATAACTGGGGATACAGAGGCTCATGCTGAAACTTTCACTTAGGAAGTAAGCTGACCATGGATTTGCTTCATGAAAAAAGGCTCACAGCCAGCCAGGCTGTTAAACGCTGGGAGAAGAACTTTGGGTAAGATAAACTTCATAGACAGAAGGGAATCTTGTTAGTTAAGTCTAGGCTTTAGAGTATGTGTGTTATGATTTAATTTTATAGGTAACTCTTAGTTTCAAGTGATAGCGAATAGAACTACTCAACTCTCTGTTCTTTGTTAAACCTATACTGACTTTTTTATAAACAAATTTAAGTGCTGGGTGTTACACTGTAGAACACAGCTCTGCTTAACTGAGAAGCTACGGGGTATTGTTCCTTACATCCCGTGGCCCTTCCCACGCCACCCCCACAGCTCACCTCTGCTATGCCTCCTCCTCCTTCCCTGAGCGTGCTGCCGCTTCTCCCCCATCCCTCCCAGGCTTGCCCAGGAGTCAGCTGTTTGGCGGCAAGCGTGGGTGGGAGGGAGGGGGGAGAAGCGGAGCTCGGCGGTGTGCTCAGGGGAGGTGGAGGCGGAGCGGAGGTGAGCTGGGGCAGGGAGCGGTTCGTCTGCGCCCCCCCGCCCTGTTACATCCTGCGGCCCTCCCCGCGCACCCCCCCAAGCTAGCCTCCACCTCCTTCCCTGAACGCGCGGCCGCTTCTCCCTCCCAGGCTTGCGGCAAGCCTGGGAAGGAGGGGGGTGGAGGGGAAATGCAGCACGCCCAGCCCTGTGCTCAGTGCACTCCCATCCTCAGCTCAGTGCAGAGAGAGAGAAAGAGAATAGGCCAGAACCAGGGAGAAGGTGGGTACCCACTCTATGTGAGCAGGGCCGGGACCCCAGACCGGCAGCGGGCTGAGTGGGTCCAGCAGCCGCGATCCCGGCTAGCAGGAGCCGGCGGATGGAACCCCTGAGCGGCAGCGGGCTGAGCAGCTCAGCCCGCTGCCGGTCTGGGTCCTGGCTGCCGGCCCCGCTCAGCCCACTGCCAGTCTGGGGTTCTGGATGCCAGCCGGAGTCCCGGCCACAGGCCCCGCGCAGCCCGCTGACGAACTAGGTGAACGGAACCTCAGGCCGGCAGCGGGCTGAGCGGGCCGGCGGCGTAAGATCAGCATTTTAATTTAATTTTAAATGAAGCTTCTTAAACATTTTGTAAACCTTGTTTATTTTACATACAATAGTTTAGTTATATAATATAGAGACTTATAGAGAGAGATCTTCTAAAAAACATTAAAATGTATTACCAGCACACAAAACCTTAAATTAAAGTGAATAAATGAAGACTCGGCACACCACTTCTGAAAGGTTGCCCACCCATGGTCTATAAGTACCTATTTGGAGAACAAATATTTATTAATGGGCTCTTCAGTCTCACAGACAAAGGTATAACACAATCCATTGGCTGGTAGTTGAAGCCAGACAAATTCAGACTGGAAATAAGGTGTAAATTTTTATCTGTGTGGGTAATTAACCATTGGAACAATTTACCAAGGGTTCTGGTGGTTTCTCATAGACTCATAGACTTTAAGGTCAGAAGGGACGATTATGATCGTCTTGTCTGACCTCCTGCACAATGCAGGCCACAGAATCTCACCCACCCACTCCTGTAATAAACCCCTAACCTATGTCTGAGCTATTGAAGTCCTCATATCATGGTTTAAAGACTTCAAGGTGCAGAGAATCCTCCACCAAGTGACCCGTGCCCCATGCTGCAGAGGAATGCGAAAAAACCCCAGCGCCTCTGTCAGTCTGCCCTGGAGGAAAATTCCTTCCCAACACCAAATATGGCGATCAGCTAAACATGAGCATGTGGGCAAGACTCACTGGCCAGACACCCAGGAAAGAATTCTTTGTAGTAACACAGATCCACCCCATCTAACATCCCATCACAGGCCATTGGGCATATTTACCGCTAATAGTCAAAGATGAATTAATTGCCAAAATTAGGCTATCCCATCATATCATCCCCTCCATAAACTTATCAAGCTTAATCTTGAAGCCAGATATGTCTTTTACCCCCACTGCTTCCCTGGAAGGCTGTTCCAGAACTTCACTCCTCTGATGGTTAGAAACCTTCATTTAATTTCAAGAGTAAACTTCCTGATAGTCAGGTTATATCCATTTGTTCTTGTGTCCACATTTGTACTGAGCTTAAATAATTCCTCTCCCTCACTGGTATTTATCCCTCTGATATATTTATAGAGAGTAATCATGTCTCCCCTCAGCCTTCTTTTGGTTAGGCTAAACAAGCCAAGCTCTTTGAGTCTCCTTTCATAAGACAGGTTTTCCATTCCTCGGATCATCCTAGTGGCCCTTCTCTGTACCTGTTCCAGTTTGAATTCATCCTTCTTAAACATGGGAGACCAGAACCGCACACAGTATTCAGATGAGGTCTCACCAGTGCCTTGTATAATGGTACTAACACCTCCTTATCTCTACTGGAAATACCTCAACTGATACATCCCAAGACCGCATTAGCTTTTCTCATGGCCATATCACATTGGGGGCTCATAGTCATCCTGTGATCAACCAATACTTTGAGGTCCTTCTCCTCCTCTGTTACTCCCAACTGATGTATCCCCAGCTTATAACAATTTTTTTTTGTTATTAATCCTTAAATGCATAACCTTACACTTCTCACTATTAAATTTCATCCTATCACTATTACTCCAGTTTACAAGGCCGTCCAGATCTTCTTGTATGATATCCTGGTCCTTCTCTGTATTGGCAATACCTCCCAGTTTTGTGTCATCCGCAAACTTTATTAGCACACTCCCACTTTTTGTGCCGAGATCAGTAATAAAAAGATTAAATAAGATTGGTCCCAAAACTGATCCTTGAGGAACTCCACTAGTAACCTCCCTCCAGCCTGACAGTTCACCTTTCAGTATGACTCCTTGTAGTCTCCTCTTTAACCAGTTCCTTATCCACCTTTCAATTTTCATATTGATCCCCATCCTTTCCAATTTAACTAATAATTCCCCATGTAAAACCGTATCAAATGCCTTACTGAAATCGAGGTAAATTAGATCCACTGCGTTTCCTTTGTCTAAAAAGTCTGTTACCTTCTCAAAGGAGATCAGGCTGGTTTGGCACAATCTACCTTTTGTAAAACCATGTTGTATTTTGTCCCAATTACCATTGACCTCAATGTCCTTAACTACTTTCTCCTTCAAATTTTTTTCCAAGATCTTGCATACTACAGATGTCAAATTAACAGGCCCGTAGTTACCCAGATCACTTTTTTTCCCTTTCTTAAAAATAGGAACTATGTTAGCAATTCTCCAGTCATACGGTACAATCCCTGAGCTAACGGGCTTGCAATTTCATGTGCCAGTTCCTTTAATATTCTTGGACGAAGATTATCTGGGCCCCCCGATTTAGTCCCATTAAGCTGTTTGTGTTTGGCTTCTACCTCGGATGTGGTAATATCTACCTCCATATCCTTATTCCCATTTGTCATCCTGCCATTATCCCTAAGTTCCTCATTAGCCTCATTAAAGACTGAGGCAAAGTATTTGTTTAGATATTGGGCCATGCCTAGATTATCCTTAACTTCCACTCCATCCTCAGTGTTTAGCGGTCCCACTTCTTCTTTGTTTTCTTCTTATTTATATGGCTATAGAACCTTTTACTATTGGTTTTAATTACCTTTGCAAGGTCCAACTCTACATGGCATTTAGCCTCTCTCACTTTATCCCTGCATGTTCTGACCTCAATTAGGTAGCTTTCCTTGCTGATCCCTCCCATCTTCCACTCCTTGTAGGCTGCCTGCTTTTTCTTAATCACCTCTCTGAGATGCTTGCTCATCCAGCTTGGTCTACAACTCCTGCCTATGAATTTCCCCCCCCGTTTTTTGGAATGCAGGCTTCTGATAGTTTCTGCAACTTTGATTTGAAGTAATGCAGGCCTCCTCCACCTTTAGATCCACAAGTTTTTCAGTCCAACCCACTTCCCTAACTAATTTCCTTAATTTTTTAAAGTTAGCCCTTTTGAAATCAAAAACCCCAGTCACAGATCTATTTTTGTTTATCCTTCCATTCAGTTTGAACTGAATTAGCTCATGATCGCTCGAACCAAGGTTGTCCCCTACAACCATTTCTTCTATGAGGTCCACACTACTCACCAAAACCAAATCTAAAATGGCATCCCCTCTTGTTGGTTCAGCAACTACTTGGTGAAGGAATCCATCAGCTATCACATCTAGGAAAATCTGAGCTTCAACAGGACAGGTGGAGAGAGTTCCATATCAGAATATCCCATAGCTGAGTGGTTAGAGCACTCTAGTGAGAGGTAGACCCATGTTCAAATCCTCTCTCTCCCTCAGACAGAGAGGGGAGAATTAATTCAGCCTGGTTCTCCCACATCCCAGGTGAGTGCTCTAACCCTCACCTCCTCTGGCCGTTTTGTGTGGAGCGAGGCAGGTGCTTAACTCAATGTCTCAAGAAGTGGCTTAGGCAGCTAAGCAGCCTCACTCCAGATAGCTGGTTCCTATTCATGCATCGCTAAGCAGAGACAGGCACTTCCCTGCAGCCCAGACTTAGGTGCCTGACTCTAGGAGAGGGGTGGAGCTTAGCACACATACCTGGCACCCGCATCTCCCACGGTGTGAGAGATGTAGCTTATGTGGCTCTGTGCCTAGTCTGCTGGCTTTTGTGGATCCATTCTATGGTCCCTCTCTCTCCCACGCATTGCATAGGAAGCCCAGGCACCTAAATCAGCTGTGTGGATCACGATGTTATTGCTCTGATCTTTTCAGATGCCCAAAAGTTAGGTGCTGTGACACTTAGTGTTGCAATACCTAGGTCCCTTCCTGAATCCCATGCTATGGATCTAGGAGTGTTGTAACTAAGGTCAAAATCTGGCCCACTGTTTTCAACAGGATCTGAATGTGGCCCTAAATATTTTAACTTCTTAAATAAAGGTTTTGGGACCCTGATTCAGTCAGTTACTTAAGCAACTGAAGATTCTCATTCACGTCAATGGAACTACATACGTGCTTAAAGCTGTACATGTGATTAATAGCTTCCCGAAGGTGGGCCCGGTGGGGGCGTTGCAAGTGGAAAGGAAACAGTGTAAATACTCCCTTATAGACAAACTACCAATGGTGTCTGATGTTATATGTAGCACACTCGTCTTTATGCAGATACGTCTCTTTCCTATTCTGCCTCTGGTGTTTTGGTTTATTTACTGTATATTTATTCAGAAGTTTCCCTGCTGGGAGCTGTTCCTGCACATTCGCTCACTGTCAATTACACTGCCAGAAGCACAGCAGCACCTACTGTAATCTTTCTATCGCATTACAACTATTTCCTTAAGGTGACCTTGGGTCTGAGATATTTATCAGCTGGGAAATAAAACAAAAAGAGAAAAAAATGAAACACGAACACCAGGCAGTGATTTGTCCCCAACTAGACGCTGCAGTTTGAACAGGAGAGTTACTGATGAACGCTGTATACTTACACCATAAACCATCCCTTGCTAGAAGCCCCATGTGAAATTATGCCTCTGTATAAATTAATGCTTTCAATGAATAGTGTTTTATTGTACACCCAGAAGAGGAGACTCCTCATTAAGGGCCTTTGCACAATTCAGATTCATATGCTGATAATTATGAAAAAATACATTTGGCAAGACACAAGTGTCTCATTTCATTGGCAGTAGCCCAGGACCTTCTTACGGAGGCTCCAACTGCATAGGTTATTAGTTTCCTTGAGTCAAATTCAGCCTTGGTGTAAGCAGGCAATTGAAGGTCTCTGGTTTCACCAGGGCTGTTTTGGCCACTTGGGTTTTTCAGAGCGTATCTTGAAAAATCATCTGCTGAGCATGCATGTGTCAAAGGCAGTAACTGATTTGCCAAGCTACGTGGCATGCAACATGTAGTGGAAAACAAGATCCAGCCTCATTCTTTTAATTTAGAGCAGATTAGCTAGCCTAATTTATCAAGTGTCGTTTCTAAACCACTTATCCCTGTAATATCTTTTCATGTGTGAAATCTTTCAATCATATTACAAAATATATATGGAAGAGTTTACTAGTTGTGTGAAAGCTATAGTTAATACTATCTAATACTATCTCTAGTTAAAGTGGTGGCTAAGATTATGGCTTCCATAATAACCCTGTGCTTTCAACAGACTCACAACTGTCATGATAATGGTGTGAGCTGAAACTTGCCATGGTTGCACTCAGTCCAGATGTGGTATGTCATGAGGATTTGGGGGTGGAGAAGGAGGAATGTAAGGAAAATTAATTCAGCCATTTCTGAGTCAGAGAAAGCGCTTAAGATCTTTTTGCGCACAAAAACTCAAAAACAGTTGAACAAAAACATTCTAGATGTGACATCTCTGCCAAGTGTGGTTAAATAACCTGATACGACTAAAAACATTTCTGTGAATTATTTTTAAAATGTAAATGAAAACAGCCGGCGGATGGATGGATGAAATTAAACATTACCCTGCAGTCCAAGCACATGACCTTCTGCTAGTGCATGAGAATCTGGAAGTTAAACTTTTATTAACGGAGGACCAGATTCTTAATTGCCTTACAGCTCTTTTAGACTGTTCTGGAGGCAGCAAGGAAACATAAAACCCATGGATGCAGTCACCAGGGAGAATTCTGCCGATGTAAGGGAATTCTCCAGGTAACGGGGAGCTATTTTAACAGCTCTATGCCACACTGAGTCAGACCACCTGATGCTGGGTGTGTGCCAGAGATGTGGCTGGGGGAAAAGAGTGTAGCTGGAGCGGGTTACGCTCCAGCAGTTCTTGGTTGCTGAAACAGCCCCTTGGGACAATAAGCAGCCAAGGGTAAGATAGAGCAGTTCTGATAGGGAAATCAGTGACTTTTTCTCACCAGTGAGAGATGTGCACAGATGGACACAACCATTTGGCAGCTCCGAACAGGGACTACCCTGCACCATTCCTTGTTGCTAGAGAGCTAGGGGATAGCCAGAGCTGCTCTTTTTCTGTTTGACATGTTTATGTAAAAACTCTTTACTTTGTTCTAACTTGTGCTCCAGGATAAAGGCTTGGAGAGAAAAAGGTTTCACCATAAGGCTATGGATTGTGTTTGGTGCATTCAAGTGTGGCTGACTCAGCATACATTCGTCTGGGTTGCTCCCAGTGGCACGGCAGCTACACCAATTGTGCAAGAGGCTATCCCTTTCATGCATGACCAGTTATGGGGATGAGAGGGGGAATGGTCTTGCTCCATTCGAAATGCTAGTGTCTGTGGGTCATTTTGGAAGAATCCCACAGAATTTCCTAGGGATGAAACCAACAGGGTTCTATCAACATTATTCTTTAAAACCTGTGGAATTTAATAGTGACTCATCCTTGCTATAACATTTTTAAATTGCCCTATGAAATTCTATAGAGGAGTATCATTATTAAATACTAGGGGATGGCTTGAAAAACCCATAGAAAAATTACCATTTACTTTTAAATTCTGTTGGACAAAACAGAAAGAGAAGTATAGGGAGGAATCAGGGTCTGTATTCGCCAGTAGCATGTGGCAGTACAAACAGGTAGGAGGCTCAGATTCATAGACACAGGTTCCAAGGCCAGAAGGGACCACTGTGATCACCTAGTCCAGACCTGCACAACATGCGGCCCGCGTGGGCTCACTGTGCGGCCCGCGGGGGGAGGGGGGGGGCATGAGTAGGCAAGTGGCGGGGTGGGGCAAGCCAACGGCTGGCTGGCTGGCCGGCCAGCGGGTGGGCGGGCTGGTGAAGAGGCCAGTGACAGGCTGGGGAGTGAGGGTGAGCCAGCGGCAGGGGGTGGGGGCAGCGGCAGAAGGTAAGAGGCCAGCAGTGGGCAGGCAGGTGAGCTGGCGGCGGGGGGAGTCGGCGAGCTGGCAGCGGAGGGGCTGAGGAGGCGAGCCGGACAGGCAGTGGCAGGGCGGCAGGTGAGCCAGCGGGGGCGGGGCGGGGGGGGGGGGCTGAGGAGGCGAGCGGGCGGTGGGGGATGAGGAGGTGAGCCAGGGGAGTAGGGGGATGATGAGCTGAGCGGGCGGGCAGTGATGGCGAGGCTTTATACTGGGGTGGGGGGAGAGGAGGCGAGCGGCGAGTCGGTGGCTGGAGGTGGGCAAATCTCCCAGATTCAAAATCTGGGACTGTGTCTGTTGGTCCTTTTTGCTGCTTGTCTCTGGGCTGGGGGTTGTCCCAATGCTGCAAAGACGGTGTTCCCAAAGGAAGGTGCTTGCTTCTAACCCCCGAGGCCGTCAGTATGTCTGCTCTTCTCTAGTCAGCCCACTTGACAAGTTTGATTGTCCTTGGTCTGGTTCCCATCCCCTCTCCAAGGGTTGCAGCCGTCCGGAGGTGCCTGCCTTCCACACCTTCCTCATTCACACCTCATTCATTCAACAGGGCAATTGAATACAAAGTGGGGGAAAGATCTTATTCTACTTCTAGCAAAAAGACATTTTTCTTTTACCTTAATTATACTACCTTAGGGGCCCAATATAACATATTACCAAGGTTCAACACAAAGTTATACAAAAATTCATAATGCAGAGATTTATCTACAACTGCACTGACTGACTGTTGTGTGCAGTAATATAGTGACCCCTGGAGGGGTGAAGAGGGGTGTGATGGTGGGGCCGAGCGGGGAGGGGGTGGGTCCTATTTTACTGCTGTGATCTGGTCACCCTATGCGCGCTGTTTCTTTCCCCCTCTACAGGCTTCCACACCCTAGCGCTGGGGAAGGAAGGGTTGTTTTCACGGGGTGGGCGGCGCTGGGGGGGGGGGTGTTTCCGTGGGGCCGGGGGGTTTCGGCCCTCAGCTGTTTTCTTTGGAGTAATATGGCCCTCGCCGCTTTACGAGTTGTGCAGGCCTGACTTAGTCTGACCTCCTGTATAGCACAGGCCAGAGAACTTCCTCCATATATTTCCTAGAGCAGATCTTTCAGAAGAACATCCAATCTTGATTTTAAAATTGTCAGTGATGGAGACTCCACCCTGACCCTAGGTAAGTTGTTCCAATGCTTTATTACTCTGACCGTTGAACATTTTTGCTTTATTTCCAGTCTGAATTTGTCTAGCTTCAACTTCCAGCCATTAGATTGAGTTATATCTTCTTCGCTAGAGTGAAGAGCCCATTATTAACTATTTGTTCTCCAAGTAGGTACTTATAGACTGTAATAGGTCACCCCTTATCTTTCTCTTTGTTAAAATAAGAAGATTAAGCTCCTTGAATCTGTCACTATAAAACAGGTTTTCTAATCCTTTAATCATTCTCATGCTCTTCTCCCACTCCAATTTATCAACCTCCTTCTTGACTTGTGGACACCAGAACTGGACACAGTATTCCAGCAGTCGGCACATGTCTCTACTCCTACTGGAGATTCTCCTGTTTATGCATCCAAGGATTGCATTAGCCCTTTTGGCCACAATGTTGCACTGGCATCTCATTTGTCCTTCCATGCCCAAGGGGTGGTAGAGTGAGCATCCCCAGTGTAGTCTTTTGTTTTGCTGGTTGCTGGTCTAGGTAACCCACTCTACCACCTTACAGTCCTTTAAAACAATGAATCAAATCCTCAGCAGGCATAAGTCAGTTTGTGCAATTGAAATTGATGGAGCGATGCAAATTTTGACCAGCTGAGGAGCTGGCTCAGGTTTTTGGAAAGTTGCAAAGCCAAGTGCTCCATAACAGCTGTACAATACATTTAAAGCCAGAATTGCAGAGCAATAATTTTAATGGCTGAAAATCATGAGTGCAATAACTGTGGCATAATTCATTAACAGGACCATGTCAACAATGCCTCTTCCTACCACCACCACCCATCCCCCCCGACTCCTAACAAAGTGCTGTTGAGTGAACAGCCTTACAGAAACACACTGATTACCATGAATGATTGGGGCTGGGTTGGAAATGCTGGATAATGTTTTTAGATTTGGGGGAAAAATAACCAATCATAATCTGCATTTTAAAAAAATGCATCGCCCACTCATTCGTAGGAATGGATATAATCAATCCTGACTTTCAGAAGAGAGGAGTTGTTAATGGCACTTATGCCAACCAGTTCAAATTTAACCTTGGCATCTGCCTGAGGGCTTAGCATTTATGTCCCTTCCAATGATGTGTGTGAGATTATTCTGAAGATGTTTCTTGTCCAAAGAAATCTGTATATCGATTTATTTTTAAAAAGTCCACTACAATTAAAGCTTTGGGGAACTTAGCTGGGCCTTTTAGTGGTTGTTTTTGTTTGTTTTTACATTTCATTTCCATTCATTAATTTTTCATTACACAAATTAGAAGAATGTTGAAGAAGAATGCAATGCATGACGTAGCTAGATCTCGTTTCCCCTCCCATTAGAGTCAATAAGAGTTTTAGTTTGTCAGAACTTAGCAATGCTAGTGACACTGGCTGGAATAAGAGATAATATAATGTTTTATGGACTAGAACAATACATGCTGAGAATGGATAAGTAGTCTGAAATATCCATGGTATATGAGTATTCTCCAGTCTCATCAACCCTGGAGAAGAATGAGCTAGATAATTGCTGCTGCACTCACTATTTTATTAGCTCTAATATAAGCTGCATGATAGACTCCTTGCTAGATTCTATTGCAGATCTCCAGGCAAAATTGTTTAATATGGGAGGCATCATATGTACATATAGCAAAATACCATAAACAAACTACCTGGGTCATTCAGCTCATGAAGGCTAAATACCTTTATAAGTATGCCTGTCCATGCCAAGTAAAGCCAAAAATTACATCCATGCTTTATCCTAAACACACCCACACAGAGTGACTGAGGATCAATTCATGCACAGATATATTGCATCTGAATAATGTAAAGGACCTGATTTAAATGCACAGAAGGAAAAATAATTCAGAACAGGTTGGCTAAAAATCTAGGCTGTTATATTCTGACCTTTATTCACCCTGGAATGAAAAACAAGAGGAAAAAAAAGCACACTGACAGAGGGCCAAACTGCTGCATTTAGCCATTGACACAGAAAGCAGCGCCACATTGCCTTGGGGGGGGGCCTTGGGGAGGGATTGCACCTTAGGGGGGCTTCTTGTGATGAGTCTAGCATTAGGATGAAGCTTCTTTTCTCTTTATCTCAGTCCCTGGAAAAATCATGGAGCAGGTTCTCAAGGAATCAATTCTGAAGCACTTAGAGAAGAGGAAAGTGATCAGGAACAGTCAGCATGAATTCACCAAGGGCAAGTCATGCCTGACTAACCTAATTGTCTTCTATGACGAGATAACTGACTCTGTGGATGAGGGGAAAGCAGTGCACGTGTTATTCCTTGACTTTAGCAAAGCTTTTGATACAGTCTCCCACAGTATTCTTGCCAGCAAGTTAAAGAAGTATGGGATGGATGAATGGAATATACGGTGGATAGAAAGCTGGCTAAATCGTCGGGCTCAACGGGTAGTGATCAATGGCTCCATGTCTAGTTGTCAGCCAGTATCAAGCAGAGTGCCCCAAGGGTCAGTCCTGGGGCCGGTTTTGTTCAATATCTTCATTAATGATCTGGAGGATGATGTGGATTGCACCTTCAGCAACTTTGCAGATGACACTAAACTGGGAGGAGTGGTAGATACCCTGGAGGGTAGAAATAGGATATACAGAGGGACCTGGACAAATCAGAGGATTGGGCCAAAAGAAATCTGATGAGGTTCAACAAGGATAAGTGCAGAGTCCTGCACTCAGGACGGAAGAATCCCATGCACTGCTACAGACTAGGGACCTAATGGCTAGGCAGCAATTCTGCAGAGAAGGACCTAGAGGTTACAGTGGATGAGAAGCTGGATATGAGTCAACAGTGTGCTCTTGTTGCCAAGAAGGCTAACAGCATTTTGGGCTGTATAAGTAGGAGCATTGCCAGCAGATTGAGGGACGCGATCATTCCCCTCAAGTCTGCATTGGTGAGGCCTCATCTGGAGCATTGTGTCCAGTTTTGGGCCCCACACTACAAGGAGGGTGTGGAAAAATTGGAAAGAGTCCAGCGGAGGGCAACAAAAATGATTAGGGGGCTGGAGCACATGATTTATGAGGAGAGGCTGAGGAAACTGGGATCGTTTAGTCTGCAGAAGAGAAGAACGAGGGGGGATTTGATAGCTGCTTTCATCTACCTGAAAGGGGGTTCCAAAGAGGATGGATCTCGACTGTTCTCAGTGGTACCAGATGACAGAACAAGGAGCAGTGGTCTCAAGTTGCAGTGGGGGAGGTTTTGGTTGGATGTTAGGAAAAACTTTTTCACTACGAGGGTGATGAAGCACTGAAATGGGTTACCTAGGGAGGTGGTGGAATCTCCTTCCTTAGAGGTTTTTAAGGCCAGGCTTGACAAAGCCCTGGCTGGGATGATTTAGTTGGGGATTGGTCCTGCTTTGAGCAGGGGGTTGGACTAGATGACCTCCTGAGGTCCCTTCCAACCCTGATATTCTATGATTCTATGATTATCTGTTACTCATTTTAAGTTTGTATGGTCCAGTATATGACAATCTGATGTCAGTCAGCAACTGGACAATTTTGGATTCTGAAGATCTGACACGAACACCAGGAGTTTTAACACATCCTTTTTTCTTGATCTTTTACTTGCAGTTACTACATGATGAATCTTGGACCAAACAACTGATTTCCAGATGAAGGAGCATATTGCTGAAGATTGCCATGCTAACATCCTCAGGGCATCTGGAGTTTTATGCAAGTCCCCAGCTTGACTGAAACCACAAAATCCATTAAATCAGGAGTTTTACATACCCAATCACAGTCCAGATCCAGTCCCACCTGACATACTCAGATTATGAAGAATCTAAGCTTTTTTTTTTTAAATTTCTGGCCCCCATCCTTCATTAACCTCACTAGGGTGTTAACTCTAACGAACACTATCATATAAACATTATTTAATTGCTGATTACAGTGGCAAATGGAATGGGGAAGGTGGTGAGAGTGAAGCCCACGGGTAGTAGGAATTGCTGTAAGGAAGGAAATGAAGAGAGAAGGGCATAGGAGGGACATAGAGACTGGGAAGAGGGAGAGAAACGAGGATGGGGAAGGAAGAAAAATAAAAGCAAAAATTGCAGGGTGAGTATATTTTCTCACTGAGTGATGCTGAATGCAACAAAAAAGTACTAAATAAATAATGATAAAATGTATTTACTATCTAAGGGCCACATTCTGCTTCTGATCCTTGTGCAAACCTGCCATTGACATTGTTGAGATATCTGCTGTGAAAACAGACTGTGTTCCTAAGTTTATACTCCAACCTACAGACCACAATGAAAAATGGAATTTGGCTTTCTCCACAGAATGAAATTGACACGCTCTGTTCTTTGCCTCTGTTTAATATGTTGGGGGGGGGGGGAACAAATATCCTAATAAATATGTACAAAACATGCCAAGACAAATCCTGCTCTCACCATGGAGTTTTGATGTGGTTGCACTAGTGTATTTCAGAGCAGAACTTGGCCTTGGACTTTATGTTGTTCATAACTCTGAAAATACGGAATTGATTTTCTTCAGATGTGGATTGTTTACTGCATCACCAGGGACTATAAAACGAGATGTGTTCAAATGTCCTAGCATCAGCTCTTTTTGAGCTACGTGAGCACAAACATTTCAGTCAGAACACATAAGCAAAGTGGATTTCTTTTCAGGCCCACATAATTTAAAAACAGCCAAACTAATTTTGCTGAGACTTTTCAAAATATTCATCTTGAGGCTGAGGCCAAGCATGGAAACGACACATCTCAAATGTAATTTGTTTGAGGATATCATGAGCAACCAAAAAGTGGGGGTGAGACTGGAAACTGTAATTCAACCTTAACTGTAGACAACCATTTTTATTTTCCCAGATCAAGTCAGCAGTTCCCAAGTCTGGGTCATGGAAATAACTTTAGCAGATCCTGCATGCCCCTGACTGGAACTGTGGTTTTCTTCTTTCCTATATCAGCCGTGCTGACTCTTATCTTTAGGAAATCAAGGGACACCTTGCCAGTTTTTATCTACTTGGTACATTGGTCAGTCAAGCATTCGACCAAGCAGACTGCAGGGAATGTCTGTAAGATCTCAGCCAGATCATCCCAGTCTACTGCCAGATGCTGCAGCTCTTATCTTTCATACTCAGCCTCACAGGCCAGACCGCGATCAAAATTGTGCTAGCAAGATACTATGCTGCTGTTATAGAATTTGTCTATTGGTTCTTTTTATTATTATTTAACATTTGTACGGCAGTGGCATCTACTGGCTTCAAACAGGTCAAGGATCCATTGCGCTAGGCACAACCATATAGGCCCTGATTCTGCTGTCCATTCCCAGTCAGTAAAAAGCATAAGCACGTGCTTAACTCAGCATGTTTTAATCCAATTACTTCAATAGGAATTAAGCAAGTGCTTAAAAACTTTGCTGAATTGAAGCCACAGTACATGACAGTCCCTGCTCCAGATGCTTAGAGCTGAAGGCCCTGATTTAGCCAGGGACTTAAGGACGGGTCTAACTTTATGCCTGTGAGTTGCTTTAAGTACCTTATTGGAATGGGACCCTAAAAAGCAACAAGTGGATGAGACAAACAGGCAAGAATGGATAAGGCAAAAAAATAAAAAAGGGTATTCTAGCAGTATGTGAAAAAAAATGTCCTTTCATTTGTTGACAATTTGGAATTCAAAAATGTTCAGCCAGCTCTATTTAGCACTGGGTAGCTATGTGCACACCCTTAGCCAATCAGAGGCAGTGATCACAACACGTCACTTATGCAGTTTCCAGCACTGTTTTCTTGACCTTACAAGGGGCACTGTGGCGGTTCACTGCATGCTCATCTTATAGAAGGCCAGGGGACAAGAACTCTTGAGCAGACCCTTCTGGCAAACCCAGGAAAGAAACTGAAGTGCTCTAGTGGAAGACACCACATTGAGTTTAACTCACTGGGAAGAGGGGACAGCAGCCATGCAGCGACATGACACGTTTGATGGTGGAGGTGGGGAAGCACAAGGGTAAGAAAATGGAGGTGGCCAAAGGGCTTCCCAAGAAAAAATCTGCCATTTTTGAACCATGTTTCTAAAACAAGAAGTGGGAGATGATTTGTGTGCTATCAGGAGGACTCAACAGCAGTTTTATCCTTACAATGATCTTTTGAGAATGATTAGTTCATAATGTGGACTAAGTGTATATATGTTACTCTCAGTAATGCAACTTCAGTGCATTGAAATCAACTGGGTGGCAGTGGCATAACTGAGAGCAAAATCCAACCCATTATATTTTTGCTGTATTGAAATATTAACTGTAATAGCAATGTTGTTCCATTTTAAAAATGGATTACTGTGCATGCATATTTATGGGGCTGTGCTCCCTGAGGTGCATGCACAGAACTCCCATTTAGGCTAATGGGGCTAACACAAGCGCACTGACAGGTGGAGAGACAAATTAATAAGAAGATTTAGTGTGCAGGCTTTCAGTGAACATAGAGCACTTTCATTTAAAAATATAATAATGCTATTTATAAAGCAACCAGCAACAGCACCCTCAGAGCAAAGTAGGATAATTCCATTATAAAAAAATGTATACATGCTGAAAATAAAAATATAATGTAATAATACCAACAAACAGAAGAGAAAGTGGGGGACCTGCTTAGTGATTAGGGGGAAGGAAAAGGTCATCTTTTAAAATGAAAGTTTTCTGCTGTGTTTCTAAAGTGGGGATAGAAGAACAGATGGACATTAAGGGAAAGTGAGGTCATCAGGGACTAATGGGGCACCACTAGCTGGCTTAAGATGTACAAGGGATGGGCAAATGCCATAAGGCAACTGCTCATCAGAACTGTACAGTCTGTCCTAGCAGAGAAGACACAGAACTTGGTTGTAATGAATAAACGGAAAGATGACTGTTTATTAAGGCTCTGACTCTGTGGGCCTTTCTGGCTCTCCAGCTCCTAGACTGTCTAACACAGACCCTGCTGCTTAGTGTCTCCACACCGAGTCTCTAAGTCCTGGCCTGCATTCAGCAGTCATGGCAAGCTGACTGCAATACAAGGACAAGGCTCAGGAATGATGTCTCCAACATAGTGAAAGCAGACACCATACAGGGCTGATGATGTTTATTTAGGGAGCCGTTACCTGCCAGATATTTAATGGGTCCATGACCTATATACACCAAACCTCAATGTAAGCAGAGACACAATCAGTTGTAACAGTGCATTGTTGTGTTAAATGAGGAACTGTTGTGAACTATTGGGTAATTACATAATTTGGATATTGTTATTCTTTTCCTTTTATAAAAATAAGGAAATCCAGCCACAAAAAGATTGCATGTGAAGCAGCGTTAATGGTTTGACAACAGGCCACAAAAGCCCTGAACTGATATTTTGGCAGAAAATGAAAGCTGACACGCATGCCATAGCTGGACCTTTGATGCGGCGTGGAAGAAACCTTTCACCCCACGCTTGCAAAGCCTGCCGAAGGGTCAACCACAACTCAAGAATATGCAGGGACTACGCCTGTCAAGTGCCCATGGGGTCCCGTCCTGCCCCCTTCCACTCTGGGCTGAGGATGCAGTTAGTGCAGTCCCACCATGCACTGAGCTATTCAGGGAGGGACTGTAACAATAGCTTAAACAGCCAGACACATTACAGCATGCCACAAATGAACCTCGTCAGGCAAATGGCAGATTTTAATTTTTTTTAATAATAATAAAAATAGATCAAAACATTCGGGGCCAAATTTCACCCCCCACTTGCATCCCTATAGATCCTCCAAACTCTAGTGATTTCAATGGGATGTGGATGGATTATAGGTGAAGGCGGAATTACCCTCTTCACTTTCTCATCTTATGACAGTTTAATGTAAACAGGAAATACTAAAAAACCTGCACAGTCAACATCTTTCTACAGCTACCTAACTCCCAGTAACCATCACATGTAAAGGTGCTAGGACACAACAGTATGACAGACACCACTCCCTTGGTTCTCTTTCAGTGTCTGTTCCGCTAATCTTGAAGGATAGGATCACCCTGCAAGTGACTGATAGCTGGGATGTAAATTAAACAACCGCGGAGAGGGGAGGGAGAGAGAGTGTGTGCCCGCGCTGGGGGACGCTGATGCATCGCAATCACTGTAGACTAGCAAATATTAACATTAATCCTGTGCATCACGTCTGCACATTCGCTATACTTTTCCACATATCAAATCCATAAGTCTATCTCCTGAGCCAGTGGTTGATTTAGTATCCAGCAAATAACTGATGATGTATTACCTCTTTTGTAATGGATTAGCTAGTTCAACCATACTTGCCTTTGATGTGATGGAATAAATGACAGCAGTTTTACTAATGCATGCTTCTCCCCCCACTCCATCAAATAAGGCAAAGAGTTGTCCCTTAACATTTAAACCCATACAAGAATGTAATACATATAGACAGCAAATGAGCATAATGTAACATGCCATAAAATGTAAGTAGCTTTCTGGTTTGAAAGAAGGTTGATGTGAGGTACAGGGAGGCTATTTTACACATGACAGAGGTAATAAATCTAGGGTTTGCCTGCAGCCTCAGACACAACTGGAAATGCATTAGCTGATGCAAATATTTTTGAAACATGGTGCATGAATATTACAAAGGGTTTCCACTTCTCAGCTGACCGGGTTCCAAGCTATGTTGGTGGTGTTACAACTTTGCCAGTCAAAGGATGATCATATTAGTCAGTTTTCAATTCAAAACTGCAAATGGGAATAGATCGCCACAGCAGCATCACTATCTCCATTTCTGATTCATGGAGAGGCAACAACGTGTTGACGTCTTTCCTCTGGGCAAGAGAAAGTGTCCAAGTTGTGTACACTGTGGCCCAAACCTCCAGCTGCTTTGCTACTGAGACTGAGCTGTGCCAGGACAGTATAGGAGCAAAATGGGAGGTAAAATTGACACCACACTTTGAGCTGCACTGAGAGTAATTTTGTGTGGCCCAGGAACCCGAATCCAGTATTAACTGATATATATAAAACCCCACATCTCGTGTATGTCCTTAGTATTGTCATGTTGTAACTGTGATAGTCCACTTGGGGTAGCAGTAACCAGATGGCACATTGTCAGAAAACAGATTATGGTCCAAGAGTGTAGGTTGTATTATTTAGAGGAGCAGTAGATGTAGGTGGACACCCTGTCAGAGGAGCTCCACACCACTGCAAACCAATGTGGGGCATGGTGGGACATGGAGCTGCGCCGGGTTCCACAATAAGATGCTCAGAGGTAGAAGGCTGCCGAGAATGAAGCAGCCAGTGATTTATATGGGACTTTGGGATGGAAGGAGTGGCTATATAGGACAGGAGAGAGGGGTTCTTTTATATAATATAATCAACCAATTAAAAAGATTCAGGGTTTGGTAAGGGAAATGTGTAGAAGTTTAGGGCCTAATCCAAAGTCCACTACAGTCAACAGAAAGACTCACACTGGCTTCAAACCAGGCCCTCAATCTGGTTCTTATTTTATCAAAAACATGTTTTACCTTTCTCTAGTATAACCACGCCCCCTCCCCCCCCCCACACCCCGCCATCCTCGCATAGTACCTATGGTCCCAAGCTACCATTTTTATCAGCAAGGAGACAAAATTCTACACAGTATTCAGGTAACTGTTCAACTCTACTGACCCAGCAGGTTATATCAGGGCAGACTGAATACTGCAGTGGGGGGGAGTCAATTCAGAATTTTGATATTTATTCTGATAGCTTCACTGTCTGTACTTCCGCCATTTTTTCTCCACAGAGGTTTTCCTCATGAACGCTGACTGGAATCTTTCCCTTCTGCCACTTTAAGATGAAAGGTGCAGAATGGTGCACAGGAATGGGGAGCTCTGCTGTACTGGGAAAGACTGAGATATGATATGTTCATCACATTAACCACCTTCATGCCCTGTGGGTGCATGTCTCATACCCAGAAAAGCGATACCAATACAGCCCTATTGGCCGGTGCCAAAAATGTTCTACTGAAGTTTCATGCAGGGCTGTGGGAATTTTTGTAGTCTGATCCTACCATTGAAGTCAATGACACGTGCAAGCACTCAGCACCTCTGTCCCTGTCAGGAGAGGCCCTTTGCAGACACGGCATGCAGAACTTGCAGGGTTTAGTGTTGTTATTCTGCACCTTTTGAAATGGGCTTAAATAATCATATAAACTTTATGAGAATGTAGAATTAAATGGAACATTTACTGTTCTCATAATAGGGTCTCCGATCAGACAAAGCTACTGTGCATACCAGGCTAAGAAACTGGATAGGTACGTGGATTACTGGCGCTGGTCTACTGAAAGAGGAACTTTCCCTGTGCCAATATACTTTACAATATATTCTGCTTAAATGTAAAGGGCCAGAATTTCAAAGGAGCCTCAAATGAGTTGCATGTACAGTTTTCGTGCCCTTTACTTGTCCACACAAACAAACAAATGAATTCACACTAGCAAACCCCACTTGCCTCTCAACCACCCAGTGTCCCAGCAGAGTTCCCATCCTGAGGAATGTCTGACACCTTTTATTCTGACAGAAGCTGCTATTGTGATTTGGCCCTCATGCAAAGTTGCACAAGCACAAATGGAAGACCCTCTGTGAAAATCAGGCCTCAAGTCACATACAAAACCTTTCACGTTTCACACACATTCAGAGTTATCATAGAGAACTTAGGCCAGATTCTGATTTCAGTCAGATCACTGCCAATCCCCACTCACTCTATTTATTTCAATGAGTTACTCAGAATTTACACTGAGGCCTGAATCTGGCCCTTTTATTTGAACAGAGGTTTGTCTCCCACACACTATCTTTCACCTTCTTCTTAATACACCAGTGAAGTCACAAAGCTAAAGTTCCATGGCAACAGACTGTGAGGTCATAAACAATGGATTGTGATTTCACTGCAGCATCAAGCAGATGCAGCAGAATTGGGAGGGAGAAAGCTCTTAGTCAAACCCAATTACCTATAAAAAAAATTAACAGCAGTAGCCAAGCAAATACAGAAAATGACTGACCAGACAGTCTGCTCCCCGTATGAAGATTTATTTCCTTTGCTTTAAAACATTGGTTCCAATGTACATGTCCCTCTATAAAAAAAACCCAAGCAACTGCAGTGTAAGGCCTGATCTTGCTCACATTGAACTCACTAGCAAAACTCCCACTGTCTTCAGAGGGACCAGAATCTCACCCTTAGAATAGAAATACTAGGGAAAGTTTCACCGCACCTACATGTCCTGGCTGAATAAAAGCCTGTCCCACCTTGCCACAAGCCCTCAGAGCAGGAATACTCCCCATCCCCCCGGTAATAGGGATTTTTATCTTTTCCAAATGGAAAACATACTGAGTTATTTTCCTTTAATCATCTTCTCAAAGGAGCTGTGACCATAGCCTGAAGCCATGTTTAATTAGCAATTAATTGTTCACTCCCCACAGTAGTCCTGAGACACTATCGTACAACCGGGTGTTCCATAGAGATCGGACTGCCAATGGCATCTGCAGTTCCTTTGTGTCCCAGCGCTGAGCAAAGGGTAGTGGTATGTGCTCTGAAGAACCCCAAGGCTGCAGTATGGATTACTCAAGCTTTACGGAGAGAGAGTGATTGTAGGGGAAGGAGGGAATACCGATCTCCCTGAATGACATGCCCATTCCTTTGTCAAAACATTGGGTTAAATAAATTGTCACACATGAAGATGTGTTTTTACAGGATGGCTGGCAGTTTCCTTATATTTTTACTAGGCTCTCCTGCTGTGTCTGAGACATGCTCACTGGGACTGGGCCCCATGCGAGGAGCTCTCAGTCACACCACAGCTGTCACGCTATGGTAGTACTGACAGGCTGAATTCTTGTTGCCTTGCCTTCTTTAAACAGCTCAGTCTATTTCCTTTCCATATTTATCACTGTCTCGCCTCTCCCAGGAAGTGAACTAGCACCAACAGCTCTTCGAAATAGCTCTCTGAAACGTGTTTCAAGCGCCTCACTTGGTGAAAGCTGCCATTTCATTGGGCGGCATGTCTGCTGTCTACAGCTATAAAATTAAAATCCCCTGTCAGTATGTTCCTCCCATGGTAATGTTTGCTTCCTTCCTTCCTGTGTGATCAGCACATATTACAGATTGGATGAAAGAACAGTTGGGGGGTAGAGGGGGGGCAGATATCATATATATGCCTCTTAAAGGGTAATTTTGCTTTCTTATTCAATAAACAGATGAGGCAGTGTTAGACACTTGTCTGATTGTCACTCTGATTATGTTTGGAGGGAGGAAAGACGGATCTGTATCCTGAATGGAGAGGAACACTGAGAATATGTGCAGACTTTTAGGGCTAAGTTAACTATCCTTTCCTTCACTTCATCCCGCAGTGCACCTGAGTAGATCAAAGTGACAAAGTAATTCAGAATTGTCGAGGGGCAAGGCATAGGGCAGAAGTAACATGATGGCTATGATATGACTTCATACCAAAGTACTATCCAGTAATCCTTGCTATAAACATCTTCCTTATAACCACATCTCTTCCCAACAGCCAGGCTTGGCTCCCAAGGATGGCTTCACAAAGCATGCTCAGTGCATAAACAAAACCTATTACATTAAATAGCATTCTGGAACTCTGAAACCGGAAGAGGAAATGGGTGAGTGATGAAGCGCTGCAGAACTATGAAATGCTACAGCCTCTTTACTAGGCTGTTTCTGGCTCCAGAAGGTGGAGTGTTTCTCATAAGAGAGAAAAAAGAACAGGCCCACATTCCCACAGCAGAATGAATACACTGAGGAACCAGTCTTTTCACAGGGTTAAGTCACTTGGCCTGAAGGATCAGTGCCTATCTTCTAACAAAATGCTCCTCTCCACTTACGTTAGTGGAAGAGAGCTTACAGCTGCAGACCCTGTTCTAGGATGTGTGTAAACAGGAAGGTAGCAGCTCCATGGCATGTTCCCATATCCCTCTAGCCCCATGGAAGCCTAATTTTAGGGTACAAAACAAACTCACATAAGTTAATGGCGGCCATAACTTGTAGGTGTTTCCCCTCCAGAGTTGCCAAGGAGCCGGAGGGGGCTAATGGATGTGGGCTAGGAGACAGGGCAGAAGCATAATGTCTCTGTGCAGATGACCCATGTCTCTGACAAATCCACTGAGATCAGCTGAATCTACTGCCACCTCTGAACAGTATCAGTTGAGTCTGAGTTCCCAGCCAAGGATCAGGTCACACTTGATCATAACCAAATTATTGTCATTCATCCCTGCTAACAGCCTGGAACAGGTTTTAAATTGAAATGATTTTTCATCACTGGAGCTCCCATTTTCAGACGAGCTCTGCAATGTAGCCTGTAACCAAAATCTTGGTCTATTTTATAGTAATTTTTAGAGTAGATTATACTTAATTTTTGGCCAGTTTTCCAGTCTCTTCTTTTTTATTTGTTTTGTTTACAATCTACTCCAAATTTGGCAATGAGTTTACAATTTTTGTTGTGCTATTCTAGCATCTTGTCATGTTCCATCTTTATTCAGGCAATGCACTTGACTACTTTTCGAGGATTACAATTAATATGTTGTTATTGTTACTGAAGACCCTTCGACTCCTACCTATTGGAGAAATTTGATTTGTGTTTATGTACTTGCTCATAATTTAGGTTCTGTTTCCAATCTGTCACTTGTTAAACCATCTGCACCATCTGCAATAGGCTTGGCCCCAGTTGGGCGGAATTCTCCTCCTTACCAAATTCTTAAGATTCATACTGTTGATGCTTTCAGTGCTTCTCTAACATTTCTGTAGTCTGACTATTTGGGGGTTTGCATTTTTGATTTGTTGTTGGATATAGTGATATATTGTAAAAGATAGGGACCTATGGGAAATAGATTTTAAATGTACAAAACATCACAACTTTTTATGCCTTTGGGATACAACTTCACACATGCATGCATCCGACGAAGTGGGTATTCACCCATGAAAGCTTATGCTCCAATACGTCTGTTAGTCTATAAGGTGCCACAGGACTCTTTGTCGCAACTTCACACAAAGGTTTAGATCATTCAAGAACCCTGTGGATCAGAATCATATGCAATTTAAAAGCTGGGGGGGATGGGCAAACAAGTGTCTGGTCCCTTTTCTATCTTGTGCACTATGAAACTCAAGGCAGGATGTTACTCTATGAATGCAGTTACAAGGTAGGTGCACATGTGGGTGAAATTCACTGAGGTGTAGGGGGGCAGCACCAAGTCTATATACCTCTTCTGTCCCACTGAAGCCCTATTTTGAGGCCACTGTAGGTACCAGGATCCAGCTAGGACTGTAAGTGCCAAAATACCGGGCAAATGCTCTGCTGAGGTAAATTAGTAATTTATAGCAGCAGATGATTTGACCTGCCATTTGAAAGACTGTTTTGAGTTATCTAAGCAGAAAATATTGGAAATCTCACAGGAATCTAGCGTTGTGACATTTTCTAGCCCAATTACATATACCCAGCTGGTTCATGTAAGTGGCTAAACTTTTCATTCGTTATGTGAATGACTCATTGTCAGGGCCGGTGCAAGGAAGTTTTCGTGCCCTAGGCGAAACTTCCTTGCACAAGCCCTGTGCACCGCCCCCCCACAGCTAACGCTGCCCCCCCAGCCAGCCCCCCTGCCTGTGGGCCATGGGAGATCAGCCCTCCCCCCCGCCCACGGGCCGCAGGAGCTGAGCGTGGAGCCAGGAGGCAGCTCGCCGCAGCTGCCTCCCGGCTCCACGCTCAGCAGCTGAGCGGGGAGGCAGGGGGGCGGTTCGCCCCCCAAATCCTGGCACCCTAGGCGACTGCCTAGGGTCGCCTAGTGCTAGCGCCGGCCCTGCTCATTGTTCTTCAAAACATTCTGCATCCCAAAGCATCATGGCCTGGATTACTACCAGTAGGAAGCACCATTGCTTGAAGATTGATACATGTTTCATCCCTTTGCTGAAAGGAGCTCTCACACTACCTAGCTGCACTCTCCTATTGTTTATAATACACTGGCCTACTGAATTACTCCCCATAACAGCTCATTACTGCACAGTCTTTCAAAGAAGTTGGATGGTACCTTTTCCCCTACTTATGCTTCCTCCTCCTAATCAACTTCATGTGTTCTGAGACTCAAAAAAGCACCTCTCAGGATGTCAGCTTTTCCCTATGGTCTCCTGGATACTGAACATGGTGGGTAATATTTCATTAGGCCTCTAGCTTAGAAGTGCACATTTTGCTTGCTCTCATGATACTCCTAAGCGAACAGAAAACCCACTGACTCTGTATACCACAGGTAATTAGAACTGCAGCTGCATATCATTCCCATAAATACACAGATCAGAATTTTAAACATGGAACCTTTTTCAGTGGATTCAGCATTCTGCCTTTGAATAATGCAGCCTGTAAATTGAAAGTGCCTTTGAAAGATGGCTGACCTTTTTATTCTGTATTGTCTTCAATTAGTGTCCCTACATAATTTAATAACAAAGCTGCTATTCTACCTATTAACTGGATGCCAGGATTCTTCTGATAGGAGGTTCCAAGTTCTGTGGACCTTCTATTTAATTCTTCTAATCATCTTTAAAATGTCTTCCAAGTTGTTCCCTCTCCCATGTATATTCACGCCATGACTTTTAATTCCAGGCCATTCAATGTTCTTGCCATAAAAAGCCATTTGAAAATTCCTTTATGAAGATTTTGTTCTATCTGTTTATCCAGTAATTAGACTGGATAAATAGGGATTTCTCCAAATACTGAAACAAGAGGAACCTTTTACCAGAGATATAAATAGATAAAAGATTAACCCCTTACAGTTTATTAGATTATAGTGGCTGACAAAGGTGACATTCAATTGGTTAACAGTTTCCCCTAACTTCTACACATTAAGAAATAGTAGTAAATACATGATTTAAAAGATCTGTATGCTTTAATGCTTTTGTAAGGTTTCCTGTGCATAGGGTGACCAGATGTCCCAATTTTATAGGGACAGACCCGATTTGGGGGTCTTTTTCTTATATAGGCTCCTATTACTCCCCAACCCCGTCCAGATTTTTCACATTTGCTGTCTGGTCACCCTACCTGTGACTGGGCTAGTAATTAATTATAGTCTTTCTATTTAAAACAAAAAACAAAACAAAAAAACCCCCAAAAGACACTTTCCCCCTTCACAGACAGTGTCACTAGGAACTCAAAATCATTTGGGCATAATTGAGAGACAGAATCTCACTTCATGAAATGAATTGCAAAAACCAATTTATATTGATGGTTATGTGCCTACCTCTCACTTATACTGATCATCAGAGCTTTCAGTGGTAAGGCTCTGACTGGAAGTAATTTATGTGATTTTTGCAGGATGGCTTCAACAGGAAAAAAAATCACATCTTTCTAGAGTACTACTCAGCTACACGTAAAGAATGTTGCAGCCAGTTGGAGAGCCAATTAGACCCAGTTATAACCTGACTGACCTATCTTGGCATTAAAAAAGCCAAGCACAATTAGCTCTGCCCTTACAAGATACATATTTTGTTTCTGTGCATGCATTTGATTTGGGAAGTTTCACTGTTCATGGGTCTGCGTCATCCTGAGATGAGAGTTCTGATCTCATAATACTTATTTGGACACAGTGAGCAAAATGGAGATTGGTTAAACCAATACTTATAATAGGATTCCACTGAAATGGCTTCTATTTGAGTTAGCTATTTTAAAAGTCACTTCAATTGCCAAATTATTGTGCTTATCACTGAATTAAGAGAAAATCATTTTTTTTTTACAATTTCAGTTACTGTCATAGGAAACCAAAGTGATACTGGTTATATAAACATAGACAAAACAATGAAGCAAACCAAGGAAAACATGTTTTGCATTTTAATACGACTGGAATGCATAAGAAGTGCAAAAAGCTGATTCATGAGGAATTTGTCCATTTTCTTTTCAAGGCTGTTCCTAATGCACTTACTAATGCATAAATTGTTTCAGTGCTCTTTAAGTCATAAAAAGCAAATCTGTAGGGTAAGAATTGTTTTTCCTTGTCAAGTTGGGCACCCTGCCTAGTTATAGAAATGAAGACAATCAGCTTCCCCTCACCATGCCATCATGATCAAAGAAACAAGGATATGAAAAAAAAAATCCCTCACTGGAATGTAATGTTATTCAAAGCCCTTTACAGACACTTCAAAACAAAGCACAAGTGCCTGATGTATTATAAAAATAGAGTTTCTCTCTCTCTCTCTATATATATATAACATAGTCTTGGGATATGAGATATATATATATATATATATATATATATATACACACACATATATACATACACACACGCTCTCTCAATTAGTTAAGATCTTTCCCTAATTCTAATCTTCTAAACAATAAGAAATACCAGTAAATATATGGTTTAAAAGATCTTTAGCCTTTAATGCTGTTGTAAGGCTTCCTTCACATGAGTTAGTAATTATTTATAGTCTTTCCACTAAAATATAGATATATATTTTTTCAAGACTGTTTTTCTGTCCAAAAAATGTAGCTCTATGTTACCGAGAAGACAGCTGAGTAAGGGTCAATCTCTCTCTCTCCTGTCCTGAAAAAACCCCTCACACCTCAGTCTGCAATATAATTCCAATTCTATCGCTGGTTCCGGCTTGGTCGGTGACATACCTTCCAGTGGTTACTAGGCAACGCTATCAGCAATGCTGCATATGTGCACTGGACATTAATTATCATTTTCTGTTGGTTCTTTTAAAAATCTATTCATGTATTTATTTTAGAAGCATGAAACATTCATGACCCAAATTAGAATTTTTGCTGAAAGAGCAGAGTATAAGGACCTTAGTGTAAATGAGAGTCAAACCCAGTGGTGAAATTCACGCTGTATAGAGGCCCACTATTGAATTCCATCAATTACAATGAGGGCCAATCTTGAAATCCTTAAAAAGGTGCTGAGCCTGAAGGTTCACTCTTGATGTCCTGAGCAAAGTGCAGAGCACTTTTACTTGTCAGTGGCTAAATTGGGAGCTGAAGATGTTTAGCATCTTGTGGACTGAACCCTCTGTACTGAACTCTCTCATAGGGGCATCAGTGACTTCTCACTCACTATTCTCTAGTACTCCTAGGAAAAGACTAGATTTCTCAGCTCCCAGTTTTAGGCCTATTTCCCACCATTTTTAACTATACAAATTAAAGCACTATTCACGGGGAAACAATCATAGAATCACAGAACTGGAAGGGACCTCGAGAGATCATATAGTCCAGTCCCCCTGCACTCGTGGCAGGATTAAGTATTATCTAGACCATTCCTGACAGGTGTCTGTCTAACCTGCTCTTAAAAATCTCCAATGATGGAGATTCCACAACCTCCCTACGCAATTTATTCCAGCGCTTAACCACCCTGACAGTTAGGAAGTTTTTCCTAATGTCCAACCTAAACCGCTCTTGCTGCAATTTAAGCCCATTGCTTCTTGTTCTTCCTCAGAGGTTAAGAAAAACACATTTCTCTTCCTCCTCCTTATAACAACCTTTTATTTACGTGAAAACTGTTATCATGTCCCGTCTCAGTCTTCTCTTTTCCAGACTAAACAGACCCAATTTTTTCAATCTTCCCTCATAGGTCATGTTTTCTAGACTTTTAATCATTTTTGTTGCTCTTCTCTGAACTCTGCAATTTGTCCACATTCTTCCTGAAATGTGGTACCCAGAACCGGACACAATACTCCAGTTGAGGCCTAATCAGTGTGGAGTAGAGCAGAAGAATTACTTTTCGTGTCTTGCTTACAACACTCCTGCTAATACATCCCAGAATGATGCTCACTTTTTTTACAACAGCGCTACACTGTTGACTCATATTTAGCTTGTGGTCCACTATGACCCCCATATCCCTTTCTGCAGTAGTCCTTCCTAGGCAGTCATTTCCCATTTTGTATGTGTGCAACTGATTGTTCCTTCCTAAGTGGAGTACTTTGCATTTGTCCTTACTGAATTTCATCCTATTTACTTCAGACCATTTCTCCAGTTTGTCTAGGTCACTTTGAATTTTAATCCTATCCTCCAAAGCACTTGCAACCCCTCCCAGCTTGGTATCATCCACAAACTTTACAAGTGTACTCTCTATGCCATTATCTAAATCACTGATGAAGATATTGAACAGAACCGGACCCAGAACTGATCCCTGTGGGTCCCCACTTGTTATGTCCTTCCAGCAGGACTGTGAACCACTGGTAACTACTCTCTGGGAACGTGTTTCCAACTAGTTTTGCACCCACCTTATAGTAGCTCCATCTAGGTTGCATTTCCCTGGTTTGTTTATGAGAAGGTCATGCGAGACAGTATCAAAAGTTTAAAGTCAAGATATACCATATCTACCGCATCCCCCTTTTCCACACGGCTTGTTACCCTGTCAAAGAAAGCTATCAGGTTGGTTTTACACGATTTGTTTTTGGCAAATCCATGCGGACTGTTACTTACCACCTTAAGCAAATGGATTGCTTAATTATTTGCTCCATTATCTTTCCGGGTACAGAAGTTAAGCAGACTAGTCTGTAATTTCCTGGGTTGTTCTTATTTCCCTTTTTATAGATTTGCACTATATTTGCCCTTTTCCATTCTTCTGGAATCTCTCCCATCTTCCATGACTTCTCAAAGATAATCGCTAATGGCTCAGATATCTCCTCAGTGAGTTCCCTGAGTATTCTAGGATGCATTTCATCAGGCCCTGGTGACCTGAAGACATCTAAATTGTCCAAGTAATTTTTAACTTGTTCTTTCCCTATTTTAGCCTCTTCTGCTCCTACCTCATTTTCACTGGCATTCACTACGTTAGACGTCCAATCACCACCAACCTTCTTGGTGAAAACATTCTGTACTTCCATTAATAAAAATCCAATTAGTACTGAGGGGCTGCACTATGTTGGCATATAATATATGGCAGCATTGATCTCTTGACAGCTGTCTCACGCAAGCAGGGATATGACGTATGTATGTGAACATCTGCTGTGGTGCAGACAACACACACATGAAATTATTAGAAACAACAACAAGCGTCTCCCCTCCTTCTCCCCTCCGTAGCAATGTTGATGTTTAACATATCAGCACTATCTCTTTTTAAAAGCAGAATTTAAACTGGATACAGTGAACATGAACCACTGGCCACTCCTGTTGCCCCTGTGCCCTCCTTTCCACAGCAGCACAATGGGTTTGGTTGGGTTTTTTAAATTTCCTATTATTTTCCTGATTATTCAGAGCCTGACATTGAAAACTATTACTCCTGAGCATGGTGCTTATTATTGGGACTAGTCTTACTGGCGACAGTTTTCAGAAAGGATCAGTGATTTTGGGTGCCTCGTTATTCAGGTGCCCAACTTGAGACACCTTAAAGGGGCCTGAGAACCCATCCTCTGGAAAAATTAAGCGATTTATGGTGTCTCAAACTGGGTACCCAAAAATGGATGGACCCCAAAACATTAGTCACTTTTGAAAATCGAGGCCAAATTTTACTGTGATATACTCTCCTGCTTAATAGGTAGTATACCCTGTCTGCTTCAGAAAACCATCTTTTTCTGTCTTCTTTCCTTTTTGCTCCTGTATTGTCTTCATCTATTGGCAGCCCGTATTATCTGTAGCTGGGCATGTACCATTTTTTGAAAATGTTCACTTAAATGCAGTATTTGCTTCCAGGCAGGGGGCATTATCTAGCTGTCATTATTCTGTCTGTGGGTCCACTCTCACAGCACACATTCACATTCATTCTTCTTCCAAGAATCTTCAAGAAACACTGTAGGGTATATGGTTCTTCTAATCCTCATAAATCTGGAATTACCCCAATTATGAAGCACAGACATTATTAAAAAGGAATGACTGTGCAACCACCTCCCAAACATCACTGTCTCTGCACTGACAATTTAATTAAAGCTTTGTGCATTTAGTTATAATTAGTTTCTATCAATACAGAAGATACAGATTTAAAAAAATTCTCAGAGTGCATTAATCAAAATGTATCTCAGCATTGCTACTTAGGGATTAAATTGAGAAACAGATTTTATCACGCTAGAAGATTTTTGAATGCGTAAGGTTAGCAATACTGCTATTTGCTTCAATGGAGCTAGGTGGATTTATGCCAGTTGAGGATCTGGCCCATGGCAGGAAAGCCAGTGTGGAGAAAGAAATACTAATTACATTACTGATCGTCGCTTATTTTACTTTCAAATTATTTTATAATAATTGTTTGTACTCCTCATGTGTCTGGTTCCTAGCTTCCATTTTAAGAAACCTAGGGCCTGAGGCCGCTCCAAACAGAAAGGTCATGCCATTCCCTTTCATCAGGCCACTGGCAATAGCTGTTGAATCCAAATACGGAACGCTGGTGATATCAAACCTTTCTAAAGTGCTACTTTCTACATTTGCAGAATACACCTGGCACTGCAATTCTGTGATAGCAATGGCTGATGACTCAAGGCCAACTGGCAAACAGACAAGCCATCTCTTCAGGCAATGGGATTAAGGCACACTGAAAAGGGTAAGAGGCAGTTTTTGAACTTCTGCGGCTCTCCTGCATCCCTCTGCTCTGGAAAGATGAAATTCAAACATGACCTTTGTATATTTTTCTCTCACGTCCCTGATTTGCACTCCTTAGCAGACACAAGGAGCAAGTGGAAGTGAGACAGAGTCAACATTTTGTATGCAATTATAGCAAAGGAATGGATAGCTCTTTGAGGGGCACAGAGTCATTCTTCTGCATCAGCAAAACTAGGACAGAATGAGCGCATTTACTAACTCCAGTGACCTACTTTCATGATGGCTAAATAAAAGGTTGTACTAAGAGTGGGACACTGTACAAAGGAAACCTATTTTGAGTTCCACGCTCAGAGGGAAAATCCTGCCCTGACAATACAAGGCAGTGAAGGGAGAGGAAGCAGAGGAGAGCCAGCTATTGGAAGGGCCCTAAGCTACCCTGCCAGCACAGCAGACTGTGGGGAACACACCCTGGTGCACACTTTACTGCAGCTCTCAAAAACATTCACTGCTCTTTGTGTACTGCCAGCTGCAGCCTGCACAATGGTGGCTTGGCCACACCCCTGAGCTGGTTGATCATGTTCCCTTGGGGCTGTGGACCAAAGCAGGAATCCTATGCTAGTGCTGCCTCAATACACTAGAGGAGCTAGGGGAGACAAGAGGCTCCCTGTGCCCTCCCTGATCCAAGTACACCTGACACCTGCTCTCCACAGAGAAGGATCTAGTCCCAGGGGTATAATCACTTGCTGGACCTATGCATGTGACTTGCCAAATCCATTATTAAGCGAAGATGGTGGAAAGCTGAAGTTCCCTGCGAGATTCTGCAGGGAAATTAAAGAATTTGTCACAAAAATAATCATTTGTGGGTTTGCTTGTTTTTTTCATAGAGCTCTCTCTGGAAGAGTGTGTTTCTATGAAGTTGCTACTGTGTTTCCAGCCAGCTCCATCTTCCAACTGTGCTGTTTATCTTCTCTTCTGCTTGTACACCAGTTGCCTGGCAAAACGCTGCAGGTTGCCAGTAAGCACAATTGGAAGCCGACAAAATGAAAGCAACTTTGAAGAGTCAGACGCCATGCTCTCCTCTGGCTGATGTGCCGCTCGAGATTAATAGCAAAGCTCTGAACAAAACCAGACAGCGGGGACTCGGTAAAAATGGACCTTTCCTACAAATACTACACTGTATGATCACCTGATGTTTGGATGACCTTGAGGTTACCTAGTTGTCATTGCAGGATGAACAACACAGCTCGGTATCATTTGATTTATAAGCTCTCTTGAATACTAACCTTAGGGTGTCTTCCAAAGTCATTTTGATTTTTGTTAAAGTGCTGTCTGGTTTGTACAGCTGCTCATGCCATCGACAGGGTCATTCACGTTCCTGTTCATCTGACATCTGGGATCAAATTCTTAGCCAGTGCAAGCAAATGGAGTGCCGGCGAAATTGATGGAGTAACACCAGGGCTGAATTTGGTCCAGGCATGCAACACTCAGCAAGGCTGGAACATTGACGACTGTTGACTGTGGTTATTATATTCATTCTCATTTAGGCTAAACAAACCAATCCACCCCCCAAACTTGTATACATTAATTTTGCATGCAAGGAAATTCAAGATGTATTTCCAGGAACAATTCTTAAACTGGATGCCTTATGTATCTTATTAGCACTGCAGGCCAGACACTGGGTCACAGTAAGGCTGCTTTCAACTGCCCGAGGATTCAGGTTGTACAGCCAACACACCTGGCTCTAGGATGATCACCTCAGTGCAAGGGGTGTACATAGCTGGCATGGAGGCTCCTAACCCACCCCTCATCCTGCTGGTGGTATATGGGGCCTGGCTGGAGGAAAGGGGGGTGTTATTAGGATGTCACTATCCTGCACTGATCCCTAGAATGTGTGTCCTGTGGGGCTGTTGACTAATGGTGTAAATTAAATCGGCACTCAGGCTGCACCTTCCCTACACCATGGTGTGTGGCTGGCACAGGAACTGGCTGTACCATCTCCATTGCCTTTACGCTAGTGGGGAGGGCTGTTTCACAAAGGAAATCTCAGCTGCCCATTTATGGCAGGAATCTGTCCTCGGTGCCGCATGAGTGGAACAAAAGCGGATGAAGCAGACTGGAGAATCTGGCCTGGGATTTTCAGTGACCAGGCCCTCATTTGTACTTCTTGCCCAGAATCAGAATGGGTCCAAAATGGTGTTTTCTGCAAAAACGTTAAAAAGAAATGGGTTTTGTTTGGTTTGGCTTTTTTTTAATTATTATTTATTTTTTGGCAGAATTTTTCTGTTTTTTTTTTAATGAAAAACCAAAAATTGAAAATGTGTGGTTTTTAAAACCAAAAATTAAAAATAATTTAGGTTTTGCTTTTTGAAAACTAAAATTCTTTGGGGTTTCAGTTTTTCAAGAAAGAACAAAAAATGTCATACTAAAACTTTTTTCTTGAAAATGTTCATTTAGAGATGGGCCATTTTTGTAAAAAAAAAAAAAAAAAAGTTTGACTGAAAGTTTTTGACTAGCTCTGCTCAAAAGACACCACTTTCTACAACAGCCACATGAGGTACCATTATTGGCCTCATTTTACAGATGTGGAACTGAGGCACAGAGAAGATGTAACTTGCCCAAGGTCACACCAGAAGTCAGAGATAACTGGGAATTTAACCCAGTTCTCCTGCGTCCCATGCTAGTGCTCTAACCACTGGACCATCTCTCAGCAGCATACTGTTCTCTACCACCAGCAGTTCAATATTTACTCAGAGGAAAGTGTTCCCCATTCAAACCACAACTTTCTTCAACACTTCAGTGGTCCATGGATGTTTGCCATGCAATTACTGACTCAGCTTGCTGTTGCTCCCTTTATGAAATCAAATGGGAGCTAGACAAAGACAGTACAGCTGCAGAGACATTTAAAATATTTGTTGAAAATCAGCATACTTCAATTGAGGACCTGACTTTTTAACTTGTTTTCTTTAAACTTCATTAGCACTGTCCCATCTCAATGGGCAAAATTTTTAACGGACTTTCACTCTGAGTAATCCAAATAAAGTTAATGAGATTGCATTGGTGTATACCTGTGCAGTATATGGCCTATGATATATTAAACTAAAAGTAGTAAGAGCTGTTAATTTCAGTACCACTTTTTATAATTTTTTTATGGCTCAGTAAAATCCCTCCTTGAGCACCTTCCCTCCTGATTTCATCCCTCTTCCAAGTCTCTCTGTTGCACAGTTAGTAGGTGTTGGCATAATGTAAGATATTTAAAGCTTTTAGTTCAGCTAATCTCAGAAATCTTGGCGATATGGTTGTTGCTTCGCATAAAACATTATTTCCTTAATGCACTAATTCCAAAGGGTTGGCGAGGCATTGCATTAAACCTGCTTGTTTAATTATTATTAATGCGGTCTTTTTATTTTCTTTATGGAGGTGAAGTTGATTGGCTGGGGGGAAAGGAAAATTACACACAATTTGTCTTCCTTTACATTTCCATTGATCAATCTGCACAATATTACCCATTTCCCATTAATTTTCTATTTGTAGACTACCTTATTTTTCGAGCTATGGTTAGTAAATTGATTTGCTGCTCTTAATCAGCAGTTTCTGTTTACAACTTGAAAAGTGGGATTAACAAAACATGATTGCCATTTTGTTCTTGTCAATGACACTTCTCACTAAAGGATTTTTATGGTCAATTTTTTGTTTATGGAGTTTTTTTTCTGTAACAAGAACAAGATATAATAATGTAGTGCTCAATCCTGCATTCCTAAAACTCCACTACAGATAAGGCTCTAGTGCAGTGGTGGGCAACCTGAGGCTGGTAATCCATTGGCGGACCGCGAGACAGTTTGTTTACATTGATCGTCCGTAGGGACGGCTGCCCGCAGCTCCTAGTAGCCGCGGTTTGCCGTTCCTGGCTAGCCCGTGCCCACTACTGCTCTAGTGTCCTGTTCCAACAAAGCATGTGCTTAACTGTAGGAATATGACTATTCCCACTGAAATGAGTGAGACTATTTATTCACTTAAAGTTAAGCACATTCTTAAGGGCCTTCCTGGATTGAGACCTAAATGTGTCCACGGTAAAGTAGCAGGGCCTATTCCAAAGAAACAGTGAAGCCTCACTGTTGACTTCACTGGGCTTTGGACCAGGTCCATGATATAGAAACAGATTATGGGTCCTTACAGCAACAACACTGGTGAAAACAAAAACCCAACAAGCCACAAATATCTTTGTTTAAATTCACAACATGGTGATTACAACATAAGTAGAAATTGCCTCAGAGCCTACCCTTTTCCCTGCCTCGTCTTCCATTCCCACCCCCTACTTGGTTTTAAAATACAATGACCTTCTGCTCAAGTTGATCAGAGACCCTGGTTATCCAGTGTCATTACCCTAAGAAAATAAAGGAGAGGGCAATTCTTTATGAAGCATCACAGAAGAGGCTTCTGAGTGGATCAGGGGATAATCTGTTAATTTATCAGATTGTTCAAGCATAATGCATACAAATGATAGTACGGGTAAGAAAAACTGCTGTTTTTCTATGAATAGTTTCACATAATACTGCCTTTCCTCCTGAGGGTTGATTAAAATGTAATTTAAATTGTTTCTGTCTTGAAGCTTCATTGTCTATTATCTTGAACCAAGCCTGAGGCTCCCTATCGTGAGGATGTTTAACAGCAGAACATTAACTGATCCTCTGACTTCTATTCAGCTGCAGCAAAATTTTCCATCTTCCTCAACCAATCATGTTCACTGGGGAAAGATGATGAACAAAGGCAATATAAGCGACAAAGGGTCCTGTGGCACCTTATAGACTAACAAAGGCAATATACATGCCCAAGGAGAGTGAGCCAATTATTGATCCACATTTGTTACTGCCAAGTTTATTTAGCAGAAAATACTATTGGTCACTATTATAGTCCATTTCAGTGGACAAAAAAATACAGCAGCAACAAAAATGAATGAGCTTTTGGTTTTATTCGTTTTTGTTTTTTGCCTAAAAAAGAATACGAATTGGCAATGTTTTTTGGCACCAACTATAAATTAATGCTTTTACCATTTGTCATCTGCAAACAACTGTAAGTCAAATTTTCAGGTGGCAGTTTTTCTACACTTTTGTGTGTGCAATGAAATAGATTTTTTTTAAGGGAACAGTATCCTTCATATATTCTGATCCATACTTAGATCTTTCTTTCTTCTACTCACATTGAAAACCCAAATCACTTGGCAATAGATATTTCCAAAGAAGAGCAAGAGGTAATATTATTACTTTCCTCAATTTAGCAGCATGCAAATGGTGCTATCCCATAAACTGCAATTTCAGGATTGATCCCTATCTGATCAAATACCCAGGAATTAATTAAAATTGATCATAAGGCTGCCACTGTAGTAAATGAAAACCTTACAGCACAAATCACCAAGGTTTGCAATATCAGAGAGGGTCTGTTTCCTCTCTTCCTTCATTACTGTACAAAGCCAGAGAACCTTCTCAAACTTTTCCCCACAGGTCGTAGCATGCTGTATTTTCATAGACATTTTGCACTGCTAATTGCAAACTAATTTCTAAAATTAATCATATTCTTGTTATATATCTCAAAACAATTATATGGATTTCTTAGTTGTAGGTTTCCAATTTTGCTCAGTGTAAGGGTATTTTCACCCCAAAGTGATTGGGCCAGATTCTGATCTCATTTATAGCATCATTACACCAATGCATCTCATTCATTTGAATGGAAGGACACATGATTTACACTGGTGTAAGTGTGATTAGAATTCCGACCTCTGTGTCTTATTTGCAAACTAAACATCATTCAATAACTTTGAACTCTTCTGAAGCACATGAGGAAAATGGTTATTTCTTTCTGTCAGCTCTGATATCGATTCATATAATTGAACTAAAAAAAAATCCAAGAGACATTTTCTCACATTTTTCATCTAGGTATGATTACATTGTTTTCTACTTTTCTGAGATATACTCCTGATAATGTGATTCCCTTTACACCCAGGTGATTAAAGAATGACGGAGACAGCTCTACCAGAAAGAAGCCAGGCTGATGCCATGTTATTACATTAGAGGCTTGGACCATTCATCTCTACGTTTCAGTAGAACACATCCTCATTTTCTTACATTCAGAGAGACATACATTGAATCCCATGTCTTTGGGTTGCCGTAAGGTTGGTTTGTGGGGGTAGCGGGGAGGACATTTCTTGGCCCTGTACATGGAAGTGGAGAGACATAATAGGAGTCTGTTCTTAAGCTGTGGAAAGTTCTGTTAGCAAGCAGGACACTATTATCTTTACCATGATTAGCACCCCACTAGTCTGCCAGTTAGTTATGACACCATGCAAAGGAAACCATTGGTTAGAACATAACAAGCAGTAAAACCAAATGAAAAAGCAGACAGCGGGGAGATTATGAACTCACATGCTGCCTACATCCTGTGCACTGCACCTTGGAATACAGGCCCATGCCCATGCAATGTATGGTGGGATCAATCAGGTACTTAGTCCAGTCACATTTCTCAATATCTTTATCTTCCCATTTAATCTGCCTTTCCCCCGCACTTCCTCAATCTTAAGACCAACTTTACCTACCTAGATACCTCCTTGATTATCCACAGAAACGGCGGGGGGGGGGGGGGGGAAGGAGGGAGAAGAGCAGATTTCAGCTGCCACTTTGTGCTGATCAGGTGCCACAGAGGACAAATGCTAGCCATAAATGGGCAGCTGGAGATTTCCTTTGTGAACTTCTTTTGGTAGTAAAGATACACACATGTGAAAAGGTCTGCAGTATCAGGGGCCCAAGGTACTACTCAGAGTGACTCTGGGCAGGTCTTCACTACCCGCCGGATCGGCGGGTAGCAATCGATCTATCGGGGATCGATTTTTCGCGTCTCGTTAAGACGCGATTAATCGATCCCCGATCGCGCTCCCCGTCGGCGCCGGCAATCCACCGCATCGAAAGGCGGAAGCGGAGTCGACGGGGGAGCTGCAGCGATCGACTCGCCGCCGTCCTCATCCCCAGGTAAGCCGATTACGATACGCCGACTTCAGCTACGCTATTCCCGTAGCTGAAGTTGCGTATCGTAGATCGACCCCCTCCCCTAGTGTAGCCCTGGGCTAAGGGTGGAACTATTGGGCGTTGTAGTTGATTAAAAACATCACATATGTTTTTCATAAAAACGGTATGAAATATTATTACTGTATACATTTACATGACCAAAGTGCATGGAGGCCCCAAACAGGAGTATGGCCCCATTGTATTAATTGAAAATATTTTAAAATTTTGTGATATATCAAATATGTTTTTTCCTCATTAAGAAGGAATATCTCAATCAGGGTTAAGGAATCTACTGGAAACAATAAAGCAAGTTCTGGAGAAGCCAAATTTGTACAACAAGCCCCTGAATGTGAATTTTGTAGACTACGAAAAGGCCTTTAGCTCTCACTCAGAAGCAGTGTTGGGAAAGAAAATAATAAAAGTCTGTTATAAATTGACGCACATCTATGCAAATGGTACATTGGTATTTATGGTTGACAGGGAAAGTGAAAAGATTAAGTTGAAATAAATATTTAGACAAAGAGACATCATTTCACTCAACACAGAATTGTCCCCAAATCATGGTTAACACTTACAAGGAAGGAGAAATTCAAACAGAAGTCAATGAAGGTTGAAGGACCTCAGCCCTTGCAGCATTGGGTCCAATGTTAGAAAGAAGTATTATACACACACCCTCAACGCCCATTTTATGATATTTCTATTTTAATTTCTTGATTTGAAACTAATTGCTTTGAATGTTTGTATTCTACAGCCAAAGCAGGCTTTTAGTCAATCATTTTAAGCATTCACGGAGTTAACCTAACTTCACCTCAGCTCACAGGCAAAAGTATTTGAAGAAAGGTTTCAAGGGGGATTTTGAAAATGTAGTGTCAGTGATTTGGTTCTTCTAACCAATTCTTCTGAAGTAATTACAACTGACAGCAGGAGCCTTGAAATCTGATAGTTCTGGAAAACTGAGAAGTAAGCAAACTGAAGCAAAGTAAAGGGGAACTAAATGGATAAATCCTCTTCTGTTGCTTGTAATTAGAGTTTAAAATGGGAACCTTGACCTCAGAGTTATGTATGCATAGCTGGTAGAGTTGCAGCATTTGGTCCGTCAGATTCTCGTCAACCTGATGCCTACGGCCAGTTTCTGATCTCAGTTTTCCATGTGCAGTGCTGTAGTAACGCTAATGATGCCAGTGAAGTTGCTCTGGATTTACATTGGGGTGAGAGAAGAATTTTGTCATGTAGTGCAATCAGAATCTGTCTGTAATCTCCTGGAAATGTTTGTGATGTAATAATGTAGGGCACAGTCAACCACCTGTCCTTGTAAGCTTAAGACCTCCTGGAGCACGGTGATTACTTCCCTCCTCCAAGGAAAGATGCATTGCAATTCAGCACAGAAGCCCAGGGCAGTCAGAGAGGTGGAGGATTCTGGGAGCAGGTGGCTGTTGTACGTAAAAATGCAGCCAGGAGCTATCTAGTCAGAAGGTCTGGACACTGAGTAAAATACATCCCTTTGAAATCTGCCGCAGGAGCAACTGCATGTGTTGGGGTTTTACAAAGGGAAACAGATACCAGTATAAACACCTAAGAAGTGAAGATGAGGACATATCTAGAAAGCAATTTTCCCATCGACAAATGAAGAGAAATATATAGCCCGAACAAGCTGCTGCTGAGTCTGATGTGAATGTTTGGATGGGAACTATTGGTATTGTGTTTTATTTTGGAAAGTTCCAGAAGTTAGAGAGACATTCAGAGTCCTGGCACCTCTCCAACCAAAAACCTCAAATTAATTGATGCCCGTTTGTCTGCAAGATGTGGGACACAAAACATGCTGTAAAGCAAGCCGCGCTCATACATCTGACAGTGTGTGACTTTGTGGGTAAAAAATTTGAAGTGCTGTGCATGGTTCTGCCATGCAGCTCCCACTGAGTTCAATAAGAGTCATGTGGCTAAAACCTTATATGCTGCTTTGAAAGAATACCCCATAGGCCCTGAGCAAAAACAGCTTGTACTTGATTATTTTTTTCTCCACTGAGATTAATTAAGATCTTGTAGGTGCACAAAAGAAAAGAAGACAGAGAGCTTGCTCACCAGATGATTTTTTTGCAAGTATTCACAGCTCTAATTATTTGTTCATTTATGTCTCAGATACAGTCAAAAGAGAATTGTCTGCGCGTGCACAGACACACACAGTGTCACCTCAAGTTAATCAATTTAGGAAACACCTCTAGGCAATCGACACACAAAAATCAATGTTGAGGGACTGTGAGGAGATTCATAATTAGGGAAAGATCCATTTATATGAGCATTACTACAAATCAGGCTCACTTTGACAGAGTCCAGAAAGCACTTTTAAAGAACAATCATCTTTATGCCATAACATAGATCCAGTCTGGGAGCTTTCAACTTCCTTTTGTTATCCAAGGGCTACTTCCTCTGCCTGACGGATTCCACTGAATAACACTGAGATCCTGTGAACAAGAAGCAGCCACTCCCTTCCTGCAAGATAAACAAGGACAGATCCTCAACTGGTGTAAATTAGCATGACTCAGTTGAAATTACCAGAACCACACTGTTTTACACTAGCTGAGGATCTGGCCTCTAGAGTTTTAAAGCTCCAGGATGGTAAATCAGTGTGGGAGTAACACAATTTAAATGAACTACAGATTAAAAATCAGGATCTAGCTAACCTTTTCTTCTCCCTGGGGGCTGATTTGCATAAGATTGATCAAAATGCATGCATGAACTTCATGAGCAGTTTAAAGGTTTATGAAATATACTAATGCTCTCAGCATCCAGACAGCTAATTTAGAATTTTTGCCATGGATTAGCTCACAGCCAATCCAAACTCACCTTTCCATTAACCCACACTATTAGATCAGCAAAGCCTTATCTCGGGGTGAATTCTGTGTCATGCTCATTCATTTGGATTCCAGAGTTAAAGTGCCTGGATTACTGTTCTTCTTTGTTACTTGGGGCCGTTTTTAATTATTTGATTAATCTGATGCATGTGCTTGATGAAGAAGAAAATCTTCAGTCACATCGGCTTAAGAACTAGCCATCATGATGTGCTTTAAGTCAAGCCAAGCCAAGCCAAGCCAAGGTCTCAGACAGACTTCAAAGTGGCAGCTCTCCTTCACCTGTCTGACACTAAAGAATGAGACATGGGATCCTATACTATACTATCCTATAGTACAGAGCAAGAGTCTTTTAAGTTAAGTGGGGAGGAAACAAAACAATGCAAATCCTGCTGAAATCTAATGCCTGCTTACAGAAGGCATTCAATTAATCAGCTTTCGTGCACCTGAGGGAATATGTTAAACATTGCCTCAGCAGGGATCCAGTAATTTGTTCAGCAATAATTACAGCTCCCAAAAAGGGACATTTTATCCATCAGTGTGCTA